>CM061553.1:39147271-39833104 GCA_030864225.1 Capsicum baccatum var. pendulum | reverse complement strand
TATTCTCTAAAATTTTTATTTTATTTAATTATCTATTCTTCTCGAAACCTACACATGTAAAAAATTTAGTGCACCAGACTATCCTTTAATTTAACTATTCTTCTTATTCCTTTTTTTTATATATAGGTGGGGTTCACTTTTTGTGTAGAAAGATCAAATTATTTTTTACAGTAGAAGCTGAGAAAGAAAGTCAATGAATACACATGTTCTACTTAAAGAAGTATTTATGTATCTTTTCACAATTATATAGATAAATTTTAATAAATTTATTGATAGAATGTCGGAATATAAAATTATTTATAATTTTAAACTATATTTCAATTTATAAGAAAGTTGATTATTGATGTGTAAGATTGGAGTCATCAATTTTTTATATTTTATAATTTTTTTCAGCTAATTAACTATTTAAAAGATTTTATTTTCTATTTGTGGGGACATATTGATCTTACAGTTTGAAAGAATAAAAAAAGGTTAGGTTAAGATCGAAATGATTTTGTGAAGTTGGTTGTCTCTCTTTCTCTATCTATTCATTTTCTTCCTCAAAAGAGAAATTTCATTAACTTAAATCAGCTCTCATCCAAAAATAAATATTTTTATTATTGGGACTGAAAAAAAAATCTTAATTTTACATGGCAAGAAAAATTAATCATCTCCCATGATTCTATTTTAATTACTATTCTTGCTTTATGATAATTACATCTTATAAATACTGCTCATGTGGTTGTTGTCATAATAGAGATTATATTAAGCAAAGGTCGAGATGAAAATTATTTGTTCTGACATTTATAAAAAACAAAAATTCATTTAAAATGTTTATAAGAATAGCTCATTACATGCAACTTATAAGAGAAGATATTTTTTATTTATTAACTTATATAAAAAAATAACTTTTTATTACATAAAATATATGTAAGTTGAGAAAATTAAAATTCTCTTCGTGAACTTTATAGATGTCTAATTATTTTCTTTGCTAGGGAAGAGTGAGAAGATATATATAGTTTCACGCGAAAATATTTCATGTAGTAAAGTTTTTTTTTTCTTTTTATGTTAAATTTATGTATATTATTTTTACAAGAATTTTTTTTAACCACTTTGTCACAAATTTGAATTGTTGGTAATTAATTCAATGAGGCTCGTAGAATGAGATTCAACGAAATATCATAAAGAATAATCAATATTTTAAATCATAACTTTTTTGAAATCTTTTCTCATCTTTCTTTCAATTATTTAATTTTACAAAATCATCTCCTTATTTGACAGTTATACTATCAACTCTCAATCCTTTCATATTCATAACTCTCAATTATTTAATATACAAGTTTATGACACATTAAAATCATATTAATAAAAATCTATTTTGAGCTATGTATAATGATCATTCTATTTTCATTTTTGCACATTCTTCATCTTTTATGTCTCTTTGATTGGCTATATTTTTATTTGTTTTATTTCATATCTATTTTTGCAGAAATCTTATCGAATTGCACTTTCAAGAAATGTTGCTTATCTTCTTGAAAAGATATGACAAATCTTCGTAAAAGGAATGAAAACCCATTTGCATCTATTTGAGAGAGACACAAAGGTTGAGGCCATTCTAATGATCGACAAGACGTTGATCCTCAAAGTTTTGCTAGCTATTGTTTGTTTGTTGCCTAAATTTAGAAGGTTTTATCAATATGTACGCAAATATTTTCTCTCTAATATGTATGTTTTCTACGTAATAAGTAGTTCTTTGTGATTTGATCAGTACTTATTTTTAGTTTCTCTTTTTTGTGTTATCGTGCCATTGGACATGATGTAACCGTTAAATGTTCTTTTTTTTTGTGGTTTTGTTGTTCTATCGAATTGGCTAGAAGTGTTATAAGAGGATGAAACAATGAAAATTTAAGAAAGGATTTTTGCCCAAAATTTAACAGGTAAAAGGCGTAGCCACAAGAAACACGCTATGATATATTGTCTCTAACATATATAAGGTGAGAAATTATTTAAAGAAAATTTATGTAAACGGTTAAGCTTTTAACATTGATATATTCTCCTTATTTTTTTCTACTTTTTGTAAAAAATATATATATATACATAGAGGAGTAATTAATTTGGAGATATGGTCCTACCATTTAATTGTAAATTAAATCATGGTAAATCCTTTTCTTCCTAACTTTTCTAAAAAGTTTTTGTAGGTCACACAATAATGAGTTTGAAGCATATTTAATTGAATTGTTCGTTACTTGATACATGATATGTAAAAGAGAAATAGATAATCTTCAATGTTCCTCAAAACAGAGATAAAAATCGATAAAGAAATAACTCCCGTTTATATTGTCAGTATATTTTTCAAAATAGTTTGTGTTCTTAGCATTATATGTTGTTTTATAATTTCACAACTATGTTTAATTTAAAAATTATTAAAGTGTATGACATATAGAGTTTTGGAGTTAATGTATCTTAAATATACGGTTTGTTTTATGCTCACGCGAAGCGCGAATAAGTTTACTAGTTATTTAAATAAAAATATAATAATAATTAATACCTGCTTGATATGTGAGTTTCCTGTGATGTAGCTTTGACAGTTTGATTACTTATTGAATCATCACTGCTTTGAGGCCTAAATAATTGGCCATAAATAAAAATAAAATTATTAATTTTGGTGATATAGGTCTCGCTTAAATTCTTCGAATAAATATAAATTTAAAATTCTATAATTTGAATAATTTTGATGATATAGGCCTCACTTAAATTCTCTGAGTGAATATATCTAAATTTGAAATTCTGCACGCGCGCGCACACAGACACATACACACAATCATATTTTTAATTTACTAAATATAAAAATAAATTAATATATAAAAAAGTAGATTTTGATGGTGTTATAAATATTATTCAGAACCTCAGGAACTATCCTTTTCAGATGACCCCACCCTTCCATGGTGATGAAACGAAATCTAAAAATTTGTGATAATAATTGAGAGTAATTATTGGTAATAATCATGATAGGTAGAAAATGTTGGCAGTTATTATGCAGTATCTGCGGTGAATAAACACGTGGGTGACGATAATGGTAGCTAGTGTTGAGAAAGAGCAGTAGTATTATAATATTTCTAATAAAATTAAAAAAATGAGACAGATGATCTTACGTATATTGTAAAATAAAAAGATAAGGGAGAAAATTAAAGTGTGATGACTTTATAGACGCTCAATTAGAAGAGCTCACGATATAACATTAAGTGGTCAATTGAATCTTATTTATAATTAGTCAATTCAGCCGCGCTTAGCGCGGTCGTAAAAGTAATCTTTATTGTCTACTAATTCAACATGCACTTAGCTAATTTTCAAAATAAGTTTTTTGAAAGAAAATGATTATCATTTATTTAGTTTTTTTTTTACTCAATGTCTGATTTTTATGTTGACGTTCGATTAAATTTGAATTCATATCAAAATTATATGAGGGGTAAAGTATTTTCTGAAAATAGAGAATTCATATCTAATGCTTGAACATGAGATTGACTTTTGGTTGAGCCATAACTATTGTCGATGATTATCATCTATTCTACACTTATTAAAAAATGTTGAAGCCATAAAATGTTTTGTTCTCATTACGATATGGGTGATACTCTCTTCATCTCAGATTACTTGTGTTGTTTTTCTCCTTTATACACTATTAAAAAAATATTAATTAAGAAAGATTTTTGATTATTTTGCTCTTATTTATATCTAAATATCAGTTATTGCCAAATTAAGAAAAACTTAAAAGATTGAATAAGAATCGAGAAGTAAAAAAAAAACCTACAACATGAAATAGAGATGGAAGAATTAACTCACTAATGAAAAAAATCTCTTACAATGTTACTAATTTTTTTTAAAGAAAAAACTCTTATAAATACAAAGATAGTAAAATTAATGAGAAAATATATATAATACAAAGGCAAAACGAAAAAATTAATATATCATTAAAAAGTCTCTTCTTCTGCAAGTTAAAATTAAAATAAGAATATAATACTATAAGAATATAATAATATTACTACTTTAAATATAAAATAAAAGAATGACATTAGGAAGAACCTCATGAGGCAAAAGAATATATAGATCAATATCTTAATTTTGATTATGCTATTTACATAGTTCATTCTTTTATATGTTTTCATATTAATAATTTAAGATAGCGCTATATAAATTACTCAATCTATTTAATTTTTATAATCATTCTAACTTAAATATGTTCTTAAACTAAAATGTGTATGTTATTATTTTTAAAAATATTTTAATAAATGTTTTATGTAGTTTATTGTATCTACTTATATATACGATATTTAATATGTCTGTAAATTACTTAAATTTGTATTATAAGTATTTCTCTCTTTTTTTAATTATATCAAAAAAGTCAATTTTAATGTACCATTAAGAGAGAAGAAAAATTAAATTTACACAACATGAGAAAATTAATATATTAAACTGAACTTATTAAATGATTTGAATCGGAAGAATTTTGCATGATTCTTAGACCTTTTCCTTTCTCTTTCTCTTTTTATTTTCTTTTTTCCCTTTTTTTATTTCTTATTTATGTCTTTCCCCCTCCCCTTCTTTGTCAATAATGAACCGTTTGTAATAACTTTGGTTATTAATTAAATACATATTGTTAAATATTCTATCATTGCATTAGAATTAATCCTCTACAAATTTTCTATATTCAATGAAATATATATCAGTGATCTGTATTAAAGAATACGAAATTATTTAGTTGCATCTTTTACAACATATGATAATAAAAATTGAAATTAATTACCTGACTTTAATATATTCCTAGTGTTACTAATAGACTACATATATAATTATTAAATACATCTGGGTTATTCTGTAATTAGTTATTCTTCAGTTCTCTATATATACAGCTGTAACCCCTTCAATATCAATAAGATCAATTATTATTAAATTATATCATGGTATCAAAGCTAGGGTTTCTTCTTCCGCCCAAACCCTAATCTCTCTTTTCCGACGTGTGTGCGCCGCCGCCACCGTCTATACCACGCCGCACGGCCTCCTTCCTCCGTCGTAGGTCGGCGCCATGGACAAGGTTGTTGATCCTCTGTCAAATTTACCGTCTGGAGTAAAATTACTGCTCAGGAATCTACACAATCTCATCCCCGAAAAATTATCTGACAATAACTACCCGGCCTGGGCACTTAACGTCCGCACCGCCCTCGCAGCCAACTTGCTGCTCGGATGGATTGACGGTGCGGAGAAGCCGCCGCCCGAGACAGCCGAGGAGGACGGCGTCATGCTCCCAAATCCCGACTACCTTCCGTGGATGATCGTAGACACTCAGATCCGAGCCTGTCTTCTCGCAGTTATTAGCCCCTCTGTGCACAAACACGCCCGGGGTTTTCTCACATCGGCTTCACTTTGGGACGCACTAGCCACAAGGTACAACTCTGTATCCATGGCTCATATCTTTCAGTTGCGTGACAGATTGCATACTCTTCGGAAGGGAACGAAGACGATGACTCAATACCTTGATGATGTGGCCTCTATTCTGTCTGACCTAGATGCTGTGAACGAGATTATTCCTGAACGAGACGTGGTGAATGCCGTGCTACGTGGTCTTCCGTCTGGCTATTCCTCTCTCAAACAGCATATTCGCATCTCACCTGTCGAAATCACTCTGAATCAACTGTCTGGATGGCTTAATGCAGAAGAATTGAATCTAGACATGGAACACAAATTACTGCTCGGAGAAGCCAGTTCCACCCCTGGCGTCACGGCTCTTTACTCGGCTGGCAGCGGGGGCTCAGCCAGGGGTCGCGGTGATGATCGCCGTAACCAAGGGCGAGGCAGCGGCAGCGGTGACCGTCGGAACGCCGGGCAGCAAGGCAGAGGCGGGCCTCCACCGAGGGACGGCTTCCAGTCAGGCCGCGGACAGGGACGAGGAAACCAGTGGGGGCCCACACGAGATCTTCCGACGTGCCAAATTTGTGCTAAACGGGGCCATTCTGCGGCTAATTGTTGGTATCGTTATGATGACTGACAGAATGTAAATCGCCAGTCCGGTGGATCAAGGGCGATGCATGCGTCCACAAACGCTCAATCTGGCGATTGGTATCTAGACACAGGTGCTAACACCCATGTGACGTCGGATTATTCACAACTTCAAGCTCCTCATCCGTATCATGGCTCAGAACCTATTACAGTAGGCAATGGTCAATCCCTTCCCATCACAAACACCAGCTCTGGGTATGTCTATACCCCAAATGGTAAATTTCATCTCTCAACCCTTCACCACGTCCCTTCCCTCACATCCAATCTTTTATCTGTTTATCGCTTTACTAAAGATAATAACTGCACCCTCATTTTTAATGACACCAATTTCCAGATAGTGGACAATACCACGAACCGGGTGCGGTACACGGGCCGCTGTGAGCATGGGCTATACACTCTTCCATCCAGGTCTCCGTCTGTTGTGAGTCAAGCCATTCTCTCGTCCACCTGGCATCGCCGGCTTGGGCACCCATCATCCGCCATCACCAAATCCATTTTATCTTCCTTAGGTTTTAATTTTTCAGAGAAATTACATTGCGAGTCCTGTTCAGTGTCTAAATCTTGTCGTTTACCTTTTTCACTGTCTGAACACAAGGCCACTGCGCCATTTCAATTAATTCATTCTGATGTTTGGGGTCCAACCTCAGTTCCTTCTGTTCAAGGTTTTCGTTATTATATCTGTTTTGTTGATGATTACAGTAAATTCACTTGGCTTTATCCTCTGAAATTTAAATCCGAAGCTTATACTGTTTTTGTCAACTTTGACCGAATGGTTCAAAATCAATTTAATGCCAAAATCAAAATTTTTCAAAGTGACAATGGCAAAGAATTTGTCAACAATGCATTTGGTGTTTTTCTTCAAAGTCTAGGGGCTCTTCATCACACTTCATGTCCATATACCCCAGAACAAAATGGCGTTGCTGAGCGCAAACACCGTCACCTAATAGAAACAGTTGTTGCGCTCCTCCATGATTCCACCTTACCCGTTTCCTTTTGGGTTGATGCCCTTGCTACTGCCAACTACCTCATAAATCGCATGCCTACTCACACTCTCTCCAACTCCACTCCATATGCCCGTCTCTACAATCATCCACCCGACTACATCCATCTCCGCCCGTTTGGGTGTCTGGTTTATCCCTGGTTGCGTCCACACACTCAATATAAACTTCAACCTCGGTCCACCCCTTGTGTCTTTCTAGGCTATCATCCCACTATCAAAGGTTACAAATGTTTCGATCCTGTATCTCAGAAAACATATGTTTCCCGTCATGTTCGTTTTGTGGAGGAACAATTTCCTTACACAAGTCTTTCCTCTACTCCATACTCCCCCAATCCACTTGGCATTGTGCCATTATTTCCATCCTTTTCACATGCTCATGCTCCGGCTCACTCGGCACCTAACCCGGTACCCCACTACACCACTACCCACTCGAACCAACCACCCACCCACCCGAACCCCCAAACCTCCCACCCGAACACCCAGCCGACTAACACACAACCCACCACTTCCCTACATCATACTCCTAACACACATACAGCCACCCCATCCACCGCTTCACATCCCAGCTCCCACGGCAGCCCCACCCAACCCCCGTCCACACATCATACAACTCCACCACCCCTTCCTAATCACCCTCCACTCAACACTCACCCTATGACAACCCGAGCCAAGGCCGGTACCTTCAAACTCAAAGTCTACCACACTCAAATACCCTTTGATGCACATCCCATAACTGAGCCTACTACCTACAACCAAGCCTCCAAAAATAGTTTCTGGTGCCAAGCTATGGATGAGGAATTTCAGGCTCTGAATGAACAACGTACATGGGATTTGGTGCCTCTGCCTAGTAACCGAAAGTCTATTGGGTGCAAATGGGTGTTTCGCATCAAACGAAATTCAGATGGATCTCTTTCTCGCTATAAAGCACGTCTGGTTGCAAAAGGGTATCATCAGGAGTATGGTGTGGATTATAAGGAGACCTTCAGCCCTGTTGTTAAGCAACAGACTATTCGTCTGGTCTTGTCTCTTGCTCTTCACTATGATTGGCCGCTTCATCAGTTAGACGTCAGCAATGCCTTTCTTCATGGTCATCTTGAGGAAGACATCTATATGGTTCAGCCACCGGGATATGTTAATCCCAACTGTCCTCACTATGTTTGCAAGCTTCGCAAATCACTGTATGGCCTGAAACAGGCCCCACGTGCCTGGTACACACGCCTCTCTACTTTTCTGCAGGGTCTTGGTTTTCGCACCTACCATCATGACAACAGCCTCTTCACCCTTCACTGTTCTCGAGGGACAGTCATCATTCTTATCTATGTGGATGATATTGTTATTACAGGCAGCTCGTCATCACTCATCACTGAAATTACTGAGGCTATGCATCGTGACTTCAAACTTAAGGACCTTGGTCCTCTGGAGTTCTTTCTTGGCCTCGAACTCATCCGCAAATCGGGAACCATATTGATGCATCAGACAAAATATACCCTTGAACTTCTAAATCGAGCTGGCATGACAGACTGCAAACCCGCGGTCACTCCCATGGCAGTCCGCCAATCCCCAGGGCCGAATACTCCCTTTGCCGATCCTACACTATATCGGAGCCTATTCGGTGGACTTCATTATCTTGCTGTTACTCGTTCGGACATCCAATATGCAGTCAATCGTGTCTCCCAATCAATGCATGCTCCCACAGAACAACACTTTCAGGCCTTGAAACGCATTCTGCGCTATCTTAAAGGTACTCTTCAATGTGGAATTTTATTTCAAAAGGGCTCATTTGATATATCTGTTTTTTCTGATTCGGATTGGGCTAACGACAAAGATGATCGGAAGTCCACTACTGGATATATTGTTATGATGGGACCGAATCTGATTTCCTGGTGCACCAAGAAGCAAACGCGAGTGTCCCGTTCCTCCACAGAAGCAGAATATCGTGCCATGGCTGCGGGTGTTGCTGAAGCCATGTGGTTACGATACCTTACAGATGCACTTGGCATTCCCCCGACGAAACCACAGATTTATTGTGACAATCAGTCCACTATTTGTGTTACCAAAAATCCAGTCCTTCATGATCGTATGAAGCATGTTGGGTCCGACTGTCACTTTGTTCGCGATGAGGTACTTGCAGGAACGATGGTCACGCACTATGTCCCATCTACTGACCAGCTTGCTGATATTCTCACCAAGCCTCTTCCGTTACAGCCTTTTCAGTATCTCTGCTCCAAGCTGCCCCTCGTTACCGCTGATCAGCTTGCGGGGGGATAATAGACTACATATATAATTATTAAATACATCTGGGTTATTCTGTAATTAGTTATTCTTCAGTTCTCTATATATACAGCTGTAACCCCTTCAATATCAATAAGATCAATTATTATTAAATTATATCAGTTACCAACGCCCCCCTTCAATTTTTTCTTATTTGTTTTCTTTCATTGTGTTTTGATTTAGGTATGATAAGATGCACATAAGACGATTAATTAAGAAGTGCAAAATATGATAGTCAATGATTTGCCCTCATCATATCATCTCACATATAGCGATCACAATTTTCATATAATATTTTTTTTAGAGAATTTATCTAATTAATATTTAACGTAATATCACATTTATTATATATTAAACTATAGCTAATAAATACCACGTTCATTCACAATTGTCTTGATCATACTTTAAAATTGAAGAATAATTATCGAATTAAAAATGAGCAGATTAGCTGAAGACTTTTCAGCTTTCAAATAAAATACACGTGAGTTGTTTAAAAAATATTAATTAGTAGAGAATTTGAGAAATTTTATAATACAATATTAAAAGCAAGGAATAAGGGAGGATAAATAAATGAAAAAAGAAAAGCCCTACTTAGGAGTTCAGTTAATTTTCAATTAATAAACCTTTCCTTATGTAAAATTTGAAGAGAAAAGTTATTGGCAAAATAGCAAAGACCTCACACACACACAAAAAATAATGTTGTGAAGAAACTCAATTTAAACAATGAACGTACTTGTGATTAATTCAAGCTACCAATGAATGGCTTATTGTGACTAAACAACTTTAGTGTGTAAAGAACAACTTTTGCAACGTCTTTGACATATACCACTATATATGTTGGCCCTAATTTCTTTTCTTCTTGCAATTTTTTATTTGCATGTTATGTCTGATTCTCAATAAATCTATATAAAGACAGACTATCAAAACATCACCTATAAAATACAAAAAGATGATAAAAATTAAATAGTAAGATTTCATGTGCTTATGCCATATTGTGTAGAAACAAAACGTATGGATATTAATAGGATTACTCATGTCAAGATAATCCACTTTTTTTTTTTCGTTTCGCTACTACTATAACTTTAGTTAATGATTTCCAACATTTTGTTTGTCATGAATATGAGTTTAACTACATGTTATAACGCAACTTCTAATGAAGTTGCATATTTTCGTATGAATCAAATAATAATGCATTGGATTATAAAATGACAATTGACACTAATATTGACGAAATATATCATTATCTGAAACAATATTAATAATTCATCAATATTTTCTAAACATTTACAAAATATCACACAAAAGATTTATTTATGAATTAAGCAAAGAAACATAAAAAGTTACATACCGGTTCTCACAAAACCACCGAAAAGAATATACTGCTAGCAACAAAATGAAAAAGTCTTTAATTTCAATAAATATAATAAGAGAAAATAAAATTGTGAAGAAACTTACCAGCATCAAATGAATGACAAATGCAACTACTTGATGGAGTATGTATAGAGATATCCACAGACGTTTGAAGATGAAAGGTTTGATAAAATTAAATATTATTAATTACTAATTAAAAGTTGTTAGAAAGATGAAGATGTGTGAGTTTTTAATCTTTTTAAAATAAAAAATAAAGCCAAAAAAACAAAACAAAAAAAAAGATAAATGATAATGAAGGCTTCTAAGACATGCCATATAGGATTAGCTATTGATCTCTTCTATATATATATATATATATATATATATATATATATATATATATATATATATATATATATATATATATATATATATATATATATGGTCAGAAATTAATTTTATATTTTTTGTAGATTATTTTTGGAGATTTAATTACTCTAATGAATCAAAGATTAGGTAAATGGAGTCAAATTATATTTATTTCTACTATTGTAATTATATTTACATAATAAATGTTCACTGTTGAGATAAGCCCAATCTTCTCTCTAATAATGAAATTATATAGGCCAAATCCATCAACGACCCTCTAAACTTGACACCATCTTTCTCTTTTGCACCTCAAGTGAACGTTGTTCACTTTTGACACCTCAAGTAGTCATAAAGTATGTCATTTTGGCACATTTCGACATCAACACTGGTGCGTGTTTTTCACTCGCTGCCTACGTGGATAAAATGACCAATTGATTTGTACCAACTCGTTTAAATTGCCCCACTCCCACCCCACCTAAACCCCAAAGTCATCTTCTCCACCACCATCTATCCCCCCCGACAACCCCCACCCCAAGTCATCTTCTCTATTTGGCATCCCCTCCTTCCGTCATGTTCTCCATTTACCCCTCCCCCAAACCCCAAAATCATCTTTTCCATTCTCCTCTCCCCTTAACCCCCCCCCCCCCCCCCCCCCCAAGTCATCTCATCTTCTCTATTTGCCCCCACCCACTTCCTCTTCTCAATCTTTTTTTTTTTTCAAAACTAATATATTATGCAAAGATACTTGTTCTCAACAAATCATAAGACAATTTAAAAGCAGTAACCACAATTTAAAGGCAATCAAACATAAGAGCAATCAAACTAAGATATTAAAAAAAGATGTTGATTTGAATTTCTCCATTTCTCAGTAATAATTTAGAAATTAAATCAGACAATCAGTACTACTAAACTTAGGACTAATTAAGTGAGAAGAAATATTTGTTAATTGTTGTTAGTGTGTTTCGTTGATTCTTGAAAAATTCAACCTCCATTATCGGGGGTAAGCTAAAGAAAGGTGTACATAGACAATGTGAGAAATTTTTTTGTAATTATTTGGTCAATAAAACACATGTCATTAATTCATTGGACCAATTGTTGCTGATTTGACAATAGAGATTTTCAATAATTTTAAAAAAATTTAAAGATGAAAAATTACAAAAATACCCCTAAATTGCGCTTAAAAGCGAGTGTAATACACTCTTTGCTGATTCAGCAGAAGGTGCCAAAGTGACACACTTTATGAATACTTGAGGTGCCAAAAGTGAACAACGTTCATTTGAGGTTCCAAAGTGAAAGATGGTGCCAAGTTCATGTCGATGGGTTTGGCCAACTATATATATATATATGCCTATGCTAAATATTTAAGGGAAAAAGATCAATATATACATATACATATACATATACATATACATATACATATATATGTAAATTTATTTCTAATATTGAAATTATGTTTACTAATAAACGTTCACAGTTTAGAAAAATTTAACATTCTCTCCTAAAATGGAACGATAAGTGTATACTAAATATTTAAAGGAAAAAATAGTATATTTTCCCTATCTTATCTTTCTAATATTAAATAAATTCATTTCTAATATTCAAATTATGTTACATAATATATGTTCATGGTTACTCTCCATATTCTCCATCAAAATGGAACCATCCATCCATCCATACCGAAAAATTCTAGAAAATGCCTTTTAGTCAACAATATTTGTTGGATATAATTGATACAATTTCTTAATTTACCTCTAGATTGCAATATTTATCTGAATGCATATAGTTTTAGATTTGACTCTTTTTCATTGATGCATCTTTTGACATATTTAATCTCTTTGTAAATTGCATCTTATCTTTCCAATAATTTATACGTTACTCTTTTGTCTCTTAACAAAATTGCGAGAAAAAAAATCATTTTTATGAATCATGATGGCTAAGTAGAAAAATACCATTTCTTAAAAAAGGAAAAACAAAGAGGAAAAAAAAGTCAATTATCATAATCATGTGGGCTAAGTACCGAAGTATCATTTCTTAAAAAGGAAAAATTATGAAATTATATTATGGTGCAATTGGGAAAGAAAAAAAAAAGAGATAGGAATGAGAACCAAAAAGTTCATATTTGGAAAAGAGATGATTATGGTCCTAAATACTTTGATAAACTAGTTTACTAAATATACACATAGTGTATAAGTTATAATACTTAATATACCAAATATTGTACATATAATATGCATATATTGTTAGGGTTTTTGTCCTGATTTTCTTACTAAAATTAAGTTTTAATTTTTCTTAGAAGGAAAATAAAAGTTACCATAATTACTTTACTTTTCCTGAAAGAAAAAATATAATTCTTTTCCATATATGGCTAACCTCTTTCTTGGAGGAAAGGTTTTGAAAGATGATACGGGTACGACAACGAGGATGCACGTATGTGAGAATGCATTGGACCCATCCAATAAAGCGTCCAAGTGAAGTGTGGAGAAGACCTTGGATCACACCAAAACTGACCCTAAACTTGCACTCCAAGAGTGCCCTTGGTCACATTTCATTAAAGGGACCTTTTGGTCATTTTACCTATTATTTCTAATACACTATAAATAGAATGATGTAGGGTTTTAGTCATTAGTTTTTGTTGAATATTGAAGTTGTAACACTTGAAACTCTCTCTCTTGTGAGAAAGGCCCCCATGGCCGAAACTTGTAACTAGGGAAATCAACATTGAGCGTGGATTCACTTGTGTTGGACTCAAGCTTAGAAATATTGGATGCCTGGGAGATCGAGGTCACTCTTGTGCCAACGTAAGAGTTAGGTATTTGTTGTGTGTGATGTTACAGGTCTAAGAGTGGAATAGGCTTTTGGGTTTTTAAGATTATACCTTCAATTTGTCTAACTATTTATCCTTTTACCTTCTTGTAATCTTATTTAGTGTTTGTGTTGTAGTCTTGTGTTCTTGTTGTTATTGTTAAATCCAAATCTTGTGTCTTCTTGTTCATCATCTTATGTTCTTAATCTAGTTTGTTGTCCGCTGATTTGGTGTAATAAATACCTTGTTATCTTCTTGTTATTGTGTTCTTGGAAAGCCGAGACTTGTCTCCAAAAGAGTTCACGAATTTCTTTCATTTTGTGGACTGTTTTTGAACTAATTTCGTGTTTATGTTGTTTTTCTCGTATCATTTGGTATCATAACAAGGCTGGTTGTGTTCCCACACAACCAATCTTGGGTTCTCTTGGACGAAAATTCAAAAAAAAAAAAAACTAATTTTTTTTTTTCAAAAAAGTGTAAATCTGTCCATTTTGTGTTTTTGGCCAAAAATTGTGTTGTTGTTATCTTGGCCAAGATTTGTTTGTTGTGTGTCTATAAATTGTACTCTTTTGTTTGTTTAGAGTGTTTCTAGTGTTGATTTCTTTCTCATCAACACAAAAAAGTATCCAAATCTAAGATTGAACTTGAACTTGTTGAAGTTGTTGATGTGAACAAGGTGTGACCGAGTTGGATGTTGTTGTTACCTAAACCTTGGCCGATTTGATGGTCTTGTTGTAGTAGAGTTGACAATTGAAATTGTTGTTGTCCTTGGACTTGTTGTGTTCTTAAGGTTCTTCACCCTTTCATCATCTTGTTAATCCTTAAAGTGCAAACTAGATGTAAAAAGGTGAAAGACAAGCTTGTAGTAGTTGCTAGTGAAAGACTTGTCCCTATCACTTCAAAGACATTTCATCTACTTTTCCTTGATTTAAGGACCTTGTTTCAAGGAGAAATTTCAAAGAAGTTAAGTTTTGCTTTTGAAATTTGAACAAAAAGGCTCAAAAACCACTTTTCCCTCTATTAACCAAATCCACCAATTCCAAATTGTATATTGATCAAGACTTGAAATTGGGAAATAAAATTTTGATAAAACTGGAGGCCGATAGTGGACTGCCACATCACTAAAGTACTGTTCACGCAACATTTTTGAGTTCAAATTTTAGATTTCTTAGTTTCATTTTTTTGTTTCCTAGTTTCGTTTGTTTTCTCGACTCTAATTGACAACCTAGTAATACCCTACTAGCTTGTAAGTTAGTTTTGTGTACATTCTTCGTGTTATGTATGTTATGTGCTTTTCTCGTTTTTGAGTCATAGTATCTTTTTTGGTTCAACTTTGTACATTACTTATTTGAGTCGTTTCAAACAAAAATCTACTCCGACCTCGATCCACAATTGGGACCAAGTAACTTCATTGGAGTATAAGCGAGTTATCAACACTTGTAAGGCCAATAGAGTGAAAAATCCAAAGTGTGAAAGTGAGGGATTATGGACTATTTTGAGACGCATTGTGGACTATTTTGTGATGAATTGCGGACTGATTTTTGCTAATCTTTAATGTGTTTGTTGTTTTCGTGTTGTTTGCTTAGTAGCTCTTGATGGGTACAATGGCGAATGAAGCTAAAATGCCTAGTTGGGTTAAATCCATCATGGCAAGGCTTGATGCCATAGATAGGCGAATAATAGACAGAATGGAAGGAAGATTGGAAGGGATGGAAGGCTCTCTGTGCAAGAAGTTGGATAACTTAATGGAGCATCTAAGCCTTCCTAATCAAATTTCCATGAATGGCCATGCTCCACATGAGCTACAGGTAATCAAACTAACTTTTGCACTCTAGTGAATGAGGATGATAGCCAACTAAGTGTGAATGATAGTTTGTCTTTAAGTGAGCCAAATGTGCCTTCATTTTGTGATGATAATGTACAATTTGAGATTATGGATACACCAGTTGATTTACCTAGTGTTGATACCATTGTGGAAAAAGTTAGTACATTGTCTTATGGAAGTCATGAAGACCAACTTGTGTGTGAAAATGATGATGTTGAACATGTTGGCCGAATGACTAAGGATGACCCTCTAGTTGTTTTTGTTATTGACCATGATAGTATAGAGGGGACATTTGATCATTATTGTAGTAGTATTGAGGTAAGGAAGTGTATTCCCAACCCGTGCCCATGGACACTCTACCCATTTGGTTCCGGTGATCATTTGAAGTGTGGTGATGAAGATGTCTTTTGGAATGACTTGAATGTGCATGGAATGTATGGCTTTCCTCTCTCAGCTTTCAAGTCTAATTGTTG
This sequence comes from Capsicum baccatum var. pendulum, assembly GCA_030864225.1. Classification (NCBI taxonomy): domain Eukaryota; kingdom Viridiplantae; phylum Streptophyta; class Magnoliopsida; order Solanales; family Solanaceae; genus Capsicum; species Capsicum baccatum. Next base: position 39,816,986 of record CM061553.1, on the reverse strand, counting down.
TTCCAATAAGATTCTATGTTTTCCACTTAATAAGCGACGCTTGTTCCTCGTTTCTTGTCATACTTATGTGGATAAATTAGTTGATTCTTCCTTGGTAGGGTATTCGGGTAATAGGGGTGTTTGGGTATATGTGAAGTTTGAGCCAACTTGGCAAGATGCTATGATTGATTACACTAATTCTAACCCTCATACCTTGAGGAACTTTTGTTTGCTTATCCTTCCTATTGCTTTTCAAGGTTCGAATTTGAGGACGAATTATTTCTAAGGAGGGGAGGATGATACGGGTACGATCATGATCGGGGGTCAATGCATCAAGACTCGAGCTCGGGGGCTGCCCATCCAAGGAACAAGCTTTGAAGTGTAGAGAACAAGTACCACAAGCTTCAAAACTGTTCATTGTTCATCCGCATTCACTGTTCATCCGCCCTTTACAAGGGTTTTTTAGTCATTTGTAATAAGTTAAACTAGGCATAAATAGAACCTCATTAGGTCATTTTTTGGGGATTTCTGGAGAATATATTTTGTAGCCTCTTTGAGAGTCTTTAGCAAGGTGAAATCCTTGGACAAGGTGGAATCCTTGTGTTGATCATTTGCTTAGAAACGAAGATTACTTGGGAATTCTGGTTCCATTGAGGTCACGTAAGAGATAGGTTTAGGCTTTATGTGATATTAAAGGTCCAAAAGTGGAATAATATTTTGGGTTGTTAATATTATACCATACCTTTGTCTATCTATCTATCTTTACTTTCTTGTAATCATTTGTCTATATCTAGTGTAATCTGTTTATGTTCTTGTCTTGTAACCGTGTGTTGTTGTTATTGCATCTTGTTTATCGAGTGTTGTTGCTATTTTAGTGTGTTTTACTCTTGATATCACTTTCCTTCTTGTTCTTCTTGCGAATCCGAGAGAGTTCATCAAAAGGGTCCATAGTTCTTGAACTAGTGGATTGATTTTGGTGTTTGTGTTGTTGTGTTCTTGGAGAGTTTTGGTATCAAAACTTTATAAACAGAAGACCCCCTTCTCATACCACAACACAATAGCATTCACAATGTAGTCCTTTAAAGAGTATTTGTTTAGGGGGAGATTTTCTCTATCATTAGTTTTTATGTTTTTAATATTAAGTTTTATATGTAGGTCAATTGACCAAATAATATAATAATATTAAGATTTTTAATATTGTTTATGTGTTTTCTGAATTGTCACCACTATGGTTCGCAAACTAAAAGCTTTCGCATGACGCCCTCTCGATTTCGAACCCAGCAAGTGGTATCAAAGCTTACGGTGCAATGGTCCAATAGTGTGGTGAGACGAGATTAAACAGGTTCAAATCGGTTTCAAAATCAAGTTGCAACAATTTGGATGATAATGAAGATTTTTATCGAACTACATGTGAAGAACAAGTTTCATCCATAATTTCAACATTCTTGTTGCTGCATCTTTAAAAATAAAAATAAAATATTACTTTTAAACCAATTTTTAACCATGATATTTTAAACCTTATTTTTAACCATGGCAAGCAACAGTTATAAAGATTATATCAAGAACGAAGTTCATGCATGTGATGCAAAGAAGGCAGATCAAGTGAAGAAAATCAAGCCAAAAAGGGGAGATTTGTTAGGGTTTTTGCCCTGATTTTCTTACTAAAATTAAGTTTTATTTTTTCTTAGAAGAAAAATAAAAGTTACCATAATTACTTTATTTTTCCTGAAAGAAAAAATATAATTCTTTTCCATATTTGACTAACCTCTTTCTTGGAGGAAAAGTTTTGAAACTTTATAAATAGAAGACCCCCTTCTCATACCATAACACATTGACATTCACAATTTAGTCCTTCAAAGAGTCTTTGTTTAGGGGAAGATTTTCTCTATCATTAGTTTTAAGTTTTTAATATTAGGTTTTATATGTAGGTCAATTGACCAAATAATATAATAATATTAAGCTTTTTAGTATTGTTTATGTGTCTTCTGAATTGTCACCACTATGGTTTGCAAACTAAAAGCTTCCGTATGACGCCCTCTCGATTTCAAACCCAACATATATTTATACATAAAATAGTGTATATATTATGCATATCTCAACCAAATTGATTAATTTGTGATCAAATGATATATATTTGAAACTTTTCCAATAGAGTGTCCTTTACCCGAGATAGTAATATAGTTTATCAAACCACCACTCTATAAAATTTACGTTTAAGTTTATCTAGTTTGTTTAATCACACAAGACTGCAAAGGTGAGACTCCAAATTTGTCCATCCTGTACCAATATGATATGTGACATTATCATTAATATCCCCATTATATTGAAAGACTAAGATACTTGAAACCTCCTCTCCTGGGATGACATGTATCGAGCCTCACATCAACATCAACCTCGTGTTTCTCATCATATAATCTGCACTCTAAGTATTCAGGCTTGGTCCTACTCAACTTGAATCCTTTCGACTCCAAGATTAGTCTATAAATTTCTAACCTAGTGCTAGCTCCATTGCGATCTCCTCAATCGTTATCATATACCATGACAACTCACTTATATCAAGACAAATAGGACGAACTAGGAGTTAATACCTGATGCAACCCATTCATGATTAGGAGGTGCTCCAAGCCTCCTTCACTATCCTTACCTTAGTTTTGGCTCCATTATATGTGCTTTAATCACTCTAGTGTATGTCATAGGTATATGTCTATCCGTTAAGCATCTTTAAGAAACTCCTTTCGAACTTTATCATATGCCTTTTTTCAGGGCAATGATACCATATGTCAGTCACTCTTTCTTTTTTACACTGCTCCACCAGTCTACTCATGAGATAAAAGATTTTTGTAATAGACCACCTCGACATGAGCTAGTACTAGTCTATGGAGTTAATAGACACACCCTCCTCACCCTCAATTCTAGCACTCTTTCTCACTTTAATTTCATAGTATGACTTAACAATTTGATTCTCTATAACTATTGTAGTTTTGAATATCACCCTTATTTTTGGAATAAAATCATTGTACTTCACCTCCATTCTTAAAGTATTTTACTGCATTAAATACGTTACTATAGCCTAGTAGGCCACTCCAAAAATAGTAATTTGAAGTTTGAGGTTTTTTACATCAAATAAAGTTGCAGCAATGAGTGATGCACCTGATATGCAATAAAATGGCAAGTTAGAGCAATTCAAATGTGAAACAAATGTCAACATAGGTTCCAAAGAGGAAAGAGAGAAGCTACAGAATGCAAATGGAGGAGTAAAAGGTGTTCCCGAGGAGTTGCCAAGTGTTGATCTACAAGGAATACATGATGGTACTTGCAACAAAAAAGTAGTTAATGGAAATTCAAACCAAAAGATGAAGATACCAGCTTTGTTCATGATTGCGCAGTTGATGGAAGAAGTCTTCAGGTGGATCCTCAGGTAGAATCTTAAGATGATAGTTTAGCATTGATAGAGATACCTATTGCTATGCAGATAGATGAATCACAATTGATTAGGATAGAATCTCCTAACAAAATCTTGCATGAGATTGTATCTAATAAATTTGGAGAAAACAATGATGGAGAAATTGCATATCAAGAATAGATGGCTAAAGGTATCACAGAATCAGAGATGTCAGATGACTTACTAGAGAATATATTGACTGAAGCAGTCCTATCACCAAGGATACTGAGATCTGCAAGAAAGGGAAAGAAACAAGGTAATGGAGAGAACAATCAACCAATCAGAGTTCAGCCAAAGAGACTTAAATCAACCCCCAAAAGATATCAATGAAGGATTTTATATGGAATATGAGATCAGAGAAATCTCAACAAGCTTTTCAAAGGGTGCAAATGCTTCACAAGATCTATAATTTTTCATTCATTGGATTAATGGAACCATTTCAGAATTCTAGACACATCAATAAATATAGGAGGAGATTGAAGATTCCAAGTGCTATAACTAATTGTAATGGCAAGATTTGTTATTTTACAAACAATGTTGTAGATACAACAATTATTAAAGACACGGACCAACAACTAACTATGCAGTTAAAGCATCACAGTCACACAAACAACTTATATGTTACCTTGGTGTATGCTAAATGTACTTTTGATCAAAGATTGATCCTTTGGGAGGATTTATATCAATTGGCAGTAGAAATGGATAATCCGTGGTTGATCGGGGGTGATTTCAATGTGGTTCATAATTTAGAAGAAAAGGTTGGTGGTCTGCCAATTAATGAAGCTGATTGTGAATATTTTGGTAGTTGCATATCATCTTGTGATTTAATAGAAGTACAATTTAAGGGAAGTCCATTTACCTGGTGGAATGGGAGGGCTGGTAATGATTGCATTTTTGAAAGATTAGATAGAATTTTAATCAATTAACAAATGCAAAATTGGTTTAATCATACTGAGGTTGAAAATCTACCCAGAAGTGGATCTGATCATGCCCCTATGTTGCTAAAGTGTAAAGCTAGGGTAGCCATTCATAGGAAACCTTTTAGGTTTCTCAAATTCTGTACAGAGAATGATTTCTTTAAGAAAATCATTAGACAGAATTGGACTCCAAGTGCCTCTCAGAATCCTTTTCTAGATTTCAAGGAGAATATCAAGAAAGTTAAATCAACACTGACAAAATGGAGTAGAGATACTTATGGTGACATCTTCAAGCAACTTATAATTAAATAGGACATTGTGAAGATTAAAAAATGTTGTTTGATGAGGTTCCCACAGCTAAAAATAGAGAAGTACTGCAAAGAGCTCAAGCTGAATATAGAAGATATCTACACTTTGAAGAGATATTCTGGCAACAAAAGTCAGGATATAATTGGTTTGAGAATGGTGACAGAAATACTAAGTTCTTCCATATTATTGTGAAAGGGAGGAAAAAAAGACTGCATTTGCAAAGGATCCAGAATAATGAAGGAAATTGGTTAGAGGATGAACGAGACATAGCAGCGGAAGCAGTTAATGTTTATCAGAATCAGTTCTCCCAAGAAAGTGATGCCACATCTTTATCACTTCTCAGACATATTCAAAAATCCATCTGGGATGAAGATAATGCAGAGCTTTGTAACCAACCTGATTTAAATGAAGTTAAAAGGGCTATTTTTGAATTAAATGGGGACAATGCTAGTGGTCTAGATGGTCTAACAGAAAGATTCTATCAAAGTTGCTGAAAGATTCTAGGGAATGATATTCTCAGGATGGTACATGATTTATTTAGGGTTAATACACTTCCTAAATCCATTACTCATACTAATTTGGTTCTACTACCTAAGAAATACCAGGTACAAACTTTTACAGATTTGAGACCTATTAGTTTGAGCAACTTCATTAACAAGATAATCTCCAGATTGTTTATGACATGATAGAAATCCTTCTTCCCAGATTGATCTCTTGCAATCAATCAGGCTTTATGAAGGGTATAAGTATAATTGAGAATGTTCTATTGACTCAAGAGATTGTCACTGATATTAGGAAGAGGGGTAAACCTTCCAATATTGTCATAAAGTTGGATATGGCAAAAGCCTATGATAGAGTATCTTGTTTTTTTTTTATGAAAGTTCTAAGGAAAATGGCTTTTTCAGAAGTATTTGTTGATATTATTTGGAGGCTAATTTCAAATAACTGGTATTCTATGTTAGTTAATGGTCAATATCATGGTTTCTTTCATTCTACTAGGGGAGTGAATCAAGGGGATCCTTTGTCCTCTGCGTTATTCATTCTATCAGCAAGGCCTTAAATTCCTTATTTGAAGATACTCAATTTGTAGGGTATGGTTTACCCAAGTGGAGTGCTAATTTGAATCATCTTGCTTATGCATATGATGCTATTATATTTGCTTCAACTAATAAGTATTCTTTGAATAAAATTATGTCAATTTTGCAAGAATATGAGGTTTAATCAGGGAAGAAGGTTAACAAGAATAACAGTTCTTATTACCTGCCTCAAAATGCAGCATCTAATGTGAGACATTTGGTGTAAGAGTGTACAAGTTTTACAAGAGGTCACTTTCCTTTGATATACTTAAGGTGTCCCATAACCCATGCTAGAAAAAAAAAGAACATTATGTTGATCTTATCAAAAGGGTTAAGATAAAGTTACAAGCCTGCAAAGAAAATCTGTTATCATATGGAGGTAGAGAGGTTTTGATCACAAGTGTTTTACAAAGTGTTCCTATACATGTACTTTCTTCCATAGTTCCCCGTAAGTGTGTTATCAAGGAATTGCACAAAATCTTTGCTAAATTCTTTTGGAGTAACAAGGTCACTGGCAGGAGCAAACATTGGGCTGCTTGGGATAAAGTTTGCTTGCCCAAATAGGGAGGAGGACTGGGTTTTAAATCTTTGTTTGATGTCTCACAAGCCATGTATGCTAAGCTATGGTGGAAATTTAGAACAGAAACACTTTATGGGCTACATTTTTGTGGAACAAATATTATAAGAAACAATTACCTTCATTGGTTCAGTGGAGGGGAGGTTCTCAACAGTGAAAACATATGCTATATAATAGAAACTGCATTGAACAACACCTATGGTGGGAACCTAAGGGAGGTTCAGTAACTATTTGGTATGATAATTGGACAATGCTTAGTCCACTTTATAATCATCAATCAGAGGTGGTTTCTTGTCATCCTTTGATAGAAATTGGAGTGTTTATGAATGAAGCAGGACGGGACTATGAGGAAATGCAAAATCACACACCTTCCCATATTGTGGATCATGTTAGAAATCATATGGTTTATGTCAGGCAATCTGAGATGGGGGATAAACCTTGGTGGATTAAGACAAGATCTAGAAAATTTTCAGTAAAGAGTGCATGGGAAATCTTGAGGAAAAAAGGATGAAGTTTCAAATTTTTTTAAGAAAATCTGGGTGAAAGTACTTCCTTTTAAAATTTCATTCTTTGGGTGGAGAGTATGGACTAACAGGGTCCCTGTTGCAGCAATTTTGGCTAACTGGAACCCTAATATCTCTCCATTTTGTTCTTGTTGTTCAGTACCATCCAGAGAGACCATGGAACATTTTTTTCTAAATGGTGAAATAGCTACCAATGTTTGGAATTATGTGTCAAATACAACTGGTATAATTGGTCCTCGGATTCAAGTAAAAAGACCATGAAAAAGTGGTGGGATGTACATGGAAATGCTAGACAAAAAGTGATCTTTCAAGCTATTCCTAATATTTTTTTATGGTTTATATGGAAGAGGAGAAACAGTGTATTACATGGAGGAGTGTATTCTATAGGTAATGTGTTGAATGATATTAACACTACTCTTCAGACGTTTATCAAACTGAAGTTTTAATATACTGAGATTCCTAGAACTTGGCCTTATATGGTAGCTCTGCTTGATGGTTATAGGCCAAGTTTTCAACGCAAATTTGTGAAATAGTTTCCACCACCAGTTGGTTGGTGGAAATGTAACACAGATAAGGCCTCAAGAGGTAATCTAGGTGCTAGCTCTGCATCTTTTTGTGTAAGAAATAGTGATGGTGATTTAGTGGGTGCAAAGGGTTTGAAGATTGTTGATTCAACTAATCTGATGGCTGAGGCTGTGACTGTTAGAGAAGGTTTACAGTATTGCTAGGAAACTAATTTCCTTAATATCATCATTGAATCTGATTCTTTGGCTTTGGTGCACATTATTAATGGAGTTTGAGAAGTCACGTGGAGTGTGACAATGGAGGTTAAGTCCATTAAAAGGCTTATCAAGGCTATGTCACTAAAAGTACAACACTCTTTGAGGGAGGGAAATACTCTTGATGACTATTTTGCTAACTTGGTTTTTGATTTTGCAGGTACAGTTGAATATAGGAAGTTCTAGGAAGTTTCAATTAAAGGAAAAAGGATTATCAATCTTGATAAGCTAAGTTTACCAAACATGAGAATCAGACACTCTATTACAAATTTCACATCTTAAACAGTCATACTTTCTGGTACACTTTTATGATATGAATACTAATGTTGAGTTTAAAAGATCGGCTTATTAATGTACTTTGTAAAGTCTGAAGTATTTTCGGTTGGTTACTGTACCATGCACCTGGTGAGATCTTTGAGGTGTTACATATGGCATGAAACCAAGACTCACAAGTCAATAGTAGGAGATGTTTTAATATTCCGTTTAGTATTTATACACTTATGTCATAGATCTTACTAATTCAATCTAGTTTTTACGCTCTTCACTTAAAATGGTGGTATTAATCTATGTGGGTTCAATCCATTAAGGAAAAAAGTATAAAGACTAGGGTGAAAGTACAGATTTGGAGAGTTTTAGTCATACCTCTAATTTCCACTTGAAGATTTCAGCTTGGTACTTTGACTAGCACGAGCAGATGAATCCTAATAGCTTGAAGCAGTTCAATCCAACCTCAAAAATTTTAAAATTAGATATTTTTTTCGAGGATTTAAATGTCAATGGTGGTATCAATATTCTTTAAGGATTCAACCCGTTGAAATTTAGATCTGAGTAAAGGAATCTAATTTACCGTAACCACAATACCTGAAAGTCAATGGTGGTGACGTGGTTGAATAGGTTTGATGAATAGCTCCGATTAATTTGATTGATCAATTTGGAACGCATAGGTGAAGAAGAAACACTTTGTAGCTGCTGGAATCCTTTTTCGCAGCTCCGATTTGTCTCCCCCATTAGTTTTGAGATTGGATGTGGTTCCTGTCAATAGAGTTTTCTTTTCGTGTCTGTTGAGTTTATCTGGAGACATTTCACTTTCCTAATTAATCAATTAATTAGGTACACTTAGTTTTTCTTTTTGCATTGTTTGGTTTCCTTTTTGGACTCTGGCACGTTGGGCCAACAGTGTACATTTTTATTTGATTAATAAAGTGGCCCATTGGTTCTTTAATTAAAAAAAAAAAATTAGCTAAATTAGGATATTTGTTTTAAGATTTATTTTCATGTTAAAAATAGCTTATTTCCCACGATATCAATATATGTAATTATTTTGGGATTACAAGTCCGACAATAGAATTAGAGCATGTTTGGATGAGTTTAAAAGTAACTTTTAAGCTCTTTCCTGTTTTTTGAAGTGTGTGACAGAATTCCTAATAACTTTTTTAAGCCAATATAAGTAAAAATAGTAAGTTGGGTGACCCCAACTTATTGCTTTGATTTATTTCGCCTTAAAATATGAGAACTTTGATTAATTATTTCCGCTATTATCCTTGATATTTGTTTATACTCCTCATAAATTAAGCTCCAACTCGTAAAGTGTTTTTCAACACTTGAAACTTAAAAGTTACTTAAATTCAATCAACCCAAATGGCCTCTTATTGACAAATTTGCCTCACAAGATTTGGGTTAAGTTCGAAAATGGCCTTAAAATGGTTAGTTTTAATATTTTGTCTCCCATAAAAAGTTTTCTAAAAATGACCTTCATAAGTGGCATCTTAATTTTTTTGTTTCCCTTAATAAGTTTTGCCCATAAATTAACTGTTCTAACTCTCGTCCATAAATAAATGTTCATTACATTTCAAAACAATGAACATGCACAATCGACCAGAGCATCTTCCTAAAGGTGAAATTTAGAACTTAGATATATTACTCATTAGGCAGACGTTTAGATATTTAATACAATAAACTTGCTCAATGGACCACATGTTTTGTCTTATAGACAAATGTTAGAACTTATTTAACGAAAAAAAAAAATCAAGTTTCAAATATTTTGAAGAATAAAAATTCAAGATCAAACATTTAAGTCACAAAAGTTTAAGATCGAACATTTATCCTATGACACTCGGCGTAATTTCCTGATAAAATACACTATGAATCAAATTCTAGTTGGGCTCTTCCCTTCTTCATTGGGCCATCTTTATGTGTCGTTCCTTTTCCTCCTATTTGGAAAGGATTAAAATTTAAAAATATTTTTTTAATTTATATGCTTAAAAGCTGAAAATAAATATTTATAAATTAATCAGATAAGTGTTTGGATAGAAGTGCTGAAATTGAAAGAAATTATTGATGTGTTTGTTAAACAAGTCTTGTAAAAGCACTTATTTGTTGTCAAAATAACTTAAATGTCCTTAAAGTTGTTAATACCATAAATTGGCATTCTTATGAGGGGCAAAATTATGTTTCAACCAATTTAAGTTATTTTGACAACAAATAAGTGCCTCTACACACCTCACAGACTCCACAATTCCACATCAACATATACACAAACTCTCACACAAAACTGGTAGAGGGTTGAAAAACACACAGCTAAAGAACACAAATATGCCCATAATTTCAATATACTACTACTCCATTTTAAGTTCAACAACAACAATACACATCAGTGTTGGGTTCGAAATTGAAAGGGCGTCATGTGAAAGCTATTAGTTGCAAACCATAAAGACAATAACTCAGATGACAAAGAAAAACATATTAAAAACATAATATTATTATGTGATTTGGCCAATTGGCCTACATATAAAACCTAATATTAAAAATAGTATTAAAAAGTATAAAACTAATGAGAGAAAAAATCTCTCCCTAAACAGAACTCTTAAAAGACTATATCGTGGATGCTATTGTGTTATGGTATGAGAAGGGGGTCTTCTATTTATAGATGTTCAAAACCTTTCCTCTAAGAAAGAGGTTAGCCAAATATGAAAAAAAATTATATTTTTTTCTTTCAGGAAAAGTAATGGTAACTTTTATTTTCCTTCTAAGAAAAAATAAAACTTAAATATAGTAAGAAAATCAGGGCAAAATCCCTAACGAATCTCCCCTTTTTGGCTTGATTTTCTTCACTTGATCTGTCTTCTCATCATATCACGTGCATGAACTTCGTTCTTGATATAATCTTCATAACTACTACTTGTCATGGTTAAAAATAAGGTTTAAAATATCATGATTAAAAATTGGTTTAAAAGTAATATTATATTTTCATTTTTAAAGAAGCAGCAACAGGCGTGTTGAAAATATGGTTGAAACTTGTTCTCTACATGTAGTTCGACCAAAATCTTCATTATCGCCCAAATTGTTGCAGCTTGATTTTGAAACCACTTTGAACTTGTTTAATCTCATCTCACCACATCATTGAACCATTGAATCGTAAGCTCCGATACCACTTGTTGGGTTCGAAATCGATAGGTGATGATAGGCGAATTTACACGCCTAAAGTAATATATTTTACCCATATTTTAGCTAAGTTTTGAGGACAAATTATAGAATTCATGCATTTTTAGTCCTTTTTCTTGTAAGTGAGCTAACAAACGTGATTAGCAAGTTTTCAGGTATAAATGATGTAGATTTCAGCATTTTATGGATAACTTGACGCCAAAGAAAGCTTCACGAAAGAAGGAAGGGAAAGCTTGGACGCCAAGGACCAAAAGTGACGCATGGGAAACCTGTCCCGGGCAAAAACAGCAATCCTAAAGACTTTGGGGATCAACAATAACTTATTAGGATTAGGATAATGATGCAGTAACCCAGTAGGAATGGGTTAAGTAATGCAGTAGCTTAGTAGGAATAAGATCTGGGTGTTATAAATACTCTATTTTGCTAGAGATTTTCGAGAAAGAAGGGGATTCTACTTCTAATTCCACAACTTACAATTTGGATTCTAATTCTCATACTTCTACTTTCAATTCATAAATTCCACAACAAGGGAAACGCTATTCTAAAAGGGAATTCACGCCTAACGCCATACCACACCATACTACACGTGAGATCCTTTATTGTGGTATAATGATAATGTCGATTGTGATTTCCATCGCACTCATGAATAGCTAAACTTCTCTGTTGGGGTTATGGAAGCCTTATGAGATACTATCTATTGCTATGAGTTTGTGAATTCGTGACACGTATGCTGCTTATATCATTATTCTCTTCATCCTAATCTAAATTCTTTGTGGTTGCAAACACTTAAAATATGCCGGTATAGCATTAACTTGTTCGAAAGAAAAGTTATATGTCTGGAAAAGAGATAATGTCAAGGTAATAGGGCACCAACCCCTATTAAAAAGTTAGTGCCGTAACTGGATTAACCTCTTGGAGAATTTGTACCATTAGATACGCTTTAAGCTCGAAAGAGTTAAAGTGAAATAATCTTTGTTAGGTCGAAAGACGCTTGGATTTACCATAGAATACAATTCTCTATAAGCACATGCATGTCTGAATTCCACGTAACTCATAGCCAATAGAGACGTACAACTCATAAGGTGGACATAACCCCAACTCTCAATTCTCATTGTTTACGTCTTACTAAAACATTCTTTCTTTTTACTTTGCTATTTTCTATTTTTACTCTATTACTTTGTTCACATCAATTGCAAGTTACAATTCCCCCTCTTTTACGAGACTTGCACCAAAAGTCTAATAATCTTTGCTTACTTAGTGACCGGCTATTCTTTGTGGGATCGATACCCAACCCAGTTGGGTTATATATTTGACAACGACCGCTTTCACTCTTACGAGAGCTGTAGTTTGAGCGTTATCAAAAATTGGCGCCGTTGTCGGGGAATACGGTTGTCTACTAAGTTCGTGATTGTTACCCATAAACTAGTGGACAGGTAGAGGTTTCCAATCGAGAGATCAAATAAATTCTTGCTAAGACGGTAAATGCAAATAAAAAAGATTGTTCTTGGAAGCTGGACGATGCACTATGGGCCTATAGGACTACATTCAAAATGCCAATTGGCATGTCCCCATACCAACTAGTTTATGGGAAAGCCTGTCACTTACCCATTGAGCTCGAGCATAAAACATTGTGGGCGTTTAAGCGACTGAATTTGAATTGGGATGATGCCATGAATCTGAGATTGGAGAAATTGAACGAGATGGATGAGTTCCATCTACATGCTTATGAAAGATCAGACCTATACAAGGAGCGGATGAAAAAGTATCATGATCAGCGGATTGTTCTATGAAACTTTCAAAAGGATGATATGGTACTTCTTTTCAATTCCAGACTGAAGCTATTCCCAGGTAAGTTAAAATCCAAGTGGCCTGGTCCGTACAAAGTTAACCAAGTCTACTCGTCTGGAGTAGTTAAGTTGGAAGACAATAATGGTGTTGTCTTCAAGGTGAATGGCCAACGAGTAAAACCTTATATTGGTACTCTTGACTCGATAAAATGCATGGCCATCACTTATCTCGACAAAGTTTAAATACTCGAGGTAACTATGTCGTACCGCGACAATAAATCAAGCGCTAGATGGGAGACAACCCATTGTTTTTCATTTTTTTTCTTTCTTTAGTTCTACTAAGTGTTTGCTTTTGATAAATAAAAATCCAAAAAGAAGAGTCGTGCCACGACCAAAACTAAGGCGCTTGATGGGAGGCAACCCATTGTTCTAATCGTTTTTGTTGTCTTTGAGCAAGTATACGTACAAGAGGTGTCAAAGAAGAGATTGGTTTCAAATTTTGATTTGAAAGGATTGCATGTTGAAGGTGGTAAGTTAGGAATGAAGAAGTAAAAGGCTATGGATTGGGCATTGCTTATGAAAATATAGGCAAAGAACAAGGCAAGGCCTATGTAAATCTAGGCCACGAACAAGGCAAGGCCTATACTATGGCCTAAGCTCTCGGAATCTAGTGTGCCATAGCATAGGCGCCGCCTATGCCTAAGAATGCCATAGCATAGGCGCCGCCTATGCCAATGCCTTTTGTCTCTGAATCTCATAAGTCATGGCATAGGCGCCGCCTATGCTCAACAAGGCTTTGCAAAAGGCGCCGCCTATGCCAAGCATAGGCAAAGCAATAGGCGCCGCCTATGGTCACTTTTTGTTCCCAAATTCGATTCTAAATGGGTCAAAACCCGACCCAATCTTGTCCTATAAATAGAACCTTAGTCTTAAATCAAAAACACATTGCAATTCCACCCTAAAGTGCCGCCTACCTCTCCAAATTCTCTCCAAAAATTTTCTTTTTGCTCTTTTTACTTTGCAAGAACAGCTTCCAAAGGCCATCAACCAAGTAAGTACTTCTTTGTTCTTCTTTTATATTTCGTAAGTACTACACTACTACGTCTATAATGAATTGTTAAATCTTGAAGTAGTATTGGTGATTTGAATATGGTTGATTTGTTGTGCTACAACTAAGTGAGTGAAAGAATACGTAAGGATGATCTTGACTTGTTCCCAAAATGAATTTGATTTTGATGCACTGTCATACTTTTGCGGATTTGACATGGTTAAGAAAATTGTATAATCTTGTCAATAGAAATCTTACATGTTGGAACGACTTGTTCAGCGAGATGAGAATCATGGTTGACTACAAACATACTATGTTGTGATTATTTCCAAATGCTATAACTTGATTCAATCCTTATGTGGTAGTCATTGCTCAAAAGATACATCAATCCAAACATGAAAGTATTGCCAAGATTTCATGAAATCGAATCAAAAAGGATAGTTAATATGAAAAGAATAGTATGACTGCACTGATTATATTGTTGGAACATAACACCTGAACGTATATCGATGAAGTCTGAGTAATCGACATCGTTCATCTCACTAGTTTGTGCCAACACACTAAGTGGGGGGTGGTGCTGCTACTTCTTGTTTGTTGATTCTATCCACCAAGATGAAGCTAACATGACTATTATTTCAATCTCAGGTACAATGGCACCAAAAGCAAGACAAGGAAAAGATAAAGCAACCACTTCACAAAAAGGCAAGAAAAGAGGACGAAAAGAGCAAGGAGAACCCTCATCGCTGCAAGTACCATGCCGCATGTTCGGAATTAAATGGGTCCTTGAGGAGGAAGCAAAGGAGTGGTATAGGAACAATAAAGAGAAAAAATATGTTCACGTGGAGCTGATACACAAGGAAAGCCTAGCAAAGAAATAACCACGCATATTGGCCAAGATAATGGCGTTACATATTCATTTCATCTTCCGAGATATGGGAGAGTGCAATATCGATTTAACACAAGAATTCTATGCCAACTGGTCACCGAAAACTACAGGAAGCGAAGTCAAGATTCGGGGCCAAGTTCTACAACTAAATGCGGAGTTCTTCAACACCTTTCAAGGTTTGCCATCAGTTGATCAGTCACCACTCAAGGAGCTGTACAGCAGACCTCCGTATAGGGCAATATGACACACATTGTTCGGAACAAGATCTATGGCATGATGGAGTAGACACAAGGACACCGGTCGGCACAACACCTTCCCATATGCTCCTTTGAATAGGGAAGCTAGGATATGGCTGTTAATAGTCAACTCTTGCCTCTTTCCAGGGATGCAGTACACAAAGATAACATGAGATAGAGTGTGCTTTGTGTACGCATTGATGACGAATGTCCCTATCAACGCTTGGGCAATTATTCGATCTACAATGCGGAAAGCTAGGCTACACAAGAGGTCCCACTTCAGTTTTGGCAACCTGTTGACTGCAATATTGAGGAAGGAGGACATCGAAGAGGAACCGGATGATCATAAGCTTCCACACAACCCGAAGAAGGTTGATCTCACAAAGGTTAAAGATGTTGAATCTACACATGGCGTCAACCTTACTACTGTTGAGAGACATGCTCGAGATGAGAGTTTCTTTCGCCATCTTTATGGCATGACTCGGTTTACAATGATGAGCGGAGGTTGTGTTCCAACTGCTGCAGAGCTCCAACAGTTGGATTATGACTACCCAATGAATGAGCATGCAAGGCAAATGTGTGGAGTAGGTGTGTACTTTGAGGAACCTCTTGATGATGATGTGCCAACCGATAATGATTGCAGAATGCCAGACTCCGACGTGAAGGAGAATTTTGATGACGATGACTCCAATGATGATTCCGATGAAGGGGGTATGACCCCAGACATAGAGGAGGAGTCCGACTAACCAGGTTCTTCTTATTTATTTTCCACTGAGGACAATGTGTCCCGTCTAAAGTGTGGGGTGCTGGTATTTGCATGCTATCCTTCTTTATCTGCATTTGCATTTATGTTGTTTTTTTTGTTTTTTTAGTAGTTAAATTTTTCTTTTAGATAATTTTTTTTTTCTTTAACCTTGCATGAAATTTTTCTGATAGGTAGCATGGTATTACGACACGAGTCTGTGATAAAATCATTACTATTGAGACATTTAGACTCTAATTGTGACTCATTATGTGATAATTGTGTGGTTTAATTCCTTCACTTGTTGGGTCAAGTGTCTATACTACTCCCAATAAAGTCGACCATGTGCCTTGTGTGTGTGAGGATATAGTATATTCTGTGTTTGTGGCTGATGCTAGAACATTCCTGGTGTGTGTGTGAAGCAAAAATAAAGAGTGTGAGTTTAGTAGATGATTTAGGAATTTCTTTGGCAACCTATACTTGTTTACCTTCTTTTTACCTACCCGTGGACAATATCCTAGTTAATCCCTTTGAGCCTTTAGCCTATTTTCTTTGACAGCCTCATATGTAAGCCTAATCCATTTTTTTAGACCATAATTTGATCCAAATTCCTAAAGTGCTTTAAAGTGTAAATTCATGTGACAAAATAAGAGGAAGTTGGGTGAGTATGATGCATTAGAATGTAATGGTTCTTGAATTTGTTATGAAAAAGAATTGCTATCATAAGAGGTGTGTTATGTAAAGAAAAAGGAAAAGAAAACTAAAAAAGTTAGTTATGTTTAAAATTGAAAAACAAAAGAGGAGAAAAGGGGTGGTAGAATAAAATAAAGTAGAAAGGTTGTTTGAAAGAAAAGTGTTAATAACATAATGTGATGTATTAAAGCGCTTAGGAACATAGTCACTATTTCTGGCCAAAATAGTCCTACCCGTCCCTTAGCCTACATTACAACCTGTAGAAGACCTAATTGATCCTAAGCTTAGAATTATGATATTTAGTGGAGCATTACACTAAGGGCAAGCCTATGGTCTTCAGTTGCAACAAATGAATTCTTTGTGAGAGTGAGAGCAAGGATACTTGTATACCCATGTTTCGATAAATATACTATACTTGTGAGTGATTATGGGTAATATATTGTGAGACACACATGGTTGATGATTTTTGGATAGTTTGTATGATTCTTTGTGCCTTAACTTTTGAATTCAAATTGACCATCATCACGAGTCTATATTAGAGGTTAAATTGTTTCTACTAATGATCAGAAAACTACTCTTGGTTAGTGATTGTCGTGCCTGTCTTGATGAATATTTTATGTGGTTACTGTGAAACCCTAAGTAGATGTTTAGAAGGACATGATATTTTGTTCGAGGATGAACAAAGCTTTAAGTGTGGGGTGTTGATGATAGGCGAATTTACACGCCTAAACTAATATATTTTACCCATATTTTAGCCATGTTTTGAGGACAAATTATAGAATTCATGCACTTTTAGTCCTTTTTCCTGTAAGTGAGCTAACAAACGTGATTAGCAAGTTTTCAGGTATAAATGATGCAGATTTCAACATTTTATGGATAACTTGACGCCAAAGAAAGCTTCACGAAAGAAGGAAGGAAAAGCTTGGACGCCAAGGACCAAAAGTGATGCATGGAAAACCTGTCCTGGGCAAAAACAACAATCCTAAAGACTTTGGGGATCAACAGTAACTTATTAGGATTAGGATAATGATGCAGTAACCCAGTAGGAATGGGTTAAGTAATGCAGTAGCTTAGTAGGAATAGGATCTGGGTGTTATAAATACCCTATTTTGCTAGAGATTTTCGAGAAAGAAGGGGATTCTACTTCTAATTCCACAACTTACAATTTGGATTCTAATTCTCATACTTCTACTTTCAATTCTTATTCTCTTCATCTATTCAATTCTTAAATTCCACAATAAGGGAAACGCTATTCTAAAAGGGAATTCACGCCTAACGCCATACCACACCATACTACACGTGAGATCCTTTATTGTGGTATAATGATAATGTCGATTGTGATTTCCATTGCACTCATGAATAGCTAAACTTCTCTGTTGGGGTTATGGAAGCCTTATGAGATACTATCTATTGCTATGAGTTTGTGAATTCGTGACACGTATGCTGCTTATATCATTATTCTCTTCATCCTAATCTAAATTCTTTGTGGTTGGAAACACTTAGAAAACGCCAGTATAGCATTAACTTGTTCGAAAGAAAAGTTATATGTCTGGAAAAGAGATAATGTCAAGGTAATAGGGAACCAACCCCAGTTAAAAAGTTAGTGCCGTAACTGGATTAACCTCTTGGAGAATTTGTACCATTAGATATGCTTTAAGCTCGAAAGAGTTAAAGTGAAATAATCTTTGTTAGGTCGAATGACGCTTGGATTTACCATAGAATAGAATTCTCTATAAGCGCATGCATGTCTGAATTCCGCATAACTCATAGCCAATAGAGACGTACAACTCATAAGGTGGACATAACCCAACTCTCAATTCTCATTGTTTACGTCTTACTAAAACATTCTTTCTTTTTACTTTGCTATTTTCTTTTTTTACTCTATTATTTTGTTCACATCAATTGCACGTTACAATTCCCCCTATTTTATGAGACTTGCACCAAAAGTCTAATCAGCTTTGCTTACTTAGTGACCGGCTATTCTCTGTGGGATCGATACCCAACCCAGTTGGGTTATATATTTGACAACGACCGCTTTCACTCTTATGAGAGCTGTGGTTTGAGCGTTATCAATAGGGCGTCATGCAGAAGCTATTAGTTGCAAACCATTGTAATGACAATTCAGAAGACAAATAAAACAGTACTAAAAACTTAATATTATTATATTATTTAGCCAATTGGCCTTCATATAAAACCTAATATTAAAAAACATAAAATTAATGAGAGATAAAATCTCCCCATAAACTAATATTAAAAAATATAAACTAATGAGAAATAAAATCTCCCCATCAATTAGACTCTTTAAAAGACTACATTGTGGATCCTATTGTGTTATGGTATGAGAAGGGGGTCTGCTATTTATAGATGTCCAAAACCTTTCCTCCAAGAAAGAGGTTAGCAAAATATGAAAAAGAATTATATTTTTTCTTTCAGGAAAAGTAAAAGTAATTATAGTAACTTTTATTTTCCTTCTAAGAAAAAATAAAACTTAAATATAGTAAGAAAATCAGGGAAAAAATCCTAACAATCGGCACATACATAAAGAGGGGAGGAGAGTAGTCAAAAAACGAAAAGAGAATCGAGAGAGAGATAGTGATCGAAAAAAGAGAGAGAGACGCAAAAAAGTGAAGAGAGATGCGAGAGACACTAAGAAGCATAGAGAAAAATGGGTGGGAGAAAACAGTGATAAATTTGCGTGAGTAAAGGATAACCAGCGAGAAACAGTTGCATTCAGCGAGTTCACGCCGAAACATGATACTGCTGCTGAAAAATCTGACCCGTTTTCTTAGATTTTTGTCCCCGTCTGAGTTTGCCAAAGCTCCGATGACACAAAACTGTAATTCCATCTTGAGTTAGTTCCAAAAACCACCGGAAAAAACACAATCCAGCCTACAATTTTACCCCACCATTAAAAAGACCATCGAATTTGAGTAAAACAAGGTTCGGGTTTAAAATTTATGATTCAGGGTTTATATTGAGGTTGGTTTACTGGTTTCAAATCTGTTCGGGTTACGGTTCTCAATATCGAGTTGGTTTTCCTTGTTGTTGATGTTTTCCATTTGAGAATTTCGATTTTGGGCCTCAGTAACTCACTATTATCAATAAAGAAATCAGTTATTTTGAGGTTCAATTCTAAACTCTACTCCTTTTATTATTTTGGCGTAGTTGGTGATGTGATTTCATGGTGTGTTTGAATGTATTTGAGCTTTTGTAATTATCATGGTGACTGGTTGATTTTGTATTAAAATTAGTTAATTATTGATTGGGGATGAAAATCGGGGAGTGATTGATCTTGAAAAAGTGAATATGGATTAATTTTAATTTATTGTTGGTGGTTTAGTTCAAAACAAATATTGATGTTGTTGAACGCGATAGTATCATGATAGGTTAAAATGGGTAGGCAAACGGTAGGTTGGGTAGGAAAATTTAGGAATTGTGGTTTGTTGAAGGTTTGAATGTTTTGTTGAATAATTTTATTCTATCACACAAAATTGAAATTGTATTTATTCACTGGAGAATGCCAAAAGAGGTTCGTGATCAAGGCCTAAGGCATCAGGTAGAGTATATTTTAGGATTAGTGTAGGTTAGCATAGTCTTAATTCAATACCTTTTTATTTTGGGTCTGTGATAAATTGAACTGGACAATGTTTTTTGGAGTTTGGACTATTTGGTTGTTTGTTGTCTTATTGTGTGTTTTGGTAGTTTATGCATTTCATAGTGTCGTACTAGCCGATATACCTACGAGGTGACCATGGTCGACCCACTAGACCGAGGAGTGACTAACACCTTTTCCCCGATCAACAAAATTTCTTAATCAAAATCTCTATTTGCAAATCAATTTCAAGAGTCAAAATCATTTTGAAAAAATGATTTTCAAAGGTGACTTGGCACACCAAATTTATGCCAAGTGGCTACTCTGAGTTTAAATATAAAAAAATTCTTTTCAAAATAAACTTTCATTTTCAGTCACTTTACCAATAAAACCCTTTTTGAACATAAAATGAATCTTTTTAGGTAAAAAAAGAGGTGTGATAGCTCTGACAACTCTACTGGAGAATTTTAGAATTCGAGCTTCATTTTGAGTTGTATCGGCTTGGTTTTACACTATGGGTGTATAGAAGCTTATTTATGTTATCTTTTTATCATTGTTGAGTGCTTACGTTCTACGTGTTGATAGTTTTACCCTTATATGTCTCCGCTTTATATTTGGCTTCATATGCATCACCCCGAGTCACTTTTTTACAACAAGTCCCGAAGTATCCATCTTGTACACGAACTTTCATTGAGTCACCTTTATTTTAAGAGGAAGAGCCGTTGGATGTATGGAGTGGATGAAAAGCTGTTACAGCCACTATCGATCATATGCTCCCCCAACAGTCTTGTTAGTGGATTCCAGCCCAGGTCAGCCTTTAGATCATTTTTTATTTGCATCATACTGAGACCTAGCGGGACCTGCCAGGTCCTTTGTAAGATACTCACTCCTAAGCTTCCCTACATGCTAATTGTTGCATTTTTTAGGTTAATGGGATCATTGGACCGGTTGATTTGGGGTAATGTGCTAGAATTAAAGGGTAAAGGGTGTTTAAGCTAGGAAAAGTTCAAAAAAAATGGACAAGGAAAAAGAAAAAAATGAGTTAAAGAAAAGTGTCCGTAATTTGTACGAGTTCTTTATGAATTTAGTTTTCCACAATTAAAAATTCAAAAAGATCTTTTTCTTTACGTTTTACATGCATTTTATCAAAAATCAAAACTTCAAAAAGATTTTCTCTTAATTTCCTTTACCATGCATTCATAACTAGAATTTTTTCAAAAAGATTTTCTTTAGGAGTTTAATATATTTTATAAAAGAAAATTCAAAACAAATGTTAGAGTTTTGTACATTTTACATAGTAAAAATTTCATTTTTTTTTCTTCTTTTAGTGTCTTTGTGTCTTTCTCTGTCGAAAAATTCAAAAATATTTTATTTTTGTTGGTGCATTATTTTAGGACATTCTTCTCTAATAATACAAAAAAAATTTCTTTTAATAGTTTTTGGTGTCATTTTTTATGTGAAATATCAAAATTGGAACTAAAAAAAATCAACATTTTTTGTCGTTTGTTTATGATCATGTCTCTCAATTCAGGGTTCAGTCGGTTAGTTAATCATTAATTCTCCAATTTGGACAAACTATGCACACCTGATTCTCCTATCTCGGGAGTAAGATACATAGTCAACCCTTCTTGGGTTCGATGATCTTATTTAAAAAATCCACAAAGATTTTGTTCACTCTTCATTTTAGAATATGTGTTTCATATACACATTGAAAAAGAAAAATACCAAAAAAAAAATCTTTTAATAGTCTTAGGTTTTATTGTTGTATGAAATTCAAAATTGAAAATCAAAAAAGAGTTTCTAACGCCCCGAGAGTACACCCTGGACACCACACGGTGCTTGGAACCACAAGTGATCCCAAGCTAACCCATGAACTGACATACTGTTAAGCAACTGAATTATAATACATTAAATAACAAGTTCTGATGTGCGGAAATATAATCATGCTGAAAATCTGAAATAGTATGTAACTGATAAAGTTTTACAATCTGATAAACCTGAAGGAAGAAACTAAAATTACATGCCTAACTCTAACTAACATCTATGAAACATCTTCTATACTGACTATAGATAGTTGGGATATGCCTTTAACTACCACTAATCAATACATATGAGAAATAAATGAACTATACATGAACTAAAACTATCTGGAGTTCCCAAAACAAGATAACCTCATCACCTATTGGCTGGAAACTGCAACTGTCTGATCATGATGCGTAGGCTATAACTTGTACCTATATTATGAGACAATGTAGCACAAAGAAATATATGTGGATCAGTACTTTTGGAATGTACTGAGTATGCAGGGGTGAATGCAATAAGTAAAACTGGTTTCATACATAATCTTAAAACATACATAAAGTAGATTCACCAAGAGACTAAAATAGACTGAAAGCTAAAATATCTTAAAACATGAGTAACAAACATGATCTGATAAGTCGGTGAATCACTACACTTAATTTCTTAAAAATTTTCTATTATAATATAAGTAGAACCAAAACTGGATATAGTAAAACATGAATACGTGAATGTTTAAAAACGAACATATATGTGTTGAACTGATTTGATTACTTAAATATGTGATGCCTAGGTGATGGAATGTTTGAAATCTAAGAAAGGGGATAACTAGTACTTATATACTGAGTAAATGATATAAGAATACAAACTACTGGTATCCAAACAATGAATAGCTGATGACTGAATACTGATCATGTAACACAAGACTGAACTTAGTCTGAATAAATGGATTGAAATTGTGGATTATGATGCATATGAGGTAAGTACTAACTGAAAAACATAAGATAACTAAAAATGAATGAATGAAAACTGTAATAGCTGAGAATTCAAGACCAAGCATAAAACATGATTCTGATATAGTCTGTAAACTAAGATACTGAAATACTGATAACTGAATAATTAATAACTGTATGCTATGGTCAAGAAAACCTAAAACTAAACTGTGAAACTGAATACTAAACTGAGACTATGGGAGGTATCATCTAACCGACATGCCCTAAATAAGCAAATTGAGGTTCAACCTGTAACCCTAATTGGAAATGTGTCAATACGGTACCATGGATACTGACAATGGCTGTGTAGATTCACTAAACTGGTGTCCCGAAGGACTAAGGAGTAACCCTATACTAACACGAAACTCATGAGATATGTGTCAACCCTACACTGGCAGGAAGACATCTCAAACCTATGGCTACGTAGTTCTATAACTTAGGGATTTCTACTGAGGGTCAAACCCTATGCTAGCAGGAATGCCCCCATCCCTGAGTTCGCTTGATGCTGAATCCTACTCCCATATGAACTGACTCAGATTACTAAAATAATCTAAGTTTACTGATTATAATAACTGACTGAACTGATACTGCTCATAACATATTTGAAACTATTCTAAAAATACTGAGACTAAGGAAACATCTAAGTTTCCGGGTATTCATAAACCCCAGGACACAACAATAGGGACATACTAAAACTTGAAAAGCATAATAGGTATACATTGTTCAAAACTCAATCATTTAGGCTTTTATCAAACACTTGAAGTTCATGGATTTAAATCATGAGAATAGTTAGAACATGTGATTCCAACATAGTTGCAATATTAAAATCATGGATTAAGGAGTTAACATGCGAATAATCATCATCCAAACATATCAAGGATAAATTGCAACGAAAAATCTTAGGAATCATGAACTTGAACATGGGAATGTCTTAAACATGGGAGCATAGCATGGCCATATGACTAAAATCGTAAATTGGGAGATTTATATGTAATTCTCTTGGAATAGGACATGGGAGTTTCATCAAAACATGTAAAGACCCTAAACTTGTGCATGGGAATGAGCAAGCATGTGAAAATATCATGGCCACACGAATCAATTCACAACTTAGGGATTTAATATGAAGATCATAACATTCAAAATATGTATTGACTCATTCTACTTTAAAAATACAAATACTCTTAACTTGAAATCAAACACTTGAGGATCATGAGATAAAACATGGGAGTAGTTAAACCATAAAAATCACATAAATCTCAGTATTACAAACATGGGTTAAGGATTAATCATATGAAAATCACCATTCGATCATATTAAGGTAATTTCAACCAAAACCATTTTTAAACATGATACATAATCACAATTCATGGAGGTTTCATGGATATAATTCATATTAACATGTAAATATCATAACTTTGAATTTAAAGAATTGGTTTTTGGAATACATGAGTGAAAGGGAAACCATGAATGAACTTTCACATACCTTATTAGATTAATTGGATGTAGAGGCTTGAACTTTGAATTCCTAATGATATTCTTGAAGCTTCTTCTTGAAGTTCTTGAATTAGGAATATTGTGTTCTTTCTTTTCTTAAAAAAATTTGATGAAGTTCTTAGTATTCTTGAGAGGGATAGGGTTTTATTGAAGAGAAAAAGATGAATAATAATGTATCTACTGCTTTGGGGGCTGAAATTAAGTGTTATGGACAGATTTGGGTGAGAGAAAGTGGCCAAAGTGCCCCTAAACCATTTAGGAACTGAAACAGCGGGTGAAATAGCTCTGTATCGCGTCAGACATCACATCGGGGACAGCAAAGCATCGCATCACTCATCACATCAAGGACTGGTGCGCCGTGCCCCAATTGCGTCGGCTTACTGCCTCTCACAAAAAAATGTCATAACTTTTTGCTCGGGTATCAAATTAAGGCGAAATTGGTATAGTTAGAAAGATAATTCAATTATCTACAATTTGCTGGATCTTTAGATGCAAAATTCTACATATATAAAAATTTATACACATTAAAAGTAGACCCTTGTAGAATCGAATACCAAACTTTGGACGAATCAAAGACTCTTAGCTCAACTTTGTTCTAAGTGATTCTTATGAATATATTTCTCCTCGAAAGCAAATCAAACGCGAGTATAAAGATCATGAAATTTATATTCACATGGGAATCATTTGGATTATAGATTATACACATAGGAACGATGGTTCAAAGACTAGCTTAAAATATGCGGGGTGCTACAGATTTGTGTAAATATCTTTTGCAAAAAGCAAAAAAGAAAGAGAAAAAATCTTTCTTTTGTTGGATTAGTTGTTTCACATGTTTATTCATATGAAAATACAAAAAAAAAGTTATTTGACAATCATAGGTTCATTTTACATAGGGAAATTAAAGCTACAAAATTCAAAAAAGAATTTCATCTATGTTTGAAGCTTTGTTATTTCCTTTTCCTCTAAAATTTCATGAAAAAAAGAGAGAATTTTGTTGGCCCTTTTGTGGATAAACTTCATGAACTACGCACACTTTATTCTTCTCTCTTGAGGCTGAGATACATGGATACCCTTTTAGGGTTCGATGGTCTTTTAAAAAAAAAATGAAAAAGCATTTTGAAGAAGTGTGGCATTATAATGCCTTTGTTGTTTTTTATTCAGTTAGTTTAAGGTGGTTGGTTAGTGGCATTATTTTGGTTGGTCCTCCATACCACACCAAATACAATAAAGATTTTATTGTGTCCAATAAGGATATAGAGAGTGACATCATGGATCAAACAAAGAGTCGGGAAAATGAGAGTTTAAAGGAAGAGATTTTGAGGCCAAGGAAATAAATGACAGAAATGCACTAAGCTTTGGATGGTGGGTTGCCTCCTCTTCCATTCTCCACTATTGGTCCACAAATACCTTGATTTTTCCACCAAAATTGCAAAGTCAATTTCCTACTGTTGTTGATGCAC
This sequence comes from Capsicum baccatum var. pendulum, assembly GCA_030864225.1. Classification (NCBI taxonomy): domain Eukaryota; kingdom Viridiplantae; phylum Streptophyta; class Magnoliopsida; order Solanales; family Solanaceae; genus Capsicum; species Capsicum baccatum. The sequence goes on along the minus strand of CM061553.1, from coordinate 39,791,215 downwards.
CACAACGAGGACAAGATACAAAACTATTCAACCAATCATTCTTTAGCTCCTTAGTATAAGCCTACCACCTTCACAGCACCACATACCATATGTGCTTTTGGTTGTTCAACTCTGTACTGAGGCTCCTACTTTGGCTATCAACCCAACAGTTGTGCTTCCCCAATCTACTATTGAGTCTATGTTCAATACTCTTGATGATCACTGCTATACTTCTGATCCTACATTTAAGTTAATGGAACTACCAAAATTTCTTACCAAGAAGCCTGACATGTCAAAAGAGCAAGAGAAAATGGTTAGAAAAATAAAGAGTGTAAAAAATGATATGAGAAGTTTCCTGGGACTTGCGGGTTATGAAGATATTTCATATAAAAACTAGGGCATGTTTTCAAGTGTTAGCCTTCCCCCAAGATTTGAGACATCAAAATTTGAGGAGCATGATGGACTTGAAGATTCTGTGAAATATTTGGGATGATATTGTAATAAATTAATGGAAACTAAAGAGAAGAAGAAGGAAAACGTAGTTATTGTTGTGCCAGGGCCAAAGAAGAGCTTGAGAGGTCCAACTCACCCATATTGTCAACCTCAATCTCGAGCCTACATATCAGATCCATATACTCATTTGCAACAACGTTCCTCACTCCAAAATCTAAGATATTTTATTTCACTTTCTCAACATCCTTTGAACAATGCACAACTGTATACTCGCCCGTCTTCTTATCCACAATGGCAAGCATCGGTCCCTCAATATTGTCCTCTCCCCCCACATATTTACCAAGGAACCTCTAAGGCTAAGTTTCAACTGAGGATAGAGTTTGCAAAGAGGATAAAGTCAAAGGATAATTCTACGCCAATTGAGGAATCATATACTAGTTTGTTTCAGAAATTAGTTAGTGGGACATGATCAATCCTCTTCTTGGTTATGCTCCTTGTAACGACTTACAAAATTAATGAAATATGTGAAAATTTATGATTTTATGTAATTTGATTGTTTTAACTCTCTTCGTAGTTGTATTATGATATTTCTGGGGTGCGAGAGTGATTGACATAATTTTTTTGATGTATTTGGGTACCGTTTATGTGATATTGTGATTTTTGATGGCTTCGAGAGCCTTATTTTGGAATTATGTGGATATCTTTTAATCGTGCGATGGATGGCCAAACTAATTATATCGGCAGTTCTGAAATATCAATTTTAGGCTAGGCAAACCTTTTGTTCGGGTCCCGGTGCACCCAAGCTTATTTTGACCTATTGGTCGAAAAGTTGAAAAATTAGAAATATGAGGGTGGAACCCATATTTGGTCGAAACGATCTCATACGGAAAGTCCGAATTTGTCAGCATATCCAAAATATCGATTTTAGGGTTTTATCATATTTGGTATTATTTTATGGGTTTTAAATCTCATTATGACCCTCGATTTGGAAAATTATAATTTCGGGTTTCCGAGGTCAACTTTGTGAAAATGATTTTTTTTTGAAAATCTGAATTCGCTAACATATTCAAAATGTCAAATTTAATATGATTGCATAGTTCATTTGTATATACCGTACTCCGAATGAATCTCAAGCACCCCTTGAAGTCCGTTTCGACTTGAGAAAAAAATCTGCACTATTGTAGCAGATTTTCTACTATAAGCAGTTTTTTACCTCTTTTTGATCCATTTTGCTCATTTTCATCTTGCCTCTTAGGAGTGAAACCCTAAAATAGTGCGGGAGCTTAAAATTAAAATTTGTGGTAATTTGGAAAGCTAGAATAAAACCTATTTCTTGGTTTTTACGGATTTAAGGTAAGATTTCACCCTTTTCTTAATATTTTCTTGATTAATTTCTTAAAACCCCAAAAATCTTAGGGTATGATTTCAAACCCAAATTTCACTCCTTTTTACTTGAATAATATTTTATCTTTTAATTACTAGTTTTTCATCAACTTAACCTTCAAAACAGCTCTGATTCTTGATTTTAATCCGAATTTCAAAGATTTTACTCGGTAAAGCCCAAAAATAGTTTTTCTTTGATTTGAACCTCATTTTTTACTCGATTTAACTAGGGTTTTCAGATGTAGGATTCTAAAAATATGGGAAACAAGTTTTTGAAATACAGTTTCAATTTTGTCTTTCTTTTTTTGAAAACTTATTTCAGGGGTCTGTTTTGACCCCAAATCATAAGTAGTCAATATAGGTTTCGTTGGTTTTGATTTTATGTGTATATTTCATATTTCATATATTTAGTGGATTTTAGGAACGTGCATGGTAAGTAAGGTCGTGGGTTCAAAGTGTAGTGGACTGGTTTCGGCTTTCGAGGTAGGTTATGGCTTAACTCTTTCAGACTAGACTAGGTAGTAAATAATGATACAAAATACATATTAAGGGTGGAAACTAATTATGAAAAATGGCTATTTATCTATTGTGCCCATTTGTGGGCCTATATGTGATGTAATTATCGAAATTGAGTTATTATGCGATATGTGTGACCGTATGGGTCCTATGTGATATTAATAGCCTTGAATTCATGTGAATAATTGTATTATGTTGTTAAGATGATTAATATGGTAACATTGGTGTATTATGATTATATTCATACTTTATTTGGCATATGAGATATGTGAAAATTCATGGATGAAACTGAATAATGTGTAGATATTTGCTCACATGGTTGTGGAAATATATCATTGTGGCTGGTTGTAAAAATAATCATTGTGATTGGTTGTGAATATTACATCCTCATATCATACTCATTCATGAAAATTGGCACCACCGTGGCAACATCTGAGAAACACTAGCAACACCTTTTTAAAACCCTCCTCGAGGAATGTGTCGGGAAGGAGATATTTAACACCTTATAAAACCCTTTATAAAGGATGTGCCAGAAGGAAGATATGAGATATGTGAATTGTAAATGGGTTGACAAACCCCTCATGGGTCCTACGTCAAAAAGCTTTAGTTCCGTAGGTATATACGCGGAATGTGCAATGATCTCGGAGGTTGTACGACGACCTTGTGCATCATTATCATTATCATCATAATATACATTGCACTTACTTTATTGTGTTTATGTTGTGTTGTATTGCCATATTGACTTGTCATCTATGTATTTGTCTTACCTTTCTTTACTTGTATTTGATGATCTTATATCTATTCTCTTTTGTTCTATTTATTTGTGACATAATGTATACTTGTTTTCTATATCTTGGTGTGTTGTTGTAATATAAATGGTATACATTAGAACTGTTAGTGCAACCAGAGTGGGCTACCATTGTGGGACATTTTTTGATTATAAGTGATGTGCCCTTATTGTTTATTTTGTGTGCTTTATTTACTACTTTTCTTGTTCGGCCTATGATAAATATTGAGTACAAACGGACCGTACTCATGCTTAATGCACCCTTTTGGTGCAGGTCCAGCTCGAGTGCACCTCAGCTTTCTTGAATCGAGCGATTTTTAGAGCTTCCAGGGTTGCAATTAGACATTTATGCATTCGAATTTCACCTCTGTCTTTCTATAGTAGTTATCTCTTTATTTGTAATTGGAGACAGATATTATTCCTTTGCGGTTATTTTTTAATATATTTGACTCTGAATTGAATCAGTAGTTCTTACACTATTGAGACCAGGTTTTGGGCATAATTGGTATTTTGGATAAGTTCTTACCGCATTATTTTAATTACTTATATGGTTTGGCTTTGTTCTAGTAAGTCTTATCTTGGGATATTTTTGTCTTTTTCTATTTTCATATAAGTCTAGGTGATAGGCTTATCAAGATGTGCCGAGATAAGTGCCCTCAGATAGGCTTGTCAAGACGTGCCGAGATAAGTGCCCTCATGACCCTTATTTTTGGGTCATGACAAATTGGTATTAGAGCATTCAGGTTTTATTGGTCTCAACGGTGTAAGAACGGAATGTCTAATAGAGTCTTGAGGATTGGTATGTATACGTCTGTAGCTATATTCAAGAGTCTATAGGACATTTTTTGGAAACTTCACTTATTTTATTCTTTATCGTACGAAGTTCTTTCATACCTTGTATTCTGAGTTGTGTTTCACTCTTTTTGCCTGAATGATGTGGTTTATACTATATCTTATTAGTTGAGAAATATGGAGAGAGATTGGTGGAGGTTACTTGTCAGTTATAGACCCCGTGATTCTCCTAAGATGACTTGAAATTAGTTCACCGAGGATTTTCTAGAGAGATCTGTGCCTTTCCATTTGATCATTTGGAGCAGGGCTTTATGGAAGTTTTTGAGTATAAGGTACATTTCCATGCCCTGTTCATATATTCCTATGATAGAATTTCCATCGAGTCTATGAAGGTTTGAAAGTTTGTAAAGGATTTAGATGTTTCTCTTTAGTTGGCTACATCTCAGATAGTTATGTTTGGGGTTTTTTTCCAGAGTATAGTGGATCATACTAAGATAACAAAGGATATTCTTAGTGCATCTCAGAGAGGGGATAAGAAGGTGCGGCATTTTGGTGAGTTCAGGAGTCAAACCTATCGAGGTAGAGATTTTAGAGGTTCTCATAGATACCATAGTAGGCCAGTGCAGGTAATTTTAGAGAGTTCAGCCAGTGAATCTTCTAGTTCAGCAGTTCAGGGGGCTCGTTCGAGGACATTTGTACCTTCTCCTATTGAGGCAGGCCATAGAAGTTTCTATATGTGTGATGAGATTATCCATGTGGCCAAGGACTATCCTTATTGGGTGATTTGAGCTACTACTATTTCAGTTGTGAGAGGTAGGGGTCTACCAGAAGTGTAAGAGGTAAAAATGATGAATCCATGTTGGAGGCCGTGGGGCCACCTAGGCAGTTGGTGGTCATGTTTTGTATTATGCTATACCAGCTAGACCTGAGGCAGAGGCTTCTAATGCTGTCATTACAAGTATCATCCCCATTTGTTTCAGACCTATATCTATTTTATTTGATCCCAGATCAACTTTCTCTTATGTGTTTATGTATTTTACTTCTGGGTTTTATTGTGTTCGTGAGTCTCTTTTCATGCCTATTCATGTATCTACCCCAATAGGTGATTCTTTAGTGGTGGATTAGGCTCAACGATATTATGTTGTGACTTTTGTCGGGTGTGAGACTTTGGTAGACTTATTTGTGTTAGATATTGTTGATTTTGATGTTATTATAGTTGATCCAGCCAAGGTTACAGTGGTTCGTGATAGGTGTAGACCTATTTCACCCACCGAAATTCAAAGTTTTGTTGGCTTAGCTGGGTATTATGAGTTTTTTGTTAAGGGTTTTTTATCCATTGCAGCTCCATTGACCAAGTTTACCTAGAAGAAGATTTATTTTCAATGATCCAATGCTTGTGAGGTGAGCTTTCAAAATCTCAAGGATTTGTCAACTTCAGTTCCTACATTGGCTTTACCCAAGGAGGGCATGGGCTTTACCGACTTTTATGATGTTTTAGGTGTTGGTTAGGTGTTGTGTTGATGCAGGAGAATAAGGTAATTTCATATACGTCTCGTCAGTTAAAGCCTCATGAGAGGAATTATTCTACCTATGATTGGGAGTTGTGCGCAGTTGTGTTTGCCTTAAAGTTGTGGAGGCACTACGTGTATGGAGTCAGTTCTAGGATCTTCTCAGATCATCGTAGCCTTTAGAACTTCTTCACCCAGCGAGATCTTAATATGAAGCAATGTCGTTGGCTTGAGTTGCTTAAGGATTATGACTTGATTATTTTCTACCATTCGGGCAAGGCTAATATGGTTGTGGATGCCTTGAGCCAAAATTCGACTAGCATGGGTAGCTTGGTGCATCATTTGACTAGGAGAGGAATTTGGCCTTAGAGGTTTAGTCTTTAGCTAACCAAATTGTTAGTCTTGATATTTTGATACCTGGGCATGTTTTGGCATTTGTGGAAGCTAGATCTTCTTTGATGGTGTAGATTTGAGCTCATCAATTTGATGATGTTGGATTGAGGTTGATTCGAGATAAAGTGTTAAGTGGGGAGGCTAAGGAAGCCTCACTTGATTCAAATGGAGTTTTGAGGATTGAGGGCTGAGTTTGTGTGCCGAGAGTGGTTATTGGATTAGGTTGATCTTGGAGGAGGCCCATTATTTTAGATATTCTATCCTTCCAGGTGTGACAACACTACTAGTGGGGTGGTATGAGGCAAGATAATACAATCCAAATAGTCTCCGGGTTGTTAGAGAGGATGCTTATGGGTTAAATGACACTTGAAGACTTCTTGAAGGCTATGTAAAGGTGTCCATTGGATGATTATGATGACCAAGGAGACTCAAGGGATGCTAGAGAGGCCAATGGAAAACCAAATATGGATAGAAAGCCTTGAAAGAGCTGATATTCCCCATCCTCTTTGGAGGTGTGCCCAACCTACTCTAGATCCGCTAGAGCGGGTCAAAATAACCCACTACATCCTTGGAGTGTTCCCTATGTATGCCCTATATGCTCAAGAAAGTACCTAATGGGCTTTTATGTATTTATCTTTCCTAAATGGGTCATTTTTAGGCCCATATGATGTAATAACCTAGCCTAGGCTATAAATAGGACTTGTTTTCAATTTAGACAGTAGTTTATATTGAATTATGAATTTGAACACTTGCGAGAGCGTAAGGCAAGCGTGAATTTGCTTGTGTTGATTTTTTGTTTAGAAACGTGGGTTGCTTGGGAATTGATTCCCTTGGGGTCTTTGTAAAATTTAGGTTCTTTGTTCGGTTTAATTGATTGAGGATTTAGGATTTGATACACCCTTTATTTGCTTTCAATTCCTTGCATTGTATGTATCTTATTGATTCTCCATCTATCTTTAGCTTTTGTATTCGTATCGTAGTTTAGTTTTTGATTCTATACTTTTTTTGTGTATCACGAGATGTAGCAGATTTTGTGGCTCATTGCCTATGTTGCCAGTAGTTGAAGACCGAGCATATGAGGCTTGATGAGTTACTTCATAGGTTACTCATTCCCGAGTGGAAGTGGAAACGAATCATCATGGACTTTATGACTGGTTATCCTCGTACATCTCATGGTTTTGACAGTGTTTAGGTCATTGTGGATCGATTGACCAAGTCAGCTCATTTTATTTTGGTTCAGGTCTCATTTAGTGCTGAGAGGATGGCTCGTATCTACATTCATGAGATTGTGCGTCTTCATGGTGTGTCGGTGTCTATTATTTTAGATCGAGGTCCTATGTTCACATCTTACTTTTGGAAGACTTTTCAGGAAGAGTTGAGTACTCAAGTGGATCTTAGTACAACGTTTCACCCCAGACTGATGGCCAGTCAAAGTGGACTATTCAGGTTTTGGAAGATATACTTCACGCATGCGTGATGGATTTTTGGTAGCCGGTAGGAGCAACATTTGTCTTTAGCAGAGTTTGCATATAATAATAGCTACCATCTCAGCATTGATATGGCTCATTATGAGGCATTGTATGGTAGGAATTGTCGCTCCCTAGTGGATTGGTTTGATGTTTCAAAGGTGAGACCTCAAGGTACGGACTTATTTTGTGAGTCTTTGGATAGAGTCCGGGTCATTCAGGATAGACTTAGATTGGATCAAAGTAGGCAGATGTGCTATGTTGATCATAAACTTTGTGCCTTGAGATTTGGTGTTGGTAATCGTCTTTTCCTTTGAATTTCACCCATGAAGGATGTGATGAGGTTTGGGAAGAGGGGCAAGCTTATCCCTAGGTATGTTGGTCCATTTGAGATTCTTCGTACTATTAGTGTTGTGACTTATGAGTTGGTTTCGCTCCCTGATCTATTAGTTGTTTATCCAGTTTTTCATGTTTTCATGCTTCGTCGTTACATTCCGGATGAGTCTCATATTATTCGTTGGGAGTCAGTTTAGTTAAATGAGCGATTTTCGTTTGTTGAGGAGTCGATTTGTATTTTGGCTAGGGATGTTAGGCGGTTGTGCTCTAGAGTTATCCCTGTGGTTAAGGTTAAGTGGCGACACCGACCTATAGATGAGTCTACTTGGGATGTTGAAATTGATATTTGTAGTTCTTATCCTCAGTTCCTCATTAATTCAGGTATTTCTTTGCCTTAGTTAGAGGCCGAACTAGATTTTTAGTGATGGATGATCTAGCGACCTAAAAATTTGATAAAATATGTGAAAATTTATGATTTTATGTGATTTGGCTATTTTACACCTCCCCGTAGTTGCATTATGATATTTTTGGGTTGTGGGAGTGATTGACATGATTTTCGATTTATTTTGATACCATTTATGTGATATTATGGTTTTTGATGGCTTTGAGAGCCTTATTTTGGACTTATGTGGATTTTTGATTTGTGCAACGGATGGCCGAACAGACTGCGCCAGCAGCTCCTAATATCTATTTTAGGCTAGGTAGACCTCTGGTTCGGGTCCCGGTGCACTCGAGCTCATTTTGACCTATTGATCGGAAAGTTTAAAAATTAGAAATATGGGTGTGGGACCCATATTTGGTCAAAACGACCTCGTATGGAAAATCTGACTTTGTCAGCATATCCAAAATATTGATTTTAGGGTGTTAGCATATTTGGTATGATTTTACGAATTTTAAATCTCATTTCGACCCTCGGTTTGAAAAATTATAATTTCGAACTTTGGGGGTCAACTTTGTGAAAATAATATTTTTTATAAAATATGAATTCGCCAATGCATTTAGAATGTTGAATTTAGTATGATTGCACAGTTTGCTTATGTATATTGGACTTCGAATGAATTTCAAGCACCCTGTTGAAGTCCGTTTGGACTGGGAAAAAAATCTGCACTATTGTAGCAGATTTTCTCCTATAAAACAGTTTTTCTTTACCTCTTTTTGACCCATTTTACTCATTTTCATCTTGCCTCTTAGGAGTTAAACCATAAAACAGTGCGGAAGCTTAAAATTAAAGTTTGTACGAGTTTGAGAAGCTATATTAACATCTATTTTTTGGTTTTATTAAGAATTCACCCTTTTCTTAGTAATTTCTTGATTAATTTCTTAAAACCCCCAAAATCTTAGGGCATGCTTTTAAACCCAACTTTCACTCCTTTTCACTTGAATAATATTTTTTATCTTATAATTACTAGTTTTTCATCAATTTAACCTTCAAAACAACACCAATTTTTTATTTTAACCTGGATTTTAAAGATTTTACCCGGTAAAGCTCAAAAATGATTTTTCTTTGATTTGAACCTCCTTTTTGACTCGATTTAACATGAATTTTTAGTTTTAGGTTCCTAAAAATATGGGGAACATGTTTTTGAAATAAAGTTCTGATTTTGCGCTTCTGTTTTTGTAAACCCATTTCGGGGGTCCGTTTTGATCCCAAACCGAAGGTAGTCAATATGGTGTCGTTGGTTTTGTTTTTACGCATAGGTTTCATATTTGATATTTTTAGTGGAGTTCAGGATCATTCATGGAAATTAAGGTCGTTGATTCGAAGTGTAGCGGACTGGTTTCAGCTTTCAAGGTTGGTTATAGCTTAACTCTTTCAGATTGGGCTAGGTAGTAAATGATGATACAGAATGCATATTAAGGGTCGGAACTAATCATAAAAAATGTCCATTTATTTGTTGTGCCCATGTGTGGGCCTATATGTGATGTAATTCTCGAAATTGAATTATTATGCAATTTGTGTAACTTTGTGGGGTCCTATGTGATATTAATTGCCTTGAATATATTTTAATAATTGTATTGTGTAGTTAAGATGATTAATATGGTACCATTGGTATATTATGATTATATTCATACTTTATTTGACATATGAGACATGTAGAAATTCATGGATGAAACTGAATAATGAGTGGATATTGACTCGTATGGTTGTAAAAATATATCATTGTGGTTGGTTGTCAAGATAATCATTGTGATTGGTTGTAAGTATTAAATCCTCATATCATACTCATTCATGAAATTAGTACCACCGTGGCAACATCTGAGAAACACTGGCAACACCTTTTCAAAACACTCCCCGAGGAATGTGTCGGGGAGGAGATATTGTAACACCTTATAAAACCCTTTACGAGGGATGTGCCGGAAAGAAGATATGAGATATGTGGATTGTATACGGGTTGACGAACCCCCCATGGGTCCTATGTTGGGAAGCTTTAGCTCTGTAGGTGTATACGGGGATTGTGAGACGATCCCGAAGGTTGTGCGATGACCTCGTGCATCATCATTATCATCATATACATTACACTTACTTTATTATGTTTATGTTGTGTTGTATTTCCATATTGACTTGTCATCTATGTATTTGTCTCACCTTTCTTTACTTGTATTTGATGATCTTATATCTACATATTCTTTCTTGTTCTATTTATATGTGACATAATATATACTTGTATTCTATATCTTGGTGTGTTGTTGTAATATATGTGATATACATTAGAACTGTTAGTGTAAGCAGTGTGGGATACCGTTGTGGGATATTTTTTGATTGTAGGTAACGTGCCCTTATTGTATATTTTGTATGCTTTATTTACTACTTTGCTTGGTCGTCCTATAATACCTATTAAGTACAAGTGGACCATACCCATGCCTACTACACCCTTTCGATGCAGGTCCTAGATCGAGTGTACCTCATCTTGATTGATCCCAATGATTATTGGAGATACCAGGGTCGCGGTTGAACATTCATGCGTCTGAAGTTCACCTCTATCTTTCTATAGTAGTTTTGTCTTTATTGGTATTCAGAGACAAATATTATTCTTTTCTAGTTATTTTTCTGATGCATTTGACTCTTAATTGTATTAGTAGTTTTTACACTATTGACACCTAATTTTGGGCATCATTTGTATTTTGGATAAGTTCTTTTTCCATTATTATGATTACTTATATTGTTCGGCTTCATTCTAGAAGCCTTATCTTGGGATATTGTTGTCTTTTTCTCTTTTTGTATCAGTTTGGGTGATAGGCTTACTTGTCAAGGTGCGCCGCGACAAGTGTCATCAGATCCTTGTTTTTGGGTTGTGACACTCCTGACCCACATTCAAGGAATTTTGATCCTAGTGTACGATGTGCAAAGCTTTTTGTTGTTGAGGGCCACAGTATTAAAGATTTTCATACTTTGAAAAGAGAAATAAAAAGGATGATTCAAGAAAAATAGATCGTAGTATAAAACATTGACACTACTAGCGTCACCTAGTATTCTTCACTAACACACGATGATGCACAATACGTGGGAAGCAATGAGATTTGTATGGGGATCCAGGACTTATTTTTTTAGGGAAATGTGTTCTACAGTGGTGAAAACTCTAGTAATGATGATGCGCAAATCAATGGCTAAGATGTCAAACTCAATAATTGAGAAGTCATTCCTCTCCTTACTAGGAAGGATTGTTGGTAGTTTGTGTTGATTTTCTTTCAGCTTTTTGAATTATTTCAGGGTTGTAGTTTGGGATCTATCATGTTTTATGTCTTTATTGTCGTTGTTCAAACCCTTCTAACTTTCCTTTTAATGAAATGTGGTGTCCCTTTTGTTTTATCTTATTTGATGTTGTTTTCCTGTCTTATCTACATTGTTCATTTTATTATTGGTTCTAGTGATATGACATGTTTGTGGAAGTTTCAGCTAGATCTTAAAATTCAGTTTAATCATGAAGCATTGAATTAGCGGGCTAAAGTTAGGAAAAAAAAGATATCTGAGAAAATAGACAGGGTGTTTAGACATCTGGTGTCCAAGTTGAATCTTTCTTTCAAAATTAGGGAAATCATTTTGAGAATCACAAGAATAACTTGGTCATTAATTGAAAGACATATCTTAATTAGGTCAAATAGTAAATGCAGGATCTTCTATCAAGGAAAACAAAAGAAATTTTTTCCACAAAAGTATGGGTCATCGATGTGAGGGATATACAACAAATGTGGAGTTGTATGTTTGACAAGTGTATAAGAAGTAACACACATGCTCAGATCAAGTTAGTGCTGTAAAAAAATGTCATAAATGATCTTCATCTCCCACTTTATTATTGCATATTATGTACTTACATTTTTAGGGATTGATATGATGAATGGATTCCATTCTCTTATCCAAACATTGTGTCATCCTTTGTTTATCCCATTTGAGCTTTAGTTCTATTTTTTATACCCTTCTTTTGGAATCAAGATAGAGTCAGCAAAGTTCAAAAAGAAAAGTGTCGAGCAAAAGAATAGAATCACAAAAGTTTCAAAAAAAAAATTGTCCAAAAAAAAAAGAAAAGAGAACTGTCAAGAAAATAGAGTCAGAAAAAGTCCCAAAAAGAAAAAAAGTCGATAAAAAAATAAAAAAATAAAAAAATAAAAAAATAAGAGAAATTAGAGTCAAGCAAAGAAACAAGTTGTTAGAACTATGTTTGACCTGATTCTTCGGAGGTGAGATACGTAGGCATCCCTACTCTAGATTTGGTCCAATCGATTAAAATAATTTAGAATTACCAAGTCAAAAGAAACTGGGGATGAGTTAATGTCACGAACTGAGACTACCCTTAGTCGTAATGCGGTACTTGGGACCACAAGTGATCCTAGCTAACCCATGAACTGGCATACTGCTTAAGTAAATGATTTAAATTGTATACAAAAACTAAATTTACTGAGCGGAAACATGATCATGAGAAAGTCTAAATAAATGAAATACTCATAAATTTTACAACATGATTAAACTAAGGAAAGAAGCTTGAATTACATGCAATGACACGACTAACTATCTATGAAGCCTCTACAATACTGACTATAGATAGATGGGACATGCCTCCAACTACCACTAATCAATATATATGAATAATTAATATAAAGTACATGAATGGGTACCCAAAATAGGAGAAGTCATCACTTGCTGGCTGAAAGCTACAAACTGTCTAATTACGATGTGTGGGATACAATAGGAACTTACATTATGAGACAATGTAGCACACAGACATATATGTGGATCAGTACATTGAAATGTATTGAGTAAGTGGAGGTGAATGCAACAAGTAAAACTGAATATATACATAATCTTAAAATGTCCATGCTAAGTGCAAGTAGACTCACCAAGAGACTCAAATCAACTTAAAGCCAGAGTATCTTAAAACGCAAGTAACAAACATAATTTGATAGGATGGTGAATCACTACACTCAGTTTCTTAAATCTTTACTTTTGTAGAAAAAATAAAACTGAAGCTGGGAAACGGTAAAACATGTATACTGTATGTACATCTTATGTAAAGCTTAACATGCGTAAAACTAAATTGAGGATCATGATGGCTACTGAACATGAAAAACATAAATATGTAAAACTGAGAATGCAAGAATAAGTATAGCATGTACTGATATGATCTGAATAATATGAAAAACCTGCAAAGCTGGTTGAATAATTACTGAAATCTTATTACTTGGTCAAGCAAATCTGAACTGAGATAAACTGAATACTGACTGAAACTATGGGTTCTATCATGTTATCGACATACCCAAATTTGAGATAATCAGGGTCCAACCTTTAACCCCAATTGGAAGGTTGTCACTATTATTCCACGGATATTAACACTGACTGTGTGGATCCCCTAAACTAGTGTCCCTATGGACTAACGAGACACCTCTACTGGTAGGTGCTCTCATGAGATGTGTGTCAACCCTCAACTGGAAGGAAGACATCTCAAACCTATGTTGGATACGTAGTTATATAACTCTGGGACTACCTTTTAAGGTCACACCCTCTACTTGAAGGTGAGCCCCCATCCCTAGGTTTGCTCGGTGCGAAATCATACTCACAACCGAACTGACACTGATACTAAACTGAACTAAGTTCAACTGAATAGTTTATTTCTAATAATTCTCATCATGATCATAAATATCAGAGTATAATGATAAGTTACTGGTTTAATTGGCTTATTACTTGCAAAATCTTAAACCATGTAAAACATATAAGTATCGGGTGTTCATAACCTGCCAGCACTAAATGATCATAAAAATATAATATCAAAACTTAAAACTGTAGTATGGAATCATGGTTCAAAGACCCAAAGCATAAACATTTCCCAAATAAGTGAGAAGCATAAACTTAAACATTGGGATGTGTTAAATATAAGAAAACAACATGACTACATGGCTAAATTCCAAATTTGATACTATAACATGAAATTCACTTGAATATGACTTGGAAAATTAAAATTTAAGACATGATATAATCTAATTTTCATGGGGTCGTACGTGGACATGGATTTAATTCTAATTACTAAGAAAAAGCATGAATTTAACTTATCTTGAACGTATAAAACTCCATAATAAAGGAAAAATACATACTTTAATCAAAGAGAAGGCGTTGGGGCTTAATGGGTGAAAGGCACCGATTGATGAATTCCCCACATACCTTAATTGAATAGATTCATGAGTAAATCTTGAAATCGAACCTTAAATCCTTGTGTTCTTGAGAGGAAAAGCCTAAAATTTGTTTCTTGGGAAAGGGGAAGTATTTCTAATGAGTAATTTTGAGGAAGATGAGCAAATAATGTCCTCTTGAATGTCCCAAATCATTTTTTGGAAGACTTGGGTTGGGGGAAAAGGACCCAACTACCCCTAGCCTCTTTTTCCTGTATAAATAACCCTCGTGGTGTGACCCCTTGTCCCGAGGAATAGACCTCATGATGTAATACCCAGAAAGGTGGAATAGCCCTCACGGCGCGAGGCTATCACGACCCCTTACTATTTCTTATAAAAATGGTCATAACTTTTTGCCCGGGTACCGGATTAAGGCAAAACTGGTATAGTTGGAAAGATAACTCAATTATCTATCATTTCATGGGTCTTTATCTTTAAAATTTCACATATATAAAATATTATACCCATTCAAAGTCGACCCTTATAGAATTAAATACCAAAATTTGGCCGAATCAAAGGCTCTTAGCTCAACTTTGCTCTAAATGATTCCCATGAACATTTTTCATCTCAAAATCATTATGAACACTAGGATAATGATCATGAAACATATATTCACATACAAATCATATGATTAGAGTTTACACATATAGGAATGACGACTCAATATCTAGCTCGAAAATATAGGTTGTTACATTATCCTCCCCTTGGAATCATTTGTCCTTGAATGATGGATAGGAACCTTTTGAAGTCTTAGAAGTATGGAATAATGTACCCATTATATGTCTAGTAATGAAGGATATAGCTGAGATGAAACATTGGAACTTTTATCATGAAACTAATTTCTGAGCTGACTTGACTATATTTACTACAAGGAGTTGACTCATGCTGAGAGTTTAGAACTCACTTGAAATGGTCATGATATAAAATTAAATATAGAACTGTGAAGTGATAACTGATGAAATACAATTCCAAGAGTTACTAAGGATGGAAAAAGTATACAGCTTCTCACTAGGATTTATTCCTTAACAAAACACGCATAGGGATCAAAAGAAAAGAGTTTCATGGCATCACCAAGTACATTATGAAAGCATGAATCATGGGATAATAGGACTAAGGTCGTACAAGGGTATTACAATGCTTGAGTTGGAATACTTGGAAAGCTGATATCATGAACTGAACACTTATGAACTAAATTATGACTAAATATTTGAATTAGAGACATGATGCATAGAATGAATAAAATTGAAAATTTACATGGACGTAAATGAATTACCTCATGGAATAGACACACTCATAAAACTTCAGATAGTAAGATGAGATGGAAAGATGAAAATCTATAGGATCTTATCTGTCTGATTGCTAAACTGAATTTCTGGCTATCTGACTGAATCATAATGAAAGTTTATACTCAATAAGAGTATTTCTTCAACACTCTTTGCAAGAAGTTCTAATAACATTAGGGAGAAAAGAATCTTGGGCATGATCTGAATAATATATCTGAGAAAGGAATCTTAATATGGATATAACTTTGTAACATGGAACATAGGCCTATGAAACATAAGCTAGGATACAATTACAATACCTTAGGCAAGACAACTTCTAAATTCCAAGATTAGCCACACTTCTCAAATACTCCCTCAACTATGCTTTCTCTCTTAAATACTAGGCTCATTTGATTCAACATATAATTATCACATGGTCACATATAACCATTCCCGCCAAAGTCTAAGTTGAACTACATACTATCTCAATGTTCAAGCCTAACTTGAAATTATAAAGTGCTACACATAACCCCATAAAACTAGTCTGAACTACAAATTTAATACCCCATGCGTGTTTCATATTTTTTCGTCTCAAGAATAATTCGTCTTACCACTTCAACAACTAAATTCAACCTCTTAAAAGGAATTCACAAGCACACAATGCACCCATCCACCTATAAACTAACATGACATTCAAGCTTATCATCATTACCATATATGAACTTCTAAGCAAACACCCATAGAAGAATCTTTCTCATATTCACTAAGCTTCTATCAATAACAACTTTTTGTACTATTCTTAAAAAAAACACACAAAATTTCAACTAACCATGACATATATCAAAGCTCTACCTCAATATTCCTTCAAACTTATAGCCTTATATAAAACAAACATACAATAATATTTCCCCAACAAGAAATATTTGCTTACTCCATCTAAACAACTATTCATCACCACCATCATTTCATAAGGAGAGGTCACTAAAATGTTAGAACATAAGATTCTGAAGCCTGAAAGATTACTATACATAACATGACACTTAACTAAGGCTTGAGGAATAGAGTAGCAAAGGCATAAATTTATTAAAGAGATCAAAACTGAGGTCATACATGTCATAATCTGAATTTGACTGGTTATTAAGAGTGTAGCATGAGTATCTAGAACTAAACATATTGTAAAGCATGAGTACATGAGCCATGATTACATGAGCCATGAGCTGCATGACCTGAGTTTCGAGTTCATAAATTCATGGAGTATGATTTGTATTGCTAAGTGAACTGAAACTTCTTATACTAGGAATTGGAAGTATACATGATTCTATAAAAAGTATATGAATATATGATTTTTCGTCTTTTGAAGGAATATTTTGCACCTTTTCTCAAGAAAATTATGAGTTTTCAAGCAACTAAAGTTGTATTTAATAGTGGATTTGAGTGATTTCAGGTTGAGGAGTCAGCTAAAGGAGAAAATTCAGGAAAACAGCAGAAAAAGGTCAATGACAGCCCAAATGGTGGATTTTCAATCATGCGATGGACTGCTAGTAGGACTGTCAGTGCTAAATAGAAGGTTCCAGGTTGAAGGCCCATGCGATGGTCTAAGTGATGGACCATAAAGATTGTGACAGACCGCCAACATAGCCATTAGACTTAAACAAAATGCAGGACTTCAGAGGACTTATTGTTGGACCGTGCGACGGGCCATCGATCTATCGACGGTTCGCCATAGTGGCCATCAGGATTAAACAGAACCTAACATCTTTAGAGCACTTAGAGATGGACCATGTTATGGATCGTCGTTGGTGCGATGGGCCGTCAGCTAAACCGTCAGTTTGGATGTGGCTTTTTCTAAGTTTAAATTTTAAATCTTTTAAACCTGGGAATAAATAAATACCCAGCTAGGGTTTTGTTTTGAGAAATTCTGAATCTTGAATATTTTTCATCTGATTTTTCCATCTTTGAGTCTCTCTGTAATGTAGAAATTTGTGAATTAAACTACAATTGTAATTCTAATCATTCCATTGCTATTGAAGATTCAAGAGTTAATTCTTGTAACCTTTGTAAGTGAACTTTGAATTTATTTATGAATAATACAAGTATCTTTCTCTTTCTTCTATAGAGATGAGTGGCTAAGCTCTCATAACTAAGGTTATGGAAGCCTTAATGTAAACAGTTGATATGGGTTGTGATTCCAGTTGACTTTATGTAGGTAATTGATGTTCCATAAACCCTTCTTCACTTTAATGACTTTTCTTGGTTGCAAACTTGAAAGGTGAGCCCAAGAACAATCACTTGTTCGGATAGAAAATTATCTGTTGGGAAAAAAGTGTTTACATAAAATCTAGAGACTTTAATCTTTAGATTAATGGAAAATGCCTTAACAAGGATTCATCTACATGAGAAAATGGCTGAATTATCAACACATTCTTTAGATTTAAGAGATTTAAAGGATAAACTATTCATTAAGGTTGAGAAACTAATGGGTAAATAATAGAATTCAGCTACTCTTGCCATTGAAGTTATTAAGTGGAACTCAAAAGTGACTCATAACCCTAACTGTTTAGACATCTTGGTAACCATAACTCTAGTTTGTTTAATATTATTTAATTGATACTAGAAAAAAACATCATTAGTTGGAACAAATCTGTTACAATTACTTAGAATATAATTCATAAATTAAAACCCCTCTTATTTCAGAACCTTTGATCAATAGTCTAATAACAATCATAATACTTAGTGAACACAATATTCCCTATGGGATTCGACACTCAACCTAGTTGGGTTCTATATTTGAAAGCAACCGCTTACTCTCTCATTAGAAAGGTGTAATTTGGGCATATCAAATTTTGGTGCCATTGCCAGGGAATACAGTTGTCAATTAAGTTTGTGTTTGTTAATTGACCGTTGGTCAAGTTTCCCAAATTTTACTTTTATTTGTTATTTTGTGCAGGGTAGTTATTGTGTATGCCAAGTACACAGAGATCGAATGCACCGTTATTACCAGTACATCTGGAACCACAGTTAATTGACAGAATGGCAGACCCCCAAAATGCTGAAATACTACCTGCTCTGGCTAAAGCTTAACTTAATCAATAGAATGACGGCCAGTCGACAAGTTATCCTAATCCTAATGATGATGATTTGGGGAATGATGATTTGTTAGATCTTGTCAACCCAAGGCCTGCAGAGAATATGGCTACACTAGTAAACTGCAATGTAAATAGGAACCGACCCTTTAGGGCAAGGCAAGAGCATCAACCGGTGCAGTTTGATCTGAAAAGATAAAATGGATGGAGCAGGTGCAATTGGAGCTATCATTCCTCTACCTCTATCTACTGGAGTTAAATTTAACATTACTATTATAATGATTCAACTTCTTCATCTTAAGGGGTTGTTTGGTGGTCTTCCCGGAGATATCCAAACATGTATTTGGTGAACTTTGTCACCATTTGCAAGTCTTTTGATAATCCAGGAGTGGGTCAGAATGCTATCTGCCTGTGCTTGTTTCCGTTGTCTCTATCTGGGGAGGCGACCCTATGGCTCAATGGACTGACTCCCGACTCTATAACCAATTGGAGGTAGTTGAAAGAGGCTTTCCTATAAAGGTTTTTTCCACCCTCTAGAAGGATACAGTTGAGGGATAAAATTAGTAATTTTTGATAGCTTCCCACTGAAGATCTTCATGAGACCTGGGAGAGGTTTAAAGAGAAGATGATGCAATGCCCAAACCATAACATGACTAATATTCATTTGATGGAGACTCTTTATCGAGCTTTGAACTCTATTACAAATCCAGTCATGGATAATACTACAGGAGGGTCATTTGTTGACTTTACTTTTCCAAAGGCTTTGGAGATGCTTGATCAGATGACCAAATAGAGTAAAGCTTGGCATACCAGGGATTCTGTGGTAGCAATCCCTACTGTGTCTGATAGAATGACTGTAGAGCAATGCACAAAGGAGAAAGAACATGACCAGGACATGGCACACTTGAAGACATAAATGGATTTACTGACTAAGTATCTATTGTCTAGAAAAACAGAGAAGGTGAAATTTGTTGCATCCCAGGAAAGAGCTGACTTTAATTCGGAAGAAGAGGCAAACTATCTAAATAATCAGAGGGTTTTTCGAGGAAATAACCAGGGAAATTAAGGTCAGAACTATTACGACAAAGTTGGTTACAAGGTATAGATCAAGGGAACTGGAAGAACAAGAATGATAGGAGTGGACTATATGTACCTCCTAGAAGCAGAGATAATGTTGCAACTAACTGTAAAAAGATGTCCATGGAGGACATAATGGAGAAATTATTAAAGGGAATTGAGGCTACCAACTCTGGGGTGACTACTATGAAGAGTGATTTGTCTTCCATGAGTTAGTTGGTAAACTCACACTCTACTTCTATCAAACAATTGGAGTAGAAAATGAGCCAACTCTTAGCAGTATTAAATCAGAGGAAGAGTGGAACTTTGCCAAGTGATTGATGATAGGCGATATTACATGCCTGTAGTACTATATTTTGCCCATATTTTAGCCTAGTTTTGAGAACAAATTATATATTTCATGCACTTTTAGTCCTTTTTCCTGTAAGTGAGCTAACGAACATGATTAGCAAAGTTTCAGGTATAAATGATGAAGAATTCAGCATTTTATGGGTAACTTGACGCCAAAGAAAGCTTCACAAAAGGAGAAAAGGAAGCTTGGACGCCTAAGGACCAAAAGTGATGCACGGAAAATCTATCCCGGGCTAAAATAGCATTTCTGAAGACTTTGGGGACTAGCAGTAATCTATTAGGATTAGGATAATGATACATTAACCTAGTACAATTGGGTTAAGTATTTCATTAGCTTAGTAGGATTTGGTTAAGTATTTCATTAGCTTAGTAGGAATAGGATATGGGTATTATAAATACCCTATTTTGCTAGAGATTTTAATTCATTCTACTTAACAACAACTATCATCTTACCTTACAATTCATTCACTACTACATTTAATTCTACTTTTTATTCTTCTTCTATTCATCTATTCAATTCTTAATTTCCACAACAAGAGAAACGTTACTTTGCTAGGAATTCACGCCTAACGCCTACCACACTACTACTACACGAAATCTTTATTGTGGTATAATAACAATGTCTATTGTGATTTCCTTCGCACTCATGGGTAACTAAACTTCTCTGTTGGGGTTATGGAAGCCATATGAGATACTATCTAAGGCTATGAGTTTGTGAATTCGGGACACGTGTGTTGCTTATATCATTATTCTCTTCATCTTAATCTAAATTCTTTGTGGTTGCAAACGCAAGAATACGCCAGTATAGCATTAACTTGTTCGAAGGAAAAGTTATATGTCTGGAAAAGAGATAATGTCAAGGTAGTAGGGTCCCATCCCCTATTAAAAAGTTAGTGCCGTAACTGGATTAACCTCTTGGAGAATTTGTACCGTTAGATACGCTTTAAGCTCGAAAGAGTTAAAGTGAAATAATCCTTGAATAGGTCGAAAGACGCCTGGATTTACCATCGAATACAATTCTCTATAAGCACATGCATGTCTAAATTCCGCATAACTCATAGCCAATAGAGACGTAAACTCAGAAGGTGGACATAACCCCAACTCTTCAATTCTCATTGTTTTACAACCTACTAAACATTCTTTCTTTTTACTTTGCTATTTTCAGTTTTTACTTTAATATTTTGTTTACACATTACAATCCCCCCTTTTTATGAGACTTGCACTAAAAGTCTAGTAATCGTTGCTTACTTGTTGACCAAGCTATTCCCTGAGGGATCGATACCCAACCCATTTGGGTTCTATATTTGACTACGACCGTTTTACACTCCTACGTGAGCTGTAGATTGAGCGTTATCAGTGATATAGTTTAGAACTCTCAAAATAATTACTTTTGCATGGTAATTACCACATGGAGTGGTAAGGTATTACCAAGCCCGTCTGTAGGCAAAGCTATGATTGAAGACATGATTGAATAGGATATTGAGCATGAACAAAGTTATCCAGTGGAGTTTGAGAAACTGGATAAAGTTATTAATAATACACCATCCAACCATCAAGAGGTTGATGAGTTGGAGAAGAGCAAGAAAAGGAGACTAAAGTGGTGGTTACTATGCTCCTAATACCACCTCCTCTATTTCCCTATCAGTTGAACAAGAAGACCGACGACATAAAGTTTGCCAAGTTTATGGCCATGCTTAAGTAGTTAACAATCAATTTACCCTTGATGGAGGCATTGAAGAAAATGTACAGGTACGTAAAGTTTATGAAAGACCTTGTTACGAAGAAGTGGACAGTTTGTTTTGAGCCGGTGGAAAATCTCCATCATTGTGGTGCTATTTCCACAAGGTCGTTGGTGCAGAAGAAGGCAGACCCCAGAGCATTTACCATCTCGTGCACTATTGGGCCTCTTGATTTCGTAAAACCTCTATGTGATTTGGGTGCCAGTATAAACTTAATGCCACTTGTTGTGTATAAAAAATTGGGTTTGGTGGATCTTACTCCCACAAACATAAGATTAGTTATGGCGGACAGATCTGTGAAGCGGCATGTGGATTTTATATGATGTATTAGTTAAGGTGGCTAGTTTCATAATTTTGGCTAATTTTGTCATTCTCGATTGTGAGGTTGATTTTGAGGTACCCATAATCTTGGGTAGAACTTTCCTTGCAATCGGGAGTGTACTTATTGATTTGAGAGCAAATGGGCTACTATTCAGGTTGAATGAAGTAGTTCAATTCGATGTATGTCAGTCCATGAAATAATATAAAGATATGGGCATATTTTCTATTGTAGATTTTTATTATGAGGAAGAGCAGGAAGTGCCTATAGAAGAAAAATTTATTGTGGAGACTTTAGCTATTGTATTGATGAATTTTGATCATAATGATATTAAAGATTATGAGGAGATGGTATGTGCCTTAACGGGCATGGGGTCTTATTCATATGCCCCCAAGAAGTTTTATTTGGACTTGAAAAATTATCCAAGTCCATACGCTACGCCTTCTATCGAAGAGCCACCTACCTTGGAGCTGAAGGAGTTTCTCGATCATTTGAGGTATGTGTTCCTAGGAAATGGGAATACATTACCTGTTATTATTACTGCTGATCTGGGTGAGCAATAGGTGGAAGCTCTCATCTTTATTCTTAAGAAATATAAGAGGGCTATTGGTTGGACGATTGCAGACATCATCGGTACCCCTCCTGGTATATATACACATAAGATTCAGCTAGATAAAGATTGTGTTCTGACTATTGAGCATCAGCGTTGACTAAACCCCTCTATGCAAGAGGTGGTGAAGAAAGAAATCACCAAGTAGATAGATACAGGAGTGGTATACCCCATCTCAGTTAGTAAGTGGGGTGAGTCCTGTTCAGTGCGTACCCAAGAAATAGGATATGACAGTGGTGGCTAACAAGGAAAATGATTTTATTATACTCAGGATTGTTACTGGGTGGAGGGTGTGTATGGATTATAGAAAACTCAACTCATGCACTCTGAAGGACCACTTCCCAATGCCTTTCATAGATCAGATGCTTGATTGGTTGGCGGGAAGAGGTTGGTATTATTTCTTGGATGGTTATTCTGGTTACAATCAGATTTTTATAGCCTCAGAAGATCAGGAGAAAACAAAATTCACCTGCCCATATGGTACTTTTGCATTCAAGCGGATGCCATTTGGATTATGTAATGCAACTACTACCTTTCAACAGTGTATGATATAAATTTTCTCAAATATGGTTGAAGACATCTTGGAGGTGTTTATGGATGATTTTTTGATGGTAGGAGATTTGTTTGAGCTATGTTTGGTAAATCTGAGTAGGGCCTTGCAGCGGCGTGAGGAGTTCAATCTTGTGCTTAATCGGGAGAAATGCCACTTCATGGCGAAGGAGGGCATTGTTCTTAAACACAAAATTTCAGCAAAGGGGATTGAAGTTGATCGAGCTAAAGTTGAGGTTAAGGAGAAGCTTCCACCTTCTTTTTTAGTGAAGGGGTGCATAGTTTCCTTGGTCATGCTGGCTTCTATCGGAGATTTATAAAGGACTTCTCAATAATTGCAAACCCCCTTTGCAAACTTTTGGAGAAGAAAGTCAAATTCTCCTTTGATGATGATTGCTTGAAGGCATTTGAATGCCTTAAAGGAAAGCTGGTTCACGCTCCTATTATTGGTGCACCGGATCGGTCAAAACCATTTGAGATCATGCATGACGCAAGCAGTGTTGCCCTCGGAGATATGCTGGACAAAAGAAGGACAAATTATTTCATCCAATCTACTATGCCAGCAAAGCATTGAATGGAGCTCAAAAGAACTACACCGTCATAGAACAGGAAATTCTTGCAGTAGTCTATGCTTTTGAGAAGTTCCGGGCTTATTTTCTAGGAACCAAGGTAGTGGTCCACACTGACCATGCATCCTTGAGATATTTGATGGTGAAAAAGGATGCAAAACCAAGGTTGATTAGACGGGTGTTGCTACTTCAAGAATTTGACTTTAAAGTAAAGGATAGAAAGGGTTACAAAAACCAAGTGACGGATCATCTGTCTAGGCTAGAAGGCAAGGAAGCAGCTAGAGATGAATTTGAGATCAATGATACATTTCCGGATAAGGAAATTTTGGCTGCTGTTATAGAGAAAATACCTTGGTGTGCTGATTTCATCGATTATGGGGTGAGCGAGGTGATTTTGGAGAATCTTTCTTTCCATCAAAGAAAGAAGTTTCTCCATGATGTGGCACATTATTTTTGGGATGAGCCATATTTTTATTGGCAATACGCTGACAATATCATAAGGAGATGTGTTCCAAAAGTAGATATACTAAGTATCTTAGAAGCATGTCATGCATCCCCGGTTGGAGGTCATCATGCTGGTGACCATACTGCTAGAAAGGTTCTACAAAGTAGCTACTATTGGCCAACTTTGGTCAAAGAGGCTTATGATTTCGTGAGAAGATGCGACCAATGTCAGAGTCAGGGGTCAATCTCCAAGCGCCATGAAATGACTTTGACAAAAATGATAGAGGTAGAATTACTCGACGTCTGGGGCATCGACTTCATGGGGTCCTTCGTTAGATCATACGGGATGAAAAACATTCTAGTTGCTATTGATTTTGCATCAAAATAGATTAAAAATATTGCTTTGGCTGACAACGAAGGAAAGAGAGTAGTTGCGTTCCTTAAAAGAAACATTTTCTCTCAATTTGGGGTGCCACGCACCATTATAAGAATTAGTGGATATCACTTTTGCAATCGTGTATTTCGAGCTGCCTTAGTAAAGTATAGTGTCAATCAATACAAAGTAGAAAATCCATACCACCTACAGACTAGTGGGCAAGTGGATATTTCAAATAGCGAGATCAAAGCCATATTTGCTAAAACAGTGAATACTAGCAGACAAGACTAGTCTAGAAAGCTTGATGACGCCTTATGGTCATATAGAACATCTTTCAAGACACCAATCGGTATGTCATCATACCAGTTGGTTTATGGCATTGCATTTCATTTATAATTTGAATTGGAGCATAAGCTGTTGTGGGCATTTAGGAGGCTGAATTTGAACTAGAATAAGGCAGCACAGTTGAAATTGGGGTAGCTGAATGAGATGGATGAGTTTTGTCTTGGGGCATATGAAAGAGTTGATCTTTATAAGGAGAAGATGAAAAATTATTATGATCGGAAAATTACAAAAAGTGTTTTTCAGTAAGGTGATTGGGTGCTTCTCTTCAACTCCGGATTGAAGTTGTTTCTAGGTAAACTTAAATCAAAATGGTCGGTCCCATTTCAAGTTAATCAAGTCTACTCATCTGGAGTAGCTGAACTTGAAATCACAGACGAAAGTATTTTCAAAGTGAATGGGCAACGACTAACATTATATATAAATCTAATGGACTCGATAAAGTGCATAGCTACTATCTATCTCGATGAAGTTTGAGTAATTATCATGACTGCATCATTTCGTGATATTAAACTAGGTGCTAGTGGGAGGCAACCCACTAAATTTTGTTGTAATCATAGCTAGAGTTCTTTTATTGGTTTATTTTTGTGCAATCTGATGTGTTTGTGAAGTATGTAGGACTGAAAACCATGAAAGAAAGTAGTTTCATAGTTATGAGGAGGATGATAGAGATACCGATGGACCGTCAAGATCTCGATAGACCGCTGCTTGGACCGTCAAAGCCATGCCAAAAAGTTGAATGTACTAGATAAGGTTCGACGTTTGAGTTGGCGAACCGTCACTTCTTCTGTCAACCTGAGGCCAAATATTTGAGTTTCTGGAAGGGGCTAACGGACCACTTGACAGACTGTCACAGAATAGACCAACCGTCGGTGTAACCATCATAGGAAGGTTTAGAAGGTACATCTCTGGTAAGACCTGAGGATCAACCTGGCAGACCATCACAAAGTTGATGGACCATCCGGTTAATCGTCAGGATAACCCTAGTCACAGGTCCGGTCGGGTCAAGTTAGATGCCTATTTAAATGACCCGTACTTGACCCAAAAGCCTTTAAAAAGGTAAAATAGGGTGGTTACATACATTGTAACCTCCTTAAATTCCAAAACTTTCTAATTCCCGTTGGATTCATAGTATCTGAAGACAGTGACTCCCTTTAGGACTCTTCAACTTCTCTCTTCCCCTCTATTTAAACAAGTCTCTTCCCCTCTTTTCTCCTTACCACAATAGCAGAAGAAATCACAATTTAAAGTGTTAGGTAGTTTTTCTTTCAGAAGTGCGAATAACTAGAGTAAAACTTCTGCATCATCAAGGTATGATTTCTACTATTTTCTTGCTTCTCCAAATTGCAAAACATAATTGAAATAGTTGTGGTATGTAAAGAGCTTCATCTTGTTTCCTTCTGTGGTTTAAATTGTTGATGTTCTGAGTTCTAAACTTTGATATATGCTGCTTGGGTAAATTCTGAGTAACCAACGTGTGTAGAGTAGAAAAATATGCGTAAAAGCATGGAATTAGTGTCGTTGATACGATAAAAATCAAATAAGATATACCATCTATTTGACAAAATGCCAAAAATAAGTTTGAAATTGAAAATAGGGACTGATGGTCAACTTGGCGGACCATTGAATTCTTGACGGACCATCAGGTTGGCCGTCGTAAATGTCTAAAGGAAGTTGCTCACTAGATAAGGCCTGACAGATCAACTGGCGGACCGTTGCATCATCAACGGCCCATCAAGCCAATTTTTGTTACTGTTTTTGCAGATTTTTGTTTTGTAATTGACTCCATACTTCTTTTCAGGCACTATGGCACAAACAATCCCATTGAATAGAGGTGGAGGTCGAGAAAGAGGGAGAGGAAAACCTTCTAGGGGTGAGGAGGCACCAGCCTGCAACACTCGCCGAAGGACCAAACACTGCCTACACTCTCCCAGTCTAAAGAGGAGAATAAGGGCAGCACCAGTAGTACTAGCTCGAGTCCCGATGAGGATAGGGTTGTCATATCTCATCTCAACCCAAATGAGGCCTAAACTGGGGATACCAATGTAGAGGAACAAACTGAAGCAGTTGAGTCTAAGACTGAGACTGAGGATGCCAACTTGATCAAGCAAAAGGATCCTCAAATTAGAGATGCTGTCAGATGGCAGCTGGATAGAGCAAGGGACAAATTTTATAATGGGTTAGCACCAATAGCAAGTAGGACAATCAAAAGGCCATTTTCTGAGAAGTATTAGATTGTAACAATGCAGTTACACAAATATCTTGAGCTTGAGAGTCGTTTCAATAAGTATGAACTGGCATAGATGAGCAAACCCTCAGGATCATATCAGCCGAATCTCGTAGGGTAATTCTTTTCTAACTATATGGTATTGGCAGAAAAAGATGTTCCAAAGGGCTCAGAGATTTTTGATCTCCCAAATAGGGAATCAGTGCTAGTCTGTGGAGTTACCACTGACATATCAGGCCAAACCATCAACAGAATATTGTTTAGGCCAGATTATGAAGCCCCACATGCTATTCCAGAACTAGAGTATCAACTGGACAATGCATCTACCAAAATGGTTGGGTAAAGTGTTGACTGATGAGGGTAACCCTTCCTAGGCTACAAAACCATGTGAGTGCATAGCAAAGTCATCCTTTAGCTTCAGAGCTAAATTATGGTGGACTGTGGTTCTATTGAGACTTATGCTAATGGGAGGTAATGCTAATATGGATATTCATCGGGTACTTGTTGCTAGTTTGTTGTCAAGACTGAAGATTGATTTTGGTCAGATCATTGACGAGGAGTTATTTTTGAGAGTGCATAACGTGTCCAAGACTCTACTATTTCTGTGCTTAATTACTATGCAGGCAGATAGGTGTGCCTTTGATTGGGTGGATAATAAGTTTTGTGCACCATATAGGCAGGACATTGAGAAGTCAAAGGATGACTGGAAGTTTAAAATAAGGGCAACAAAACAACTAGCATATCAAACTCAGTCAATACCAGCCCCAGATACTTCAGAGATTCCAACAGGTATGCCGTTGCCACTTATGTACCACCTTATTATGTGCCATCAAGTATGCCCGCAGGGTCAGAATCTACACCACCAAAAGGTGGGGTAGAATTTACAGAATATAGGTTGACGCAGGAAAACTTTGCCAAGTCTGTGAAATTACAAAAGAAATTCAAAAGGAAGCTTGACTCTTGGGCTGCAGAATTCAAGCTTTTTGTTGACAAAATTATAGCTGAGGAAATCCATATTTTCCAAGACATTCGATGAGTATAGGTCACATGGAGGAGATAATAAAAAAAGGCTAGATTCACTGGCTATTCCATATTTGGCAAGGTTTATGGCAGAGTTTAAGAAGGCACAGGCTGACATTGAAGAGTAAAAGAGAAGGCAGCCACAGCAGCCCACTTTTGATCTAGCCTTGGTTATAAGTGATAATGATAAAGGAATTTTTGATCTGATAGGGAGACCCGTGAAAGATAAAAGAAAGTAGCAGGTAGATGAACGTGCTGAAAGGAAGGCTAAAAAGAGAAAAAAAGGAAGCCATGACATCGGAGGAATGATAGCAACACGATTTGAGAAAAGCTAATAGAAGATCAAGGAGAGATGTGGAGAGAAGAAAGAAAAGAGTTGAAGATAAAGTGGATGAAGTGCCTACCAGTTCTGCCCCAGTCAGAAGGCAGCCTTTAGACCCAGACAGGGATATGGTACCTCTAATTTTGGAGAAAGCATTTTTTAGCACCCCCACCACCATGGGGGTCAACATTACTGAAGGTGAGGACATAGGTTCCTCACCACACTTCACAGATGCCTCAGATGAATAAGAGGCAATACAAGTATACCCACTCCTTTATACTTTTATTTGATGCTTTGAAGACAATGCATATATTTTTTTAAGGGCGGTGGTGCACTTGTACAATGTAGGATTGTTTTGCCGTATTCTTTTCCTCCCATGTGCTATCTAGGAGAATCGGTATGTCTAGGATTATGTTTAAGTTTGCATTTTTTTCCTTTTCTAGGATTAACTTTAAGTTTGCATCTTTCATTTCTTAAGTCTTGTTATGTTTTAATGTTAGTATATGAAATAAAAGTGTCGTTTATATTAGCAGCTTGTTATGAATATGGATAATGAATGATGTTGGCATCAAGTTATGACTATGTCTGTATGACTGTTTACTTTTGTCTCCTAGTATATGTGATTGATTGTTAGTGAATTTGTAGTTGGCATTAACTTGTAAAATATACATAACATGTGATGTAAATCTTAGGAACAGTAGAATGAGTTTGATTGAGCTACCTGTGTGGGCGAGTATTTGTATTAGTTCTTACTTAGCGTAGTACCTAGAACTTGCGTGGTTCAATTGATGCTATGTTGTAGTTGATGAAATAAGAAATGATAGCAGGACACCTTGTGATTTTAGTCCACTTAGCCAAAATATTAACCCCGCCAAAAAGAATTTTCCATTTTTGAACCCTTCTTTGAGCCTATGTTAATTTATTTTCTTTATCACCAATCACTCTAGTTAACTCTCTTTAAGTTGGTAACACTTAGCTCTGGCCCTGGACCAATAGTGGGCATTATGAACCTAAACTTAGGCAAAACACCTAAGTTGAGGGTGGCTATTGTCATGCTATTATCTGTCTAAGGGAAAGTTGGTTTAGAGAATTCAACCCTAGTCTACTCAAGACACTATGCACCTTGACTGATTGCATCAGCATAAGTTGAGGGTAGCTAATACTTGTGTGTGTGTGTGTGTGTGTGTGTATATATATATAAAAGGGTTTGTTATATTAAAGTTAAATAAATGATACAAGGGTAAGTGAGCTAGTTTAGAAATGGCCTTGGAAGGTAGAACTTGATGGCAAAGAGAGTTAAATCCTAATATTGAGTCACGTTTTCCCAAAATTCCTTCGTCACCTAGTCCCGAGCCTCATTACAAGCCTGAGAAAAGACCTGCTTGATCTTGGCGAATCAACTATAAGAGAGCATTGGATGATAAGGGCAAGCCTATAGGTATGTGTACTATGTTTGTAACTTCTTTGATGAGTGTGAGAGTTCTGATTTGCATCCACAAAATATACTGAGTGGTGGATTTTCTTGACTGTGATAGCAATCTAATTTACACTTATTCTACTGATCTCTATATAATCTTGTATCCATGTTTGTGTATAAATATTGATTTTGAAATAATGTCGGTTATGGACTCTAATATATTGATCCATATAAGTAGGATGATAAGTGAATGGTTGTATGAAAAATGGTTCAGCAAGTTGAATGCCTGTCATTGTATTGCTCATATATGTAATTTGTTGCTGAGTTGATTAAGGACAAAAAATTATGTTAAGTTGAGGGTGTTGATGTTCCAACTTTTGATAGAATATTTTGCATTTTTTTCTTGGGAAATTTGTGAGTTTTCAAGAAACTAAAGTTGTATTTAATAGTGAATTTGAGTGATTTCAGGTTGAAGAGTCAGCTAAAGGAGAAAATTCAGGAAAAAAGCAGAAAAAGGTCAATGACAACCCAAATGGCGGACCGTCAGTTATGTGAAGGATCGCCAGGAGGACCGTCAGTGCTAAACAAAAAGTTCCAGGTGGAAGGCACATGCGACGGTCCAAGTGATGGACCATCAAGATTGCAACGGACAATCAACGTAGCCATCAAACTTAAATAGAATGCGAGACTTCAGAGAACTCATTGATGAACCGTGCGATGGATCGTCGATCTATCTATGGTCCGCCAAGGTGGCCGTGAGGACTAAACAAAACCTGACATCTTTTGAGCACTCAGAGATGGACCATATTATGGACCGTCGGTGGTGCGATAGGCCATCAGCTGAACCGTCTATTTGGATATGGCTTTTTCTAAGTTTAAATTTAAGTTTTTTAAACCTGGGAGCATATAAATACCCAGCTATGGTTTTATTTAGGGATATTCTAAATCTTGGATATTTTTCATCTGAGTTTTCCATCTTTGATTCGCTATGTAATGTAGAAATCTGCGAATCAAACTACATCTGTGATTGTAATCATTCCATTTCTATTGAAGATTCAACAATTAATTTTTGTAACCTTTGTAAGTGAACTTTGAATTTATTTATGAATAATACAAGTATTATTTCTATTTATTCTATGGAGATGAGTGGCTAAGCTCCCATAACTAGGGTTACGGGAGCCTTGATGTAAACAGTTGATATGGGTTGTGATTCCAATTGAGTTTCTGTAGGTAATTGATGTTACATAAACCCTTCTTCACTTTAATGACTTTTCTTGGTTGCAAACTTGAAAGGTGAGCCCAAGAACAATCACTTGTTCGGATAGAAAATTGTCTTTTGGAAAAAGAAAGGGTTTACATGAAATCTAGAGACTTTAATCTTTAGATTAATAGAAAATGCCTTACCAAGGATTCACCTACGTGAGAAAATGGTTGAATGATCAATACTTTCTTTAAATTTAAGAGAGTTAAGGGATAAACTATTCATTAAGGTTGAGAAACTAATGGGTAAACAATAGAATTTAGCTACTCTTGCAATTGAAGTTATTAAGTGAAACTCAAAAGTGACTCACAACCCTAACTGTTTAGACATCTTGGTAACCATAACTCTAGTTAGTTTAATATCGTGGAATTACTACTCGCAGAAAGCATCATTAGTTTGAAATAACTCTGTTACAATTACTTAGAATATAATTTATAAATCAAAACCCCTCTTATTTCGGAACCTTTGATCAACAGTCTAATAGCAATCACAATACTTAGTGAACACAGTATTCCCTGTGGGATTCGACACTCAACCTAGTTGGGTTCTATATTTGACAGCGAGCGCTTACTCTCTCGTAAGAGAGATGTAATTAGGAGTATCAATATAAGCTATGATCATGGAGCTGACATGTAAGGCATGAGTAGATATTGTAATAACTAAAGTACATAATTTTTACTGGAATAAGAATGGGTCGGGCATCTTTCTCCCCTAGGGATGTTATACAACTTACTGGCATCACTACTAAAATCTAAAAACTTGACTTGGTTCCTTGTTCTATCATCACTCCTTTAGTTTTAAGCCATTTTTTTTAACTCTGTGGACCCTTTTTATAAACTCTAAACTGAACTGAAACCACCTTACTCTTGATTATGAAATATAACAAATACACATAAATAATAAACTCACCTTGAAAGACTACACCTGAAAGTGTAAAACTCATTGCTAGTACTTCCTTCTGAGATTCAACTCTTAACTTTCTATAGCCCCAATAGTCATCATATAATAACTTAATCACTAACTAACTTAGAATCTTTATAAGTATCATCATACCCTGAGTTTACACTATCCAAAATTTCAACTCTTCTATCTATTAGCTCAATCCTCCAAGATTCAAACTTAGATTCTAACACTTAACATAGATATTCCCAATCTTTTAATGAACTATACTAATTTCATTCTTGAACACTCCCTGAATAAATACTATCCTTAACTTTCTTTAGCTTTAGCAATCATCATTACATACTTACACCCTTCTCGACAACATCCCTGCCTCACTAAACATGTGATCTACCTCTTTTCCTTTATAGCCTACTAATATCACATATCTAAACTTATATATTTTTTCCTAAACCATGAGAGTTACCATTACACCAGCATACCCAACATCAACAACATATAACCCATAATTTAGTTGGTAAGAACATCATATACTACATAACTAGCCTCATTCTCACTTAGAAACTCAAGGGTACTATCTAAGCACACACACATACTTTAAATACTTAGAACTAATACAATCATACATCACCTTTGTTACACCTCTAGATCATACCCACATCATCATACTAAATTTTGAATCAACAAACTTAAATTCTTACATGCACTATTTCAAGCCTACTGATTTACTTTTCATACAACTAGCCCCATGGATACATAATCTACTTAATCCAGATAAACACTATCCCCACTTTACTACTGCTAAACTTTTAGGTTCATGCTTTTATCTCTAGATCATATGCTACCATAAGATTATACGAAGGGATCTAAGGGCACATCTGGCTTTGGCTTAGTGTACGATTTTTATAAATCTTTCAAACTTTGAAACTTAAAAGCACTGATGGGATAATTTCAAGCCTGCTTGCAATCCCATAACTGTATGAGAAAACTCTATTTGTAAGGATTTAAACTTGGCTATTTTTGTTGCCTCAAGAATAAGGCAGATTTGGAATGAATGGAGTAACGTAAGAATCTAAATAAGTTTCTTTGAGAATACTTTTACTACACGATCTAAAACATAAAAGAAGGGAACATTTCTTAAATACCTTGTAGACTCTCAAAGAAAAGTACAGACATCTTAGTACTATTTTGCAAGACTCTAAAAGACACGGCTTCACAGACACCGAAAGACACTTAAACTCTAGGATCTGATACCAAGTTTGTCATGAATCGAGACTACCCCCTTGTCATAACACGGTGCTCAAAACAATAAGTGATCTTAAGCTAACCCATGAAATAACATATGACTTGAGCAACTAATTTAAATTATATAAAAAAACAAATTTGTTGAGTCGAAACATGATCATGAGACAGTCTGAATAAATGAAATACTGATAAATTTTACAATATGATAAAATTAAGGAAAGAAACTTGAATTATATGTAACAACTTTGATTGACTAACTATGAAGCCTCTACTATACTGACTATAGATAGCTGGGACATGCCTCCAACTACCACTAATCAACACATATGAATAATCAATATAAAGTACATGAACTACAACTGACTGGGGTCCCAAAATAGGAGAACTGACTGGACCAGTACATTAGAATGTACTGAGTAAGTTGGGGTGAATGCAACAAGTAAAATTGAATAAATACATAATCTTAAAACATGTATGCTAAGTATAAGTAGACTCACCAAGAGACTGAAATCAACTAAAAATTGAAGTAGCTTAAAACATGAGTAACAAAAATAATCTGATAGGATGGTGAATAATTACACTTAATTTCTTAAATTTTTACTTCTGTAGAATAAATAGAACAGAAGATGGGAAACGGTAAAACACTAATACTGTATGTACATCTCATGTAATGCTGAACATGCTGTAAAACTAAACTGAGGATCATGTATGGATACTAAACATGAAACACAAGAACATGTAAAATTAAGAATGCAAGACCCAATATAGCATATACTGACATGATTTGAATAACATGAAAAATCAATAAAACTGGCTGAATAATTACTAAAATCTGATTACTTGGTCAAGCAAACCTAAATTGAGATAAATTGAATATTGAATGAAACTGTAGGACCTATAATGTAATCGGCATGCCCCAATATAAGCTAATCGGGGTCCAACTTGTAACCCCAGTTGGAAAGGTGTCACTACCATGACACGGGTACAAACACTAACTATGTGGATCAACTACACTATTGTCCCTAAGGACTAAGGGGACACCCTCTACTAGCAGGTGCTCTTATGAGATATATGCCAACCCTCAACTGGAAGGAAGAAATGTCAAACCTATGCTGGATATGTAGTTCTGGAACTAAGCAATTGTTGCTAAAGGTCACACCTTCTACTGGCAGGTGAGCCCCATCCTTGGGTTCGTTTGATGCTAAATCCTACTCCCAACTTAACTAACACTAATACTGAACTGAACTAAGTTCAATTGAACATTTTATTTCTGATAGTGTACATCAAGATCATAAATATATGAGTATAATGATAATATTCCTGGCTTAACTGGCATATTACTTGCAAAATCTAAAACCAAGTAAAACACATAGGTATGAGGTGTTCATAACCCACCAGCACTAAATGATTATAAATTTGATATTATAACATGAAATTTACTTGAATATGACTTGGGAAATTGAAATTTAACACATGATATAACCTAAGTTTCATGGGGTCATATGTTGACATGGATTTAATTCAAATTAATGAGGAAAAACATGAATTTAATTCATCTTGAACGTATGAAACTCCATAATAAAGGGAAAATCCATACTTTAATCAAAGAGAAGGTTTTGGGTCTCAATAGGTGAAAGGGACCCATTGATGAATATCCCATATACCTTAATTGAATGGATTCCTGAGGAAATCATGAAATCAAACCTTAAATCCTTGTGTTCTTTAGACAAAAAGCTTGAACTTTGTTTCTTAGGAAAGTGAAAGTGTTTCTAGTGAGTAATTTTGAGGAAGATGAGCAAATAATGCCCTCTTGAATGTCCCAAATCATTTTTTGGATGACTTAGGTTGAGGTAAAAGTACCCAACTGCCTTTGGCCTCTTTTCCCCATGTAAATAACCCTCGTGGTGCAACCCCTAGTCCTAGGGAATAGGCCTACAACACGACCCCCAGAAAGGTGGAATATCCTTCGCGGTGTGAGGTTATCACGAACCCTTACTATTTCTCACAAAAATGGTCATAACTTTTTGCTCGGGTACCGAATTAAGATAAAATTGGTATTGTTAGAAATCTAACTCAATTATATATCATTTGGTGGGTCTTGATCTGCAAAATTTCACATATATCAAAAGTTATACGCATTCAAATTCGACCCCTATAGAGTCAAATACCAAAATTTGGCTGAATCAAAGGCTCTTAGCTCAACTTTGCTCTAACTGATTCCCATAAATATTTTTCACCTCAAAAATTCATTCTTAACACTAGGATAATGATCATGACACATATATTTACATACAAATCATGGGATTAGGGTTTATAAATGTAGGAATAATGGCTCAATTTCTAGCTAAAAAATGCAGGGTGTTATAGTTAATCTTCATTATTTGAGTCGATTTCAAAAGTTGTAAGTCCCACCCCACTTTAAGTGTAGTTTGGGCATCATGCCATACTTTCATTCTAATGCTAACCAAAAGACAAGTTACAACCAAAGATAGACCTTCCGATCAATCTTTGAGAATGTTAAGGCTAAGCATGCAATGGATATAATGATGCATTTTAGTAACTACTTGTCTTCCTTATCATAAGAAATTAGAAGAGAAATGAAATGAGAAAGTCTTATTGGTGAAAACACTCATGGTTACCTTAAGATTATTGTAAGTTAAAAGAATGAAATAAGAGTGTTTTATTAGTGAAAAGCCTCACGGGCATCGCAAAAAGATTGTGAATTGGAAAAAATGAAATGAGAGTCTTATTGGTGAAAATTCTCATGGTCACTGTAAGACTATGAGTTGAGAACAAATAAATTGAGAGTGTCTTATTGGTGAAAATCCGCATGGGCACCATAAAGCAATGGTGATTGAAAGACCCCGCAAAATCCTTAGCTTAACTCAACCCTTTTTAAAGCTCGTTAAGGGGTCCCAGACTTAGAAAATTTTGCTAAGTATTCAAAATTAGTGTTCCTTTAGCCTTCATAAGTTAGAAACTCTATTTCACGACCTCTATGGCCTTAAAATATCAATCTTTAGGTTAATTCATGATCAGGAATGTCAGTAGGTATTCCCAAATGAGTATCATATTTTTCAAACATCATTTGAACCACGTTTGGTAATCCAAAATAATGTATCAAAACGATCTCGATGCGGTGCAGCAGCCATCACGTCGATCAATATTTTTTCTTGGCTCCCAATGGTGATTTCCATGAACCAACATGGTGCATTGGCTATCGCGTCGATGCCAATGACGCGGCGCATTGTCCTACGCATCGACAATTCAATTTTCGGTCATTAAAAGCCATGTACTTAGGGGGTATTTGGGTCTTTTCCCCAACCCTATTCAGCACTAAAACACGAGATTCAGCCCTCATTGAGCAAAATATACTTATTTTCTCTCAAATTGATCAAGAACAAGAACCCTAGGTGATTTAATTTCAAGGCCAAGGCTCAAGATTCGCACCATTGTTCTTTAGGAATTTTGCAAGCAAAGTATGTCAAGTGTTCATCCAAGGATTCCCTTCGACCCTTAGAGTTCAAGAACCCCTTTTAACAACAAGTTTATGAGTTTGATGAATTTCATGGTTGAATTTGAATGTGTTCATAATTACCATGTTAATAGGGTTTCTAGTTCATGATTTACTACAAGATTCATATGGAATTGATTGATATGTGTGCATTATCATATGAAATTATATTGAAACCCTTGAAGTTGTAAATATGGGATTGAACTATGATGCTTACATGTTGTTTTAGTGTCATGTGCATAG
Organism: Capsicum baccatum var. pendulum; assembly: GCA_030864225.1. NCBI lineage: Eukaryota > Viridiplantae > Streptophyta > Magnoliopsida > Solanales > Solanaceae > Capsicum > Capsicum baccatum. Next base: position 39,754,078 of record CM061553.1, on the reverse strand, counting down.
ATTATGTCCTTTAAGTATTTGATGAATTTTTTATGTGAGTTGAATGGTGAAATTATATCATGTCAGCATATATTCAAGTTCATGTCATGCAAGTGTTGCCTAGAATGTCCCAAATGAATGTACGATGACCAAGTACCTATCTATCATATTTCAAGATTGTGCCATGTCGTAGAATTTATACTATTGAGTTCTGGTGGTATTTAATACCCGACAATTTAGTTGTTTATCTAGGGCCATGGCCAGTCGTAGGATAGTATCAATCATGTCATGATCAGTAGAATTTATTCAGATACAGAACTCAGGAAAACTTAGTGGTATTCAAAAATCAATCATAGTATCCCATTCAGACCATAGTTGTACTCAGTCAGTTAAAAGAATTCAGTAGTATTCCATTAGTCCACGAAACCTAGTGTACCCAATTCAGTTCAGTTATACAGTATGATTAAAACAATTTAGTCCAGACTAGAACAGTCTAGAATCTAGTCCAGTGTCTATTCTGTTGGGAGTAGGATTCAACACCGAGTGAATCCACGGATGGGGACTCACCTACCAGTAGAGGGTGTGATCCTTAGAAGCAGTCCTTATGTTCCAAAACTATGTAGCCAGCGTAGTTTGAGAAATCAACTTGTAAGTTGAGGGTTGATGAGGTAATCTACCTACCAGTTGAGAGTACCACCATTCTCGTTCAGACCACCTTTCAGATGAGGGTTACTCCACTTGATTTTACCCGTGGCACGATGATGATAGGCCTATTTACACGCCTATAGTACTATAATTTACCCATATTTTAGCTAAGTTTTAAGGATAAAATATATAATTCCTGCACTTTTAGTCCTTTTTCCTGTAAGTGAGCTAACCAACGTGATTAGCAAGTTTTCAGGTATAAATGATGAATATTTCAGCATTTTATGGACTGGTTGACGCCAAAGGAAGCTTCACGAAAGAAGGAAGGCAGCTTCTGGAAGCTTATGGACTGAAAGTGGTGCATGGAAAACTTGTCCCGGGCAAAAACAGCATTTCTAAAGACTTGGGGGATCAGCAATAACTTAGTAGGATTAGGATAAGAATACAGTAACCCAGTAGGACTGGGACAAGGATAAAAACCCTATTTCAATGGGACTAGGATATGGATGTTATATAAACCCTATTTTGCTGAAACTTTTCAGCATTCTCTTCTTATTCCCCTTTCTATTCCTTCCCATTCTAATTAATTCTTACTCAACTCATTCATTAATTCAATTCTTTTTCATTCAACTTCCGCTCTCTATTCACGTTACTTTCTGACAGACAAAGCACGGCCCTTGTGACCAACGTGAGATCATGATGATGTTTATTGTGATCTCCGTTGCAATCATGAGTAGCTAAACTTCTCTGTTAGGGTTATGGAAGCCTTATGAGATACTATCTATTGCTATGAGTTTGTGAATTCTTGACACGTATGCTGCTTATATCATTATTCTCTTCAACTTAATCTAAATTCTTGTGGTTGCAAACACATAGAATACGCCAGAATAGCATTAACTTGTTCGAAAGAAAAGTTACATGTCTGGAAAAGAGATAATGTCAAGGTAATAGGGCACCAACCCCTGTTAAAAAGTTAGTTCCGTAATTGGATTAACCTCTTGGAGCATTTGTACCATTAGATACGCTTTAAGCTCGAAAGAGTTAAAGTGAAATAGTCCTTGATAGGTCGAAAGACGCCTGGATTTACCATAGAATACGATTCTCTATAAGTGCATGCATGCCTGAATTCCGTATAACTCATAGTCAATAATACGTACAACTCATAAGGTGGACATAACCCTAACTCTCAATTCTCATTGATCAAGACCTACCAAGTACTCCGTTTTACTCTTCTATTTTCCGTTTTTACTCTACTATTTTGTTTACATTATTTGCACACTACAATCCCCCCTTTTTACGAAACTTTCACCAAAAGTCTACTAATCGTTGCTTACTTAGTGACCAAGTATTCCCTGTGGGATTCAACACCCAACCCAGTTGGGTTCTATATTTGACAACGGTCGCTTACACTCTTACGAGAGCTGTAGTTTGAGCGTTATCACACGATACTAACACCTTTCTAGCTAGGGTTATAAGTTGAACCCCAATCTAATTAGAGAGGGGCATATCAGTTAGATAATTATTTCCCACAGTATCAATTTTAATTCCAGTCTCAATATAAAACTCAATTCAGTTGTACAAAAATATCAGGACTGTCAGATACAGTCACCAGCTCCGAACAAAACTTAGTATAGTTCCACAGAATCAAGATTGTCAGATACAGTTACTCAACTATCAATAATTCACTATCAGTAGTCTCAAATATCAGTTAATCAGTATTCAAATTTAGAATTCAGTGTTATCACGATCGCAGTTATAGTTTACATATTCACGTATGTACTCTCATTCAGTTATACTCATACCATTTAGTCAGTATTGTTCATGCATTTGAACCCATGAATTTCAGCCTACCTCACCTTGCATACCAATACATTCAAAGTACTGACACATACCTTTCTTTTGCAATATGATGTTTTATATCATAGGTCCAGGTGTGCGGGCTCCCAATTATACTTAACAGTTCAGATATTTAGCTGACAGAGTTAGTGGTGAGTTCTCTTAGTTCGAGAACATGGTGATTATTTTAGTAGTTCATCTTATTTCAGTAGTTTAGAGTTAGTTGGGTACCTGTCCCATCAACTCCATATTTCAGATAGTTTAGAGGCTTTTTAAGACTAGAGTATTTTTTAGACAGATGTATCAGATTTGGTATTTATTATACCGTATTTAGTATTATTACAGTATTAAATCTTATGGCTTGTTTTTGACTAAATTTTTCATATTACAGTATTATTATTTAGTTAGTGCAATAGGTACCAGTCATGGGTTAGTTTGTGGTCCTTCAGGATTATGACTACCATGTAGCATCCAGGGTACAAATTCAAGGCATCACAAACTTGGTATCAGGGCGTAAGGTCAACAGAGTCCTAGGAAGTCTGAAAGCCGCATCTAATAGAATCTTGTACATGGTTGTGTAGTGCGCCACACTTATAGATAGGAGGTTGCGAGGTGTTTTAGAAAGAATTTCCCTTCTCTTAATGTTCATGTCGTGAGTGAGCATGAGCTCCAGTTAAAATCCCTATATAATCTAAATTTCTCTTCTGTTTACAAAATATGCCTCTAAAAAGGACTAAGGATAAAGGAATGGGAGACCAGCCAGAAACTCATCCTGTACAGCCAGATCCTTTTGATGAAAATGTCTCCCACACTGAATTTAGAGCAGATTTCACCACCCTAGCTCATTCTGTGGTAGCCCAGAATGAATGCCCAAATGTTATTCCAACCAAACCAGTGGCCAATACTGCTACATCCAGGATTTGGGATTTCACCCAAATGAACCCTCTATCTTTTATTGGGTCTAAGTCAAATACGGACCCTCAGGAGTTACTTGATCAGGTGCAAAAAGTTATAGATATTATGGGGGTGAGTGCTGTTAAGAGCGCTGAGTTGGCTACATATCAATTATAGGATGTGGCGTACTCATGGTTCAAATAGTGGAAAGCATAAAGGGCCACAGATGTGGGGCCCATAGAATGAGAAAAGTTTGCCACTACTAGGCTTATGGTCCATGCTCAACAGACAAAGGAGACTAAGAATAGGGAGAAGGAGAGGGATAACAAGAGAGCGAGAATAGGTAGTTTCAACTTTGCTCAGCCTATGTCAGAGGGTGGGAATTGTTCTCAGTTTTACTCAAAATCCTCAGTTCCAGCTCCATCCTCAGCCAGTACTTCAGTTCCAAAATTCAGAGACGGCAATAAAGATAGGGCACCAGGACCTAAACCCTAGGGTGGTATATCAACACCGCCCGAACTAATCCTCTTGGTCAGAAATATAGTAGAAACCACCAGGGTATCTGCAGAATGAGCAGCGATATATGTTTTGGGTATGGCGAGCTAGGACACAGAGTTAGATATTATCCCCATTTAGGTTCTTAGGGTTAGTATAATCGTTCCCCAACTTAGTTTGGTCACCCAAATCAGCAGGGTGCCACTTTCAATGCCACCAATGGGCAACACCCAAATAGACTCTACGTTCTTCGGTCTCGACAGGCTTAGGAATTTCTCTTGATATGGTCACTGGTATGTTACAAGTTTTCCATTTACATTTTTATGCTTTTCTAAATCCAGGAGCTTCGTTGTCCTTTGTTACGCTATATATAGCCATTGATTTCAGAGTTAGTCCCAAAATTCTAATAGATCCCTTCTCAGTCTCCACCTAGTAGGTAAATCTGTCATAGTCCGGTAGGTATACAGGAACTATCCAGTTATGATACCTCAGAAAGTCACTTCAGCAGACTTAGTTGAATTAGAGATGACTAATTTGATGTCATTCTCGAAATGGATTGGCTTTATTCCTATTATACCTCAGTCAATTGTAGAAATAGAATTGTCAAATTTCAATTTTCGAATGAGCCCATCCTAGAATCGAGGGGTAGTACTTCAGTACTTAGGGTTCAATTTGTTTCATACCTTTGGGTGATAAAGATGATATCTAAGGGATGTGTCTACCATCTCGTTCGAGTCCAGGTATCTAGTTCAGAAACCCCTACTCTTGAATTAGTGGCAGTAGCATGTGAATTCCCAGATGTGTTTCTCGAAGATCTTTTCGGAGTTTCTCCCAAAAGGGGAATCGACTTCAGAATAGACCTTATTCCAGATACTCAACCCATATCTATTCTGCCATATAGAATGGCTCTAATAAAATGCAAAGAATTAAAAGAACATTTAAAGGATCTCATACATAAGGGATTTACCAGACCCAGTGTGTCCTCGTGGGGCGCACTAGTTTAATTCGTGCGTAAGAAAGACGGCTCTCTCAGAATGTGTATTGACTATCATCAGCTAAATAAAGTCATATTCAAGAACAAGTATCCCCTTCCCAGAATTGATGACTTGTTTGACCAACTTTAGGGTGTTAGTTACTTATCCAAGATAGACCTCAGATCAGGCTATCATCAACTTAGGGTCAGGGAATGTGACATCCCAAAGATAATATTTAGAACTCGGATGGTCACTTCAAATTCTTAGTCATGTCATTTGGTCTTACCAACACCCCAGAAGCTTTCATGGTCTTGATGAATCATGTGTTCAAGTAGTACTTAGACATGTTCATCATAGCCTTCATAGATTACATTCTTTTCTACTCCCGTAGTGAACATGATCATACAGACCATCTCAAAATTGTATTGCAGACTCTCAAAAACTATCAGTTATTTACCAAATTCAGTAAGTGTTAATTTTGGCTAAGGTTAGTAGCTTTCCTTAGCGATATAGTTTCTAGTGATGGCATTAGAGTTGATCTCCAAAAGACCGAAGTAGTGAAAAATTGGCCCAGACCCATCTCTCCATCAGATATAAGAAGTTTCTTAGGTTTGGCTAGCTATTACCGATGTTTTGTTGATGGATTTTCATATATTTCATCCCCTATGTCTAGATTGACTCAGAAGAGCATCAAATTTCAGTGGTCGGATTCTTGTGAGAAGAGTTTTCAAAAGTTGAAGACTCAACTCACTACAGCTCTAGTTTTGACCCTGTCAGATGGTTCAGATGGATTTGTTGTGTATTGCTATGCTTCTATAGTTGGTTTGGGGTATGTTTTGATGCAGCGAGGAAAGTCCATAGCCTACGCTTCTGGACAGCTTAAACCCTATGAAAAGAACTATCCTACTCATGACCTTAAGTTAGTAGTAGTAGTCTTTGCCTTAAAGATTTAGAGGCACTATTTGTATGTTATGCACATTGATATGTTCACAGACCATAAGATCCTGTGGTATGTATTCTCTCAGAAAAACCTAAACCTCTGTTAGAGAAAGTGGTTAGAGTTATTGAAAGACTATGACATGAGCGTCCTGTATCATCCAGGTAAATCTAATGTAGTAGATGATGCTCTCTGTAGGATGTCTATAGGTAGTGTTGTGCATGTGGAGGATGGTGAGAAGAAGTTATCTCAGGAAGTTCATCAGCTTGCCCGACTAGGGGATTCACTTATTCGATTCAGTAGAAGGTAGTGTATGGGTACAGAATAGTTCAGAATCATCCCTGGTTTCCAAGGTGAAGGAAAAGCAGAATAGGAATCCCATTCTAGCTAAGTTAAATCAATCAATCAGAGATTAGAAGGTAAAGGTTTTATCCTAAGGGGGAGATAGTGTGTTGCGCTTCTAGGGTTGGCTATGTGTGCTAGGTATAGATGACTTAAGACAGCGAATTCTTGCATAAACACATGGTGCGCATTACTCTATTCAACCAGGGGCCACTAAGATATACCGTGATTTATGGGAGATCTATTGGTGGAGTGGGATGAACAGAGATATTGCAGAGTTTGTGGCTAAGTTCTTAACATGTCAGCAGGTTAAGATTGAGCATCAGAAGCCTATTGGGTCCATGCAAGAGTTCTATATTCCCAATTGGAAGTAGGAAGAAGTGAATATGGACTTTGTAATGAGTTTTCCTCATATCGTCACCAATATGATTCAATTTGGGTCATCATAATAGGATTACCAAATTAGCTCATTTCCTACCAGTCCATACCTCTTATAAAGCTAGGGTTATGCCAAACTCTAAATTAGGGAGTTGGTCAGGTTGCACGGTGTTTCGTTGTCCATTATTTCAAATAGAGGTACACAGTTCACCTCTTATTTCTAGAAGGCATTCCAAAAGGGTCTTGGTACCCAAGTTCACCTCAGTACAACCTTTTATCCCCCAGACAGATGGTCAGGAAGAGAGGACCATCCATACTTTAGAGGATATACTGCAAGCTTGTACGATTGACTATAAAGGTATTTGGGATGACCACTTGTCTTTGATTGAGTTCGCATACAACATTAGCTATCATCCCAATATTCAGATGGCTCCATTTGAAGCACTTTAAGGGAGGAGATGTAGATCTCTCATCAGTTGGTTTGAAGTGGGTGAGGTCGCAGTGGTAGGGCCTAAATTGGTATTTGATACCTTCGAAAAAGTTTAGTTGATCAGGGAAAGGTTTAATACAGCTCAGAGCCAACAGAAATCATACGTAGATGTGTGCAGAAAGGATTTCGAGTTTGAGATTAGGGATTTTGTGTATTTGAAAATCTCTCCAATGAAATGAGTGAAGAGGTTTGGGAAGAAGGGGAAAATCAGTCCCTGATATATTGGTCCTTACCGAATTCTCAGCCATTTTAGAAAGGTAGCTTACGAGCCCAAGTTGCCTTCAGACATCACTTCAGTGCATCCAGTGTTCCATGTTTCCTTGCTTAAGAAATGAATAGGTGACCCAGTAGCCGTAGCCACTATAGAGGGCATAGATATTCAGAACAACCTCTCTTATAAGGAGATTCTAGTCAAAATCCTTGATTTTTAGACCTGCAGACTGAGGAACAAAGAGTTCCCTCTAGTCAAAGTTCTTTGGTAGAATCAGTCTATTGGGGGAGCTATTTAGGAGGCAAAAGAAAATATACAAACCAAGTATCCCCACCTATTCTCTAAAAACTTTGATTCATCCCAAGGTAATAGTTTTCCTTTGAATTACTCAGTCTCATGTTCAGATATAGCTACCAACATAGTATCAATTACCGTTGCATACTCAGTCATGCATTCACGAATCAATTCAGTCATGTACTCATGCATCAGACATACACATTCAATATATAAACTCATCTTATTAGTAATCATAGTCATGCATTCATAAATTATGTACATCTATGTACTCATGCATCAGATATACATGTTCAGTATGATAATTCAGTATATTAGTAAATTCAATCATAAAATCATGCTTCAGTTGTCCATGTCCAGCAAGCAAGTATAGTCTATCAATTCTCCCATGGTAGTTAGTCTCATTTGAGGATGAATATTCCTAAAGGGGAGATATTGTAAGACCCTACAAAATCCTTAGCTTAACTCAGCCATTTTCAAAGCTCGTTAAGGGGCCCTAGACATAGAAAATTTTGCTATGCATTCACATTTAATGTTCCTTTAGCCTTCGTAAGTTGGAAACTCTATTTCGTGGCCTATATGGCCTTAAAATTTTAATATTTAGGTTAATTCAAGATCAGGAATGTCAGTAGGTGTTTTCGGATGAGTTTTATATTTCTTGGACCTCGTTTGAATCACGTTTGGGAATCCAAAGTAGACTATTGATGCGATTTCAACGCGGCACAGTGGCCTTCGCATCGTTCAATATTTTTTCTTGGCTCCCAGTTACAATTTCTAGTGAATCGATACGGACTCGACGCAGCGTATTGGCTATTGCATCGATGCGAACGACGTGGAGCGTCATCCTGCGCGTCGACATTCCAATTTTCAGTCATTAAAAGCTGCATCCTTAGGGGTATTTGGGTCTTTTTCCCACCCCTATTCATCCTTAAAACACGGGATTCAGCCCTCATTGAGGAAAATATACTTACTTTCTCTCAAATTACTCAAGAACAAGAACCCTAGGTGATTTAATTTCAAGTCCAAGACTCAAGATTTCCACCATTGTTCTTTAGGAATTTAGCAACCAAGGTATGTCAAGTGTTCATCCAAGGGTTCCCTTCCACCCTTGGAGTTCAAAAATCCCTTTTAACTATAAGTTTATGAGTTTGATGAATTTCATGGTTGAATTTGAATGTGTTCAATTACCATATAAATAAGGTTTCTAGTTCATGATTTACTACAAGCTTCATGTGGAATTGATTGATATCTGTGCATTACATGTGAAATCATGTTGAAACCCTTGAAGTTGTAAAAATGGAATTGAACTATGATGCTTACATGTTGTTTTAGTGTCATGTGCATAGATTATGTCCTTCAAGTGTTTGATGAATTGTTTATGTGAGTTGAATGCTGAAATTATATCATGTCATCTTATATTCAAATTCATGACATGCAAGTGTTTGCTAGAATATCCCAAACGAATATACGATGACCAAGTACCTAGCTATCATATCTCAAGATTGTGCCATGTTGTATAATTTATGTTATTGAGTCCTGGGGGTATTTAATACCTGACAATTTAGTTGTTTACTAGAGCCATGGTTAGTCATAGGATAGGATCAGTCATGTCATGATTGGTAGAATCCAGTCAGTTACAGAACTCAAAAAAACTCATTAGAATTCAGAAATTAATCACAGTATCTAGTTCAGACCACCGTAGTACTCAGTCAGTTAACAAAATTTAATAGTATTTCATCAGTCCACGAAACCCAGTGAACTTAGTTCAGTTTAGTTATATAGTTTGATTAGAATAGTTCAGTCCGGCCTAGAACAGTCTAGAAGCTAGACTAGTGTCTATTCAATTGGGAGTAGGATTCAGCATCGAGTGAACCCACGGATGGGGACTTACCTTCCAGTAGAAGGTGTAATCCTTAGAAGCAGTCCTTGTGTTCCAAAACTAGGTAGCCAGCATAGGTTGAGACATCAACCTGCCAGCGGAGGGTTAATGAGGTGATCTACCTGACAGTTCAGGATACCACCATTCTTGTTTAGAGCACCTGCCAGATGAGGGTGACTAAGCTTGTCTTTACCCGTGGCACGATACTGACACCCTTCCAGCTGGGGTTATAGGTTAGACCCCAATCAGTTCAGAGAGGGGCATGTTAGTTAAATGATTACTTCCTAAAATCAGGACTATCAGATATGATCACTCAGCTCAGAATGGAACTCATTATAGTTCCATAGAATTAAGACTGGCAGATATAGTCACTTAGCTATCAGTAATTCAGTTTCAGTAGGCTCAGATATTACTTAATCAGTATTCAGATTTGGTATTCCAGTGTTATAATGATCTCAGTTATAGTTTACATATTCACACATGTACTTTCATTCAATTATACTAACATCATTTAGTTAGTAATTTTCATGCATGTGACCCATGTATTTCAACTTACCTCACTTTGCATACCAGTACATTCAAAGTACTGATGCATACCTTTCTTTTGCGCTATGATGTTTTATATCATAGGTTCAGCAGTTCAGATATTCAGCTAACAGAGTTAGTGGTGAGTCCTCTTAGTTTGAGGACATGATGATTATTTCAGTAGTTCGGCTTATTAAAGTAGTTCAGAGTTAGTTGGGGACTTGTGCCATCAACTCCATATTTCAGATAGTTTAGAGGTTTTTTCAGACTAGAGTATTTTTCAAATAGATGTATCAGATTTGATATTTGTTATACCATATTCAGTATTAGTACAGTATTGAACTTATGGCATGTTTTTTGCCTAATTTCCACATAATACAGTATTATTATTCAGTTATTGCAGCAGGTACCAGTCATAGGTTAGCTTATGGTCCTTTGGGATTATGAGCACCATGTAGCATCCGGGGTACACACTTGATGCGTTATAGTGAGCGAGAGAAATAAAAATGAGAGAGTCTTTTTTAAAAAAATCCTCGCAGGCACTGAGTTGAGAAAAATAAAAATAAAAGAGTCTCATGGGTGAAAATCCTCACAGACATTGTTGGGAAATGGTGAGCTGAGAAACAGAAAATGAGAGAGGCATATTGGTGAAAACCCTTTAAGGAATCACTATCTGAATAAGGTCTATGAGTGCAAAGGGTCAAAAAAAGCAACTTAGTGTTAGGGTCATTAACTCAGCAAGAATCGACAAAAGTTTTGATGGAAAGATCAAGTTGTTTAATCCAAAAGTGTGTTATAATCATTAGAATTGATTATCATTTTTTGATAAATTTTCTTTCTCTATTTTTAAAAACGGGAAATTCATTGTCTTTTGTTTCTCTTCTATATTTTTATTTTTGTTCTTTTGAGTATGTTATCCAAATGAAAAGTCATTGTTATTTTGGGGATTCATGGAAATACCAAGATTCAAAGAAATTATTTGAGAGAATAGCCAGAGATATGGCACTTGTTTTAGAGTCACTCTTAATAGTCTGAGTTTGGATCAATGGTGTAGCAAGACAATGACACATGCCATTAGCTGGAAGCAAGATTAAATATGGTAAGTACAAGAGCAAACACCTCAAAATCTAAACCAATAAGCCAACCACCATGTTTTTAAACTCACAAGTTTTATTTATATGAAGAAGGAGCATACGCTACATTCAAATAAAAGGCTTTAGAGTACAAATATCAAGAGGTGTAATCCCTCACTTTTGCAAATGCAAGAGGCAATGTTGTTGCCCTGGTTTGGTAATCACAATTATGGTAAAACTCATCATCTTATATATGTAAGAGACACACTTGCTAAGTTGGGTCTTTTCTATTTCATGGCTAGGAGGTGCACTTCCTAATTTGAACTGTTAATTTAAAAGAGTACCCTTTAATCAAAATCTCTCACATTTACTCTTAATATACGTGCTTGGTCATTAAATTTTATCCTCTAAATATGCATTTATTGTTCAGAGTCTTGATTTACCATTGCATTAGGGATTTTTCCAATTAGTTGTGATTAAATTTGACATTCAAAAAAGTTTTCTGATGATAAACTGGAGAAAAGAATTTAATTCATCTTGTTTGGGAATTCACTTCAGGACCCTCTTGAAAAAATAGGATTTTTCTTTCTGCTCAGGACCCTCCTGAAAAGGGGACTTTACTTTCAGTTTAGGAACTTCCTAGAAAATGGGACTTTACTTTTCTGTTTAGGACCCTCCTGAAAAATGGGACTTCAGTTTCTGTCGAGGATCCTCCTAGAAAATGGGCCTATATTTTCAGCAAAATAGAATCTTTCTTTATCACAACTCTTAAAGATAATTGTTGTTCTAGTTTAATTTTGATTTTAGGAACTTGTCTGAAGAACAGGGTCAAAGAAATAAGTCAGGAGCCCATCTAAAGAATAGGGTAAAGAAATTAAAATTCAAGTAGGGAGAATAGGGTGATAAAATTACAATTCAGGAGTACACTTGGAGAATAGGGAGAAGAAATTAGAAGTCAGGAGCCCACCTGAAGAATAGGGTGATGAAATAGCAAGTCAGGAACCCGCCTGAAGAATAGGGTGAAGAGATTGAAAGTCAGGAGCCCGCCTAAAAAATAGGATAATAAAATAATAAGTCAAGAGACCTCTTGGAGAATAGGGTAAAGAAATTGAAATTCAGGAGCCCTCCTGAAGAATAGAATGATAAAATTACAAGTCAAGAGACTGCCTGGAGAATAGGGTAATGAAACTGAAAGCCATGAGCCCTCCTGAATAATAGGGTGATAAATAACAAGTCGGGAGCACGCCTGAAGAATAGGGTGATAAAATAACAAATCAGGAGCCTGCTTGGAGAGTAGGGTGAAGAAATTGAAATTCAGGATCCCGCCTAGAGAATAGGGTAAAGAAACTAAAAGTCAAGAGCCCACCTAAAGAATAGGGTGATGAAATAGCAATTCAGGAACCCTCCTGGAAAATAGGGTGAAGAAACTAAAAGTCAAGAGTCCTCCTGAAGAATAGGATGGTAAAATATCAAGTTAGGAGCTCACATGAAGAATAAAGTGATTAAATTTCAAGTCGGGAATCTACCCGAATAACAGGGTGATGAAACTAAAACAGATTGAAGAAATAGCAAGTCAGGAGCCCACCTGAAGAACAGAGTGAAGAAAAGCAAAGCTAAGCAACAAGGTGAAGAAATTGTAAGTTAGGAGCCCGCCTGGATAATAGGGTGGAGATTTTCAAATACAAGTTTAAAGTTCAAAAGTCCCACATAAAAGAACATGGTCAATATTTGAGTTAATATCCAATACCAAATTTTGTATGGGGAAAGAGTCTATTTTCAAGTTCAACCCAAAGATGATTAGATCATTAATCATTTTGAAAGAATTGAAGACTCAAGTCAAGAGTCAAGAGAAGTTGCATTGGTAGGAATTTTATAATTTTAGTAATTTTTCTAACTTGTAATTTTCATCTTTGATGTAATATACAGAGTCACGGATTAGAATCTCAATAGAACCTTACTCGACTCTCCAACTCGGTATAGTCTCTTTCCTTTTCAACCCTTTGAACTATGTGTGACCTCATCCCCACATAGCCTCGGATAGGTAGGATTCCCAAAATTAAGAGCCCGTTGCACTCTATCTTTCTTCACCGTTCTTTTGAATAATGGTCAGGTCAAATTTTCCTATTTTACCCACTTTACCATACACCTCACCCATAGGCCCTACCCCTCACTCATTCATATTTTTTTACCTTACCTTCTCTCCATAACAAACAAAAAATACATAGTTGGACACACGTTGCACATACTTCACTCACAGTTGTAGGACGCACCTTATAGACTCCATAATTCCCCATCAACATATACACAAGCTCTCACACAAAACTGATAGAGGGCTGAAAAACACACACAGTAAAAAGAACATATACAGAGACCCACAATTTTAATATACCACTCTTTTATTTTGGGTTAAACAACAACAATACACACCGGCACACAAAAAAAGAGAGAAAGAGAGTAGTAGAATAAAGGAGAGATAATTGAGAGGGGGAGATAGTGATCAAAAAGAGAGGGAGAGACACGATAGAGACCAAGAAACAGAAGGTAAAATAGTTGAGAGAAAATAGTGAGAAATTAGCATGAGAAAGGAGAACCGACGAGAAACAGTTGCTTCCGGCAAGTTCACGCCGAAACACAATACTGTCGCCAGAAAATTTGACTCATTTTCTTCGATTTTTGCTACCGTCTAAGCTGGTCGGAGCTCTGACAATACAAAACAGTAATTCCATCTTGAGTCAGTACCAAAAACTACTAAAAAATCAAAATCTGCCCTAAAATTTTATCCCACCATCGGAAAGACCATCGAGTTTGAGTAAAACAAGATTCGAAATTAATATTTGTGATTTGAGAATCGTATTGAGGTTGTTTTACTGGTTTCAAATCTGTTTGGGTTGCGATTCTCGATACTGAGTTAGTTTTGTTCGTTACTGAGGTTTTTTGTTTGAGAATTTCTATTCGTGCTTCATCAACTCACTATTATCAACAAAGAAATGAATTTTTTTGAGATTCAATTCTCAACTCTACTCCTCTTATAATTTTAGTATGGTTAATGATGTGATTTTAAGGTGTGTTTGAATGTATTTGAGTTTTTGTAATTGTCATGGTGACTGGTTGATTTTATATTGAAATTAGTTCATTATTGATTAAGGATGAAATTCGGGGAAGGATTAATCTTGAAAAAGTGAATATAGATCAATTTCGATTTATTTTTGGTGGTTTAATTCAGAATAAATATTGATATTGTTAAACGCGATAGTATCGTGATAGGTCGAAATGGGTAGCCAAATGGCAGGTGTTAACACCTAATTTTTACCCTCCATGACTAAGTTTAATTCTAAGTTTCTTTGATTTTTAAATAAAATTAAAATATCTATTTTATCCAAATAAGAAGTTTTTCAAAGTACTTATCTAGTAAATTTGTCATTTTAAATGTCGATTATAAATATCGTATTCAATTGTACAAAATTATATAATTTTGTTACTTAAATATTTATTTTTACAAAATATCAGATTTTAATCAAAGTTTATCTTGAAAATAAATTCAAATGATCAAAATCTTGATTTAAATATAAATGGTTCTTGAAAATAATTTATTTGAATAAGTATGTGTTTGATTTTATTAAATCGAGAAGCTCGGAATTAAATGAGGTATTGATTCGTATTGGATTTCAATTTAATTTTGGCCGTAATTGAAATTAAATTGGCTACAATTACAATGCAATTGGTCAATTAATCTCTAATTTGACCAAAAATTAAATGAAATTGACTAACTCCTAATCTATTTGGGGTTATTTAATAAATAACCCCAAAAACCCAATTCCACAATTAAAACCCAAATAATCCAATTCTAGCACAATTCCTAAAACTCCTTTCTAATGGACCCAATTTAGGCCCAAATACCCTTTTTAACCAATTTCCCATCTATTCCCAACATGAGTAGCCCAAGTCATGTTGGGAAACAACCTTTCTACTTCTTCAGAGGTAGCGGTATGGACTGCGTACATCTTACCCTCCCCAGACCCTACTTTGTGGGAATACACTGACTTTGTTATTGTTGTTGTTGTATGAGCATCCCAAGCCAGTAGTCCACCAGCCCACTTATCCGTGACCCGGCCTAAATTTTTTACCATTTTTATCCATTAACAAAGCAGCAGCAACCCTCAATATCAACCACAAAAACAACACCCGATCCATCAACCCAATATGCACAACCAACCCAACCAGTACCCCGATCCATCGACAAAATTCAACTTGAATCTATCGACAACACGAACGCAACAACCATGCCAACATCGGCTTCACTACAGCAATACAAGACCAACATCATCAACTTCAATGGCTGCATTTCGGCATCAAATTTGAGACCCAAAAGCCCTTTTTTCCCTTAAAGATGAACTAACTTCCTAAAATTAACCCGACACCAGAACTTGCTGGACCCGACTCCAAATTTGAATAACATTGTGTCCAACTCACTTAAACGGTTCATTTGGATTCTTTATTCAAAATTTAAAAACCCTACCCCATACATATTAATACAATTCATTGCCAATTGAACCTTATTCTTGAATTTTGAATTCCCAAAATGCCCTTGAAATTCCTTGTCCCATATTGATGGAAGCAAGGTTGAGCCCAAAATTCCCTTCTATATAAACTCATTCTTGAGATAAAATTAAACAATCCTTGAAGGTTGAAAAAATGTTCAAGAAAAAAGTCTATTTTTCTAGTTAAAAGTTTTATCGCAAAAAGACGATGGGTTTTCAAAGTCGTGGTGAAACGTTTCGATGGTGGTCAATAGTCCGTCAGTAACTCGTGGTTTCGTTTTGCTACCCAACATCCAGTTAGTCTTTGATTCTCTTTTATTTATACTATCGCAATATAATTGTAACGCCCCAAAATATCATCCCGAGATGCCACACGGTGCCCAAGGCTACACGTAGCCTCAAGCTAACCCTTTTAGCCAAAACACTACCCTTGGGTTCCAACACAACAACAAACATGCTACGCTAAGGATATATACATAAGTACATATCACATCACATCGCACATGACACGAAATATCGTTAGACTGTACATATATGGAATGTCTATACACAAACCAACCCAACAATACACTAGTCTGACATAGCCTCTATACAGCAAAATCAACGAGCCATTGGGACAAATCCCCAACTAACTCAACAGACCAAAGGGATCATAAAATAACAGCACCAAAACTAGCAATTTGGTCCTCGAACCATGAGGACTCACCACTGAAGGAATGTAGATGCGGCACTCGGATATAACAGTCGCGGTTGCGGCTGAGTACCTGAACCTACATCATAGTAAGAATGTAGCCCATAGAGAAATATGTGGATCAGCACAAGATACGTACTGAGTATGTAGGGGCGCATGCAAAATATAAATAATATCATAAATTTCGTAAAAATATATATACGGACCATAATGATACACCTGGCTTGAGTGACATTGAATCATGCAACTCATAACATCTTAGATAAGAAATGTAGGAGAAAAACCTCATAAATCATTATAGATCATCATAGGCAACTTAACTTACCACATCAACACTCGGAGTGACTCGGTATTTTAATAAACATGACTCTTATGGACAGGGGAGTTTCCTATAACTGACAACCCCACGTGAGCTATGTGGAATACAAATGTTTGAAATCCCCGTTGGTGGGAGCGTCAAACTCTTTGCCAGGGAGTACAACCTTAAAACTGCAATAATCACAATCGGGCTCTCTGGCGAATAATATCATCATCAAACAACCCTACGATGGCACATAGGTTTGGGGAAATACAAAATTTCCCTCTCGGTGCTAAGTACTACTCCCCGACAAGCTCAGAACAGGTTAGAAAATCCACCACAACATCACAAGGGTCTATCATAAAGACCAAATCAAATCTCTTTCTCATTTATCAAATCATATCAATTTGTGGATTCCTAACTCGACACATTTTAGCTCAAAACATTTTAATCTTCCTCAACATCAACAAGGTATCAACGCATTGAACCATAACTAACTCAACGTTTGGAAAAGGATATGAAGACTCAATACATAATTTCAACAATTTAACTCATCAAAACCATTCGAAAAATACCAAGACTCATTGCAACTTCAATATCAACATTTCTCAATTTGCCATCCAACTCTCATTTAAAGGTACTTGAGACATCAACCCATAGTAGTGATATAGAATTTCCAATATCAATTATAAATTCATAATAAGGAAATAGTGGAATGATAGTATAAATCAAGGCTTAACAAATTAAATCATCATACTCTCATAATCAAATACTTTTTGGACATAATTCCATCTCAACATCATACACATATCGGATGACATAATCCCATAGCTCATACAATAATATAAGATATAAAACCATATTTTCAATTCATGGTAAAACATGTAAAATCTCATGTCAATGTAATTCAACAAAAGTACCGGGCACAAGATCGAAAGAATAATCTTGTTCAAAGCCCCACATACCTAAAAATAGAAGATGAATATGAACTTCCAACTCTGGAACTTTATTCACGAAAATAAAGGGTTCTTCTCAAAGCCCTTAACATGGTCAACTCGAATCCCAAATCAATTTGAAATTTCTACGGTTCAATCAAGAGACATAGAAGGATGAAATTTGGAGAAGTAGGGTTGGGGTTTGAGCCTTAGGAAATTTTGGAGAAAAATGAGCTATTGAATGCTCTTAATGGACTTAAACCCATGGTTTACCCAGATGGATTGGAGTGAGAATGACCAAAATACCCTTAAAAATCAAATAATGTCAAATCTGTCCTTTGGTGGACTGTTTTGATAGGCTGAAGTAGATCGACCATAACGTTTTGCTCCGATGGCCAAATTAGATGAAAACAATTTCATTGGAAAGAGGACTTTTAGAGCTTTCTGTTGATATATAGTAGCTCACCCATATCATTATGTACAAGGAGTTATGATCGTTTGAAGTTGACCCTAAAATTCGCCTGGCCTCAGTATTTTTTTCCCTGCACATTTACTGTTCACCACTATTCATGGTTAGATTGGAATGATCATAACTCATCGCTCGAGTGTCCGTTTTGGATGATCCACATATCATTGAAAATCTTATTTGATGATCTACGCGATGACTGATTGCATATCCAGAAATTCCACATAGAACAATTATTAATCACGATAAAGAATAGAATTCGACTCATTTTCGTCCGAGATCTTAACGGAAAATTTTTCCGGGGCATCACATCATCTCCCCATTGGAAACATTCGTCCTCGAATGTTGATAGGTAGGTAAAGAATACTATGAAAATGAGTATATAGAGAAAAATTATTTTGCCCAAGCATATACTCCATTCTAGATTTTTTTGAATATCGTAGAAAACACACAAGCCAAGATAAACATAGCAATAAGGATTAAATCAAAAGAGAACAATACCTTTGACATGCTCAAGATTCGTAGGAAAAAGGTGGGGATATTTGGCGTGCATATCCTCTTCGGCTTTCCAAGTAGCACTCTCCACGGATTGATTTCGCCAAAGCACTTTAACCAAAGGAACTTCCTTGTTTCTTAGCCTACGAACTTGAAATTCAAAAACCTCAACCGGAATCTCTTCATATGAAAGACTATCTTGAATACCCGAGCTTTCGTAAGTATCAATCACAACGGAATCACCAATAGACTTCTTAAGCATAGAAACATGGAAAACCGGATGGACGTTAGATAACTCCGTGGTCAATTCAACCTTTTACGCTACCTTCCCAATACGATCCGCAATCTTATAGGGACCAATGTAACGGGGACTTAGTTTCCCTTTCTTCCCAAATCTCTTCACCCCTTTCATGGGTGAAACTTTCAAGTACACTAAATCACCAACATCAAATTCAAGGTCTTTCCTCCTTACATCTGCATATGATTTTTGACGACTTTGGGCGGTTTTCAACCTTTCCCGAATTAACTTAACCTTCTTCATGGCCTTGAACACCACATCCCGTCCATTCGTGGTAGCCTCACCAACTTTAAACCAACCAATGGGTGATCTACACCTTCTACCATACAAAGCTTCAAGTGGGGCCATTCCAATAGTAGCATGAAAATTGTTATTGTAAGCAAACTCGATTAATGCTAAGTGCTCATCCCAACAACCTTTAAAATCAAGCACACAAGCCCTCAACATATCTTCTAAAGTCTGAAAGGTCCGCTCAGCCTGACCATCTGTTTACGAATAGAAAGCAGAACTTAAATGAATTTGGGTACCGAGACCCTTCTGGAAAGATTTCTGAAACTGAGAGGCAAACTGAGTACCTCTGTCAGAAATAATAGCCAAAGGGATTCCATGAAGTCTAATGAGTTCCCAAATATATATTCTAGCATAATCTTCAGCTGTATACGATGAATTCACGGGCAAGAAATGAGCTGATTTCATCAGCCGATCTACGACAACCCAAATCAAATCATGATGGCGACGAGAAGGAGGCAAACCAACTATGAAGTCTATATTCACTTTTTCCCACTTCCAAGTAGGAATGCTAAACTCTTGCATCACGCCACTGGGCCTTTGATGCTCTATTTTAACCTATTGACACATGGAACACTTCGCCACAAATTCTGCTATATTCCTCTTCATACCATTCCACCAATAGATTTCCCGTAAATCATGGTACATCTTGGTATCACCAGGATGGATAGAGTATCGCGTACCATGTTCTTCCACCATAATCCTCTGCTTCAAGTTATCAACATCAGGAATGCATAATCTTTATCGGAGTCTCAAAAGGTCATCCCTTCTTGGGAGAAAACCTCCACCTTATGGTCTTTAACTGACTCTTTTAACCTAACCAAGGTAGGATCCCTGTCTTGCTTCTCCTTCACTTCCAAAAATAAAGAGGATTCGGAACCACTTTACACTTCTATACTACCCTCAGCATCACCAAACAACCTAACCCCCAATCTAGCCAAACGATGTACCTCACGGGCCAACTCCTTCTTACCAATCTCCACATGTGCTATGCTACCCATGGACTTCTGACTAAGGTCATCTGCTACTACATTGGCCTTGCCCGGATGATATAGCATGCTCATATCATAATCTTTCAATAGTTTTAACCATCATCTCTGCCTAACATTCAACTCCTTTTGGGTGAATACATATTGCAAGCTCTTATGGTCCGTGAATACATCGACATGGACACCATACAAATAATGTCTCCAGATTTTTAAAGCAAAAACCATGGCAGCTAATTCAAGGTCATGGGTAGGATAATTCTTCTCATGAGGCTTTAGCTGCCTAGAAGCATAAGCTATAACCCTGCCCTTTTGCATCAATACACAACCCAAACCGACTCTTGACGCATCGCAATACACCCCAAAACCATCAACACTATCAGGCAAAGTCAACACAGGGGCTGAAGTGAGTCAAGTCTTCAACTCCTAAAAACTCTTCTCGCAAGATTCGGACCACAGGAACTTTACTTTCTTTTGGGTCAAACGGGTCATAGGAGACGCAATAGATGAAAACCCTTCAATAAAATGACTATAATAACCAGCTAGACCCAAGAAAATTCAGATATCAGAAGGAGAAATAGATCTAGGCCAACTCTTTATAGCCTCTATCCTTTTGAGGATCAACTTTAATACCTTCAGAAGAAACAACATGACCCAAGAAGGCTACAGAGTTCAGCCAGAACTCACACTTACTAAACTTAGCATACAACTGGTGAGTTTGAAGAGTTTCCAACATGATTCGGAGATAATCCTCATGATCACCCTCACTTCGGGAGTAAATAAAAATATCATCAAGGAACACTATTACAAATAAATACAGATATGGCCAGAATACATGGTTCATAAGATTCATGAAAGCCGCTGGAGCATTAGTTAACCCAAAAGACATCACTAGAAATTCAAAATAACCGTAACAGGTTCGAAAGGCTGTCTTGGGGATATCACATTCCCTAACCTTAAGTTGGTGATAACCGGATCTGAGGTCTATTCCCGGATCTGAGGTCTATCTTCGAAAAGTAGCTCGCACCTTGCAATTGATCAAATAAATCATCAATTCGAGGAAGCGGATATTTATTCTTGATAGTAACCCTATTAAGCTACCGGTAATCAATACACATCTGCAAAGAACCATTTTTCTTATGCACAAATAGGACAGGTGCACCCTACGGGGACATACTAGGTTTGATAAAGCTTTTGTCTAAAAGATCTTTCAATTGCTCCTTCAACTCTTTAAGTTCTGTGGGAGCCACGCAATACGGAGGAATGGAAATAGGCTGAGTAACGGGAAGAAGGTCAATCCCGAACTCTATCTCTCTATGAAGAGGTACTCCAGGGAGATCTTTCAAAAAGATATCAAGAAACTCATTAACAACATTAATTGACTGAATGGTCGAGGTTTCAAACTTAGTGTCTTTAACCCAAACCAAATGAGGGATGCAACCCTTGGAAATCAACTTCCTAGCTTTGAGATAGGATATAAAATGACCCTTAGGAATCACAAAACTCCCAGACCATTCGAGGATAGGTTCATCAGGAAACTGAAACTTGACCACACGGGCAGTCTCTAAGTATGTGGCCCAACTTACCACAACCAAAACAGCCCCGCTGCCCCATATAACACTCCCTAAAATGGTCTTTACCACACTTAGCACATGAAGGAAGATGAGGCCGGTTGCTTATACTGTCCTGAGACCTGGAAGGTACCGACCTATTCTCGAGCTCCTACCTGCCCTGATATATGGGAGCACTAGCTGAGGAAGGCACAGGTATAAATGGACATCTTTGAAACTAAGGGCGACTCCCTCTGGAGAATCTAGTCTGACCAGACCCATGTTGCTCCGATCTGACTCTCTTAATCCCTCTTACTCTTTTTCTTTCTTTTATCTTGTTTAACTCAATTTGTTGGGCATGAATCATTAACCTAGGAAGATCAATCTCCCTGTTGATCATAGAAGATCTATATTCTTTCACCACATAACTCGACACCCCAGTTAGAAACTTGCTCATACCAGTCCTCAAGTCAGCCATTATATTGGGAGCGTACTTCGATAGCTGATTAAACTTAAGACAATACTCCTTAACCGACATGGAGCCTTGTATCAAATTCATAAACTCCTTTATCTTAGCTTCCCGTAACTCAATAGGAAAGAATCTATCCAAAAAAACATCTTGGAACAATCGCCAAGTCACCGGAGCGGTATCTTCCTTTCTACCCTTATTCCACATCTGCACCCAGTAATAGGCAACATCCTTCAACCGATAAGAAGCCAGCTCCACACTTTCTTCCATGATCATATGCATAATCTGTGTAATTTTCTTTATTTCATCAACATATATCTGCGGGTCCTCACCTGCTCTCGGCCCATGAAACTCTGGCGGATTCATTCGCATAAAGTCACGAATTTGTGCTGCTGCCAAATTATTTTCCTGCGGAGGTGGAGCGTTGGCACGAGTATTGGTGGTAACTACCTAAGCTAGCATCTGAAAAGCTGCCCGAAATTCGGCATGGGATACCATCTCATGTAACGGATCAACGGGTTAAGGTTGGTTGTTGTTTTCGGGAGCTTGATGTAGAGGCATTTTCTGTCATAAGAATGCACGAATTAACAGCAGAAGGAAACAGTTGTAAGCATGATAGACTCTTGTAGAAAGAAAGAAACAATTTTTCCTAGAACTCCCCGCAGCCTCTTGATCATAGGTGTGGCGCGCTACACACTGATGTTTAAGACTCTACGTAACGCGGCTTGTCAGACTCCCTAGGACTCTTCACAACCTTAGGCTCTGATACCAAGTATGTAATGCCCCAAAATATCATCCCGAGATACCACACGGTGCCCAAGTCTACACTTAGCCTCAAGCTAACCTTTTAAGCCAAAACACTACCCTTGGGTTCCAACACAACAACATACACGCTACGCTAAGGATATATATATAAGTACATATCATATCACTTCACACATGGCACAGAATATCGTTAGACTGTACATATATGGAATGTCTATACACAAATCAACCTAACAATACAGTAGTCTCACATAGCCTCTATACAGCAACATCAACGAGCCGTTGGGACAAACCCCCAACTGACTCAACAGACCAAAGAGATCACAAAATAATAGCACCAAAACTAGCAACTTAGTCCTCGAACCATGAGGACTCACCACTAACGGAATGTAAATGCAGCACTCGAATATCACTGTCACGGTTGCGGCTGAGTACCTGAACCTACATCATAGTAAGAATGTAGCCCATAGAGAAATTGTGGGTCAGGACAAGATGCGTACTGAGTATATGGGGGCGCATGCAAAATATAAATAATATCATAAATTTCATAAAAACGTATATACGGACCATAATGACACACCTGGCTTGAGTGACATTGAATCATGCAACTTATAACATCTTAGATAAGAAAAGTAGGAGAAAAACCTCATAAATCATTATAGATCATCATAGGCAACTTAACTTACCACATCAACACTCGGAGTGACTCAGTATTTTAATAAACATGACTCTTATGGACAGGGGAGTTTCCTATAACTGACAACCCCACGTGAGCTACATGGAATACCAACGTTTGAAACCCCCGTTGGTGGGAGCGTCATACTCTTTGCCAGGGAGTACAACCTTAAAACTGCAATAATCACAATTGGGCTCTCTGGCGAATAATATCATCATCAAACAACCCTACGGTGGCACATAGGTTTGGGGAAATACAAAATTTCCCTCTCGGTACTAAGTACTACTCCCCGACAAGCTCAGAACGCGTTAGGAAATCCACCACCACATCACAAGGGTCTATCATAAAGACCAAATCAAACCTCTTTCTCATTTATCAAATCATATCAAATTGTGGATTCCTAACTCAACACATTTTAGCTCAAAACATTTTAATCTTCCTCAACATCAACAAGGTATCAATGCATTGAACGATAACCGACTCGACATTTGGACAAGGATATGAAGACTCAATACATAATATTTTCAACAATTTAACTCATCAAAACCATCCGAAAAATATCAAGACTCATTGCAACTTCAATATCAACATTTCTCAATTTGTCATCAAACTCTCATTTAAAGGTACATGAGACATCAACCCTTAGTAGGGATATAGAATTTTCAATATTAATTATAAATTCATAATAAGGAAATAGTGGAATGATAGTATAAATCAAGGCTTAATAAATTAAGTCATCATACTCTCATAATCAAATACCTTTTGAACATAATTTCATCTCAACATCATACACATATCGGATGACATAATCCCATAGATCATGAACAATAATATAAGATATAAAACCATATTTCCAATTCATGGTAAAACATATAAAATCTCATGTCAATGTAATTCAACAAAAATACCGGGAACAAAATCGAAAGGATAATCTTGTTCAAGGCCCTACATACCTAAAAATGGAAGATGAATATGAACTTCCGACTCCGGAACTTTATTCACAAAAATAAAGGGTGCTTCTCGAAGCCCTTAACATGATCAAATCGAATCCCAAATCAATTTGAAATTTCTACGGTTCAATCAAGAGACATAGAAGGATGAAATTTGGAGTAGTAGGGTTAGGGTTTGAGCCTTAGGAAATTTTAGAGAAAAATGAGCTATTGAATGGTCTTAATGGACTTAAATCCATGGTTTACCTGGATGGATTAGAGTGAGAATGACCAAAATACCCTTAAAAATCAAATAATGTCAAATCTGTCCTTTGGTGGACTGTTTTGATAGACTGAAGTAGATCAACCATAACTTTTTGCTCTGATGGACAAATTAGATGAAACCAATTTCATTGGAAAGAGGACTTTCAGAGATTTTTGTTGATATATAGTATCTCACCCAGATCATTATGTACAAGGAGTTATGATCGTTTGAAGTTGACCCTAAAATTCGCCTGGCCTCAGTATTTTTTTTCCTGCACATTTACTGTTCACCATTATTCACGGTTAGATCGGAATGATCATAACTCATCACTCGAGTGTCCGTTTTGGATGATCCACATATCATTGGAAAGCTTATTCGATACTCTACGCGATGATGGGTTGCATATCCAGAAATTCCACATAGAAAAATTATTAGTCACGATAAAGAATAGAATTTGATACATTTTCGTCTGAGATCTTAACGGAAAATTTTTTGGGACATCACAGTAATAGTGGTAGTCGTAGTCGTAGTATGATTTCGATTATTGTGTTGTATGCTAGGACTGTTCGCAGTAGAGGCATTAAATGTCATATGTTCTATTTTCTTGTGATGAAATTTGATATGATAATCTTCCTGCACGTTGTTGTTTATGGTGTTAGCTTTCATAGAAAATAGATTTCAACGTTGATGTTGGTCTTAAATTTTCATTTTTGAAGTTGGTTTTGTTCTTTTTTTTCTCTTTGCATTGAGTAGTCTATGGATATTGAATGATAGATGTTCGATTCTATTTAAGGATGATACTTTCCTGTTTTTTCCAATAGACCTCATCCCACCTGTGAATAATGATATGAGAGTTCAATATAAATAAAATAAGCATTCTAAATTTATTTCTTCTTCTTTGAAAGGTTGTTATTTAAAGTTTATCTACACCATTATGTTTTCTTCATGAAATTTAGTGTTGGTGGTCGTATGGATTGTCCTTCAATTTTATCTTATTTCGGGGTTGTTCTGAAACTATCCCTGTGGAAAGCTAGAGAAGGGTCATGTTGTTGTTTCTTGTTTGCTCCTTCTCGAAGAATGCCTTGCAAAAATTATTCTTGTTGAGTTACTGTGCGACTTAAGGTAAATGAGTTATGAGAAGAAAATTTCGAAGTCCATTTCTTGTTCATCTCTATGTTCTTGAAATTAATTATTTTCACATTTTTATGGCGAAGATGGAGCAACCATGATTTTTTCGATAATTTTCTAGGTAGCATTTTTTAAGTTGAAAAAAAAATATCTATTCTTCCTTTTTTTGTTTTCCATTTTACAGAAAAGTGTTAGTATTCTTGTTATTACTTCTATCTATGCCTTTGCTTTAATTTATATTCAAATTGTTATGAAACGGTGAAGGGTTATAGTTTCCCTATCTTGATTGTAAAATTTTGATGAATATGTGAGGTACCTGCTTGCTAGTTTGATATTAAATATTGCATTTCAAGTCAACTGTCAAGATTTGTGCCCAATTTTCTATAAAAAAATAAATTGATTTTCGAATTGTATTTTGATGGCTTAAATAACGAATTATTACATTAACTTTCATGTCTAGCCTCATCTCTTGTTCCCTCCTTATATTTCTTTTCAATTGCTTGGAGAAAACCTTCCTAAAACATTAATAAGAGAAAACCTTCCTAAAACATTAATAAGAACCACTTACTTAGAATCTTCAAATTTTAAATAATTTTTCTGTTTTGGATCGGTTAAAATATCTTATAAAGGTTTTCTTAATTCATTTTCAAATAAATTAAGGGACGACTCTTCAGAAGTTAAAATTTTTGCTAAACAGCAGGTTGGGTAGGCAAATGTAGGAATTGTGGTTTGTTGAATGTTTGAATATTTTATTGAATAATTTCTATTTTATAGCACAAAATTGAAATTGTATTCATTTATCGGGGAATGCCTCAAAGAAAATTGTATTTATTCATCGAAAAATGGACTGACGTATCATGTCTTCAAAAGAGGTTCATGATCAAGGCCCAAGGTATCGCGTGGTGTATAGTTTAGGATTAGTGTAGGTTAACGTAGGTTTACATTCAATACATTTTTATTTTGGGTTTGTAATAAATTGGACTGGATGCTGTTTTGGGGAGTTTGAATTGTTTGGTTGTTTGTTGTCTTATTGTATGTTTTGGTGGTTTATGCATTTCATAATATCGTACTATCTGATATACTCTACAAGGCGATTGAAGTTGGACCACGGGACCAAGGGGTGCCTAACACCTTCCCCTCAGTCAACAGAATGCCTTAATCGGAACCTCTACTCGTGAATCAGTTTACAGAGTCAAAATCGTTTTGAAAAAAGGATTTTCAAAGGTGACTTGGCTTGGCGACTCTGAGTTTAAATGTAAAAAAAATTCTTTTCTAAACAAACTTTCATTTTTAGTCCCTTTACTAATAAAACCCTTTTTGAACATAAAATGAATCTTTTTGGATAAAAAAGGAGTGTGACATGTATCTAGCGTATGCAACTAATTATATTTGATATATATATAAATACATACATGAGCTAAAAGTGTATCAGTTGTATCATTTGATACAAATACAAATGGATCATATACAAATACATATGTATTGGTTGATGCAGATATTTAACTTATATTTAGATAGTTCAATTTGTAGCAACGAATACAATTTATATTTTATAGAACTATATAAATACAAAATACAAGCATATGAAACTGCTCATATGAGTCAGTTATAAAATAAGGATACAAATACAATGTTTTATGCTTTAGTTGAGCAGATATGTATGGGTACATTGAAATCAAATACAAATACCTAATATATATTAAGAAGAGAGAGGGAGAAAGTGGAGGGAGAGAAGGAGAAAGCGAAGGAGGCAAATGAGATTGAACGATATTGAGGAGAATGTCAGTAAAGGAAGAGGAAAAGAGTGGATATGAATTGTAATTAAGGTTTTGTTTGGTAAGTCACCTGGTAATTGAAATTGGTGTAACTAGGATAGTAATTACCCAACCTAGTAATTACCGACCTATTTATTTGCGATAATATAATAACAAGTGTAGTGTTTGGTTGCAACAAGTGTAATCATAGTGTTATTAAATGTCTATAAAGAAATTTAATTATAGAATTAAAAATTACCAATCTTTGACAAAGAAGTGCCTCAATAAAAGTATTAAATTAGGTATTAAGATGTATATTGTCATTTTAAAATATATTAACAAACATATGTTCTTAAATAATAATATTATTAATAATAATAATAATAATAATAATAATAATAATAATTAATATATATTTTTAATTAATATATTTTAATAAAATTAATCATAAAAAATTAAAAGTACATAATTTTTAAGAATATCATGAAATACATGTTTGACAAAAAGATTATAGATATAATCTCATAAAATTATTAGGACATTTGACAAAAAGATAATCTATCAATTCTAACTACTAAAAAATGTGAATATCAAGTCAATAACATTAAAATAAAATTGAAACTGAAAACATAAGTTCCAAATTCAAAACAAAAAAAGTTAACATAATATTCTTATGTCAAATTACAATATAACATATATAAATATAATTGAAAAGGAAAGGAAAACATAAGTCTATAACCTTATTCAATAATGAATTCTACTTTAATTTAGAAATTAGAATACTAACACAACTATGCTAATTGAAAAAAATAAACAATAAATAAAACGAACAATTGCATGAAGTCACAAAAAGTAAAGGTAGGGAAAAGAGAAGCAAGGAAAAGGAACATAATTAATGTTAAATAAAAATATATTTTCTAAAAATATTCGAATAATAAAAATAAAAATAAATTTAAAATAATAGAAATAAAAATAAATAAAATTAAATGAAATTAAAATAAAAATAACATAAAGAAAGTAAAAAGTAATCTTGTGATTGCATCATGTAATTAACAATAATTCACGGTTCCTCCTTGAGAATTAGGAAGTGTAATTACCCCAGCCAATTGCATTTATATGCAAACGAAGTAATTATCTGAACAACCAAACAAGTAATGTAATTACATCTAATTATACCAAATTCAGTTAACTTTCAAATCCAATTACTATAGTGACTTTCAAATCCAATTACTAAGATGACTTTCCAAACAGACCCTAAGTGAAACTTAATTGAGTAGAATAATTAGGTGCTTATATTCGCTATTTGGTCATCCCAAACAAAAGCTAGTATACTACTGCTACAACTAACAACAACCAAAATAGTGAAAAAAAATTATGGTATCAAAGATGATGAGAAAATAACAAGAAAGAAGTACTAAAAATAAATATTAAATGCTAAAGAAAATGATCACCAGTTATTACTGGTACTAGATGCCGATGGCCTGTGCTAGCACGGGCCCAATATATAATTTTTTTTATTTTAATTTAGGGATAATACTCACAAAAATACCTGAACTTTGACCGGATTTTCAGTTGAGCATATCGAACTTTGCGGGAGTCCTATTACCCTCCTAAACTTTTTTTTCGTATTTTAATGGTATATATCAGTCCCCTTAGACCATTGCGTTTAATTCACACGCATTGGGCGCGTGAAAGTGTTAAAAATTATTTAAAAAACTTTTTTTGATCAAAATAGCCCTCAATTTTCTTATTTTTATAAATTGAATGATTTTTTATTTATTTTTTATATATATCTTCTCTCTTTCTTTCTTTCTTCTTCTCTTCAATGGTGTTTCATTTCATTGTTGACTTGGAATTGAATTGAACACAATTTCATCACACACACACACACCAAATAAGTTATCTTCAACACACCCAATTTAATTACATCAATTTGACCTAATTTTAATACACGCACCAAATGAGTCTTATTCAATTCTATCAAAATAGCAAAATTAACCTATCATTGTCATCATCAACTAACCCACTATTGGCGCTAGAAGGAAATTTGTCGGCACAATCTTGATAGTAATTGAAATTTCGAATTTTCAAGAAATCAGTGAAGTTGATTTTCTCAAATTATGAATTTTTTATTCTTTTTTTAAAATGATACACTTTGAGTTTCTTTCTAGATTGGTGATTTGGATTCTCTAAAGTAAATTCTTGCTATTTTTTCCATTGAATTAAACTTGGGGAGTATAAAGATTGAAACTTTCTGAGTTTTGGGTTGTTAGATGCCAATGTTTAGGTTGTAATAGTGTTGTTGGTCTGCTGCTACTGCTACTTTTTTGTTGATTTTGATCATTGTTTTGGTCTACTGCTACTGCTTACTTTGGAGAAGAACAACACCATTGTTGGATACCAATGTTTTGGTCTGCTGCTACTGCTAATTTTTTTGTGGATTTTGATAATTGTTTTAGTTTGCTGCTATTGCTAATTTTGGAGAAGAACAATGATGGTCTACTATTACTACTAATTTTTTGTGGATTTTGATGAATAAAAAGGAGGAGAAAATAAGAATGGAAAATGGAGAAAATGAATGGAAAAGAAATTAAATGAAAATTAATTCTAAATAAAAAATACACGTGTCAATCATTGGCATGTGTATTACACTTTTCACTTTAAAATTGGATATAACATTTTGGAGGGAGTTAATTCCACTTTTAAAAAGTTGGACCCCTGCAAAGTTTAGTATGCTCAACTAAAAATTCGGTCAAAGTTCAGCTATTTTCGTTAGTATTATTCCTTTAATTTATGTGACACAAATAAAATTTGAATAATTAAGCATATTTTTAATATATTTTTTGATATTTAAATTATTAATTATTATAATTTATAATAACTTTTATGTAAATTTTAAATAATATGTGTTATTCTCCTTGTCCAAACTTTTACCCTATACATCTTTAATAATAAAGAATAAAGTCTTTCTCTCTCGGCATACGTTAGGTGCTTTCCTAACGTAAACTACCCGATGGCTAGGGGACGACCGAGGAAGACCACCAACAAACCGCCGACAGTAGAACGATCAGGGGTACGACTTTTCATCACTCCCGAGCTGTGAAAAACAAGGGCAAACTTGCCCTGCTGAGTGAGGACCTGGTGTCAGGAGATGATGACGAGTCTAATTATCCTGGACTCTCTAATTTTCTCTCTCCCTAGGTCCAATTAGCTCAGGTAGGAATTGGAAAAGGGAATCAACACGTTTCCCCAAATTTATCAATGAATACAGTGCGTAATTCAACTAGAATCGTACAGCTAGTGAAAAAGGTGCAGGATGCCCCATCTACTTCGAATACTAGAACACGAACGCCACCTACTAGGCCTGTGCAAGCACCAGTAGTAGCTCAACTTATGAACACGACTATGGAACCCGCGAAAGAAGAACCTACAAGAACTTCGTCTAGTATTGTGGCAGGGAATAAGTTTTCTTCAAAAGGTATGAGTCTATCCTATATCCCACCAACTATTGCTAATGGTGAGATAGTGGTGCATTTATGATAAGAGAACCTTGACATTGAGTCGGCGAAGGGGCACAAGGCTTTGATTTTGTATGTGGTTGTGAATACGCCTTCCATAGGCGCTATTGAATGATTTTTCAAAGCCGAATGGTCCTTATCAATGAAGCCTAAGATCCTATATCATAACGATGGGTACTTTGTCATTCGAATGTCTAGTACTACTAAACGTGATGAGGTGATTCACTCAGGACCATATATGCTAAATAGTCAACCTGTTATTCTGAAGTCTTGGTCAGAAGGATTTAATTTTAATGAGGAGGTATTGAAAACAGTCCCATTATGGGTGAAGTTTCCTAATCTAGCCCTGAACTATTGGAGCAAGGATGCTTTAAGTAGGATTGGTAGCGGTATTGGAAAGCCTTTATATGATAATGATTGTACTACAAATGCTGATCGAATTTCGTGTACTCGAATCCTAGTTGAAATGGATGTAACTAGACCTATTCCTAATTCAGTTAAGATATGTGATCCGGTAGGGAATGTGATTGAGCAAAAGCTTAGCTATGAGTGGAAACCTACCTATGCCCGAAATGTTGTCAAATTGGGCATCACTGTACGACCCCACAAAGGAAGGTGACAACCCAGGTTATGAAAAATAAATGATTGTAAAGCAAATAAGAGATCCCAAGGTATATCAAACTATTGATGCCAGGGGTCGCTTTAAAGAACAATTATACACTGATGAAGAATGGGGACAACAACAACAACAACAACAACAAACCCAGTGTATTCCCACCTAGTGGGGTCTGGGGGGGTAAGATGTACGCAGTCCATACCTCTACCTCTGAAGAAGTAGAAAGGCTGTTTCCGATAGACCCCCGGCTCAAGACAGTCGCCACACAAATATAAAGCTAAATATAAATATAAATATAAATATAAATATAAATATAAATATAAATATAAATATAAATCTAAATATAAATATAAAGTAACGCATGGTAGTAGGAAACATCGGGAAGCACTCAGATGCATAATAAAACATGGAACACCGAAATCGTAACAAGAAGAAGAATAGGAATAGGAATAAAAATAAGAGTAGGAAGAATAACAGGAATAATCCCCCACTCCCTACCCTTGCGCCCCCAAACTGGCCCTAGTCTTCTGCCCTAATCCTCGCCCTCCAGACCTTCCTATCTAGGGTCATGTCCTCGGTGAGCTGTAACTGCTCCATGTCCCGTCTAATCACCTCTCCCCAGTACTTCTTCGGCCTACCCCTACCCCGCCTAAAACCATCCAACGCTAGCCTCTCACACCTACGGACCGGGGCATCCATGTCCCTCCTCTTCAAGTGAAAAAAAGAATGGGGACAAGTGAAAAAAAAATTTCCCAATCGAAAACCAGCATGGACCATGGTGACAGGGAAATCTACTACCAAGAACCCCCCTAAGTTTCAACAACCTAGTGTTGGTAGCACAAACACTTTTAGCACAATTGATTTTGGGCAACTTAATCAATCTGAAGAAAGGGAATCTAGAGGTCAGACTTTGCATAAATCCATAAAACCATCATGATCATTGTTGATTGGAATGTAAGAGGCATAAATAAGGTGTATAAGCACCAAGAGTTTAGTAGTTTTGGTAGGAAAAATAATGTATTATTGATTGCAGTCCTGGAGAACAGAGTAAGGGAGGGGATGACTCCTAGAATCATAAAAAAAACTAGTAGGTAATTAGAAATGGGTAGCTAACTATCAGGAGGCCCTTGGAGGGAGAATATGGATTCTGTGGAATCTAAATTGCATTGATTTCCAAGTAGAGGTACAACATAAGCACTTTATTAGTGGACATGCCAAGTGCCTACAAAACAATATGAGTTTTAAGATATTCATGGTATATGGATTGCATAATGTAGCTAACAGGAAGCAGTTGTGGACTGATCTTAAACCTCTAGTGGAAGGATGCCCTAAACCAATACTTGCTATGGGAGATTTCAATACCATAATATCAAGTACAAATAGGCTCTATGGAACACCAGTTCAGGAGGCTGAAATAAGGGACTTTTAAGGAGTTTATGGAGGAGAAGGGGCTTATTACACTAAAATCAGTGGGAAGGAAATATAAATGGTCCAATAATCACATAATGAGCAGGATAGACTGGATATTTGTAAATGCAGCCAAGATGCAATCGTGGCCACATTTGGAGGGGATGGTTATGGACCCTCTCTTCTCGGATCACTGCCCTTTAAGTGTTCAGGTGGAAAAACCAAGTGAGAGAAAACACAAAGCTTTTAAGTTCTATAACTTGTCGGTAGATCAGCTAGCTCGCGCTCTAGTCTTTCATTGATCTTTTCTGCCCCAATTAATTAGCATGTCACCAAAAATTTCTTCAAAAAGTAGAAACATCCTAGAATAAGCACTCTTATGGAAGGCATATGTATGCAGTATGGCAAATATTAATGCAAGTCGAGAATGGTATGAAGCAGGTAGCCTGGCATGAATATAACGGGGTAGAAGGGAAAATCAAGGAAGCCCGAGCTAACCTTACAATCATCCAACAACAAATGAGGGACCATGATAAATTTACAGAGCTGAGATCATCAGAGGCGGAAGACAAGAAAAAACTAGAAAAGTGGTTACTGGTGGAGGAGAGTATAATGCATCAAAAATCAAGGGTGCAATGGCTAGAAATAGGGGATACCAACACAGCCTATTTCCATGCTTGCCTTAAAATAGGCAAGCACAAAATTATATCAGGAAGTTGATAGCAAATGGTGGTACTGTGTTGTCTATAGAACAAGCAATTGAGCAAGAGGTAATATCTTTCTATAAAACTTTATTGGGTACAGCAGCCCCTCAGTTACCTTTGGTTCATCCTCCTATTATGGAAAATGGCCTTACTCTTACAAGGGCAAAATAATTGGACCTAGTAAAACCAGTCACTTCTGAGTAGATTCAGAATGCTTTAAAGGGAATTGGTGATAACAAGGCTCCTGGGCATGATGGTTTTAATGCACTATTTTTCAAGAAAGCTTGGCCGGTAATAGGGCATGATGTTACTGACGCAATTCTTGATTATTTTACTACAGGGAAGGTGAGGCACGAAGTGAACTGTACATCAATTACTCTCATTCCCAAAGTGAAAAACCCTTTCACAATTAAATAATATAGACCCATCTTTTGTTGCATTGTCTTCTACAAGGTTATATCTAAGGTCTTGACTAATAGAATACAACCCATAATGGATGACTTGGTGGACAACTGTCAAGGTGCTTTTGTTCCTGGACGCCTTATCACTGACAAGATCATTCTAAGTCATGAACTTGTTAAGGATTATGGAGGAAAAAACATATCTCCTAGGTGCATGATCAAGGTGGATCTGCAAAAGTCCTATGACTCTGTGGAATAACCCTTTATTGAACATGTGTTGAGATATTAATGTGCCTAACAACAGTAAGCTACTCTGAACTATTTTTGTGAATTGGATATTAATGTGCCTAACAACAGTAAGCTACTATGTACTATTGAATGGCTAGAGAACTGCTCCATTTATGGCTAAGAAAGGGTTGAGACAGTGTGACCCTATATATCCTTTTCTTTTTGTTCAGGTTATGGAGTACCTTAGCAGGCTATTGAAACCACTCAAGGGCACTCCAGGTTTTTATTTTCATCCAAGATATGCAAAACTAAATCTGGTGTAGCTGGGATTCGCAAACTATTTATTGTTATTTTGTTGGGGCGATGTAATGTCAGTCAACGTGCTAAAAGAGAAATTCCAGATGTTCTCCGTTGCTTTGGTACTAATTGCTAATGAATTCAAAAGCACAGTATATTTTGGAGGGGTCTCACAGGCAACCCAGCAGTGCATACTGGATATTTTAGGGTATACTAAAGGTACCCTTCCTTTCCACTACTTAGGGGTCCCCTTGGGCACAAAAAGGCTCACTACCTTGTAATATGAACCATTAATTGACAGAATGCTTGGAAGAATTACAAATTGAGCGTACAAGTTCCTATCTTATGTAGGAAGAGTGACTCTAATCCAGAGTGTTCTATTTGCTATTCAAACTTATTGGGCTCAGGTGTTTATCCTTCCTAAGAAACTGATCAAGTTTATTAAAACTATATGTCGAAGGTTTTTATGAACAGGTGCAGCTGAAGCATCGATAAAAGCCTTAATAACGTGGGATCAGCTAAGCAAGCCTCAGGTAGCAGGGGGGTTAAACTTGATTGATATTGGACTATGGAACAAAGCAGCCATTTGTAAACATTTATGGCACCTTTGCATCTCAAAAGAGAAGTTGTCGATAAGATGGGTGCACGCTTACTACTTAAAAAGGTAATGATATTTGGTCTGCTATCCCTAAGTTAATGCCCCAAAAATCTATCCCGAGATGTCACACGGTGCTTAGGATCATAAGCGATCCAAAGCTAACCCTTCTGCTGGAATGACTCATAAGCAGCTGCATAATATGCATAAAACAACTGAGTTTACAACACGGAAACATAATAATGGCGGAATCTAAGAAAATAAAGTATTGATATAAATTTTACATTCTAATAAAGTCTTGAAGAGGGACTGAAAATACATAATTGACTCTAACTAACATCTGTGAAGCCTCTACTATACTGACTATAGACAGCTAGGACGCGACCCCAATTATCACTAATCAATACATAAGGATAAGAAAATAAAGTACATCAATAACATCTAACTAAAGTCCCCGTAATAGGAGGACTCATCATCTGCTAGCTGAAATCTGCAATCTGTCTAAATCTGAATGTACGAACTAGACTTGTACCTACATTATTAGACAATGTAGCACATAGACATATATGTGGATCAGTACTTTGAGGATTTACTGCGCATATGAGGGTGAAATGCATAAGTAAAACATCATCTCATTATCATAATTTGTAAAACAATGCATGCTAAATGTAAATGGTTCACATAGCTAGAGTAAATTCTAAATACTGAAATCTAAAATCATAAATAATAATGCATATATTTTGAATCTTGTGAGTCATTACACTTAGTTCTAAAAATTTGTATTCTCTTTTTTTGTTCTCAAATCATGCAAGCTAGATGAAATCTGAAGCTCATTCTGCATAGTAAATACTTTATCTCAAAAGCTATTTTAAGAGCAGGGGACATCTACTTGGGAG
The DNA here is from genome assembly GCA_030864225.1 of Capsicum baccatum var. pendulum. Lineage (NCBI taxonomy): Eukaryota > Viridiplantae > Streptophyta > Magnoliopsida > Solanales > Solanaceae > Capsicum > Capsicum baccatum. The sequence goes on along the minus strand of CM061553.1, from coordinate 39,717,933 downwards.
GTTCTTCTAACCGACATGTACATCATGTGAGCACCCATGATGTCCCACGACTAGTCCCCGTAAGGTTAGGACTGTTCTACCCTTTCCATCAGAATAGAACTATCTCATCTCAGTGATCACAATCTCAGTCATCCACGTAAAAGTGGGAATAATCTAAATCCTACATTGGCATGTAGTTCTGGGGTATGAAACCGTAGTAACGTACTCATCTCAGTGCTAAATACTACTCCCAATCTCATGCTCAAAATCTCAAGAAAATTCACTTTAAAATAATCTCATGATTTATAATGAAACCAATTGTAAAATCTATAATCTCACTTTACAAAGTAGATTTCAATATATTGTGACCAAAAGGTCAAATCTTTCTCAATAATCTCAAAAAAATCTAATCATGGGTGCTTATAGCTCAAAAATTCTCAAAATAGCAATCTCAAATAGGGCTTACTGACCCATGTATCAATCTCATAATAAAACATCTCAAAATTCATGTTTGATGACATAAACATTCATAAATCATTTTAAAATATGAAAATTTCAACAATATACATAATAATATCAACATACTCTTACAATTCAACTTCTAAAAACATTGAAATTCTCATAATCTCATGAATAGCAACATAGAGTGTAAACCCGACTTCAATTTCATAGGAAAACATGTAAAAATCAAATAACTTTCGTAATAAATGAAGGTTTGGGCACAAGGATAAAAGGATTGTCCTTGTTCATACCCCCACATATCTTAATTAATGATCTTTAGATGAAAAGCTTGAATCTTGGATTTCTATTGAGTTCTTGATGATGAGTTCTTGATTTTCTTGTCTTGGGAACTCTCAATTTGAAGTTTTCTTGGATAAACTATGGGGGATTTTTTATTTCTTGGGGAGGAAGATTTTTGAGTTCTAGGGCTTTCTTTTGAAGAGAATTTTGAATAATGAGCATAAAGTGCTAGAAATACGTTTAATCTTATGTTTTGGGCAGTTTGGGGCCTTGGATTTTGACCAAAATACTCCTCTTTATATTTAAACGAACTGAAAAAAATAATATTTTTTGAAATGGCAGGCCACTGTGATGCGCCACTATTGTGGTGGCTCATTGTAATTAGAACGAATGGGAATTGGGCAGACTCCGCAACGCGGAGCCATCGCGGTGCCCCTTTGAAATGCCATTTTGGCTACAGGCGCGACGTGCCAATATCGTGTTGGACCTCTAGAAATAGACAAATGGGAAAGTCGCCCTCTTTGCGACACGCCAATATCGCGGAGGACCACTGAAAATGACAATTGTCAATTTGCTTAGCTCCGCGATGCGCTGAGAGTCCAGGTGACACTTTGTCAATTTAAAAATGCCACAACTCCTTCACCGAGTGTCATATTTAAGCGAATTTGGTATCGATGGAAAACTTATTCGATTTTCCACACAATAAAAAGTCGACATCTTGAAAATACCTCTTGAAATAAATGGTATTATCTTTGAAGAAAATTCTTGACATTCTAGGGACGAATTTAAGCTAGAAAAAATATGGGGTATTACAATATCCCCCCCTTGGAAATATTCATCCTCGAATGTTGTTAATTAGATTGAAATTTCTGAGAAATCTGAGGCTATAATCTATCATACACAACTAAAATAAATCCCAACATCGTGGGCTACTGAACTAATCTGTGAGTGCATGAGCTTTCATGAAAGTAGCTATATGGCTGAGACAGAAAAGAGAGCGTCAACTTATGACTAACCATTAATTTTTGCTAGATCTAATTTCATGAGAAAAGAATGAGAGATTTATGTCATGAAAACTTCATGAAACTCATGGCATTACAATATCTCCTCCTTGGGATCGTTCGTCCCCGAATGATACTAGTTTGGTTGAAATACTAGGAAAAGTTTGAGATGATACGTGAGATACTTATGAACTAAATTATGAATTAATATCTGAATCTAAGACTGATGCATATACTGAGCTGAATCCATAATTTACATAGATGCAAACAACTACCTCGTGAAATGGACATACTCATGAAATTTCAGGTAGTAAGACTAGACTAAATTGGAAGATGGAAAAACTATAGAGATTCGTCTGTCTGACTGTTAGACTGGATTTCTGGTTACACTGAATGAATCATACTGAATGCTCATACCCATATAGAGTACTTCTTCAACACTTTTCTAAGAAACTATAACGATATTAAAGAGTAAAGGACTCCGGGCATGATTTGAAAAAGACCTCTGAATAAGAGATTACAACATCGCTACCACTCTATAGCATGGAACATAGACCCATAAATCATAAGCTAGGATAGAACTATTAGGCCTCAAGAAACGTAACTTCTTATCTTCAAGCTTAGCAACACTTCTCCAACACTTCCTCAACTATGTTATTCCCTTAAATATGATAATAACTTATTTCAACTTATAATTCTTGCATGGCATTGATAAATCCATTTACTAAAGTCTAAACGGTACTAAATTCTCTCATCATTGTCAAGCCTAACTCGAAATCACAAGGTACTGCCATAATGCTAGTCTTGAACTACAAATTCAATACCCCAAGCATTGTCATAAATTCTTACTCTAGGATGATTCTTCTTATCACCTCAACAACTAAATCTAACCTCTTACTCGAAATCCTCTAATGCATAACACACCTATCCCCTTAGATACAAATATAACATCCAAGCCTGTTTTCATAGCCACACATGCACTTCTAAACAAATACCCATAAGAGCATTTTTCTCATATTCTCTAACACCTCTATCAATAGCAACTTCCATGTACTAATCTTAATAAGGCACGCATAAAATATTCTCAACTAAAAAAGTCATATGCCAAAAGCTTCAGTTCCATATTCCTACATTTATATACCTACCTGAAACAAGCATACAACAATCTTCCCAAACATAATACATTTACTCTCTTCCATCTACACAAGTATTCATCATCACTATCTTGATCAAAGGGAAGGTCACCGAAAGGTTGGAATACCCGAGCTCAAAACATGAAGGCATACTAAGCATAATTTGACACTTTACCGAGGCTTGAGGAATAGAGTATTCACAATATGGATTCACTAAAGAGATCTAATCTGAGGACGTATATGATATAAATCTGAATTTTGCTGATTGTTAAGAGTGTTGCATGAGTACTGAAACTGAACATACTGTAAGGCCTGAATTTGGAGTTTATACCTTATAGAATGTGATTTCGGCTAATGGTTGAACTGGAACTCCTCATACTAGAAACTGGGAGAGTACATGATTCTCTATTAAACGCATGAACATGAACTATGATCATGGAACTGACACGTAAGGAATGAGTAAACATCGGAATAACTAAAGTAAGAAACTTTGTACTGAGGTGAGAATGGGTCGAGCATCATCCTCTCTTACCGACTTTCTGTACTACACGCATCATTTACTAGAATCTGGAAGTCTGACTTTGGCATCATCTCCCCCTTAGCTTTAAACTGTCACTCTAAGTCTGTGGAACCCCTCTGTTATGCTCTAAACTGAACCACACTCACTGTGCTCTAGAGGGCCTGGAACACAACAATACAAGAAATAATAAACTTACTCTGAAAGACTACACCTGAAAGTGTAAACCCCACTTCTAATACTTCCTTCCGAGATACAACTCTATCTTTCTATAGCCTCACTTGTCATCACATAATATTTTGAACACTTACTAACTTAGAATCTTCTTGGATATCACCATATCCATAGTTCACACCACCTAAAGCTTCACTCTTACTTTTGTTTGCTCAATCTTCATGGACTCAAACTTAGATTCTACTCAAACTTAGATTCTAACACTCAACACGGATATCATCATCTTTAATAAACCAAACTACTCTTGTCATAGCTTACTAATACTACATCTCTAAACTTGTATTTCCAAACCATGAGAATCAAGATCATACCAAAAAGGCTCAACATCATCTACCCATAATCTCCTTAACTTAGCTATTAAAAACATCATATACATATATAACTAGTCTCCTTCGGCTTAGCAACTCAACGGTACTACTAAATCACACACATCATGTAATATCCTTAGAAAATAATGCAACATCAAATCACCTTGGGCATACTTCTTCACCATACAGACTATATCATACTTAATTACGGATAACTAAACTCAAACTCTTGCATACATTGTTCAAACTTAATATCTAGTGCTAAACATGAGTAACAACCCAACCTCATATACTATACTATTCTCACTGGGAAGCTATACAATAAAACATCAAGAAACACTAGCCCACTAGAATCCCATAACCACAATAATTGATCAAAATCATATTGCCTATCTTATTTATAATCCACTAACGCATCCTCCTTCTATCCATCATCACTATTTACCCTTCTATATATCTAGATTACTATCACAGCTCTATAAGTTTCAGCTAAACTCATTCTTTTTTGTAACCTCAAGGGAAGCCTATATTAATGATACTAAACTGCCAAGCACTTTTTTAATATCCTATACTTTTCCATCACAATGTTTACCACCAATAACTCCTTCTGTACTTCAAGCAAACAACAATTCACCTTAACTAATAACTCTTTCTCTCCCTTCCACTAAACTAACACACAAGAACATATCACCTTAACACGTCTCGTCAACATGTAAAGTTTATCTCTATACTTTCTATCAATCGACACTCTCACTTTTCTCGCCGCTACTCTTCTATACCCATACTTCCAACTACAATAAGGCTCTACTATCATACATCATAATACTGAAGTTCATACTATCCCTCGAATGCACACTATATTTAACAGTCTAGGTTCACACTATCTCTTCTCACCAGCATTATCTATACTGAAGGAATAATGAGGGATCTGAATGTATATCTAATTCTATCTTAACTGAACAACTCATAAGGATGAGAACAAAGACTTTCAACTCAAGCAACTTATGACACACTAGAGAGCTTCTCGCAAGCCCCTTTGTGTGACTACTGAAACTTCTGCTAACAAATCTGAAAGTATTATCTAGGGAGAAATTGGAACTTGCTAATTATGTTAGCTCAAGAATAATACATAGATGGGGAATTTCAGGGTAACACACGAATAGATAGAAGATTTTGAAAGAACAACTTTTCTGCACGATCTAGAGTAGGAAAGAAAGGAAACTTTTCTTAAATACCTCGTAGCCTCTCAAAGAAAAGTACAGATGTATCCGTACCATTTTGCAAAACTTACTAGACACGACTTCACAAACACTCGAGGACACTTCAACCTTGTGCTCTAATACCAAGTTTGTAACCCCAAAAATATATCCCGAGATGTCACATAATGCTTAGGACCATAAGTGATCCAAAGCTAAACTTTCTACTGGCATGACTCATAAGCAACTAAATAATATGTATAAAACGACTGAGCTTACAACGCGAAAACATAAGAATGGCGGAATCTTAGAAAATATAGTATTGATATAACTTTTACATTCTGATAAAGTCTGAAAGAAAGACTGAAAATACATAATTGACTCTAACTGACATCTGTGAAGCCTTTACTATACTGACTATAAAAAGCTAGGACGCGACCCCAACTATCACTAATCAATACATAAGGATAAGAAAATAAAGTACATCAATAACATCTAACCAAAGTCCCTGAAATAGGAGGACTAATCATCTGCTGGCTGAAATATGCAATCTGTCTAAATCTGAATGAGCATACTAGACTTGTACCTACATTATGAGACAACATAACACATAGACATATATGTAGATCGGTACTTTGAGGTTGCACTGAGTATATGGGGGTGAAATGCATAAGTAAAACATAATCTCATCATCATAATTTGTAAAACAATGCATGCTAAATGTAAATGACTCACATAGCTCGAGTAAATCTGAAATACTGAAATCTGATATCATAAATAATAATGCATATATTCTGAATCTTGTGAGTCGTACACTTAATTCTAAAAATCTATATTCTCTTTTTTTGTTCTCAAATCATGTAAGCTAGATGAAATCTAAAGCTCATTCTACGTAGTAAATACTTTATCTCAAAAGCTATTTTAAGAGTGGAAGACAGCTATTTGGGAGGTTCTTCTAAACACCATATACACCATGTGAGCACCCATGATATCCCACGACTCGTCCCTGTAAGGTTAGGACTGCTCTACCCTTTCCATCAGAATAGAACTATCTCATCTCAGTGATCACAATCTCAGTCATCCACGTAAAAGTGGGAATAATCTAAATCCTACATTGGCACGTAGTTCTGGGGTATGAAACCATAGTAACGTACCCATCTCAGTGTTAACTACTACTCCCAATCTCATGCTCAAAATCTCAAGAAAATCCATTTTAAAATAATCTCATGATTTATAATGAAACCAACTGTAAAATCTATAATCTCAATTTGCAAAGTGGATTTCAATCTATTGTAACCAAAAGGTCAAATCTTTCTCAATAATCTAAAAAAAAATCTAATCATGGGTGTTTATAGCACAAAAATTCTCAAAATAACAACCTCAAATAGGGCTTCATGACCCATATATCAATCTCATATTAAAACATCTCGAAATTCATGTTTGATGACATAAACATTCATAAATCATCTTAAAATCTGGAAATTTCAGCAATATACATAATAATATCAAGATACTCTTACAGTTTAACTTCTAAAAATATTGAAATTCTCGTAATTTCATGAATAGCAACATAGGGTGTACCCCCAACTTTAATTTCGTAGGAAAACATGTAAAAATCAAATAACTTTTGTAATAAAATCAAGTTTTGGGACAAGGACGAAAGGATTCCTTGTTAATAACCCCATATACCTTAATTGATGATCTTTAGATGAAAAGCTTGAATCTTGGATTCCTATTGAGTTCTTGATTTTCTTGTCTTGGGAACCCTCAATTTGAAGTTTTCTTGGAGAAAGTTCTAGGATTTTGCTTTTGAAGAGAATGATGAATAATGAGTATAAAGTGCTATAAATACGCTTAATCATATGTTTTGGGCGTATTGGGGCCTTGGGTTTTGACCAAAATACCCCTCTTAATGTTTAAACGGACTGAAAAAATATTCTCCGAACTGGCAAGCCACCGCGATGTGCCACTATTGCAGTGGCTCACTGGAATTTGGACGACTGGGAACTGGTCAGACTCCCCGACTCGGAGCCATCGCGGTGCCCCTTTGAAATTTCATTTTGGCTACTATCTGGAAATTGACAAATGAAAAATTGGCGCTCTCCGCAACGCGCCAATATCGCGGAGGGACACTGGAAAATGACAATTGTCAATTTGCTTAGCTTCGCGATGCGCTGAGAGTCCAGGTGACACACTGTCAAATTAAAAATACCATAACTCCTTCACTGAGTGTCGGATTTAGGCAAATTTGGTATCGATGGAAAGCAGTGACGGATGTAGAGTAGAAGGTGTAGGTTCCCGGGAACCCACACCCTCTACCGTAAGGCTTAAAATTACATAGAAAAAACACCAAAAGTTATAAATATTAATAGGTGGGAACCCATAACTAAACCAAGGGATAGCTTAGTGTCAGGAAAAGAGCCCTTGGGAACCCACAAGTTTAAAATTTTGGATCTGCCTCTGATGGAAAACTTATTCGATTTTTCACACAACAAAAAATCGAAATCTTGAAAATACCGCATGAAATAAATGGTATTCATCTTTGAAGCAAATTCTTGACATTCTAGGGACGAATTTAAGCTAGAAAAAATATGGGGTATTACATCAAGACTACCTCATGGGTCGTTGGAAAATTTTTCAAGGCTAGACACTAACTATAGGAAGTAGGGTGTGATTTAAATAATTTCTAATATGGGGGTACATGTTCGATCAAAGATGTCTATAAAATGTTGCAAGGGAGTTATCACAAAGTGAGATGGAGAAGGCTGGTTTGCAATAATAAGGGATGCCCTAGGTGGATCTTTATAATGAGACTTGCTATCCTAGAGAGACTAGCTACAAAAGAAAGACTTGCGCGTTGGGAATTTTTAAAATAATTTAAGTTTTTAATTATTGAGATTTATAATATTTTTTCTTTAATTTCAATTTAAGTGACACTAATATAATTTCTACAGTCAAATATTTATATTGGATATTTTAAATTTTTTAAGTTGTTAACTATTATGATTTATAATATTTTTATATTTTTTAAAAAATATATAACAGATTAATTTTTTTTTACATATTTTAAACAGTTAACTATTATAATTTATAATACTTTTCATGTAATTTGCAATTAAGATATGTTACTCTCATTATCCAAACTTTTTGGGTACTGATAGTCAATTATATATTTAAAATAATTTAAGTTTTTAATTATTGTGATTTACAATTTTTTTTCTTCCATTCCAAATTAAGTGACACTGGAATAATTTTGAGAGTCCGTCAAAAATTTTATATCTTTAAAATTTTTAAGTTTTTAATTATTGTTATTTATTGTATTTCTTACATATTCATTTTCTATCAATTTATGTAACATAAATAAAATTTAGATAATCAATTATATTTTTAATATATTTGTTTAGATATTTTAAGTTGCTAGCTATTGTAATTTATAATATTTTTTTGGTATTGTAATTTACTATTTTAAGCCATTAGCTATTGTAATTTATAATACTCTCTCCTTGTCCAAACTTTTGTGCTGTTGATAGTCAATAATATTTTAAAAATAATTTAAGATTTTAAATATTATGATTCATAATACTTTTTCTTCTATTCATATTTAAGTGACACCAATATAATTTCTGGAGTCAACCAAGTATTACAATTTAAGTAGCGAAGTAGACATGTCTTAAATGACTCTTAAACTAATTACAATTGATAACAAAATTTCTATAAAAAAAATACTTGTGCAAAAAAATTAAATGGGTCTCATATAAGACATCAAGTTAATATAAAACATCAAGAGTTAATTTAGCATTTTATGTCTATTTTATTTTTCTTATTAAATATCATTAATTTTTAATACTTAAATGACCTATAATAGTTAATTAGGGTGATATAGTAAAATAACAGTTTAAGCAGCTGAAACAGATATGTCATAAATGCCTGTTTTAATTTTTCTTAATAAATATTATCAATTTTTTAATAATTAAATGACCTATAATAATTAATTAGGGATGATATACTAAAATCACTAGTAGAAGCAGTTGAAATAGACATGTCATAAATATTTTTTTTATTATATATTATTAATTTTTTAATATGTTAATGACTTATAATAATTAATTAGGGGTGATATAACAAAATCACGGTTTGAAACAACTAAAGTAGACATGTCATAAATGGTTATTTTTTTTTATTAAATATTATTAATTTTGAATGTGTAAATAATTTATAATAATTAATTAGAAATGATATAGTAAAATTACGTATTGAAGCAGCTGAATTAGAGATGGCATAAATAATTCTTTTTCTTTTTTTATTAAATAATATTAATTTTTTAATATATAAATAATTTATAATAATTAATTAGGAATAATATAGTAAATCACGGATTGAAGCAAGCTGATGCAGGTTGGTGAAGAAGCAGGGAGGACAACGGTGTCCTGCCTGCTTGATCACACTTGTAACCTATCATATACACTTCATCAAGCATGAACGATTAGAGGTTATCAAATATTAGCAAAACTATTTTGACTTGTAATTGCTAACAGGTTCCACTCAAAAATTGGTGGAAACTACATTGACATTGCTAGTCAACTCTTTCAAAATACACCCCAAAAATCAAGGAAGTGAATAATCTAACCAAGAAATAATCCATAAATTTTTCAAGGTAATCATAAAAACGATAATTCGATGGACTAAAACTCTTGCTATGAGCAGGGATTTGCGGAAAAGTCTCACCACAAAGATGTATTATACGCAATCTTACCTTATATTTCTGTCAGAGACTATTTTCAAGACTTGAACCCATGACCTTCTGGTCATATGAAGACAACTTTAATTTACCAGTTACTCTAAGACTCCCCTTTAAAATTGATAAGCTGCCAAAAAAACTCATTTTCGATATATATATTTATACTAGTTTAACCGCACATGCCTCACACGTGTAACATTTGATTATTTAAAGTTAAAAGATTTTATCTATTGCGGTGATTTTTTAATGAAGTGATTTTTTAATGAAGTAAAAAAGTTTAAATCACTTTCCAAAGATTCTTCTCACTTTAATATAATAATACAAACATAAATATATATTTTAGTAAGCACATATATATTTTACCACCAGAAGTTTCAAGTGGTTGATGGATCATCACTTCTGCGTTTGTCATGTAGTACCTCTTTCCCTTACTACCATCAAATTTGAATCATATTTGTGGTACGATTATTTTTTTCTATATTTAAAAGCTTTCCTTGCTTTTAAAGTCAAATCTTTACAGAACCATCGATTACATTCTTATTACGTAGTTAAAACTTTTAAAAATTGATACTTCTTAAATTTTTCTTATTCTAACGCTTTTATATTTATTTCTAGATTATTTGAATCTCCTTAAAATCAAATCTAGTTGATTTAAAATTCCTAAACTAATGATAAAACATTAGTTGTTATTAATTCTGATAACTTTTAATAAGGAAAGATTTTACCATAAATATATTTAATTATTTTTTAACTCTGGAATATTAAGGAAAAATAGTGAAAGGATGATTTTGTCTAAAATAAAGAATTTTAATGAAGGACAAAAAGTTCAAACAATATTTCTAAGATCCTTCACACTTTTAATATATTATAAATATAGATATAGCTATAGATTATAAATACAGATATAGACTATAAATATAGATATAGTTTATAGTTATAGATATAGATAGATATAGATATAGATCATATATATATATATATATATATTGTCAAAAGTGATTTACTTTTTAATCTAAAAATTTCTTTTCTATGTCGTTTGAGTGATTGTGGTTGGAACCACCTAGATGAGGTTATGTCCAAAATTTGTGAAAGATTGGAGGTAATTTATACCTTGTTTGAACAAACTTTTGGAATTAGCTTATTTTCAAAAGTATTTTTGATTAAAGTGTTGTTTGAAAAAGTATTTTTTGTGAGAATTAAATTTGTGTCTGATCAATAAATTTTAGGAGTACTTTTGAGCAATAATTTAGTTTCTAGCCAAGCTTTTTCTTGTACTTCTAAATGTATTTTTTTCAAAAGTATTCTAGAAAGTACTTTTTTAGTTTTTGTAAAATAACATCTACTACTCCTAGAAGAACTAATTTTCTCCCAAACGTTAGCTTACTTTTCTAAAATAATCAATTTTTGGAAAAAAGGAAGAAGAAGCACTTTTACCCTCTCAAAGGCTTTGACCAAACCAGCTATTAAATTGATTTTGGGTCAAAATTCAGACTTGGAAAACATTACTGCAACATGTATGTATCCACGTTATGTTGAATATCATGTATATAACACTGATGGAAAGCAAAGTGAGAATTTTTGACGTACTTAGTAGAAGGCTAGGCTCAAAGATAGACATTGGATAGAACAACTTTATACTTAGAAGGTTTGTATAGGAAAAGACGGAGCAAATTACCGAAGATGCTGGGTGTGGTCGAAACTGGAGCGGATTTTCTTTTTTCATTATTTATGCTTTTTGGACTATCGCGTGTATTCAAGAGACCAAGTGGGTAGGGTCTAAGGCTAGGGATGTGGATGGTTACAAGCTGTGGTACTCTGGGAGCGAGAGGCGGAGGAATGGAGTTGGCATCTTAGTAGATGAAGAGCTTAGAGGCCAGGTAGTAGAGGTTAAGAGGATCAACGATAGGTTGATGACTATTAAGTTGGTCATTCGGGGGTTTACCCTGAATGTGTGTAGCGCCTATGCGCCGCAAGTGGGCTCGGAGGGGGAGGAGAAGTTGCGGTTTTGGGAGGCTTTGGAGGAGGTGCTGAGAGGCGTGCCTAGCTCGGAGAAGATTGTTGTAGCAGGAGATTTCAACGGGCACATCGGCGCGTTACCGGGAGGCTTTGGTGATGTGCATGGTGGTTTTGGTTTTGGGGTGAGAAATGAAGAGGGGGCTACCCTTTTGGAGTTCGCAAGGTCCTTTGGGCTGGTGGTGGTGAACTCGGGCTTCCCGAAGAAGGACGATCACCTCATCACCTTTCGAAGCGCGATGGCCAGGACCCAGATTGACTTTATGTTGATCAGGAAAGGGGATAGGGTGTTGTGTAGGGACTGTAAGGTCATCCCGAGTGAGAACCTTTCGACCCAGCATAGGCTTTTGGTCATGGACTTGGGTATAAAGACGAATAGTAAGAGGAGGAGTAAGGAGTGTAGACCTAGAATTAAGTGGGGCGGTTTGACGCCAGTGAATGCGTGGGAGATAGGGGAGAAGTTGGCGGGAATGGGGGTGTGGGAGTGTAGGGGGGACGTGGATAGTATGTGGGATAGGGCGGCTAGGTGCATCAGGGAGAAGGCAAGTGAGGTGTTGGGTGTTTCTAGGGGCCGGGCCGGGCACCATCAGGGGGATTGGTGGTGGAATGAAGAGGTGGAGAAGAAAGTACGGTCCAAGAAAGAGGCGTATGCTAAGTTGGTGGAGAGCAGGGACGAAGAAGAGAAGCGGGTAAACAGGAAAGAGTACAAGCTAGCTCGGAAGGAGGCTAAGTCAGCAGTCACGACAGCTAAGACGGCCGCGTTTGAGAGCCTGTACGCGGGGTTACAGGGGAAAGGAGGGGAGAAAAAGTTGTTTAGACTCGCTAAGGCTAGGGAGAGGAAGGGCGGTGACCTCGATCAGGTGAGGTGCATTAAGGGGGAGGATGGCAGAGTGTTGATGGAGGACAGACATATTAAGAATAGATGGAAGTCGTACTTTCATAGGCTCTTGAATGACGAAGGGGATAGAGCTATTGTGTTAGGGGAACTGGAGCATTCAGAGGAGTGTCGGGAGTTTAGTTATTGTAGACGTTTTAGGGTAGAAGAGGTTAGAGAGGCTGTTCGCAGGATGCGGAGGGGTAGGGCGACGGGGCCGGATGAGATACCGGTGGAGTTTTGGAAGTACGTTGGAGAGGCTGGGGTAAGGTGGTTGACTGGTCTGTTTAACGAAATCTTCAAAACAGCAAAGATGCCCGAGGCTTGGAGGTGGAGTACCATGATCCCTCTTTATAAGAATAAGGGTGACATCCAGTGTTGCAATAACTATAGGGGGATTAAGTTATTGAGTCACTCTATGAAGATTTGGGAGAGAGTGGTCGAGGGGAGGCTGAGACGGATAGTGTCTATTTCGGAAAATCAGTTTGGATTTATGCCTGGGCGCTCGACGACGGAGGCAATTCACCTGGTACGGAGGCTGGTGGAACAGTATAGGGAAAGGAAAAAGGATCTGCACATGGTGTTTATCGACCTAGAGAAGGCTTACGACAAAGTTCCCAGGGAGGTGCTTTGGAGATGCTTGGAGGTGAGTCGAGTCCTGATGGCTTATATCAGAGCAGTTAAAGATATGTATGATGGAGCGAAAACTCAGGTAAGGACGGCGGGAGGAAACTCAAAGCATTTCACTGTCTTGACAGGATTGCATCAGGGATCTACTCTTAGTCCTTTTTTGTTTGCTTTGGTGATGGATGTATTGACGCGGCGTATTCAAGGGGAGGTGCCTTGGTGTATGCTTTTTGCAGACGATGTAGTTCTGATTGACGAGACCCGAAAGGGTGTGAATGACAAATTAGAGGTGTGCAGACAAACTCTTGAGTCTAAAGGGTTCAGGTTGAGCAGAAGCAAGACAGAGTATTTGGAATGCAAGTTTAATGATGTGAGGTTGGAGGACGAGGTGGTCGTGAAGTTGGATTCGCAGGAGTATGTAAGAGGGATAGTTTTAAGTATCTCGGGTCTGTGATACAGGGTAACGGTGAGATTGATGAGGATGTCTCGCACCGTATCGGGGCGGGATGGTTGAAGTGGAAGCTCGCGTCGGGGGTGTTGTGTGATAAGAAGGTGCCGCCCAAGCTTAAAGGCAAATTCTACAGGATGGTAGTCCGTCCGGCCATGTTGTATGGAGCGGAGTGTTGGCCAGTTAAGAACTCCCACATCCAAGAACTCCCACATCCAAAAAATGAAGGTGGCGGAAATGCGGATGTTGCGCTGGATGTGTGGGATGACTCGAGGGGATAGAGTTAGGAATGAGACTATCAGGGAGAAGGTTGGTGTGGCTCCAGTGGAGTGCAAGATGCGGGAAGTCCGATTGAGTTGGTTTGGACACGTGAAGAGGAGGGACACGGATGCCCCGGTCCGTAGGTGTGAGAGGCTAGCGTTGGATGGTTTTAGGCGGGGGAGGGGGAGGCCGAAGAAGTACTGGGGTGAGGTGATTAGGCGGGATATGGAGCAGCTACAACTCACCGAGGACATGACCCTAGATAGGAAGGTCTGGAGGGCGCGAATTAGGGCAGAAAACTAGGGTCAGTTTGGGGCGTTAGGGTAGGGAAATATTTGGTGGGGGTTTTATTCCTGTTATTCTTCCTATTCTTATTTTTATTCCTATTTTCTATTCTTCTTCTTGTTATGCTTTTGGTGTTCCATGTTTTATTATGAATCTGGGTGCTTTCCGATGTTTCCTACTACTTATGGGTGCCGTATTTACGTTATGAAATCCTGTTCTGTGCGTTACTTTATATTTGTGTGGTGTCTCGTGTCTTGAGCCGGGGGTCTATCGGAAACAGCCTTTCTACTTCTTCAGAGGTAGAGGTATGGACTGCGTACATTTTACCCCCCAGACCCCACTAGGTGGGAATACACTGGGTTTGTTGTTGTTGTTGTTGTTGTTGGACTAGTTGAGTTGATGTAATTGATATGAAGGTTGCAACAAAATGTGTTCGATCGACCAAAAAGATATACATGATAAATGAGAGAGACAAAGGATAAAAGTGGGATATACATTGATATATATAGGAGATGTACACAAATATACATATGAGACATGCATCTTTAACCTAGAGTTTTCAGTATAAGAATCCACTGTCAAATCACAAAAGAAAAAATAATCGAATCAAGCTCCAATGGTCTTTAATGGTGTGCGGAGGACGACCATAATAAATGATCCCTTTCCACACGCTTGCCTCTACTTACTTCAGTTTTATAGTAGGCTGTGGATTGGTTTTTAATCAAACTGGGTTGATGCTTCCTAATAACAACAAGAAGGTGGGTCATTTTTCTGCCAACTTTCTCTTTACAAAATTGCCAAATAGAGCACATTTGGGCTATGTCCAACCTAATAAAAGCAAGTCCAATACTTAGAACAATTTGTAGCTAGAGTACAAAAGCTTGACAAGGTTATATATTACTCTAGCACGGTGACTTTGATTAAATTATGGAAGTGTACTAGACACTATAAACATAATGAAAATGAAAAAAAAAAGAAAAACTGCTGGTTTGGTTAGATGGAATAAAGTTAGGCTAGTTGCTTGTTTCAACCAAATAATTTGTGGGGATTAACAGTTCAAGATCATAATTCGCCTTGTAATCCAAGTTGAGTATTCGGCAGATGGTTAAAAATAACTACATTCTCTAGCAAATATAAAGAAATAATTTAGGTGTACGCGTCTTGCGCGTGTACCTTACTTTAATGAGTTCAAATATTACACTAAACATGATATTTGTCTAAATAGTAAAAATGAATATAATAATTTAATTTAATGAATATTAAACCTTACCTTTACCAAAAATATTTTTAAAAGTCGGTCGACATTCATCTACCATTTGTAAATTGCAACAAAACAATACAATGATGGAGACATCAAAATAATATAATTAAATCTAATCTCTACACACAAAAAATTTTCAAAGTCGTCCGGCACTCATCTACCACCTGTAAACAATAACAAAATAATAAGATAATAGAGATATCAAAATAATACAACTAAACATAACCTTTACATACAAAAATTCCTTAAAGCAGACCAACATTTATCTATAGCCTGTAAACTGCAATAAAATAATACGATAAAAGTGATATAAAAATAATACAATTAAACTTAAATTTTACACACAGGAATTTCTTAAAGCCGATCGAAATTCATTTACGAACTATAAACTACCATAAAATAATTAACTAATAGAGATATTACGATAATACAATTAAACTTAAGTTTTACCTAAAAAAAATTCAAAGCCGACCCATATTCATCTAATATCTGTAAATTAAAATAAAACAAAAGATAATAAAGATATCAAAACAATACAATTAAACCTAACTTTTACGCAAGAAATTCTTCAAAGCCAACCGACATTTATCCACGGCCTGTAAACTATAAAAAAAAACAATACAATAGTGATCACATTTAAAGCTTCGATTTTGATCCAACTAATTCTTGTCTGAGCGAAAATTTTGACCCTAAAGAATGATTTTGAATGAAAACAAAGAATATATATATATATATATACGCACACATTGAATTCTATTGTGCTGACAAAAACAGTGAAGAAGTTGAGGGTTAGAAATTCAAGCATCCACCAATCTAGACATGCAGCCGAATCAAATTACATGAGTATCAATCATATTCCCCCAATAGGCAAACTGATTTGTTCTCTAGTTTAATGTACATCTCAATATTTATAGAAGTATTTATTTAATTAATAGAATCTTATTTTAAGAGTATTTTTCTAATTGAACAATAGAAAGAAAAATATTAATTAATTTTTCTATCATATATTTTAGGAGTCTCATATATTTTAGGAAATCTAGTAGAAAAGAAAATATTAATTAATTCTCCTACCATATATTTTTGGAGTTTCAATATATTTTAGAAAGTCTAGTTAATATAATAAAAAATAATTAAATAATAAATTTTAAAAAAATAATGAAAAGACAGTTTTGTCTAAAGAAGAATTTTTTAATGAAGGGCAAAAAGTCAAAATATGAAGAGGAGAAAGAAGCACTAACAAAAAGCAAGGAGTTTTATTTCTTCTAAATAACATTTACAAATCATATATAATCAGAAAAAATTTATATAGGATTTAAATTTGTTATTTGGTCCTAAATTATTATTATAATAGTTTAGTTATAGAAGGAATTGATTTGGGTTCATAATTTAATTTTTGTACTCTTAAAACAACTGGGTAAGTATGTTAAAAATAGACTAATGTACTTTTATGTTTCTTGCTTAGTACATTGTTGCAACGAATATATGTTGTGTGACTATGTAATGTATAGGACTTGCGTGTGATAGTATTATTACTGTGGCAAATTTGCCATCATAGTACCAGTATATATATTGTAATTATATGGTGTATTACTAATGGCTATTTACATGACTGGTACTTTTGTGTGAACAATTGGTTTAGTTGCAGACGTAATATTAATTTGTATTCTCCCATACTTATGTATGTATTGTGACTTTGGTTTTTAATCAACTGAGTAAAATCATTCAATTGGTGGCTAACCATATTAGCGGATGTGATTGAGAAAAGCTATAAATAGCAAAGTTATCACACCACAACCAGCTCAGATAAGTCTTCAGAATATATATTAATTTTGTTTTACAATTATGTGTCGGATATATTTATGTTTATATCTTAAAAAAAAGTGTGATGTGTTCTTTGTGGTAGTATTTTCTTATCTGCAAGTGGCACATAAGTAGCAAATTGTTCATGATTTATGGTTTAATCATGTCAATGAATTGAAATTCCCTACTAACCCATGACTGGATATGTTTTGTTACTGTATAAAAATATTGAAAACAGATCTGTTATTAATTTGGTTTATTGGTGAATTTTGTTGTACAATTTGACATATTTTGTCATTTAGAATAAGGCGGTGAATTAATTTCATCGACATTGGGTTAGAGTCCCGATATATCAAGATGATAAAATTTTGGGTTCAAGTCCCTTCAATTTATGCCTAAGACACCTTTATTTGGATAAGACGTTGAGTTTGAATCTCAATGTACCATATTAATGATATTATTATGGCTAAGGAAGAATAATATGTATTTTATGAAAAGTCATGAAATATGTCCCATTGAATATGCTCCATTCACTCGGAAAGAAGACAAGTAGCTGAATGAATGCACATAAACGTGGAAAAAAGACAATAATAATATTTTCACATGCTGGCATGCCTCGATCTTGAAAGAGGTTCTAAGCTATCATAATTTGATAGGCTTAAGGCACGATTATGTTCCATTCCTGTGGAATGAGAAGCTTATTAATGCAAACGTGCACTTGATTGTGATGGTATCACAACTCACCTCCGAAAGAGGCAAAATAACTGAGAAGAGTTATTTTGAAATCTACTTTTAAAGTAGTAAATTTAAAATTTTTTCATGTAATAGTAAATTTGGAATTTACTAAAGTAAAAGGTATATGTCATGGTAAACTTAGAGTTTGCTAGAATAAAAGTTCATCAAATTGACATGAACGATTGCGACATCTCAAAGATGTGCATACTGAGTATATAACATATATTGAAGAATTACAAAAATTTTCATTACTTTTAATGTCGTTTGTTCTCATGATAAGTTGGTTGGACCAACTAATTTTGGGATTGGATCCCTTAAAATCTGAAAAGTATAAAAGGTGATATGGGCTCGTTCACCTATCATATGATATCTTGAAAAGATGCATCAATAAGATGATCACATGACATTCATTTTTAACATGCAGTTTGACATTCATAAAATTTCTTGCTCAGTAAAATTGAGTTAAGAGCATAACTTTCAGATTGTGAAATCAAGATAATTTTCTTGATGATGATGGTTTGGCATTGAATGTTTTTGATAAATAGTTAAACCATTGCTAATGAGAACAAAGCTTCATGTGTTGGTCTGAAATATGATATGCTGCATACAATAGCACTTGTATGCATTAGATCAATAAATTATGACTATTTCTTCCCTATCAATTGGTTCAAGGTAAGGAACCAATTATTTTATCTAATAGTTTTTTATGTGCAGTATACGATTAATGAATATTTCTTGATGCACAAAGATGGATTCCTCAAAAAAGTAGAGGATGTATGTTAGTTTTCCTAACATAAGGGGGAGATTATAAGTGGCTATGAAATATGTTAGGAATTATCATCCGATCCTCATTCAAAATATAATTCAAGTCAAATGCTGAAAGCATCTCATATTTGAGCTGCAAGTGCTCCTGTTTTGTGTCTATGAAGGACAAAGTCTATGCATGCGTGAAGCATGGTAGATCAATCGGTTCCAAATGAAATGATCCTTGAAAAATAAGGAGCAAATAATCATAATAAGAAGGCAATGTGCTTTTGAAGAGCCTACGACATAACACTTCATGAAACCTTATGAGAGGATCAGGTACCTGAAAATAATGAAGTGATGAGATCTCAAAATATTATGTCACATTATGAACCGATATAAAATGATATATCATCGATAATATCTTTGATACAATATTAGCACAATATTGTAAGAGGTTATGAGAATTTGAATTCTACGTTTATTTAAGCATACTGACGTAGAAATATTTATTAAGTGACCTGAAAGAATGCATTTTGGAAAGCGTAAAACTTATTTGATTTGCATTTCAGACACTTAAAGACGTCACACTTGACATGTTGGATATTGTTACTTGACAAAAATTCATATGAAAATCCCTAAAGGATTAAAAATGCTTGAAGCATATAAAGTTTCTGGAAAACTTTTTATTATCCTCATAAGAGATAATTTGATGATTTGAGTATCATTGGAACTCTTGGAGAGTTTTCAAAGTCAATAAAATTATTTGCTGAAATGCGAAACATACCAAATTGGATTGGTCCTGAAGTACTATATCTTAGTCCAATTGGTGTACTGATGTATCTTGCAAATACTACAAGGCATGATATTGCCTTTTCAGTTAATTTGTTAGCAAGATATAGTTCTGGTCCTATTAGGCGACATCGAAATGAGATAAATACATGATCTTATTTTATTCTAAAACTTGAAGTCTCGATCTTGTTAGTTTTGCTGACACTGGGTACTTATCTGACCCGTATAAAGCTCGATCTCAAATAAGTTATGTGCTAAAGTTCGATCTCAAATAAGTTATGTGCTTACATGTGGGGATATTATCATATCTTGGAGATATACAAAGCAGTCTATCATAGACACTTCATCAAATCATGCTAAGATAATAATAGCTATTTATGAAGATAGCCGAGAATGTATATGGTTGAGGTCCATGATATATCTCATTTGAGAAAGATATGGTTTGAAATGTGACAAAGTACCCATGATTTTTATGAAGATAATGAAATAGCACAAATTAATGGAGGATTCATAAAGAAGATAGAATGAAGCATATTTCGTTAAAGCTTTTCTATACACATGATCTCTAAAAGAATGGTGATATTAACATGCAACAGATTCATTCAAGTGACAATGTAGCTGATTTATTCACCAAGTCTCCTCCAATTGCAACTTTCAAGGAGAAGGTGCATAAGATCGGGATGCAAAGACTCAAGGATGTTCTCATTAGGGGGAGTTAATATGTGTTGTACTCTTATTTTCTTATGAGGTTTTATCCCACTGATTTTCCTTGTAAGATTTTTAATAAGGCAACCTATATGCGTATTGTTAGAGATGTGTACTCTTTTTCATTCACTATATTTTTTTCCCATAGAGTTTTTTCTAGTAAGGTTTTAACGAGGCACATTATCTACCAATTAGACATTCAGGGGGAGTGTAATAAATGTATTTACATTATAGTGAATATCTATCAAGATCTATCAACATCTAGTTGATATCTATAAAGATTTGAAGTATCTGTTTTTTGGTCAAACTAGGAGTAAATTTCTCCTATAAATAAAAGGGCTTCCTTCATTGTAAATTACCCCTCAAGAAATCCCTCAAGAGAAATAAAAATTACACTCTATTCTCTCTCTACTCTTCTTCTTTATTATTTTATAACATTTTCATATTTTTCCTTTTTTTCCTTACTATTTTAGGAAAATAAATTTGAGTTACCATAGATTTGTTTTCCTCGTAAGAACCTTATACTAATCTTATTTTTTAATCAAACAACAACAACAACAACAAAAAACCCAGTGTATTCCCACACAGTGGGGTCTGGGGAGGGTAAGATGTACGCAATCTATACCACTACCTCTGAATAAGTAGAAAGATTGTTTTCGATATACCCCCGGCTCAAGACAAGGAATAATAAACAAATCCATAATAAATCATGGGACAAGATGACAAGACATAAATATGCCACCCCCAAGGAAAAATAAACAAGGAATATTAAAGAAATTCATAATAAAGCCTGCAAAAAGTTGGCCTAACAAGAATAATACAACTACCAAGTAATGCCCTACCCCAACAACGCAAACTGACACTAGCCTTTTATCCTAATTTGCGTCCTCCAGATCTTCCTATCTAGGGTCATGTCCTCAGTGAGCTGTAACTGCTCCATGTCCTACCTGATTACCTCTCTCCAATAATTCTTCGGTCTACCCCTACCCCGCCTAAAATCATCCAACGCTAGCCTCTCACACCGATGAACTGGGGCATCCGTATCTCTTCTCATCACGTGACCGAACCATCTCAATCGGATTTTTCGCATTTTGTCCTCCACCGAAGCCAATCCAACATTTTCCTGAATATTTTCATTCCGAACTCTATCACCCCTAGTAAGCCCACACATCTAACGCAACATCCACATTTCTGCCACCCTTAATTTTTTAATGTGAGAGTTCTTGACTGACCAACACTCAGCTCCATACAATATGGCCAGACGGACCACCACCTTGTAGAATTTACCTTTAAGCTTGGGCGACACCTTCTTATCACACAACACCCCCAAGGCGAGCTTCCACTTCATCTATCCCGCCCCAATATGGTAGGAGACATCCTCTTCAATCTCACCATTCCCCTAAATCATGGCCCAAAGATACTTGAAACTATCCCTCTTACAAACCATCTGGGAATCCAACCTAACAACCACCTCGTTTTCCTGCCTCAAGTATCATCAAACTTACATTTTAAATATTCTATCTTGCTCCTACTCAACCTGAACCCTTTAGACTCAAGGGTCTGTCTCCATTCCTCTAATTTAGCATTCACGCCTCCCCTCATCTCATCGATCAAAACTACATCATCTACAAAAAGCATACACCAAGGCACCTTACCTTAAATAAGTCGCGTCAACACATCCATCACTAAAGTAAACAAAAATGGGCTAAGAATAGATCCCTGGTGCAACCCTGTCAAGATGGGAAAATGCTCAGAATTACCTCCCACCGTCCTCACCTGGGTCTTAGCTCCATCATACATGTCTTTGATTTCTCTGATATATGCCACTGGGACCCCACTTACCTTCAAGCATCTCTAAAGAACCTCTCTAGGAATTTTATCGTACGCCTTCTCCAAGTCGATAAACACTATGTGCAAATTCTTCTTCCTTTTCCTATACTGTTCCACCAGTCTCTGCACCAGGTGAATTGCCTCCGTCGTCGAACGTACAGGCATAAATCCAAACCGGTTCTCTGAGATAGACACTATCCTTCTCAACCTCAACTCGGCCACTCTCTCCCAAATCTTCATAGTGTGGCTCAATAACTTAATACCCCTATAACTGTTGCAACTCTGAATGTCACCCTTGTTCCTAAACAAATAATTAATTAATAATTTGAAAAAAATATAAAAAGATAGAAAGAAAAATATTAATTAATTTTCCTATCATATATTTTAGGAGTCTCATACATTTTAGAAAGTCTAGTAGAAAGAAAAATATTAATTAATTCTCCTACCATATATTTTAGGAGTCTCATATATTTTAGGAGGTCTAGTTAATATAATAAAAATAATTAAATAATAAATTTTAAAAAATAGTGAAAAGACAGTTTTGTCTAAAGAAAAATTTTTAAATGAAAAGCAAAAAGTTCAAATCATTTTTCTAAGGGTCTTCACACTTTTAATATATTATAGATTATAGATTATAGATTATACATATAGATTATATTTATTTTTGTATAAGAAAAATGTATACTTTATGTATATTATACATTAATATATAAAATATATACATCAATTCCACTTATATAATCCATCTTTTGATATGTCTCTCTAGCATAGCTCTGTGTTATATATTTTGCGTAGGGAGAATATTTTCTATAAAACTTCATCAAAATCGATTATAATGAACCAATTGTTAGGAAAAAACCGAAGGAACTAGGGTCCTGACTTTATTAATTTTGAATCATAATTATCTTTATTTATTGAACTTGCATAAATTATTGTATATATTAATAATTTTTAAATATAATTATAAAATTTAAATTTAAATTATTTAATTCTATCAAATCTGTAACTTTAAGGACTCTACCATTGAGAAGACTAGTTGGCTATTGTCCGTGCTACGTACAGACCAATGTTGATACTCAAAAATTTTAAAATATACATAATTTTAACATTTTATAATTGAAAATCTTCATCTATTTAGTTGATAAAATTTTAGATATGTATAAATTATTTTATTTAGATTGATGAAATTCATATTAAGAATATTTTAAGTTGTTAATTATTGGAATTTATAATATTTTTAATGTAATTTTATAATAAAATAATGAACTACAAAGGAAAGGAAAGTAAGAAAAATAAATTGAAATGAAGAGAAGTACAAAAATTTGTGATATCAGAATATTTTAGGTTGTTAATTATTATAATTTATAATACTTTTAATGTAATTAGCAATAGTATAATGAATTGAAAAAGAAAAGTAAGGCAAATAAATTAAAAAGGAGAAAAGTATAATATTTTTGTAAGTATATATGGTATTTCCTTTATCTCATACTTTTATTTCTATTTTTTAATATTTTAAGTTGCTTTCCTTTATCTCATACTTTTATTTCTATTTTTTAATATTTTAAGTTGCTAATTTGTCTGATTTAAAATATTTTTGATATAATTATCAAATATATATATATATATAAATATATAAATCATTATAAGTTGTTAATTATGTGAGTTGTAATACTTTTATCAAAAGAAATAAATTTTAACACAGAAAGAATTAAATTTTTGAAAGTAGAGCCCGACAAAGGAATGTCAAGGAGTCGTGCCTGCTTAAACTGCTCCACTGCCACTTTTAATATGGGATAAAGCTTATCTACGCTCCAATATTAAAATATAGGTTGGTTTGCGGTGATGATAATTTGAATTGTCGTTATTTTGTAAACTAGATCATGCAATTCACTATAAGATATCATAATGACATAATGTTTCGCACAAGTTGGTCTGTTGCACAATAATAATATGAAATCAATATAATCTCATGTGAAATTTACGAAGTTTAACCTGTACATAATTTTACGAATATGTTATAAAGCAGAGAGTTTGAGATCCTCAGGTTAAATAAGTATGGCAGTGAAGAAGCCATGTAAATTAGATTTGTGTACAAATCTATTTGGATCAATTTTAGTTATTGTCGAATTGAAATTTTGAATTTCGAATTGTTAAAATTCTTATTCTAACTCAATTTATTCTAGGTCAAATTAGATTTATTTTTTTTATTATTTCGATTCAATTTTATGGGTTGAGTTTTTTGATTTTGAAATTTCAACAAGCAACTATTTTCATTTCATATTTAGAAGCAAACATAACAAAAAATAATAAAATCTTAAAATTAGGCCTTAATAACCTAAAGTAACATTACATGCAAGTTTAAAGTGAAATTAAAATGAAAAAAGGACACGAATAGCACTTCAACTGAAACTGTAACGCCCCGAGACCATCCCCGGGATGTCACACGATGCTTAAGACCACAAGTGATCCCAAGCTAACCTTTATACTAACATATTGCTTGAGCTACTAATTTAATTATATAAAACTGGAAGTAATAAGCAGAAGAGAAATCTTTAGTTGAACACATTCAAAAAAAGACTATTCAAAATATAAGACAAACTGAAATCAAATCTATCAACTCTACTGACTGTTTATGAAGCCTCTACTACTATTGACTATTAGGTATTTGGGACATAACCCCCAGCTATTTCTAATCAAAATGACTAAATAAAAGAACGGTACTGAAACTGTAGTTGACTCGAGTCCTCGAATCAAAAGAACTCATCATATGCTGAATGAAAGCTGCAACTGTCAGATTATGATATGTGCACTACAACTAGTACCTACATTATGAGACAATGTAGCACATAAACATATATATGGACTAGTACTTCTGGAATGTACTGAGCATGTTAGGGTGAATGCGTAAGTAAAACAATAACTCAATGCTCATATAAACTTTTCAAGAATGAATGTTAAGTGTAAATGATTCACCTTGGCTTAAGTAAACAAGGGTTGCGAAATAATAAACATCAGTAACAAAGCATAAAGACAATCTTTGTGAGCCATAACACTTAGTTTCTAAAAGCTTTACTTTTGTTCTTTCTTAGGGAGTTTCTTCTAATTGACATAAACCATGTGAGCTATCATGGAGTCCAACATCTCTTACCTACGTTGGGAGAGCTGTTCCACCCTTGCCGTCGGAATAGAACCTAAACTAGAGAGATCACTATACTGAACCCACTATGGGTATTAAAACCTACAGTGGCACGTAGTTTTGGGACATGTGACATTGGCCTCATACCCAACTCGGTGCTAAATACTACTCACATATTACTTATATACTCGCTCTTTAGGAAATCCACCTTAAAATATCATAAGGGTTTATAATGAAAACCATTTATGCTTCTCTTTGCTTTAAACTGTAATCAAAATGAATATATATGGATTCCATCTCTTAGCTCAGGATCAAAAGATCAATTCTTGCTTAAATCTTGAAATAAGCTCATCAAAGAATACTTAAAAGCATAATCTTCTTGAAGTCTTAATACTCAAACTTTGGGCTTAAAACCTATGTTTTAAACTCATGTCAATTCATAATAAAACTTCATGTTCAATAACAATCTTGAAATACTTCAACAATATCAAGTCAAGATAGTGCAATCTCATGCATAATATAAATCTTATAAGTTAAAACATAAGCATAAGTAACTCTTGATATACTCAAAACTTTAAATCTCATGATAATCATATGCTTCAAAAATATGTATATACTTGGGTATGAACCCTACTTCAAAACAATTAAATAAAATTTTAAAATCATGCAATTTGGGCATGAGGGTGAAAGGATGCCCTTGTTCATAATCCCACATACCTTAATAGGCTTGATTTGATGGAGAAAGCTTGACCTTGAAAGCCTTGGAGATAATCTTGAAAGCTTTTCTTGAAATTCTTGGACTAGAGAACTTAAATTCTTATTTATCTTGAAGAGAATGTAAATTGAAGTTGAAGTTCTTGGGAAGAGGTCCGGGTTTGTTCTTGGAGAGGAAGGCTTTTTGGAGATAAATTATGAATAAAGGAGCCAATAATGCTCCTTGAAGGTTTTAATTATGTGTTATGGACGAATTTGGGTGGGGAAATGACCCATTTGCCCTTAAAAATGTGGAACCAAAAACTGTAAAATAGTGGTGGGCAATGGAGCGTGCTCGTGGGCTAATCGCGCGCCCTCACTGCCTCTCTCACAAAAATGGCTATAACTTTTCGCTCAGATATCGGATTAATGCGAAATTGGTATTATTGGAAAGTTGACTCTATCATGAAACTATTCAAACTAATTTCTAGGTTGACTTGACTCTATTGATGTAAGGAGCTGATTTATGCTGAGAGGTTAGAAGTTACTTGAATTGTTCAAGATACATCATACATATAGAATATTTGAGCTGGAATACTAGGAAAACTGAGATTATGCGCTAAAAACTTATGAACCGACTCATGACTAGATAGATGAATCTGAAATATGATACATGGACTAAATTGAATTTACAACTTGCATGGACGTCAATGAATTACCTCATGGAATATCCATATTCATGAAGTTTCAGATAGTAAGATTAGATGAAAAGATGGAAAACCATAAGAACTTGTCTGTCTGACTGCAAGCTAAATTACTGGATATACGAACTGAATCATAGTGAAAGCTTATACTCAACTATACATTCCACTTCAATACTGTACTCTACTTGAGGCTACTTAAAATATTCACATGGACACTGATAACTTTATGTATTGAAGTTTGGGTTGAACTGAATTCTCTCACTATGTTTAAGCTTACTCTAATCTACAAAGTGCACACGTAACACTGTAATACTAATCTGAACCATGAATTCAAACCCCATGTTCTTTTACAGTTCTTATCTTAAGAATAATCCTTCTTGCCACGTCAACAACTAAATTCAACCTCTTATTGGGAATTCATGAACGCATAATGCACCCATCCACTCATATATAACAACATGATATTCAAGCCTATCTTCATAACTACATATGTACTTCTAAACAAACACTAATAAAAGCATATTTCTCATATTCCCTTATACCTTTATCAATAACAACTTCCATGCACTATTCTTAGGAAGACACACAAAAAAATTCTCAACTAACCAATATATACACAAAAAGCTTCACCTCAATATTCCTTCAAACTTGTAGACTTACATAAAACAAGCATACAACAATCTTTCCCAACATGAAATATTTACTCTCTCCTATCTATACAATTACTCATCACCATTATCATTAGATAAAGAAGGTCACTGGAAGGTTAGAACATGAGATCTTGAAGCATGGAAGGATACTATACATAACTTGATACCTAATTGAGGCCTGAGGAATAGAGAATTAACATTATAGATTCGTCAAAGAGATCTAAATTAAGGGCATAAATGACATAATCTAAATTTCGATGATCCTTAGGAGTGTAGCATGAGTTATGGGAACTGATCATACTATAAAGTATGAGTACATGAGTCATGAACTGCATGGCCTGAGTTTGGAGTTCATGATTTCATGGAACATGATTCATACTGCTGAGTGAACTAAAACTCCTCATATTAGGAACTGGGAGTGTACATGATTTTTATGGAAAGTGTATGAATCTGAGCAATGATCACGGAGCTGACTTGTAAAGCATGAGTAGATATCGTGATGACTGAAGTACAAAAATTTTCCCTGAGATAAGAATGGGTCGGGCATTTTCCTCCCCTACTAATATTTTATAATACACTGACATCACTACTAGAATCTGAGAGTCTGACTTGGTTCCTTATCCTATCATCTCCCCCTTAGCTTAAAGCCATCATTCTAAGTCTGAGGAATACTTCTATAAACTATAAACTCAACTAAAATTACTTTAATCTAGACCCTGGATATAACAATATGCATGAACACTAAACTCACCCCTGAAAGACTACACCTAAAAGTATAAAAGCCATTACTAATACTTTCTCCTGAGATACAACTCTTGGCTTTCTATAGTACCATTAGTCATCATATAATAACTTAAAAACTGACTAAGTTAGAATATTCACAAGTATCACCATACCCTGAGTTTACACCATCTAGAATTTCAATCTTCTTTCTTGTATCTCAATCATCCAAGATTCAAACACAGATTCTAACTCTTAACATGGATATCCCCAAACCTTTAATGAACCATACTAATTTTGTCATATCCTACTAATATCACATCTCTAAACTTATATTTTTTCCCTAAACCATGAAAATCAAAATCATACCAAAAGGATCAACATCATCTATCCACAACTCCTTAACTTAGCTACTAAGAACACCATATTCTATATAACTATCCCTTTTCCTATTTAGCAACTCAAGGATACTACTAACCACACACAACCTTTAATAGTCTTAAAAAATAATACAATCCCCATATCACCTTGGGTACATATCAAAATCATACCTACGTCATACTCAATTGCTAATAAATAAACTTAAACTCTTGCATATACTATTCAAGCCTACTAGATCACTTCCATATAACTAGCGTCACTAACCAAGAAATCATTATTTCCACCTTAATGATCATCCATTGTTCAAAATTAGTGCCTAATGCTAGACATGATTAATAACCCAACCTCATATACTATTCTCACTTGGAAGCTATAAAAAAAAACATCAAGAAACACTAGTACACTAGAACCTCATAATAACCATAATTGATCATGATTGTATGGAGATTTTTCTCTCTTTTCTTTTTTAACATTCATATTTTAATGGTCACTTTGACTGACCGACCGACTCCGATACCGGCGATGATGTAGACGCGCTGGTATAAAAAGGGCTACTCTCTCTCCCCAGTTCTCTCTTTCTCTAGTTATCTTTTTTTACAGTTCTTTTTTCCTTCTCGTCACTGCTATCGCCGACGAAATAAGGGTTTCAGTCAGCTCAACTCAAGCAATGGCCAAAGTATGCAGTACCAGTGAAAATCGATTAAAATAATTAGTACAATGACAATCGATGACCAGCTTTGGGCAACACCAAGAAGATGCTCCGACGACGCACTGGCGGCCTCTTTCTGGCAACTCTATTATGGAAACCAATTTCAACATCTAAATTATCATAACCAACACACACAGGAGTACACTGGTGACATCCAAAATTTATTATTTAGTTACTCTTTACAATTTAGTTTCTTTGTATTTTTTCAGTTTTTTATGATTATAGTTGTGCCTGGCTCACTTATTGGTGGATATTCCTGTGTTGTTCTAGATGCTAGGTCAGATAACTTATTCTTGTGTGTGCCTGCTATTTTCCTACTATTTTCTTACTGTTACTTTGTTTGTTTGTCTGTTTGTTTGTTGGTCGATTTGGGGCTTTGTTCTAATTATTAAGTAGTGGCTGTGGGTGTTGATGATGGAGTAGGGGGTTGGTTTGGGTTTTTTTTGGGAGGGGGTGATGAGGGGAAGACAGGGGTGGGTGTAGAGTCTAAGTTAGGTGTTAGGTTTTGTTTGGTGATGAGTAAAAGAGGTAGGCGAGAGGTGAGAGAAGATAGGTTGAGGGTAGGGTCTTAAAACATAGGAACCCTTCATGGTAAGTCTATAGAACTGGTGAAGATTCTTAAAAAGGGGAGGATTAATATTGGGTTTATTCAGGAGACTAAGTGGGTAGGGTCTAAGGCTAGGGATATGGATGGGTACAAGCTGTGGTAATCAGGAAGTGAGTGGCATCGGAATGGAGTGAGAATCTTAGTAGATAAAGAGCTTAGAGGGCAAATAATGGAGTTTAAGAGGGCCGGTGATAGACTTATGATGATTAAGTTGGTCATTGAGAGGTTTACATTACATGTGTATAGAGTTTATGCATCGTAGATGGGCTTGGAAGAGGAGGTGAAAGCAATATTTTGGAAGGCTTTGGACGAGGAGGTGAAAAGCATGCCTATCTTGGAGAAGATTGTCATAGCAGGGGACTTCAATGGGCACATTAGGGTTTTATTGAGAGGTTATGGTGATGTGCATAGAGGTTTTGGTTTCAGCGATAAAAATGGTGAGGTGGTTGCTCTGTTGGATTTTGCAAGGGCCTTTGGGCTGGTGGTAGTGAATTCTAGCTTTTTGAAGAAAAACGATCACCTGATTACCTTCTAAATAATAATAGCCAAGATTCAGATTTAGTGAGCATCTCTCGACCCAGCACGAGATTCTGGTGATATACTTGATTATTAAGAAGAGTAAGGAGAGTAGGGCTGGAGAGAGTCGACCCAAAATTAAGTGGGATGGCTTAACTCTAATTAATGTACTGGAGATAGGGTAAAATAAAATGGGGATGAGGGTGTGGGAGTGTAGGGGGTACATGGATATTATATGGTATAAGGCTCCCAACTAAATCAAGGAGATGGCTAGAGAGGTGTTGGATATTTTGAGGGGTCGTACAGGACGGTATAAGGGGGACTGGTGGTGGAATGAAAAAGTTAAGAAAAAAATGGATATTAAAAAGGAGGAATATGTTAAGTTGATTGAGAGTAAAGATAAAGAGGATAACGGGGTAAATAAGGAGGTTTACAAAGTAGCAAAGAAGGAGGCTAAGCTAGCAGTTATGGCTGCTAAGACATTAGCTTTTGAGAGGGGTTAGAGGAGAAAAGGGTGGAAAGGTTGTATAGGCTTGCTAAGGCTAGGGAGAGGAAGGGTCATGACCTAGATCAAGTGGAGTGCATTAAGGGAGAGTATGGTAGACATTTGGTGGATGATTTTCACATTCAGAAGAAATGGCAGGAGTATTTTCATATAATTTTGAATGAGGGGGGACCAAGGCATTGAGTTAGGGAAGCTGGATCACTCGGAGGAGAGCCATGATTTTAGTTACTTTATACTTTTTAAGGTTTAGAAGGTCAAATAGGTCATTCGTAGGATGCAGAGGAGTAGGGCGATGGGGCCTGACGAGCTTTCAATAGATTTTTGGAAGTATATTGGTGGGGCAGGTTTAAGGTGGTTAACTGATTTATTTAATAATATTTTCAAGTCTGTGATAATACCTGACGCTTGGAGATAGAGTATGATGATTTCATTAGATAAAAACAAGGATGACATTCAGAGTTGCAACAACTATAGAGGTATTAAGTTATTGAGTCACACTATGAAGATTTGGGAGAGGGTAGTTGAGCAGAGATTGAGGAGGGTTATGTTCTTTATGGAGAATCAGTTTGGTTTTATGCCTTGTTGCTCGACGATAGAGGCAATATACCTGGCGAGGAGATTGGTGAAGTAGTATATGAAAAAAAAGGGATTGGCACATGGTCTTCATCGACCTGAAGATGTCGTACGACAAAGTACCTAGGAAGGTTCTTTAGAGATTCTTAGAGGTGAGAAGGGTTCTGGTGGCATACATCAGAGCTATTAAGGACATGTACGATGGAGGGAGTACTCGGGTAAGGACGACGGGAAGAGACTCGAGGCATTTTTTGATCGAGATAGGATTGAATCAGGGATCGACTCTTAGCCCATTCCTATTTGCATTGGTGATGGATATATTGATGTGGAGTATTCAAGGTGAGGTGCCTTGGAGTATGTTATTTTTGGATGATGTAGTGTTGATTGATGAGACGAAAGGGGTGCAAATGAAAAATTGAAGGTTTGGAGGAAAATCCTTGAATCTAAGGGGTTCAGGTTGAGTAAGTACAAGACAGAGTATATGGAATACAAGTTTAGTAACTCAAGTCATGAGGACGAAGTGGTGGTGAGGTTGGATTCCGAGGATGTTTGTAAAAGGGATAGTTTTATGTATCATGGGTCTATAATTCAGGTGAATAGAGAGATTGATGAGGATGTCTCTAAATGTATTGTAGCAGGTTGGATCAAGTGGAGGCTCGCCTCAGGAGTGTTGTGTTATAAGAATGTTCCCCTTAAGCTTAAAGGCAAATTTTATAGAGTGGCAGTCCGTCCGGCCATACTGTATGAAGCAGAGTGTTGGCTAGTCAAGAACTCCAGATCAAAGATTGAAGGTGGAAGAACTGATAATGTTGCTTAAGATGTGTAGACTTACTAAAGAGGATAGAGTTAGAAATGATACTATTTGGGAGAAGGTAGGAGTGGCTTCGGTGGAAGACACGATGCGAGAAGGAAGGCTGAGATAGTTTGGGCATGTGATGAGGAAGGCATAGATGTCCCAGTTCGTAGGTATGGGAGGCTAGCTTTGGATGGCTTCAGGAGAAGTAGAGGTAGGTCGAAGAAATACAGGAGGAAGGTGATTAGACATGACATGGAGCAGTTATATCTTACTGAGG
Source organism: Capsicum baccatum var. pendulum (assembly GCA_030864225.1). NCBI lineage: Eukaryota > Viridiplantae > Streptophyta > Magnoliopsida > Solanales > Solanaceae > Capsicum > Capsicum baccatum. The sequence goes on along the minus strand of CM061553.1, from coordinate 39,685,444 downwards.
AAATGACCCTAGACAAGAAGGTGTGGAGGTCATGGACAAGGGTAGAAGGCTAATATGAGTGTGTGGGTTGTAGAAAGGTATTAGGAGAGCGCTTGTGTAGCCGTCTTAGTAATCCTAGGACTGTGTCCATAAGTAGGAGCCTCTAGTCAGGAGATTTTGGGCGTGGTAGGTGTCTTTGGTCTGTGAGTGTATGTTACTACTAGGTGGGTGTCCTATTTCTTATTTCTTGATTGCTCGTATTTCCCTTATTTTATATTTTTATGATATCTATTTTTATTATTTCTTATTCCTTATTTCTGTTATGCCATTTATCCATTTCATGTTTCATTACGACCTTCTGTACTATTCTTTATCTTGAGTCGGGGGTTGATGTTCCAGCTTTTGATAAAACATTTAGGTTTTTTTCTTAGGATAATTGTGTGTCTTCAAGTAACTATTATTGTATTTAACATTGTACTTTAGTGTTTTCACAATAAGAACTGAGTATGAAGAATAACTTGGATAAACTAGGCAAAACAAAGGAAAAATGATCAGCGACGGATTAGGCAATAGACCGTCGACCTTGTGACGAACCATCGTCCTGAACCGTTGCCAAAAAATAGAAGACTGTAAAATTGGACATCCTACAATGGTCCAGATGACAGACCGTTGACTCTGCGATGAAATGTTGGCCTAAACCGTCGCCAAGAAATAGATTACAGAAGCACTGAAAGTCATGTGACGGACCGTTGATACTGCAACGAACTTCTACTCGACCCGTCAAGCATGAAGCGACAACTCCGAGTTCGAATTTTAAAACTCCAATTCTGAATTCATATAAATGAGAAGTATTAGGTTTTATTCCGCACCTTTTAACATCAGTTTCATACTATCTCCTATATTGAGAGCTATGTAACACTTTTCATTGAGATTTGATGCTAGAAATTAAGATCAGAATATTAGATTCTATATTTCCATTGAAGATTGAGAAGAACAATATTGTAAATTTTGTAAGTACTCTCTTGGAGCTATTTATGAACAACAATATCTATTTGATATCTTATATGGAGATGAGTAGCTGAACATCCATAACTAGGGTTATGGGAGCCTTGATGTAGAGAGCTATTTGGGGTTGTGAATCTATGTGGTTTCTAACATCTATCTAAATTGCATGAATCTCTCTTCATTATAATGACATCTCTTGGTTGCAAACTAGAGAAGTGATCCCTTGAACACCACTTGCATGACAAGAAAGAGGATGTTGGGAAAATAAGTGATTCACATAAAATCCATCGGTTTACCGTTTGGGTTAATGGGTTGATGCTTTAACGGGGTTAACCCTTATAAGAGTATTATTGCCCAATGCATGAACCCTTTAAGTTTGAGATAAATAAAGGGTGAAACATCCATAATTTGAGAAGCATGTGGGTAATCTTTATAATTCAATATTTCTTGCAATTGAATCTATAAGTTAGAATTTGAGCACAAATTCACAAGCCTGACTGTTTGAACATCTTGGAGAACTTAACTCTAGTTAATTCATTCTCATTGAAATTATATTTACATTCACTCTCATTAGCTGGACCTCTATGTGATACAAGTACGAAAGAATATTGTTAACATTTTAAAACCCTTTTTTTACTCTGGAACCTTAGATCAACAGTCTAATAATAGTCATAATACTTAGTGAACATGGTATTCCCTGTGGGATTCAACACCCAATCCAGTAGGGTTATTTATTTGACATCGACCGCTTAAACTTTTATAAGAGAGTTCTAATTTAGGCGTATCAAATTTTGGCACTGTTGCCAGGAAATACAGTTGTCAATTAAGTATGTGATTGTGTAATACCCCGTACTTATTCCTAGATTAAATTTATCCCAAATATGTCAAAGACTTGTTTTAAAGATGAATCCACTTTTATACATATGGTATTTTAAAGATTTTTACTTTTGTTGTGTGGGAAATTCAATAAGCTTTCCATTGATACCAAATTTGCCCAAATGCGACACCCGGGCGAAGAGTTAGAGCCTTTTTAGTGAGATAGTGTATCACATGAGCCATCAGCGCATCGTAGAGCCAACCTAAATGGCAATTGTTAATTTTCAGTGGTGCGTCGCGCTAAAGGCCCATTTCACAATTGTCCTTTTCTAGTGTTCCAACGTGATACCACCATGTCACGGTGAGATTCTAGGTCGCGTCTAAGGTGGCAACGCAATTGTACCGCATCGCACAACCATGTAATTTTCCAGTTGTCACTTTCCAAGGACACGGTGCGATAGCACCGCATTGCGCTAGTGGTCCAGATCGAGAAATTTTTACAAAAATTAAAAGACGCGTCTAGGGTTAAATGGGTCTTTTCCCATGATTTTATTTCACCTAAATGTGGGATTTAATCCCTAAAAACATCCTTAGCTACTCATTATTCAATTCACCCCCAAAAATCAAGAACATTCTCTCTTAAGAAAACAAAACCTTAGCCCTTGAGAAGCAACGTCAATCTCAAGAAATCCCTCTAAGACCTCTCCATCAATCCTTCCAAATTTATTAACTCGGGTTGCATAGTGTTCATTCATGGATTTCTTTCGTCCATGAAGCCTAAAAATCAAGTTTTAAACTATGAATGATGATATTCATGTTATGTGTTGATTATGTTCATGTGGTTGTTGTTGTTGTATGATTCCCAAGTTGGAATCTTTATGTGTGTTTATGAAAATATGCTTGCATGTGAGTTGAAAATCATAAATTTTAGTTGGTTATGATATGTTAATTTGATAATTATGCCATGCCTTAAGTCATGCACCCTAAATGTAGGACAAAATGCCTAGGAGACTAGAAATTATGTAATATGACTCAATTGTGACTTAAGTGAAGGATTCATGTTTTACCCTTATGTTCAAATGACTCCCATGCTATTGATGTATAGTGTAGATATTTGTTGGAATGCTCGTGATGTTAGAGTATGAAATTATGACATTGAGTAGATGCATTCCTACCATGTACAAAATTCATGGTGACCATGTACTTAATGAAATCCTCAACTTATTGTATTATGGATTGTTGATATTGGTCGTGTATTCAAGAATGCCATGCCTTGTCAGTTTCCTTCTATCAAGTCCTAGGGGTACTTGTACCCAACAATTTAGTTATGTGCCAACAGATAGTGTCATTTTTTCATGATATCCTCAGTCAAGCCATGTTCAGTAGAATTCAGTCAGTCATGTGACTCAGAAAAACTCAGTAATCCTAGTAATCTCAAAAATCTCAGTACTTCAGTAATCTCAGTAGAGTTTTGTCAGTCAATAAAACTCAATGAAATCAGTCCAGTTTAGGTCAGTTAATCATGTTCAGTGTCTATTCAGACAGGAGTAAAATTTAGCATCAATTGAACCCAAGGATGAGGACACACACTGACAGTTGAGGGTGTGATCCTTAGAATTAATCCTTGCGCTCCAGAACTATGTAGCCAACATAGGTTGAGACATCAACACTAATATATGAGGATTGATGAGGTGGATAAACACTATCAGATGAGGGTCCCACTGTTCTCTTTTGGGGACACTATTAGATGAGGGTCACCAACAACGTGTCTTTACTAGTGGCACGGTATTGAAACCCTTCTAATTGGGATTACAGATTGGACCCTAACCTAGATATATTGCTTTATTTGGGTCATGTCGGTTAGATGAATACTTACCATAGTTACAATTTCAAACTCATTCGCAGTAATAAAACTCATATAGTTTTTCAGAATTTTAGAATTGTCAGATACAGTTAACTTAGTTCAGTATGGAACTCAGCTAGTTCTATCAGAACTAAGTCTATCAGCAACAGACACCCAGTATCAGTTAATTTGGTTATCAGTAGTCCATGTTATCAGTATACTTAGCATTCAAAAACTCCATGTTTCCGTTGGAGTTATGTTTTCATGCATGTATCCTCATGCAGTCATGTTCATGTTATCAGTTAGTTATAGTTTATGCATATAAACCATATGCATTTAGACTACCTCACTTGCATACCAGTACATACAATCGTACTAATGCATTTGTGCTATGGTGCTTTATACCATAGGTTCAGAAAGCACGAGCTCCAGAGCATCAGTAGCATTCCAGATTTCATCATCCAAATTTAGCAGTGAGTCCGTATTCTTCGAGAATATGATCATTACTTTATTTTTTCATTACTTAGTTTATTTCAGTAGTTGGAGTTAGTAGGGGAATGTCCCATCAACTCCTTATTTAGAAAATTTAGTCAGCTAGAGGCTTTTCAGACTACAATATTTTTAGACTAGATGTTTTTAGATATTATTTTAGTTTTGGTATTGTCGTACCACATTATTCAGATATGGTTTTATTATATGTTTATCAGTTTTGAACCTTATGGCATGTTTCAGCCTTTTATTCCGCTTATTTTGTAGTATAATATTCAATGCTCAATTATAGATATCAGTCATAGATTAGCTTATGGTCTTTTGGGGTCATGGGAACTGTGTAGCATTTTGGTTACTAGATTCGGGGCATTACAAACTTGGAATCAGAGCCTAAGGTTCAATAGATCCTAGGAAGTCTGAAAGACACATCTAGTAGAGTCTTGTACATGGGTGTATTGAGCACCACATTTATGTGCAGAAGGCTATGAGATATTTTAGGAACAGTTTCCCTTCTTTTAGTATTCATGTCGTACCAGTGAGAATGAGCTCAAATTTAACTCTCAGTCTAATCTGTTTCTCTCTTTCTTCTACAGAATATGCCTCCCAAAATAAGAAAAAGGAATCAGTCAGCCCCTCAGCCTATCCAAGCAATCCCTTGGATGAATATATCTTTCATTCACAGTTTAGAGCTGCATTCACTACTCTTTCTAATTTATTTGCATCTCAGAATGAATGGCCAACTACTGTTTCGGCTAATTTAGTGGCCAACACTACTGGGACTTCACCTGAATGAATCCTCCATTCTTTTTCAGGTCTAAGACAGATGAGGACACTCGGGAATTCCTTGATCAGGTTTAGAAGGTTATAGACATCATAGGGGTTACTTCTAGTCAAAGTGCTGAGGTAGCTGCATATCAGTTGCAGAATTTTGCTCACACTTGGTTCAAATAGTAGAAGTTAAAGAGATCAGTTGATGCAGGGCCTATTAAGTGGGATAATTTTGTCACTGCATTCTTAGATAGATTTTTCCCCCAAGAGCTAAAGGAAGTTAAGGTGTTAGAATTTATCAACCTTAGGTAGGGCAACATGATGGTGAAAGAGTATTCTCTTAAGTTTACTCAATTATCCAGATATGCTCCTCATGTGATTGTAGATAGCAGGTCCAAGATGAGTATGTTTAATCCTGGGGTGAATGATAGTGTGGTCAATGAGTATAGGTCCGCAATATTAAATAGTGACATAAACATAGCAAGGCTTATAACCCATGCTCAATATATAGAAAAGCAAAAGATTAAGATGAGAGAGAGGTAAAATAAGAGAGCAAGGATAGGTAGTTTCAACTTTGCTCAGCCTAAGTCAGAGGGAGGAAACCATTCTCAGTGATGTACTAAGTCATCCATTCTATTTCCTTCTTTAGATAGTGATCCAGCTCCTAAGTTCAGGGATGATAATAGAGATAGGGAGCTAGGATCTAAGTCTTAGTGCAGTGTCAACAATGCTTGAACTAATCCCCTTTGTCAAACTTGTGGTCAGAACTATAAGGGTACTTGCAGAACTGGCAGTGATGTCTATTTCAGATGTGGCAAGCCAGGACACAGAGTCAAAGATTATCCCTAATTAGGTTATCAGGGTTAGCAGAACTATTCCTCAGCCCAGTCCGATCACCCAAATCAGTAGGGTGCCACTTCCAGTGCTACTAGTGGGGAGCGCCCAATCAAACATTATGCTCTATAGTACCAACACGATCAGGAAAATTCTCCTGATGTGGTTACTAGTACATTACATATCCTTCATGTATATGTTTATGCTTTTCTAGATCCAGGAATTTCTTTGTCTTTTGTTACTCCCTATATAGTAGTTGATTTCGTAGTCAGTCCCAAAATTCTAGCAGAGCCCTTCTCAGTATCTACTCCAGTGGGTAAAACCATCATAGCTCGGTGGGTATATAGAAACTGTTCGGTTATGATATTTCAGAAAGTCACTTCAGCAGACTTAGTCGAATTAAAGATGATGGATTTTGATGTCATTCTCAGCATAAATTGGATTCATTCCTGCTATGCCATAATCGACTGCAGAAATAGAATAGTCCAATTCTAGTTTTCAAATGTACCTATCCTAGAATAGAGGGGTAGTACTTCATCTTTTAGAGGTCATCTTGTTTCCTACCTTTGAGTAAGGAAAATGATATCTAAGGGATGCGTCTATCATCTTGTTCAGGTTAAGGACTCTAGCTCCAAAACTCTCAGCTTGAATCAATCCTAATCATGAGTAAATATTCAAATGTCTTTCCCGAAGATCTTCCAGGAATTCCTCCGAAAAGGTAAATAGACTTCGGCATTGATCTTCTTCCAGATACTCAACCTATATCTATTCTGCCATACAATATGGCACCAGCAGAACTAAAAGGAATTAAAAGAACAATTGAAGGATCTCTTAGATAAGGGATTCATAAGACCTAGTGTGTCCCCGTGGGGCGCACCAGTCTTATTCGTGTGAAAGAAGATGGTTCTCTCAGAATATTTATAGTTTACCGTTAGCTCAATAAAGTCATGGTTAAGAACAAGTATCCACTTCCAGAATCAATTAATTATTTAACCAACTTTAGGGTGACAACTATTTCTCTATGATAGACTTCATATCAGGCTATCATTAGCTTAGAGTCAGAGAATGTGACATTTCAAAAATAGCTTTCCAAACTCAGTATGGTCACTTTGAATTCTTAGTCATGTCCTTTGGTCTTACCAATGCCCCAACCTTTTTTATTGACTTGATGAGCCATGTTTTCAAGCAGTACTTGGACATGTTCATTATAGTCTTCATAGATGACATCCTTGTCTATTTCCACAGTGAGCATGATCATGCAGACCATCTTAGAATAGTATTGCAGACTCTTAGAAATCGCAGTTGTTCGCCGAATTCAATAAGTGCAAATTTTAGCTAAGGTCAGTAGCATTCCTTGGTCATATCATTTCTGGTGATGACATTAAAGTAGATCCTAAAAAAACCAAAGCAGTAAGAAACTGGCCCATACCAGTCTTTCCACCAAATATCAAAAGTTTCTTGGGTTTGGCTGGCTATTACAGACGGTTTTTAAGGGATTTTGTTCTATTGCATCCCCTATATCCAGACTGACTCAGAATAAAGTCAAGTTTCAGTGGTTAGATCCTTGCGAGAAGAGTTTTTAGGAGTTGAAGACTCGACTCACCTCAGGTTGAGTTTTGGCTCTTCTAAATGGTTGAAATTATTTTGTAGAGTATTGTGATGCATCCAGTTTAGGTTTGGGTTGTGTCCTTATTCAGCATGGTAAGGTCATAACCTACGCCTCTAGACAACTTAAGCCCCATGAGAAGAATTATCCTACTCATGATCTTAAGTTAGCAGCAGTAGTCTTTGCCTTGAAGATTTGGAGGCATAATCTATATGGAGTCCATATAAATGTGTTCACAGATCATAAGATCCCTCAGTATGTATTTTCTTAGAAAGATATCAATATTCATCAGAGAAGGTGGTTAGAGGTCTTAAAATATTATGACATAAGTTTTCTTTATCATCTGGGCAAGGCCAGCATAGTGGCCGATGCTCTCAGTAGACTATCTATGGGTAATGTTGCTCATGTTGAGGATAGTAAGAAGAATTCATCTTAAAATCCATCAGCTTACCAGAGTAGGTGTTCGCTTAGTTGATATAGAGGAGGGTGATATATGGGTTCAGAGTAGCTCAAAATCATCTTTAGTTTCTGAGGTAAAAGAAAAGCAAGATAGAGATCCCAGTCTAGTCAAGTTGAAAGAGTCAGTCAAGGATCAGAAGGTTGAGGTTTTATCCTAGTGGGGAGATGGTGTTCTGTGTTTCTAGGGTCGTCTGTGTGTTCCAGGTGTAGATGACTTGAGGCAGCGAATTCTTGTAGAAGCACATAGTGTGCGCTACTCTTTTCATCTAGGGCCACAAAGATGTACTGCGACTTGCGGGAGATCTATTAGTGGAGTGGGATGAAAAAAGATATAGCAGAATTTATGGCTAAGTGCTCTACATGTCAGCAGGTTAAGATAGAGCATCAGAAACCTAGTGGGTCCATGCAGGAGTTCAATATTCCTACTTGAAAGTGGGAAAAAGTGAACATGGACTTTGTGACAGGTTTGCCTCGTACTCGTCATCAGCATGATTCAGTTTGTGTCATTGTAGATAGGGTGACCAAATCAACTTATTTTCTCCTAGTCTATACCTCTTATTAAGTTAAGGATTATGCCAAACTCATTATCAAAGAGTTGGTCAGATTGTACGGAGTTCCGTTATCTATTTTCTTAGATAGAGGTACCCAGTTCATCTATCATTTCTGGAAAGTGTTCCAAAGGATCTTGGTACCCAAGTTCATCTCAGTACAGCCTTTCATCCTCATACAGATGGTCAAGAAGAAAGGACCATTTAGATTTTAGAAGATATACTGTGAGAGTGTGCAATTGATTTCAAGGGTAGTTGGGATGACCACTTGCCTTTGATTGAGTTTGCATACAACAACAACTATCATTCCAGTATTACGATGGATCCATTCAAAGATCTCTATGGTAGGAGTTACAGATCTCTAGTTGGTTGTTTTGATGTTAGTGAGCCCTCAATTATAGGGCCTGACTTCGTATTCGATGCCGTAGAAAAAGTCCAGTTGATCAGAGAAAGACTTGGGGCTGCTCAGAGCCGACATAAGTCTTATGCAGATTGTAGTACCCCGTACTTCTACTTAGCTTAAATTTATCCCAAAGATGTTAAAGACTTGTTTTAAAGATGAATCCACTTTTATATATGTGGTATTTTCAGATATTGTTTCAGTTTTGGTATTGTCATTCCACATTATTCAGATATGGTTTTATCAGATGTTTATCAATTTTGAATCTTATGGCTTGTTTCAGCCTACTATTTTGGATATTTTATAGTATAATATTCAGTGGTTAGTTACAGATATCAGTCATGGGTTAGCTTATGGTCCTTCGGTGTCATGGGTACCGTGTAACATTCTGGGTACCAAATTCGGGACATTACAGATTGTTAATCAACCTTTGGTCAAAGTTTCCCAAATTTTACTTTTATTTGTTGTTTTTGTTTAGTGCAGGTTGATTACCTTGTATGCCAAGTACATAGAGATCAGGTGAACCTTTATTATCTATTCATCTAAAACCTTAACTTATTGGCAGAATAGATAATCAATAGAATTCGGAGAGGTTAGCTACTCAACAGGAAGAAACTAGACTAGCTGCCTTGGTAGCTGCACAGTTAAACTAGCAGAATGTAGAAACTATAGGTCGATCACTAAAACTAGATGATGATGACCTGGGTGATGATGATTTATTAAATTTGATAAATTCGAGGCGTGCAGATAATGTGCCCACACCTACAAATAGAAATGTCAATAGAAATCACCCTACTAGGGAGAGACCAGAGCATCAGGCCGTCCAATTTAATATAGAGGATGATGATAATGATTTGGATGGAGTTGGTGAAACCGAGGCTATTATTCCTCTGCCCTTAGCACCCGAAGCCAAGTTTAATATCAAGAGCACTATGATTCGATTATTACATCTTTAGGGGATTTTTGTAGGACTTATAGGTGATGACCCGAATATGCATTTAGTTAACTTTATCTCGACATAAAAATCATTTGATACCCTAGGAAGTGGGGAAAATGCTATTTAGTTGAGGCTGTTTATATTGTCTATGTCTGTGGAGGCAACTTTATGGTTGAATAGTCTAACTCCCGACTCTATTACCAATTGGAGGCAATTGAAAGATGCTTTCTTAGAAAGGTTCTTTCTGTTGTCCAAGAAGGCTCAATTGAGAGATAAAATTAGTAACTTCAAGTAGCTTCCAACTGAAGATTTCCCTAAGACTTGGGAGAGGTTCAAGAAGAAGCTTATGCAGTGTCCAAATCATCAGATGACCAATGTTCACTTGATAGAGATCTTATATTAGGCCTTGAACTCTGTGACTAAGACAGTGGTGGAAATGTTGCTGGTGGGTCATTCATAGACCTTACCTTTCCTAAAGCGACTGAGATGCTTGATCATATGATAAAGTAGAGTAAAGTTTGGTATTCCAGGGATTTTGATGTAGCAAGCTCTACTGTATCTATTGACATAACTGCAAAGCAGAGGTGAAGAAAAGAAGAACGTGACCAGGACATGGCTCATATAAAGACACAGATGGATCTTCTCACAAAGGACTTATTATTTGGGAAGACAAAGAAGGTTATAGTTGTGGCATCACAAGGAAAATCCAACTTTGATTCTAAGGAAGAAGCCAATTACTTGAAAAATCAGGGGGTTTCTGAGGCAGTGGCAAAGGAAACCAAGGTCAGAACAATTATGACAAGTCTGGCTATAAGGATCGTGACTAAGGAAATTAGAAGAGTAAGAATGATATGAGTGGGTTGTATGTCCCTACTGGAAACCGTAAGGCTACTGTAACTAGTTCAGGAAAGATTTCCATAGTGGACATGATGGCTATGCTATTAAGGGAGTAGAAGCAACCAATACTGGAGTACCTGAGATGAAAAGTAATTTGTCCTCGATGAATCAGTTGGTTGATTCGCATTTAACTTTGATAAAATAGTTGGAGTAGGAAATAAATCGTCTGTTGCATTGAATCAGAGAAAGAGTGGCACTCTACCAAGTGACATAGTTTAAAATCCAAGGAAAGATGGTTCATGTATGGCAGTTACCACTAGGAGTGGTAAGGTGTTGTCAAGCCCTTCTGTGGGCAAGCCAGTGGCTGATCTTATGGTAGATAATGTTGACAAAATCGAGAATGATCATCTAGTGGTGGTCGATAAACTGGATGAGGTGATTGATGATATACCATCCAACTATCAATAAGGTGATGAGTTAGAGAAGAGCAAGGGAGAAAAGGCTGAAATGTTGGTTACTACACTACCAAAACCACTTTCTCCATTTCCCCACCGATTAAAGAAGAAGGCCAACGACACTAAGTTTGGCAAATTTATGTCCATGCTTAAGTAGTTGATTATTAATTTGCCATTAGTGGAAGCATTGGAGAAGATGCCCAGGTAACCAAAGTTCATGAAAGATCTTGTCACGAAGAAAAGAACAGTTAGCTATGACCCGATGGACAATCTCCATCATTGTGGTGCTATCTCCATAAGATCCTTGGTGCTGAAAAAGATAGACCAGGAAGCATTTACCATCCCATGCACTATTGGGCCTCTGATTTTACAAAACCTCTATGTGACTTGGGAGGTAGTATAAACATGATATCAGTTGTTGTGTATAAGAAATTGGGTTTGGGGGATCCTACTCCCACAAACATTAGCTTTTTATGGTAGACAGGTCTGTGAAGCGGCCCGTGGGGATTCTATATGATGTATTAGTTAAGGTGGCCAATTTTATATGCTCCAGGTGATTTTTTTTCATTCTTTATTGTGAGGTGGATTTTGAGGTAACCATAATCTTTGGTCAACCTTTCCTCGCAACCAGAAGTGTACTTATTGATTTGAGAGAAAATGAGCTACTCTTTAGGCTAAATGATAAAGTAGTTCGATTTGATATATGCCAGTCTATGAAACAACATAAATATATGAGCATATTTTCTATTGTGGATGTCTATTATGGGGAGGAACAGGAAGTGCCTATAGAAGAAAAATTTGCTATGGACACATTAGCTGCTATATTGATGAACTTTTATCATGATGGAATTGAAGATTTTACGGAGATGGTGTGTGCCTTAACGGGCATGAGGTCTTATTCATATGCACCTAAGAAGTTGGATTTGGACTTGAAAAATCACTCATGTCCAACTGCAAAACTGTCTATTTAAGAGCCACCTATTTTGGAGCTGAAAGAGTTACCTAGTCATTTGAGGTATGTGTTCCTAGGCAGTGGGAATACACTACATGTTATTGTTGCAACTAACTTAGGTAAGCAACAAGTGGAAGCCCTTATCTCTCTCCTTAAGAGATATAAGAAGACTATTGGTTGGACGATCACAGACATTATCTGCATCCCTCCTGGTATATGTACACATAAAATTCAGCTAGAGAAGGATTGTGTCCCAACCATTGAACATCAGCGTCATCTAAACCCACCTATGCAAGAGAAGGTGAATAAAGAAATCATCAAGTGGCTAGATGCAGGAGTATTCTACCCCATATCAGACAGTAAGTAGGTGAGTCTTTTTAGTGCGTGCCCAAGAAAAGAGGCATGATAGTGGTGGCTTACGAGAAGAATAAGTTGATGCCACTCAGTCCTTTTACTGTGTTGAGGGTGTGTTTGGATTATAGAAAACTTAACTCATGGACATTAAAGGACCACTTACCCATGGCTTTCATGGATCAGATGCTCGATTGGCTAGTGGGAAGGGGTTGGTACTGTTTCTTAGATAGGTATTTTGATTACAACCAGATTTCTATTGCTCTTGATGATCAGGAGAAGACGACATTCACGTGCCCATATGGCACATTTACTTTCAAGAGGATGCCTTGCAGGTTATGTAATGCACCTGCCACTTTTCAGTGATGCATAATGTCAATATTCTCTAATACAGTTGAAGACACCTTAGAGGTGTTTATGGATTATTTTTTAGTTGTCGGTGATTCTTTTGAACTCTGTTTGCTAAATCTTATCCGGGCATTGCAGCAGTGCAAAGAGTTCAACCTTGTCTTTAACTAGAAAAAATGCCACTTCATAGTGAAGGAGGGAATTGTTCTTGGCCACCAAATTTCAGCCAAAGGCATTGAAGTAGATAAGGCAAAAGGTCAAAGTAATTGAGAAACTACCTCCCCCTATCTCAGTTAAAAGGGTACGCAGCTTTCTCGGTTATGCAGGGTTTTACCACAGATTCATAAAGAACTTCTCAAAGATTACAAACCCACTTTGTAAACTTTTAGAGAAGGAGGCTACGTTCATTTTTGGAGATGACTGCAGAAAGTCCTTTGAATGTTTGAAGTTGAAACTAGTGGAGGCTCTAGTTATTATTGCTCCTGATTGGACGAACCCATTTGAGATTATATATGATACCTGTGTAGTGGCACTTAGGGTTGTTCTTGGCCAGAAGAAAGAAAAGATGTTCCATCTGATATATTATACAAGCAAGGCCCTAAATGAAGCTCAGAAGAATTACTCTGTCATTGAATAGGAACTTCTAGTAGTAATGCAGGCTTTTGAGAAGTTCCGAGCATATTTGTTGGGTACCAAGGAAGTGGTGCACACTGACCACGCTGCCTTGAGGTACTTAATGGCGAATAAGGAAGCTAAGCAAAGGCTGATACGGTGGGTATTGCTACTTTAAGAATTTGACTTCGAGGTCAAGGATCGAAAGTGTTGTGAGAATCAGGTAGCTGACCACTTATCCAAACTTGAAGGAAAGGAAGCAGTCAAGGATGAGCTAGATATTGATGATTCCTTTTTGAATAAGAAAATATTGGCTGAAGTGCTCGAAAAAGTACCTTGGTATGCTGACTTCGCTAACTATACGGTAAGTGAAGTGATGCCGGAGAATCTTTCCTTTCATCAACGGAAAAATTTTCTCCATTATGTGAAATATTTTTTCTGGGATGATCCGTATCTATTTTAGCGGTGTTCGGATGGCATTATTAGATGGTGCATCCCAGAAGTAGAGGTGTTAAGTATACTAGAAGCTAGTCATACTTCCCTAGTTAGAGGTCACCATGCAGGTGATCGTACTGCAAGAAAAGTTCTTCAGAGTGGCTAATATTGGCCCACCTTATTCAAAGATGCCTACGAGTTCGTGAAGAGATGTGACCAATGCCAAAGAAAAGGGTCTATCTCAAAGAACCATGAAATTCCAATGTTGAAGATACTAGAGGTAGAATTTTTTTATGTTTGGGGTATTGATTTTATAGGGCCCTTCGAGAGTTTATTCGGGATGAAGTACATATTGGTTGCAGTTGACTATCTGTCAAGTGGGTCGAGGCGGTAGCTTTGGCAAATAATGAAGGAAAGTAGGTTATTGCATTCTTAAAGAGAAATATCTTCTCTCACTTTGGGGTACCATGTACCATCATAAGAGATGGAGGATCACACTTTTACAACAAGATATTCAGTGTTGCCTTGGCAAAATATAGAGTTAACAGCATAAGGTGGCTACCCCATATCACCTACAGACCAGTGGGCAAGTGGAAATCTCAAATAGGGAAATCAAAGATATCCTTGCCAAGATCGTAAATCCTAGCAGAAAGGATTGGTCTAGGAAGATAGACGATGTCTTATGGGCATACTGAACGACTTTTAAGACACCTGGTGGTATGTCGCCATACCAACTGGTTTATGGAAAGGCGTGTCATTTGCCTATTGAGCTAGAGCATAAAGCATTGTGGGCACTGAAGTGGCTTAATCTAAACTGGAATGAGGCAGTGAATATGAAACTGGGGCCACTGAATAAGATGGATGAGTTCCATCTTAGAGCATATGAATGGGCTGATCTATACAAGGAAAGAATGAAGAAGTACCACGACCAAAGAATTGAAAAGTTGGATTTCCAGAAAGGTGATTTAGTACTCTTGTTCAACTCCAGACTCAAACTGGAGTAGTAGAACTTAAAAATAAAGAGGGAAGTATCTTCAAGGTAAATGGGCAGCGTGTGAAGCTGTATATCGGTCCAATGAACTCGATAATAAGTATTGAGACTATCTATCTCGATGAAGTCTGAGTAATTAAGATTATTGAGTCATGCCACAATAATAAATCAAGTGCTAGTAGGAGGCAACCAACATTGTGTGTTGTAAAGCATCAGTTTAAGTTATTTTGTTATTTTGTGCAAGCTGAAGGGTTTGTGTAAGTTTGTAGGTCTCAAAGTGCAGGAAAATAGAAACTAAGAAAGTTTGGGTGACCGACGGGTCACCCGACGGACCATCGTGGTAACCGTCGCAATAAGTTCTAGAAACCAGGACACTAGAAAAGTAACAATGGGTTTGACAGACGGATCATCGCAGGCTTGATGGATTGTCATCCAAACCACCATTGATGAGTCACAAGGTAAGTTCAATGGATAGGGCAACAGGTTTTCCCTGTGGACCTTCGCATGTTTGATGAGCCATCTCTTGAACCGTCATACTTAACCATAATTTAGTGGATCGGGTTGGATATGTTAGAATTGATGAGTATTTTGTCCTTATTCGACCCAAATGGTTTTAAATTGATGATTTGAAGCGATTAATTAACCCCCTAAATATTCAACATACCTGAGACTCTTCATTCTCTTTTGAAACTTCCCACCTTCTCTTTCCTTCTATTTAAATTCCATTTCTTCTCTTTCTCTTTTCAATCACAAGCAACAAAAGTTCTTCACAAAAGTAAGGTGTCATATTGTGTCCTGTGTTTAGAGTGCAAGTCAGGATAGTGATCAAGTGTTGCAACACTAAGGTATGATATCTCCATTATCTCTATTTTATTCAACACTAAGAACCATGAAAGCATGTGAAGGCTACTATGTTAAAACAATCCTCTTTAATTTTGAGTTATTTTGTGTTGGTCTGAACTGACTCAAAATATAACAAACTTTATCCTGGGTAAAGTCTGAGTAGCCTATGGATCAATAAAAGTAAAATTAGTAATGTATTATTGATGAAAATATCCTGAGAATCGTGTTTGCATTAAGAGTGTGCAAAGTGTTAGATAAAATGCCGAAATGAGTCCTGAAGTTGAAAATGTCAGGCTGCGGTCAGTGCGACGGATCGTCGGATACCCAATAACCCATCTCCTAAAACCATCGCCACTTTCTTATAAATAGATTTACTAGAATGTCGCTCATGGTTTGGGTCAACGGACCATCGTAGGTTCGATGGATCGTTGCCCTAGCTGTTGCTGGTCCTGTCTTCTAGTTTGACTATGTGAACTGATAAACGCTTCACTTGCAGGTATTATGGTAAACAAATTACCACCAACCAGAGGTAGGGGTAGAGGCTAATAAGCCAGGAAAGGGTCATCTCAGAGTTTGGATGCACTAGCACACAACACTCGGCAAAATCGTCGGGTGATTTCTTTATTCTCCAGTCTGAAGAGGAGGGTGAAAGTAGTAGTAGCAGCAGCTCAAGTTCTATTCCGGTTAAGAAAGGGGTTAAAACATCTAGCCCCGTCCAAGAGGATATTCTAGAGCAGGAGGACCAGAACATGTTTTGATGCAAGGACCCACAATTGCGGGAAGCTATCAGGTGGTAGGTTAAAGGTGTTAGGAGTCACTTCTACAAAGGGCTCGAGCTAATGAATAGGTTGGAAATAAGGAGGTCTATTTTTTAGGAACACCATATTGTGACGACAACACTACACGAGTATCCATAACTCAAGCGTCGATTTAATGAGTATGAATTGGCATGGATGAGTAAGCCACTTGGAACTTATCAACCTAACCTAGTACGTGAGTTCTTTGCCAACTACTTCGCATTGTTGAAGAAGGACTGTACCCCAAGCACATCAGTCAATAATATGAGAAACTTAGACACAGTGCCCGTCGTGGAGTCACTATTGATATCTCTGAGCAAACACTGAATAGATTCCTATTTAGGCCCGACTATTGAATTCCAGGTGCGATGCCAGATTTAGTGCATCAATTGTTCACTAAGAAAGACCAAATATCGTGGCTAGCTAGAATCTTTACAAAAGAAGATGAGCTCGTGTGGTTACAAAAATCACGCGAACAGATATCGAATTCATCCCTAAGTTTTAGGGCCAAGTTCTGGTGGGCAATAGTGAGATTAAGATTGATGCCGATGGTCGGTGATGACTGCCTAGAAATCAACAGAGCTATGATTGTTGTTGCATTAATTGAGGGGTTGACAGTGGACTTCGGCCATATTATTGCTGATAAACTATTTACCCATGCTCATAAAACTACAACTCCGCTGCCATTTCTATGTCTAATCACCAATTTATGCAAACGAGCAAACATTTCTTTGATTAGCGGAGTTGAAAATAAGGTCTGAGCAGTGCACAAATAAGACATTGAGAAAACAAGGGATGACTCGAAGTTTGATATAAGATATAATAGACCTCCTGCCCACTAGACTCAGTCAGCACCAGTTCTTGAACCATCAAAGGTCTCTTCAGGTATGCCATTGCCTCTTCCTATATATGTTCCACCTACCACTTCTACAGGTTCAGCTTTGATACCTATGGGAGGGATTGTAGATTCAACATCAGTCCCGCTTCAATACTATGAATACAAGCTTAATATGGAGAACTTTGCAAAGATGGTTAGTGCTCAGAAGAAGTATAAAAAGAAGCTAGCGATCTGGGGGCAGATTTTAAGCCCTTTGTTGACAGAATTATAGATACAGCAGTGCATCCCTTTAGGAATATTCAAATGAGAATGGACGATATGGAGGAGAGAATCAGTAAGAAGCTGGACGCTATGTCCATTCCAGATTTTACCAAAGTGATTGAGGAGGTTAGAAAACTTTGGGTAGATGTAGACAAGATAAATCAGCAGCCATAGCATACCATATTTGATCCAGTCCTGGTTAGAAGTGATGAAGACGAAGGTCTTATTGACTTAATGGGGCGACCGATCAAAGATAAGGGTAAAAAAACAGCAAAAATAGATGAAAAAACTGAGAAAGCTGCAAAGAGAGCAGAAAAGAAAAGAAAACTTACAGTTATGTCACCCGGAGAATTAGAATACTATCAGATGTAGAAGGCAATTAGAAAGTCAAGGATATTAGAGGAAAAGAGAAAGAAAAGACTGTCAGATGAAGCTACAGGTGTTTTTATAAGCTCTGCCCCATTCAGGAGGCAAATTTCAGATCCTGTCAGACAAGTGGTACCTCCAATTCTGAAAGGAGAAATTTTGAGCACTCCCAACACCATAGGAGTCAACATTTCACTCGATGAGGACACTGGAGGATCACTACACTTCACAGATGCCTCAGATAAATAAGAGACCATACAAGTATACCAACTCCTTTATACTTTATTTGATGCTTTGAGGACAATGCATTTCTTTTTGGTGGGGGTGGTGTACTTGCATATCTAGTTTAATCTTAAGTTTGTCTGCATTTTCATTTCTTATTTAGGAATTAACTGTAGGTTTGCATATTTCCTTTCTTAGGTTCTATTTAGTTGTTAATGTTATTGCATAAAGTGCCATTTATGTTAGCACCTTGTTGTATAAGTGGATGACAAGTGATTGTGGAAAAGTTTTGTTTCTTGATTTTTGTATAATCATTTCCTCTTACTATGTGGTAAAGTACTGTACAACCATTTGTAACTCTAATACTGGCATTAGAAGTTAGTGGTAAAGCAAAGCATGGCTATGTGATCTGGATCCCAATAATTAGTAGGATAAAAATTAACTTAGTGCTTGTGTGGGTGAGTATTTGCATAGTTCTGGCATAAGTGTTACACCTAGAACCTGCTCGGTTCATCAGATGTTGTCATGTGTTTTGACACAATAAGATAGGATAGTAGGACTCCTTGTTTTGTTAGTCCACTTAGCCTAAGTTATGACCCACCAAAAACATTTTGTTCCCTTTGTTAACCCTGTTGAGCTGTATTAGTGTTTGTTCTGTCCAAATAAGTTTGATTCACTCTCTAGAAGGTGTTATGATATACCTTTGGCCCTGGTTTAATTTTGGACATTATGCACTTTAGCTTAGGCAAAATTGCCTAAATTGAGGGTGGCTACTTTGAATTATTGGCAACCTAGGAGGTCGAGTTAAAATTAATCTGAGAGGTAACATCCGACCTTGGTCTAGTTAGATGTCTAAATAGATATTATGCACCTCAACTTTATACATCAGCATAAGTAGAGGGTGGTTGATGCTGTTGTAAAAA
The DNA here is from genome assembly GCA_030864225.1 of Capsicum baccatum var. pendulum. Classification (NCBI taxonomy): domain Eukaryota; kingdom Viridiplantae; phylum Streptophyta; class Magnoliopsida; order Solanales; family Solanaceae; genus Capsicum; species Capsicum baccatum. Next base: position 39,666,529 of record CM061553.1, on the reverse strand, counting down.
CAAATTGGGTAATGACAGGGGCGCGGATGGATAGTAAAGATTGTGAATGAGTGAAAGGAACTTTCATTCTGGTGAGTAGCTAAAAAAGGGTCGAGTTAGTGAAGTTTTGTACTTTAAGCCACTTATCTAAATGAACAACCTACACCGATCCTAAAATCTCATTACAACGCTTAGCAAGTCCTACTTAATCTTGGTGAGTCATTTATGAGAGAACGTTAGATAATAAGGGAAAGATTATGGGTGTGCATTATGTTTGTAACTTCTTTTCGGAGAGTGAGAGGCTTAGTTTCTTCCACAATTTAATTGTGTAATGTGAGGTGGACTTCTTCGATTGTGAGGGCATGTTGAATTATATTTTCTCTACTTATTTCTTTGGGGTGCTGTATCTGTGGCTGTGAATATGTTGATTATTAGTTAATGCCAGTAGTAGATCCATGTGTGTTGAGATCATATAACCGAATGGGCAGTTGAATGATTGTACGATCGTGTTGGTTTTACTGTGAAATGCCCATCATGATGTTGTTCATATATGTATCTTGGTGTTGAGTTTCTTGAGGACAAGCAATTACCTTAAGTTTAGGATGTTGATGTTCCGGCTTTTGATGGAATATTTTAGGCCTTTTTCTTAGGATAATTATGTGTCTTAAAGTAAATATTATTGTATTTAACATTGTACTTTAGTGTTTTCAGGATAAGAACTGAGTATGAAGAATTACTTGGATAAATTGGGCAAAACAAAGGAAAAATAATCAGAGACGGCTTAGGCGATGGACCATCGACCTTGCGACAAACCGTCGGCCTGAACCGTCACCCCAAAATAGAATATAGTAACACTGGATATCCTATGACAGACCGTTGACTCTGCGATGAAACATCGGCCTAAACCGTCTCCAAGAAATGAAATGCAAAATCACTGGAAGTCATGTGATAGACCAGGCGATGAACCATCAGCCCTGCAATGAACTGTCTCCCTACCAATCGCCTAGAAGTAGAACATGGACTTACTGGAGCTCCAGTGATGGTATTGGCGATGGACCTTCATCCCAGCGATGAACCGTTGCTCGACCCGTCGAGCATGAAGTGGCAACTCCGAGTTTGAATTTTTAAACCCTAATTCTAGAATCATATATATGAGAAGTATTAGGGTTTATTCCGGCTGTTTTAACATCAGTTTCATACTCTCTCCGCTATTGAGAGTTGTGTAATACTTTTCATTATGATTTGAAGCTAGAAATTAAGATTCGAATATTAGATTATATATTTCCATTAAAGATTGAGAAGAACAATACTGTAACTTTTGTAAGTACTCTCTTGGAGCTATTTATGAACATCAATATATCTTTGATATATTATATGGAGGTGAGTAGCTAAACTCCTATAACTAGGGTTATGGGAGCCTTGTTGTAGAGAGCTATTTGGGGTTGTGAATCTATGTGGTTTCTAATATCTATCTAAATTGTATGAATCTCTATTCATTATAATGAAATCTCTTGGTTGCAAACTTGAGAAGTGAGCCCATGAACACCACTTGTCTGACAAAAAAGTGGATGTTGGGAAAAAAAGTGATCCATATGAAATCCATCGACTTACCTTTTGGGTTAAAGGGTTGATGCCTTAACGGGGTTAACCCTCATGAGAGTGTTATTGAATAATTCATGAATCCTTTAAGTTTGAGAGAAATAAAGGGTGAAACACCCATAAGGTTGAGAAACATGTGGGTAATCTTTAGAATTCAATATTTCTTGTTATTGAATCTATAAGGTAGAATTCGAGCACAAATTCACAACCCTAACTATTTGAAATTCTTGGCGAACATAACTCTAGTTAATTCATTCTCATTGAAATTATACTCACGTTCACTCTTATTAGCTGGAACTCTGTGTGATACCAGTACGAAAGAATATTGTTATCATTTTACCCCTTTTTGCTTTGGAACCTTAGATGAACAGTCTAATAATAGTCACAATACTTAGTGAACATGGTATTCCCTGTGGGATTCAACACCCAACCCAGTTAGGTTATGTATTTGACATCAATCGCTTACATGTTCGTAAGAGAATTGTAATTTGGGCGTATCAGGGGTCTATCGAAAATAGCCTCTCTACTTCTTCAGAGGTAGCGGTATGTACTGCGTACATTTTACCCTCCCCAGGCTTCACTTTGTGGGAATACACTGGGTTTGTTGTTGTTGTTTCTGTTGATCATGATCATTTGTCATATCTTATTATAATATATTAGCATATCCTCCCGCTACACATTATGACTATTTACCCATCTATACATCTAAATTACTTTCATAGCTCTATTAGTTTCAACTAAACTTCTTTTGCAACCTCAACGGAAACCTAACTTAACAATACTCAACCACCAAATACTTCATTAATATCCTGTACTTTTCTAACATAATAAATACCATCAATAACTACTTTCCTACTTCAAGAAAACAACAATTCACCTTAACTAATAACTCCTTCTCTATCTTCCACCAAGGAACCTGTACCACATTCATCATCCCTAAACTAACACACGAGGACATATGACCTCACTACTAACTCGATAGAATGAATAAGTTCATCTATATACTTTCAATCAATCTCCATTACCACCTTTTTTGTCACTACACTTCTAAACCTAAACTTCTAACTATAAGAAGGTTCTACTACTTATAAATCATAACACTCTAGGTTACAATATCTCTGAAATGCAAACTCTATTTAACAACCTAGGTTCATACTATCTCCTACCATGGGCACTATCTGGATTAAAGGGGTTAAAAAAGAATCTAAATACATAACATATTCTTTCTTATCTGCACAACACATATGGATGAGGATATAAACTTTCAACTTAAGGAATTTGTAACACACTAGCGAGCTCCTCTCAAGCCCCTTGTGTGACTTCTAAAGTTGTTGTACATTTAAGAGCATCATTTTGAGAGGAATTGGAATCTAATACTCATGTTATGTCAAAAAGTCATAGATAGAGAATTATGTAGTAACAAAAAAATCGACAGAAGTTTCTAAAAGAACAACTTTACTACCCAATCTAGAGTATGAAAGAAAGAAAACTCTTCTTAAATGCCATATAGCCTCTTGAAAAAAGGTACAGACGTCTCCGTACCATTTTGCAAGACTATACTAGGCACGACTTCATAGACACCCTAGGACACTTGAACTCTGTGCTCTGATACCAAGTTTATAATGCCCCAAGACTACCCCCAGGATGTCACATAGTGCTTAAGACCACAAGTGATCCCAAGCTAACTCTTGTATTGGCATATTTCTTGAGTTACTAATTTAATTACATAAAACTGAAAGTAATAGCAGAAGAAAAGTGTTTAGTTGAACACTTTCAAAACAAGACTATTTAAAATATTTACACTTTGGTAATGTAAGACAAATTGAAATCACATACATCAACTCTACTAACTGTCAATGAAGCCTCTACTACTATTAACTATAGGTAGCCGGGACATGACTTCCAGCTATCCTTAATCAATACGACTAAATAAAAGAATGGTATTGAAACTGTAGTTGACTCAAGTCCTCGATCAAAAGAACTCATCATATGTTTACTGGAAACTACAACTGTCTGATTATGATATGTGTACTACAACTGGTACCTATATTATGAGACAATGTAGAACATAGACATATATGTGGATCAGTACTTTTAGAATGTACTGAAAAAGTTGGGGTGAATGCATAGAAAAAACAATAACTCAATGCTCATATAAAATTTTCAAGAATGCATGCTAAGTGTAAATGACTCACCTTGGCTTGAGTAAACAAGGGTTGAAAAATAATAAACATCAGTAACAAAGTATAAAGACAATATTTGTGAGCAATAACACATCATTTCTAAAAGCTTTACTTTTATTCTTTCTTAGGGAGTTTCTTCTAACCGAAATAAACCATGTGATCTATCATGGAGTCCAACGCCTCTTACCCAGATTAGGAGAGCTGTTCTACCCTTGACATCGGAATAAAACCTAAACTAAAGTGATTACTATACTAAACCCACTATGGGCATTAAAACATATGGTGGCACATAGTTTTGGGGCATGTGACCTTGCCCTCATACCCAACTCGGTGTTAAAATAATACTCTCATATTACTTATATGCCCTCTCTTTAGGGAATCCACCTTAAAATAGAATAAGGTTTTATAATGAAAACCATTTATGCTTCTCTTTTTGCTTTAAACTGTAATCAAAATGAATAAATATGGATTCCATCTCTTAGCTAAGCATCAAAAGATCAATTCTTTCTTAAATCTTGAAATAAGGTCATCAAAGAATACTTAAAAGCTTAATCTTCTTGAACTCTTAATACGCGAACTTAGGGCTTAAAACTCATGCTTTAAACTTATGTCAATTCATAATATAACTTCATGTTCAATAACAATCTTGAAATACTTCAACAATATCAAGTCAAGATAGTGCAATCTCATGCATAATATAAATCTTATAAGTTAAAACATAAACACAAGTAACTCTTGATATACTCAAAGTTTTAAATCTCATGATAATCGCATGCTTCAAAAATATGTATATACTTGGGTATGAACCCTACTTCAAAACAATTAAATAAAATCTTTAAATCATGTAATTTGGGCACTAGGGTGAAAGGATGCCCTTGTTCAAATCTCATATACATTAATAGGCTTGATTTGATGGAGAAAGCTTGACCTTAAAAGCCTTGGAAATGATCTTGAAAAATTTTCCTAGAATTCTTAGACTAGAGAACTTAAATTTTTGTTTATCTTGAAGAGAATGTAACTTGAAGTTGAAGTTCTTAGGAAGAGCTTAGGGTTTGTTCTTAGAGAGGAAGGCTTTCTTGGAGAGAAATTATGAATAAAGGGGCCAATAATGCTCCTTGGGGGCTTTCATTATGTGTTATGAACAAATTTGGGTGGGGAAAATGACCCATTTGCCCTTAAAATGAGGAATCAAAAGCTGTAAAATAGGGGCGGGCGATAGAGCGTGCGTCGCGGGCTAATCGCGCGTACTTACTGCCCTTCTCACGAAAATGACTATAATTTTTTGTTCGGGTATCGGATTAAGGAAAAATTGGTATTGTTGAAAAGCAGACTCAATTATCTACAATTTGGTGGTATTGAATTGAAAAATTCTATGTATATCATAAGTTATATACGTTCAAAGTAGACCCTTGTAGAATCGAATACCAAATTTTGGACGAATCAAAGGCTCTTAGCTCAACTTCTCTCTAAGTGATTTGTATAAACATTTTTTCACCTCGAAAGCACTTCACACACTAGGATAATGATCATGACACATGAATTCAAATATAAATCATGGATTTAGAGTTTACACTCATAGGAATGACGATTCCAAGTCTAGCCCAAAAATATGGCGTGTTACAGAAACTATTGGCACAAAAAAGGTCATCAAATTCTAATTTTATTTTTTAGCCATTTGTTACCAACTTTATACAATACAAATTCAAATTTGATACATATGATATACATATATACATACATACATATATAAATACATACATTATATATACATACATACATGCATATATACATACATACATATATATATACATACATACATATATATACACACACATATATATATATATACATTGTATAATAAAGATACAAGTTCAATATGCATCTTATGCATATGAATATTTTATAAAATAATGATACAAATTTTAGGCACATCATATTTGTAAAGTGCATATTCTGTATGACAATGGTATAATTTATACTCATAAATTCATAATGAAATGTGTCAGTATAGTATATGAATTGTATCAGTTTGATATATAGATTGTATTTGAACTACCAAAGCCAAAATGATCCAAATTAGACAAGGGTCCTTTAGTTGAATTAAAATGACCGACTGATCACTCCATGTCCAATGACCCAAACATGAGTCAATTGGTTGGAGATGAGCCCACTTGTGTCATCTTCCCAATTAAAATTTAGCTATAATGATTCAAACTCAAAAGTATTATTATTTAGTAATATAGTGATAGTAATAAAACAAACTATAAATAGATAACAACCATCTCCTTTTCAATCAACAAGCATTCATCTTACCAATCATATCGATGAAGTGAGTGTGAGGCTGTGAATCATAACTCTTGAAGTTGAGAGGCTAGAATTTAGGTTTGTACTTCATAAAATATAAATGGTAAAGAGAGGTGTAGGTTTTGAGATTTTTAAATTAAAACACTTTAAATAAGGTTCTAGAGTATGGTATAAGTGTCACACACCTTTTTCGTACTCTAAAAAATGGTTATATTTTAATGTTCGAAAAGGATTTTATTATTTAAGTGACAAGAAATGAAAATTTATTTCGAAAAAGGATTATTTACATTTTTTTACTCAGAGTCGCCACTTGGCATAATCTGGTGTGCCATGTCACCATTGGAAAAATCCATTTCAAAACCATTTAACTCTTTAAACTGGTTTACGAATAGAGACTCCGGCTAAGGAATTTTGTTGACCGAGGAGAAGGTGTTAGGCACCCCTCGATTCCGTGGCTCAACCACGGTCGCTTGGTAGAGTGTATCAACTATTTTAGCATTACGAAATGTATAAACCACACAAAAGCACACAAAATAATCAAACAAAAAACAAAACAAAACAATCCAAAAAAGTAAAGTCCAGTCCAATTATACAGTCCAAAAATAAATAATGCGAAAATATAAATCTATTGTACCCTAAACTAATCCTATACTACGCTCTACCGCTTCACCCGACGCCTCGGGCCTTCACCACGAACATCTTCCAAGTACAAGGTACTTCGGGGTATTCCCCGGTGAATAAATATATACAAATACTTCGGGGCATTCCCCGGCCAAATTATACAATTGAATTAAATGCGACAAAAAAAACAAAACCATTCCAACACATATTTCAAATATGTCTTCAATCCACCATGCCTAAATTTGTCTGCCCGAACCTACCATTTGCATATCCAATTAGCGAACTAAAATTGTGACACTATCGAATTTAATCAAGTCGATGCTTATCGTGAATTAAGCGACTATCAATGAATCAACGTAAACTAATGTTCACTTTTGTCAATTTTAATTCTGCCCCAAACAATCAATCTTACTTCTCCAAACAAGATATCATCTCATCACATAATCCATAATTAATCCACAATCAAGGGAATTAAAATACCAAACCAGAACAACAATAATTCACATCATCACGAGTCAACCAACACACAATATTAGAATTAATGCATCGGATACCATCAACAATAAAACAAAAGAGGTAAAGAGTAGAATTAGACCTCGATGACAACTTTATTCCAAATATCAGTCAATCAAAAGACGAAATCCGCGCACCGAAGAACATCGAATCGAACCTCAATAACGAGCCACATGAACTCAATAATGAGAAATAATAACACGAACTGACTTGAATCCCAAGAAAGAAATAATAACACGAACTGACTTGAATCTCAAGAAAGAAGAAGTATCACTCAAGTCGAAGACCGATAATGCCAAAAACCAAGAAAACCGTGTTCGAGATCTTTGAAAAAAGGCAAAAACAGATCGGGAATCAGGGAATTACCAAAGAAACAGAGGAACCCATACTATTCGAGCTCTGGTGAGATAATAATGGAAATAACCGAGAATAGAATAGTTGGACCAAAGCTGTCCGTGCTGTTTTCAGGCGAGTTTCATTAGAAACAGTAGTGGATAGCAACGACTGGGTCTTTTTTATGGTAAATCTGGCGTAACAATGATAGTAATACCCAGAGGATGATTTTCAGTCAATTTCTGGTGAGAAAACTCAACGGATCCCCATTTTTGTTACTCTCAATCTCTAATCTCTCTCCATCTCACTTCTCTTCCTCACGATCTCTCTTCCTCCATTTGGTTTCTCTCTCGAACTCTCAATTTTTCCCTCGTTTTCTCGCTATTTCTTCGATCCCTTCCCTCGTTTTCTTGCAGTTTCTCTGATCTCTCCCCTCTCTACGCCTCTTCGTTCATGGTGTGTGGGGTATCATGTATGGTCTGTGTGTAAATAGAATTGAGAATGGTGTTGTTGTGTTTGTGAACTCAGAAGCTGAAGAAGAAGAAAAGAATGTTGTCTGCCCCCTTCTTTTTTTTTGTATATGGCATGTGTATATATAATTCCTTAATTTTGGAATTCTCTTTTCTGTTAGTAAGAATAGGAAGCTTCCCTGTGGGGCCCACCTCTCCATTATCATGATGCCTGTGTGTATTTCCTCAAAATAAGAACAAAATGGTCCCTTTTTCTGTTGTTTTTTTCTCGAAGGTTCCCTGGGTCCTATTTTTGTTTGGGTAGGTTGCTAGTAAGACAAAATTAGTTAGGGGATTGTTATTTTTGTTATTTTGTGGAGGGATTATCACACGGGTGAGGGTACACGGTAGGATAAAAATGGGTAAAAGTGAATAAAAATTGAACTTTTAAGGTAAAAATGGGTAAAATGACATCGGGGAGGGACGAAATTAGGTGTCTACATCATGCCCCCTTTGAATGTAAACATGAAGTGTTTTCAGTAAAAGAAGTAGACAGCCAGACCAAATTTTGACCCGACCATTATTCAAAGAGAGAAATAGAAGGAAGAAGGACAATCGGGTTTTGACCCGACCATTATTCAAAGAAAGAAACAGAAGGAAGAAGGACAACCAGGTTTTGACTTAAGACATCCTACCTACCCAAGTTATGAGAGAATCAAGTCACAAGTATTTCAAAAGATTGGAAAGAGATGGACTATACCAAGTTGGAGAGTCGAGTGGGGTTCCATCAAGGTTCCGTTCCATGGCTCTGTCATTACATTAAAAATGAAAATTACAAGTTAAAGCATAAATAAAATTACAAAAATCCTATCTATACAGCTTCTTTTGGATTTGTGACTTGAGTTTCATCACCCTATTCTTCAGGCGGGATCCTGACTTTCTATTTCATCAACTTGTTGCTATGCTTTCAACTTCTTCACCCTGTTCTGCATGTGGGCTCCTGAAATCACATCAAAACTAAAAAGAAAATTATCCCCAAACAAATATTATTATAAAGAGAAATTTTGTTTATTTGCCAGAAAAGTAAAGTTTCAAAAACAAAATTGAATTTTTGCCCTAGTTTATCCTCAGAAGACTTTTGGAAAAGTCACATCATACCTACTTGCATGTTCCAATGATGAATCAAGACTCTGACTAAGAAATGCATCTCTTAAGAGTAAAATTAAATAACCAAAACTAGGAAGTGCATCTCCTAAGAATTAAAGTGAGGGATTCTAACTAGAAAGTGCGTCTTCTAGAGATACAAGTTTAAGTTAAAAGTGTGTCACCTAAAAATGAAAACTAGCAAGGAAGTGCATCTCCTAAGTATTAAGTGCAATAACTCGACTAGAAAGTGCATCTTCTAGGAATCAAGACTTAAGTTAGAAAGTGCATCACCAATGGTGCTTGAATTATCAAAATAAGGAAGTGCATTTTCTTACCAACGCCTCTTGAATTACTCAAACAAGGAAGTGTGTTTCCTTACAAATATTTCTTGAATTACCCAAGCCAGGAAGTGCGTATCCTTACAAATTTTACTTGAATTACCCCAAACAAGGAAGTGTGTCTCCTTACCAATGTTTCTGGAATTACCCGAATGAGGAAGTGCGTCTCCTTACAAATGTTGCTGGGATTACCCGAACAAGGAAATGAGTCTCCTTACAAATGTTGCTGGATTTACCAAATAAGGAAGTGTGTCTCCTTACAAATATTGCTTGAATTGTCAAAACAAGGAAGTGCGTCCCCTTATAAATGATGTTGGAATTTTCCAAACAAGAAAGTATGTTTCCTCTAAATGTTGCTGGATTTACCAAATAAGGAAGTGTGTCTCCTTACAAATGTTGCTCGAACTTCCCACACAAGGATTATCATAAGGCAGTATTTTATATTTGAAAGCGTGGTCCCATTTTTCAGGAGGAACCCGAACAGAAAGTAAAACCTCATTTTACAAAAGGATCCTGAACAGAAAGTAAAATCTCACTTTTCAGGAGGGCCCTGAACAGAAAGTAACTCCCATTTTTCAGGAGGGTCCTGAACAGAAAGTAAAATCCCATTTTTCAGGAGGGTCCTAAGCATAAAGTAAAGTCCCATTTTTCAGGAGGGTCCTGAACTAAAAGTAAATTCCCATTTTTCATGAGGGTCCTGAACAGAAAGTAAAATCCCATTCTTCAGGACGGTCCCGAGCAGAAAGTAAAATCCTATTTTTCAGGAGGGTCCTGAACATAAAGTAAAGTCCCATTTTTAGGAGGGTCCTGAATTGAAAGTAAAATCCCATTCTTTAGGGGAGGGTCCTGAACATAAAGTAAAATCCCATTTTTCAGGAGGGTCCTGAACATAAAGTAAAGTCTCATTTTTCAGGAGGGTCCTGAGCATAAAGCAAAGTATCACGGATGTGCATTTCCAATGGTAGCTGAATTAAGTGAAGCGAATCCGCCCCTATTTCAACAAAGAAAATTTGTCAGTTAAAAACTGAGTGGTAGTTTGCAGCACTTGGCTTTCCAGGCATTTGCTGTAGTGTTCATTCCCTTCATTTTGTTTCAGATTGCTGACATTTTCCCCTGCTCTGTCATGTCATTAACCCAAACTCAGATCATTAAGAGTGACTCCAAAATAACTGCAGTATCTCTGCTTTGTCATGCTTCTCAGATAAATCCTTCAAACCTTGGTATTTTCATAAGTTCACAATTATGTCTCTTTCATATGCTGACTTTGTCTTTCATTGTACAATTGAAGAAGTTAGTGGCCAGTTTTCAAATCTTTCCTCACTTGTTTTGATATAGACTTGACTCAAAAACAAGAGAAAAATGACAATAACTTTTATTTGGACCACTGACTCAAGAAAACAAAATTAAATAAAGAGAAGAAATAAAAGACAACGAGTGTCCCCATTTGAAACAAAAAAATGATAAATTTTCTAAAAATGACAGTCAACTCTAATGATTATGCCATGCATTTTGGATTAAGCTACCTTATCTTTCCATCCAACCTTTCTACTAATTATTGTTGAGTTAATGTCCTTGAAACTGAGTTGTTTACTTAGGCCAATTGCATTCAGACCTCACTCGGCTAGTGACATTTTGAAGGGTCTTTCCCTCAGCTCACGCTTGTCTTATGGTGTCTGTGAGGGATTTTACTAATGAGACTCTCTTATTCTCATTTCTCCCAACTCACAATCATCTCACAGTGCCCGTGAGGGTTTTTACCAATAAGACTCTCTCTTTTTTATCTCTCTCAACTTACTATCGCCTTACGGTGCCCATGAGGGTTTTCACCAATAAGACTCTCTCATTTTTATTTCTCTCTTTATTCCTTGGGCTGAGGAAGACAGGTAGTTTCCAAATACATCATCATATCCCTTGCATGCTTTGCCTTAACATCCCCAAAGATTGATCTGAAGGTCTTTTCTTTGGTTGTAACTTGGCTTTGGATAGGGTTAGAAAGAAAGGATGGCGTGAGGCCCAAACGACCCTTGAAATGGGTTAGGACTTACAACTTTTGGAATCGACTCAAACAATGAGGATTAACTCATGCCCCAATTTCTTTTGACTGGGTAATTCTAAATTATTTATTTGGTTGGACCGAGACCTTAGTAGGGCAGCCAACGTATCTCACCCCGAGAGAGGAGAATCAGGTCATGCATAGTTCTGGCAGCTTGTCCTTTTGCTTTGATCTGATTTTTCTCTTTTTTTTCTTTTATTCTCTCTTTTCACTTTGCGATTCTTTTTTGTTCTAACTCTATTTTTCTTGACACTCATTTTTGGAAACATTTTTGTCTCTTTTTTTTGTAACTTTTGGCTTTATCTTCTTACTTGACACTATTCTTTGAACTTTGCTTACTCTATCTTGATTCCAAAAGAGGGGTATGAAAGAAAATAACACTAAGTCTCAAATGGGGTAAACAAAGGATGACACAATGTTTGGATAGAAGAATGAAATGCCTTTATCATATCAATACTTGAGAATGCAAGTATATAGCATGCAATGTGAAAGTACATGACCAATATCACTTATGACATTCTTTACAACACTAACTTGCCTTGAATATGTGTTTCACCTCTTTTTATATACTTGTCAAAGATACAACTCTACCTTTGTTATGCATCCCTCACATCGAGTGATTCATGCTTCTGTGGAGCTGATTATCTTCTTGTTAACCTTGATATAGGGATCACACGTCCACTATTTGACCTAATTGGGACCTGCCTTTCGATCGATAGCCAAGTTATTCTTGTGATTCTCAAAATAATTGCCTTAACCTATTACCAAATGTCTCAACACTCCATCTATTTTCTCATATGCTCTTTTTATTCTATCTTTAACCCTCTGATTCGAAGTTCATGCTTAAACTGGATTTTAAGATCTGGCTGAAAACTTCACTGCATGTCATATCACTAGAGTTAACACAAAATGTACTATGTAAAGAAAACAAACAAACAACACATATTTAAAACACAAAGGAAAATGAGACACTTTATTTAGTCAAAACAAAAGATAGAAGGGTTCGAACATAAACAACAAAAGGAAAAAACAAGACAGATCCGAAACTACAACCCTGAAATAATTCAGAGAACAGAAAATAAAATAAAACAAGCTACCAGACCCCTTCCTAGTAAGGAGAGAGGTGACTTCTTAATTGCTCAGCCTAACATCTTGGCCACTGGTTTGCGTATCAGCATGACTAGAGCTTTCCTCACTGTCAGTGTTTTGTACCATGATTGATTTATCTTGAATCATCTTTTCAATTTCTCTTTTCAAAGCACGACAATCTTTAATATTGTGACCCTGAACATCAGAATGATATGCACATCGTACATTAGGATCAAAACTTCTTGAATGTGGGTCAGGAGTATACCTAAAAAGAGGAGTGATCATGTCCTGCTGTACCAATCTCTGGAATAAACTTGCATACGACTCTCCAATGGGTGTGAAGTTATCCCTCGACTTCTGTCTCATTTCATTATTTGGCTTAAATTAAAAACCAGGCCTAGAAGGGCTTTGATATGTATGTGGAGTTGGAGGATGACTCGGCAGAGTTGGTGTAGGCTAGTGTAGGTAAGAAGGAGGTTGAACATAAGGTTGCGCATTATACACTTGATATGGAGGTGGGGGAATGGGATATAATGGATTTTGGTAAAGATTTTGTGGAGCTTGGGCATAAACTTGGGTTTGAGCTCGTGGGTAACGATGGTGTGGTCCTCTTGCCAATGCCTGTTGTCCAACTGCAATGGCGGATGCATCTTCCACATTCTTCTTTCCTCCCACACTTCCCAAACCTTTTTGAATTTCTTGAGTAGTCGCTTTTAATGTTGCAAAACTTACAATGCGACCAGTCTTAATTCCATACTCTATCATCTCCCCCATTTTGAGGACCTCAATAAATGGTTTGCCTAATGCAGGTAACAAGTGTTGATAATATGTTTCATCCTGCACTTGAACAAACGCCTCCACTATCTTACTTTCTTTCATTGGTTGTTTCACCCTAGCAGTTTGTTCACGCCATCTAATCACATACTCTCTGAAAGTTTCAGTACTCTTTTTATTCATATTAGTTAAGGATTTCTATTCAGGAATCAACTCCATATTGTATTGAAATTGTTGCACGAATTCATTAGCCAGGTCATCCCAGCTATTCCACTTGTCGATGTCTTGGTCAACAAGCCATTCAGAAGCTAGACCTGAAAGACTCTCACCAAAATATGCCATGAGTAATTCTTCTTTTCCTCCAGCACCCCTTAGCTGGTTGCAATAGCGTCTCAAATGTGCTATAGGATCGCCATGTCCATCATACTTCTCAAACTTCGGTATTGTAAAACCAAGAGGAAGATGTACACCTGGAAACATGCACAGATCTTTATACGAGACACTTTTGTACCCCCCAAATCCTTGCAAGATTTTCATAGTTAGTTCAAAACTTCTCAATTTTATGGCTATTTCCTCTTGTTCTTTTGTCAAAATAGGTTTCTCAGCTTTAGGAGGAAATTCAGGCGGTTGAGGAAAATCGTAAGGACCAGTCGACTTAAATGTGGGCTCAGGAGCGTAATGCTGATCACTAAAAATATTCAATACAGGCTCTCTTGTAGAGTAGGGAATCACAACCTTTGGATTAACATTAAAAGCAGGAGCTTCAGACGAAAGTGGGGCTACAAAAGCATGAACAACAGCTGGAGCCGAGTATGTGGTAGTCTTGGATTGGGGAGTGAGGAAATGAACATTGGAAGTGGTTGGATATTGTTGCCCCTGAGTCGGTCCTGATGCATGTTGTGTCATATCAAAAAAAATGAGAAATTATGCATGTGACACGGGAGGCAAGCTAGAAAGATATTCCAGATTATCAGTGGGAACTGGAGGAGGCGGCAACCCATTAGCCCAAGCTCGATGCATTTCTATTATTTGCCATCTTAATTTCTAAATCTCTTCATTATCTCCTACATTCTCATTCCCCGAACTCCCTATTTGATTAGTAACAACTAACTCGGTATCCTTGTTGGCCATAACTTCCTCTGTGACTTGGAGCAATATGGAGGACCGACCAAAATGCCACAAACCAACCACCTTAAACTAACTGGACAAGAGATAGCAAATGGTTAGAGTTCAACAGTTTTTCAAAACCTCTTTTTTTTATTTTGTTTTTTTTTAACAGATCACCGAACCCAAGAAGGGCGCCTACATATCTCACCCCCGAAAGGGGAGAATCAGTTGTGCGTAGTTCGTGAAGTGGTGCCAAAATGGCCAATTGAACACTTTTCTTTTCTTTTTTCTTTTTGAAACTTTAAGAAGAAAAGAAAATAACAAATTGTCAAAAAGAACTGACGAAAATATTTTTTTTTTTTTGCATTTTCAGGCTTAACATCCTTATACAAAATGGAAACTATTATTAACAAAGAAAAATCTTTTGGAGTTTTTGATTTTGAATTTCATAGGAAAATGAAACTTGAAACTATTAAAGAAAAATCTTTTTGTAGTTTTCTTTTAGAGATGTATATGAAACACCTACTCTAAGTGAAGAGTGAAGAAAATCTTTTTGAATTTTCAGATCTCTGTACAAAATGAAATCTATGATTACCGAAAAAATATTTTTGGATTTTTTATTTTGAATTTCATGCGAAAAATGAAACTTGAACCTATTAAAGAGAAATATTTTTTTTGTTATTTTCTTTTAAAGATGTACATGAAACACCTACTCTAAATGAAGAGTGAAGAAAATCTTTTTAGATCTTTTGAAATAAGATCAACCAAAAATAAAACCTACGACTATTGAGGAAAATCCCTTTTTTTTCTTCTTTTTCTTTTCAAAATATGTATGAAACACCTACTCTAAATAAAGAGTGAAGAAAATTATTTTTTTTGAATTTTTTAAATAAGATCCCCGAACCAACAATAGGCTGCCTACTTATCTCATATCCCGAAAGAGGAGAATCAGGGGTGCGTAGTTCGTCCAGATTGGACAATTAACGATTAACTAATAAATTGACTCTAACTTAAGAGACACTACCAAAAACAAACGAAAAAACTTTTGAATTTTCAGTTAGACACTTTAACTAAGACTGACACCACCAATTATGAAGAAATTTTTTTTTTGGCATTTTTGTTTTTGACAAATAAGTAGAAAAGGCAAACAATTTTTTTTTTAATTTACGGTATTTTGAGAAGACAAATGCAAAACGTAAAAATCTTTTTGAGCTTTTGGATTGTGAAGAACAAAAGCCATAAAGGATTCTAAAATAAACTACGACATTCCTTTTAATTCATTCTTTTCGATGCACTTTTTTTAAAAAAAAAAAATCAATTCGTCAAATGACCACATTACCCTTAAAGATGCAACAGTTAGCACGTAGGGATGCTTTAGAGGTGAGTCTCTAACAAAGGGCCATGTGGCTCCCCTAGGTCTCTGTATGATGCACATAAGCATGACCTAAAGGCTGACCTACGTTGTGGTTCACTAACAAGGCTGTTCGGGGGAGCGTATGGTCGATAATGACTGCTTTGCTTTCCACCTACTCCATAACACCGACGGCTCCCCCCCCCCCCTAAAATAAGGGTGACTCAACTAGAGGTTGTGTACAACACGTGTACAATGGACTTGTTGCAGAAAGAAGGCCGGGGGGTGGACTCATGATGACAGATATAAAAGCGATAACACATAGGATAATACTATAAACAATGAGCACGAAACACACACAAAAGTGAAAACAATAACACAAAACAAGATCATACACTCGTAATGCCAAACAAAGCCGATACGACTCCAAAAATAGCTCGAATTCTGAAAACTTGTCATTATCCCCAGCAGAGTCGCCAGAACTGTCATACCCCTTTTTCGTACTCTAAAAAATGGTTATATTTTAATGTTCGAAAAGGATTTTATTATTTAAGTGACAAGAAATGAAAATTTATTTCGAAAAAGGATTATTTACATTTTTTTACTGAGAGTCGCCACTTGGCATAATCTGGTGTGCCAAGTCACCATTGGAAAAATCCTTTTCAAAACCATTTGACTCTTTAAACTGGTTTGCGAACAGAGACTCCAGCTAAGGAATTCTGTTGACCGAGGGGAAGATGTTAGGCACCTCTCGATCCCGTGGTTCAACCACGATCGCTTGGTAGAGTGTATCAACTATTTTGGCATTACGAAATATATAAACCACACAAAAGCATGCAAAATAATCAAACAATAAACAAAACAAAACAATCCAAAAATGTAAAGTCCAGTCTAATTATACAGTCCAAAAATAAATAATGCGGAAATATAAATCTATTCTACCCTAGACTAATCTTATACTACGCTCTACCGCTTCACCCGATGCCTCGGGCCTTCACCACGAACATCTTCCAAGTACAAGGTACTTCGGGGCATTCCCGATGAATAAATATATACAGATACTTCGGGGCATTCCCCGGCCAAATTATACAATTGAATTAAATGCGACAAAAAAAACAAAACCATTCCAACACATATTTCAAATATGTCTTCAATCCACCATGCCTAAATTTGTCTGTCCGAACCTACCATTTGCATATCCAATTAGCGAACTAAAATTGTGACACTATCGAATTTAATCAAGTCGATGCTTATCGCGAATTAAGCGACTATCAATGAATCAACGTAAACTAATGTTCACTTTTGTCAATTTTAATTCTGCCCCAAACAATCAATCTTACTTCTCCAAACAAGATATCATCTCATCACATAATCCATAATTAATCCACAATCAAGGGAATTAAAATACCAAACCAGAACAACAATAATTCACATCATCACGAGTCAACCAACACACAATATTAGAATCAATGCATCGGATACCATCAACAATAAAACAAAAGAGGTAAAGAGTAGAATTAGACCTCGATGACAACTTTATTCCAAATATCAGTCAATCAAAAGACGAAATCCGCGCACCAAAGAACATCGAATCGAACCTCAATAACGAGCCACATGAACTCAATAATGAGAAATAATAACACGAACTGACTTGAATCCCAAGAAAGAAATAATAACACGAACTGACTTGAATCTCGAGAAAGAAGAAGTATCACTCAAGTCGAAGACCGATAATGCCAAAAACCAAGAAAACCGTGTTCGAGATCTTTGAAAAAAGGCAAAAACAGATCGGGAATCAGGGAATTACCAAAGAAACAGAGGAACCCATACTATTCGAGCTCTGGTGAGCTAATAATGGAAATAACCGAGAATAGAATAGTTGGAACGAAGCTGACCGTGCTGTTTTCAGGCGAGTTTCATCGGAAACAGTAGCGGATAGCAACGGCAGGGTCTTTTCGATGGTAAATCCAGCGTAACAATGATAGCAATACCCAGAGGATGATTTTCAGTCAATTTCCGGTGAGAAAACTCAACGGATCCCCATTTTCGTTACTCCCGATCTCCAATCTCTCTCTATCTCACTTCTCTTCCTCACGATCTCTCTTCCTCCGTTTGGTTTCTCTCTCAAACTCCCGATCTCTCCCCCGTTTTCTCGCTCTTTCTTCGATCCCTCCCCTCGTTTTCTCGCAGTTTCTCCGATCTCTCCCCTCTCTACGCCTCTTCGTTCATGGTGTGGGGGGTATCGTGTATGGTCTGTGTGTGAATAGAATCGAGAATGGTGTTGTTGTGTTTGTGAACCCAGAAGCCGAAGAAGAAGAAAAGAATGTTGTCTGCCCCATTCTTTTTTCTTGTATATGGCATGTGTATATATAATTCCTTAATTTTGGAATTCTCTTTTCTATTAGTAAGAATAGAAGTTTCCCTGTGGGGCCCACCTCTTCATTATCATGATGCCTATGTGTATATCCTCAAAATGAGAATAAAATGGTCCCTTTTTCTGTTGTTTTTTTCTCGAAGGTTCTCTGGGTCCTATTTTTGTTTGGGTAGGTTGCTAGTAAGACAAAATTAGTTAGGGGATTGTTATTTTTGTTATTTTGTGAAGGAATTATCACACGGGTGAGGGTACACAGTAGGATAAAAATGGATAAAAGTGAATAAAAATTGAACTTTTAAGATAAAAATGGATAAAATAACATCAGGAAAAGACGAAATTAGGTGTCTACAATAAGTACCTATCACATATAAAAGCTTACATTAGGTTTTAGGTTTAAGTAAATATTAATAAATAAAAGTATAATTTCAAATTTTGGATCCATTTGAATTATAAACACACCCAGTCAAAAAATGAGGGTGTGGTAGTTGCTTAATAAAATTAGCAGCAATTATTGTCTATTGCCTAAAAGACAGTAGGCTATAGCTGTGAAGTTATGCCAAAGTTTGCTCACTCGTCTTTGGAATTGGTGATATACATACACTATTTTGGGTCACCATCACCTGTTTCTTTATTTATTTGCGTACAACATACTTCCTCAGTTTCGAAATAAGTGAATTATTGAAGTATTTATTGATGTTTTAAAATAAGTGAATCATTGAATTTTTTTTCAAATTTACCCTTATAATTTGACAACCAATTAACTTTAAAAAAGGTATTACAAGGTCATTTTTTTCTTATTTTTGGATAAAAATGAAAAGTTGTATTAAATTTATATCTTTAATATTTTTTTCTTAATCTGTGTGCCAAAATCCAACAATTTATTTATTATGAAACGGAGGAAGTAATAAATTACTCCATTCATCGTATTTTATGAGATATAGTGAAGTTTAAAAAAGAAAAACTTAATAATACTTATCAAATTATTTTTTATTAAAAAATATACTATTATTATCTTTAATTAAATAGATCTTATATGTGAGATCAATAAAGATAAGAATATAGTTATGTTTTTAAATAATTATTAAATAAAAAAAATATTTTTTTTTGAGACGAATAAAAATAAATAGTGACACATTAGGCGAAAGAAATATTATATATGTACATAAAATAATATGGTAGCATATGATCCTTCTGCTAGCAACTTTTGTTTTTGTATGCTCTCAAAAACTGGTGTTAATTGAATAATTGGAAACAGATCATCAAAAATCCGGTTCCATCTAAATCCATTTTGTTTCAGTGATAGAATGCTTCCTTCCAATCCAAACTCTAGACTCTATCAGGTAAATTAGACAAGAGGCCCACCTCCGCTTGATCCAACACTTGGCAAGTGAGCATCAAGAGATAATCAACTTTCAGTGACGAAGTTAAAATTTTACAAAAATTATTGAGAAGGTCTAACTCATCGATAACTCCATAAAGTTGTCCTAATAATTTACTTAGACTTCTAGATTAAGGTTTGTATCTATCAGATTCCTAAACCTCTGAATTTTGTTTCAATTGAGCATTTTTTGCCTACATGACACACCGTGTGCTGTCTACTCTCCAGAGGCGAGTAAATAATATTTTTTTTTACTAAATTTTAAATGAAAAGGTGTCACGTGGCACTGAGCCCCCCCCCCCTCCCAAGAAAAAAAATTACTAATAAAACAAAACTTAAAAAAAAAAATCCAACCATATATATTCTCCCCCTCGCCCCCCCGACACACATTCACCCCATACCTCCTCTTCATTTTCTTCCTTTTTCTTTTTCTGAAACTTAATTTTGTTCATCAGTTGAAAAACCAACAGTAAACTTAAGGAGTAATTGGATCGATTTCTTAATCAATTTCAACTTTAAGTTAATTCCTTTTTCAAAAATCAATTTCTTGATTCCATTGTGATCTTGTACACTTTACTCGTAATTTCAATGTGTTTTCAATTTCAAGTGATGTAATTTTATTCAAATTGAATGAATTGGATATCCAAATTGTTCAAGAATCTGAAAAGGTGGAAGATATGGAGTTGATTTTGGAATTGTTCAAGAATGAATTGGATATCCAAATTGTTCAAGAACCTGTGTGATTTGGAGTTGATTTTCTGGCGAATCTTGCCGAAAAATATTGACCGTGTTGCTGCTCTCGTGCATGTGTGTGAACTATGTGTGCGTGTGAGTGAATGTGTATGTTTGTGTGTGAGAGAACTGTGAAACGCCGGGAGAGGGGTGGTGTGAAGATGATGGTTGGGGGGTGGGGGTGAAGACGATGACTCTGTGTGTGAGGAAAGACGATGGAGGGGGTGGGGTGGGGTGAAGAAGAAGATGATTGGGGGTAGGGTGGGGTGAAGAAGATGATGATTGGGGGCTGAGGGTGTTTTTTTCTTTTTTTTTTTAAATTAAAAAATTATTATTAAATAAAAATAGAAAAATAAAAATAATCAGCAATTTTACATTTTTTTTTTTTGCCACGTGTTTTTTTTATTGGGTATTTTTGTCACGTCATGTGAGTGTAACACATTCTCTCTATATATTTTGTTGATTAGGCAAAAAATACCCAATTGGAACAAAATAAGAAAGTTTAATATGTACAGACCTTAGTTTAGGGGCCTAAGTAAATTTTAGGGATAAGTTTGAAGGGCTATCGATAGATTTGGCCGAAATATCATATTTTGAGTTTAAATATACACTACTAATTAAAAAGTTTCTAAATACCTTTTCGGCAGTTATTAGCATTTCGTTCTCGTCATCCAATGGTTTACATTTAACAAGAAATTATATTAACATTTGCATAAACGTATAAGTTTAGAGTGAAGCAATATTTCAATTAAACTCCTTTTTTAGTTTCTATCGTATGACCTCAATGCATGTTCAATCACAACAAAAATAGATATTACAGCTGCATATGGGTCTGTGAGGTAAATAAAGTGTCGGCTACTTGCATCTGAATTGGCAGATGAGTGTCTAGATTATTTTGGATATGGCTAAACTATTTGTCCAATTTATAAAAAATTTATGAGTTTTATAAATTTTGTGCACTAGTGTATTTTATATTATCAAATACATATAATTTGTTATTATAAGTTATTTAATTTTTTATATAATTTTTTTTTAAATAATAATTTATAATAATAGATTAAATTTATTTGATAGTGTAAAATATTTTGTACAAAATTTAAATTCAAAGGTTATATTGTATATTTAAAGAAAATTTTGTAAATAGTATTATTTGTGTCATTTATATTTATATTAGATATCGGTGATCCTTGCTAGCACGGGCTCAATATATATTATTTTATAATTTTAATATATATGGTATAAATAGAATTTAGATAATTAATCATTAAAATAATTTATATTAGGACACCATAATAGTCACATATTATGTATTTATATTTAATTAGAATTGTATATTTTATCTCTTAGAGAGTTTGTGTTCAACTACACTTTGTATAGCATCTTGTTTATATTGAGACAAAACCCCTCTGTGAATATAATCGAGTGAAAACCTTTTCACGGTATCGGAGCCTTTTGAAGACTTACGTCCCACAACGGCACTTTCCTCAATTAACAGTATCACCTCGCAAACCCCTTCCCATAATTTTTCATCGCTCGCAACCAACGTTAATCAGTCTCAATTTCTCAAATTAGACTGTCATAACTATAATGTGTGGAAATCATAAATTCTCCCAGTTTTAAGGGGTAACGAACTCGAGGGATATGTGGATGGTACGCACAAGTGCCCTCCAAAGTTCACTCCAAATAGCTCTTCTGAAGCAACCTCAACTGACATGGTTATCAACCCAACGTACAATTTATAGATCAAATAAGACCAACTTTTATTGAGTTGAATTCTCTCAACCCTTACCAAAGGATTTTATCCCAAGTAGTCGGATGTACAACATCTCAGGCTATTTGGCAGGAACTTGAGATGATGTTTGCATCGCAGTCCAAGGCTAGGATAATGCAATTAATGAGGCAATTACAAACGACAAAGAAAGACAACTCATCCATGGTAGAATATCTTCAAAAGATGAAGACTTGTGCTGATAATCTCACGGTTGTGGCACATCCGGTCACTGATAATGATCTTATCTTATGTATTCTTGGAGGACTTGGACAAGAATATGATGTTGTGGTTGTCTTGGTCACTACTAGGATTGAGTTATTTTTATTAGCCGATCTTCATGGCTTGCTTTTTAGTCAAGAGTATCATTTGGAGCAAATAGCAAGTATAGAACAAGGATTAAGCCAAGTCAATTTTTCCACTAGATAATCCAACAATACTGAGAATGATAACTCCTTTAAGAAGCCTACTAATGTCAATAACAATCAGACTTATGGTGGCACATCTGAACGAGGTCGAGGTCGAGCTCGCAACGCCAACTCATCCAACCAAAATCAATGTCAAGTTTGTCATAAATTTGGTCACTCCGCCTTGGCATGCCTATCAAGCTTCTTCCAAATCGCACATGGTTGCTCTTATTGCACAACCTTCTATGGTTGGAGACTCGAATTGATATCTAGATTCTGGGGCTACTCATCATTTAACTAACGATGTGCACAATATGGTTGTACAAGGAGAGTATCTGGAAAATGATCAAATTCATATTGGTAATGGCACAGGTTTGATAATTTATCAATTTGGTAATGCTATCTTACCTACAGTTAGTCGACCTTTACATTTATCTAATGTATTATTGGTGCCTAAAATTACCAAGAATTTGCTTAGTGTAGCAAAGTTCACTTTTGATAATGATGTTATATATGATTTTCACCCTCGTTTTTGTCCTGTGATGAATCGGTCAATGGGGAAAGTACTACTGCGCGGGACTCTTGAGCATGGCCTTTATCATCTCCTTGCAACCCAGTTACTCAACCAGCCTTCTTTCTCAAATAAATCCCAGGCTTTCCGTGTTTCCAAGTTATCTTTTGACCTATGGCATAGTCGTTTAGGTCATTCGTCTCCAGTAGCAGTCAATAGTATTATTAGGATTCTTTCTTTACCGATCAAATCGAGTCCTCAGTCTAATGTTTGTTCTTCTTGCCAATATGGCAAGAGTCACAAATTTCCATTTTTTAATTCTAGTTCTAGTGCTAGTTTTCTCCTTGATTTGATCCACAGTGATGTATGGGGTCTTACTCTATAATTGGCTAGTAATAAATTCTGTTATTATGTTTCTTTTATTGATGACTTTAGCAAATTTACATGGCTATTTTCTATGAGTTTCAAAAATGAAGTATACAATTTTTTTATGGTTTAAAACTCAAGTCGAGAAGTTCTTTGAGCGTCATATAAAAGTGGTACAATCTGATTGGGCTGGCGAATATAGAAAATTATCCAACTTTTTTGCTCGAGAGGGGATCATTCATCACTTATCTTGTCCCCATACCCATGAACAAAATGGTATTGTCGAAAGAAAATATTGTCATATTGTTGAAATGGGTTTAACACTTCTCGTACATGCGTCTCTTTCTCTCACCTTTTGAGATCATGATTTTGCTACTGCTGTTTACACTATAAATCGTATCCCAACACCCTAGCTCAATAACATTTCACCTTATGAGAAGTTGTTCAAACAAATTCCTAATTACCATTTTATGAAAACTTTTGGCTGCGTGTGTTTCCCATTTCTTCATCCCTATAATTCTCACAAACTAGCCTTCCAATCCTAAAAATGTATTTTATTGAGGTATATTAAAAATCATAAAGGATATAAGTGTTTGCATGTCCCCAGTGGCTGAATATATATCTCTTGGCATGTGGTTTTTGACGAGTTACAATTTTCTTTGGCTAGTTTATCTTCAACTTCAAATAGAGCACCAACCTCCAACTCTACTGTCATGACCTCGTTGCCCGTCATTGCTCCTAGTAATTCCTCTTCGCCTATCACTTCTGCCAATAATAGTTCCATAGCAGTTGCTGCCTTACCAATTCTATCGTTAAACTCGTCAAATCCTTTTTCACCAAGTCCATCGTCAAGCTCATCGGTGTGTTTTTCAGTCCCATTCGATTTGTCTTCATCCTCTATCCTTGCTATTAACCTTACGTTGATCTTCCAGTAACTATTAATACTCCTATCATTGCTTATAATCTCAACCACCGTCTTCTTGGACCACATCCTTTGTACGTCATTCTATGATCACCAAGAGTAAAACCAAATCACAACTTCCCCAAGCTCACATTGTCACAAAATATTCTATGCCTACATCTACCCTTTCATCTATACTAATACCAAAACTCCCAATAACACAACAACACAAACACTAAAATTAGTCCACTAGTTCAAGAACTATGGACCCTTTTGATGACCTATCTCGAATTAGCAAGAAGAACAAGAAAGGAAGTGATATCAAGAGTAAAAAACACTAAACAAATAGCAACAACACGTGATAAACAAGATGAACACAAGAACACAACTTTCGGATTCAACAAGACACAAAAATAGTCTACTACAAACATACAAAGTGCAATAAGATAAAGATAGATAGATAGACAAATGAAGCTGTAATATTAACAACCCAAAAGCTTATTCCACTTTTGGACCTTTAATATCACACACAACCTAAACCTTTCTCGTACGTGACCTCAAGGGAATCAAAATCCCCAACTAATCTCTGTTTCTAAGCGGTTCATCAACATAAAGATTCTACCTTACCTAAGGATTATACCTTGCTAGAAGGCTCTCAAAATAGGCTACAAATATCATCAAAAATCTACCTAAAATGACCTAATAAGGTTATATTTATATCTAGGGTAAATTATTACAAATGACCAAAAAAACCTTGCAAAGGGGCGGATGAACAGTGACGGATGAAAAGTAACAGCTTTGGAGTGTGGGACTTGTTCTCTATACTTCAAAGCTTGTTCTTTGGATGGGCATCCCCACAATATTGAGTCTTCACTCACGTCTTCATGTCCTCGAGTGCTAAGATGCCTCTTTGACCCGTATAATCCTCCCCTCCTTAGAAAGGATTCGTCTTCAAATCCGAACCTTGCAAAATGATAGAAAAGACAAACAAACATAAGTTCCTTAAGGTATGAGGGTTAGGGTTAGTGTAATCATAGCAGTATGCCAAGGTGGCTTAAACATCACGTATACCAAAACATCCCTTGGGTTCTTAAAAATGATACACCAATCACGGGAAACCTGAATTACATATAAGACATGCTTAGCATCAACATAATAATACTCACACAATGCAGACATGTCATTCCCAAATATGGTTTGAAATGAATCAATATCACACCTCAAGTGATCAATGGGATCAAAGGGGTAGGGTATCCATGGACATGGGTGGAGGACATGCTTTCTTTCCCTGAGACTCACCAATACAATCACATATCCCCTCTATTCTAGGATGATCTACAACAAAAACAACTAAAGGATCATCTTTAGTCAATCGTCCAACTTGTTCAACATCACTATTTTCACACATAAGTTGGTTGTCATGACTTCCATAAGACAATGTACTATCACTTGCCACAATGGATTCAATACTAGGTGGATCAACAAGTTTATTCAAAATTTCAAGTTGTACATTATCATCACAAAATAAAGGCACATTCGCCTCACTTAAAGACAAACTATCATTCACACTTAGTTAGCTATTATCCCCATTCACTAGAGTGCAAAAGTTAGTTTGATTACCTTGTAGCTCATGTGGAGCATGGCCACTCACAGAAATTTGATTAGGAAGGCTTTGATGCTCCATCAAGTTATTCAACTTCTTACAAAGAGAGCCTTTCGTCCCTTCCCATCTCCCTTCCATTCTGTCTATTATTTGAATATCGATAGCATCAAGCCTTGCCATGTGATGTTCTAGATTTTTGTAGCACATTTAAGACTTTTAAACTTGAAATAATTGTAAGTTCTTAAGTAATTACTGGTATTTTTATGATATTTCTTATGATTTTGTAGGAAAATCAAGATGCATGGAAATACATGAAATCTACATCAAGAAGGATGCTTTTTGGTGAAAAGATGCAAGAAATTTAGTTTTGAAAAGTTTCTGAAGATTTCCTGATGACATGTCGTGATAAGCTATCAGATTTATGATAGGCTATCATGGAGGTCGTCAGTTTTAGGCAGAGAACAAGAAAATTGAAGATTTTCTGATGACATGTTGTGATAAGCCATCAGGTTTGTGATAGGCTATCACAGACGTCGTCAGGTTGTGATAGGCTATCACGGAGGTCGTCATATTTGTGATAGCCTATCACAAATGGTGTCACAAAAAGTAAAAATTCTGAAATTTTTATTTTGATTTTTTTCTTAAAGTACGGGTATAAATAACAACTTTTAGGGTTTAATGGGGCATCTTGGACATCTAGGAATGTCTGGAACTTATTCCAAAGACGTCTTTACTTTTATTTAGTCTCTTAACTTAGAAATTCAATTTTCCATCCTTTGATTTAGTTGTGGGAAATTCTTATTGTACTTGAAGGAGAAACAACTTTGAATTTTATCTTTTTTAAGTTCACTTTATTTAAGTTATGAATTCAATATTTGTTATCTCTTTCTATCTTATGAGCAACTAAAAACCCACAACTAGGGCTGTGGGATCTATGATTATTATTTTATTGATTTGATAGTTGGATTAGGGTTTGAGTGATTATGGGAACGTCTTGAAATTTTGTTGTTTTAACTTGAATCTATTGGTTGCAAACATTAGGTTATGCCTTAGGTTTTATTTGATTATAACGGAGAAATAGAATAGAGGTCATGGATTATCAACTGGGAATCAGAAACTACCAACCTTCTGTTTAATGATTGATGTTGTAATTGGATCAATCTACCTAAGATAACATCCGGTTGGAAATAGATAAGTTATCTAAGTTCGATAGAATTAGATAATAAATTATCTGGTGAGGTTGAGAGATAAGTCAGATAGCATAATCGTCAGGAATATTCTACTGTTCCCACCTATCATGATAATCATGAACAGTTATTATTCAATGAAGATTAATAGTCATAGTGATCACAACCCTAGTTTCTCTATATCATTGATTCGAAATATTGAAATCTAAGTTTTGAGTTCTACAATAAGTTGAAACGTTAGAATTTGTTTGATTGATAAGAAACCCATATTTTGTCATTTCTTATTATTTATTTGAATTTAACTTGTAGCTATAGTTTCAAACTAGTTTAATCACCACTCACATTGTTTCCTATGGATTCGACCCCGACTCCAAAGTTGGGTAAATATATTGATGACGACCGCCTTGCACTTAGTTGAGTTGTAAGTTGAGCGTTATCAAAAATGGCGCCTTTGTTGGGGATCGAACAATTTGGCGTATTGAGTTGGTTTGGAATTTTACCCTACTTGCTTGAATTCAAACTTGTAAATATTTGTTTGTGATTTCCTTTGTTTTGTGTGTTAGGTAGATTTTATTTATTTTTGCTTATTTTTTACTATGGCATCATGGAATGAATGTGAGTTTGATGGTTGGAAATCTAATCTGGATGATCCATGTCCATATTGTGATGGACCCCACTTTTGGCATAACTGTAGATATGCTCCCCAGAGAGAGATGTGTGCACCATATCCATCCTACCGGGAGTATAATTGTTCTTTATGTGGTGGTCAAAATGGACATTGGAGTGATTTCTCAAATTCCCCCTCCCCCTATTATGCTAACCCAAGTTCTAGTTCTTCTTATAAGTATGATAGGTCTTATGGTCAAGAAAAGGAAGAATGAAGCACTGAAAAGAGTGATATTGAAGCTATGCTTCAACTAATGTTGGATCGTACAGACACAATGAATGATACCATACGTGACATACGTCAAGACATTAGGGCATTTAACGAGGGAAGAGAAAGGATAGAAGAGATGGATATCGAGGTAAATCATCCAAAATACTTTTCTACATTGTGGTTAGATGATATCTTATCTATGGAATCATTTAACGTAATGAATGAGGGTAAAGATGAGGAGTAAGAACCCTATATCAATGTTGTGCTTGATGTTGAGCAAACCTTGGAGATTTCCCAACTAACTGAACCAACCATGAGGGATGATGCCAAGATTGAGGAAATGGTGCTAGAGGCAAAAGAAGAAAACAAGCAAAAGAAGAAAACAAGTCAATCTCTTATGAAGACTCTATCCTAATTCAAAGTGAAAATATTGAGAAGCTGAATAAAAGTAAGTGTGTAGAGGATAGTGTAAATTTTGATGTAGGATTTGTTGGGCCACACTCAAAGCATTTTTCCATATTATGTTTAGATGATATCTTGTTTGTGGAATCATCCAAACTAGTGGAAGACTGTGAAGATGAGGAACAAGAATCCTATATTTTTTATTTTACACATGATAAACAAAATAAAAACATACCTCACTTTAAGGTTGAGTTGCTTACCATGCATCATTCATTACTCGGCTTATTAATCTTTGTACCACCTCCCTATGAGCAAGGTAAGAAGATGGACTCTAAGTTGGGGGTGAAATTCATATCCTCAAGGTGGACGAAAAAGATGAGTTGGGTTGTGCCGCGACGTTAAACTAGGCACTTCTTAGGAGGCAACCCAAGGTATTTTGTTGTTTGTATTCGTATTATGTGATTGACATCAGATCTTCACACCTATGGTACCACAGGTATATTTCTAACTCTCTTATTTTGATTTGACGTGCTAGGAATAATGCATGATATTAAGTTGAGGGTGGGCCTACTTGTGGGTGTTGATGTCCACCTATGGGTTTTTTTGTCGTGCCTCTTTTCCCCGGAGTCTTGTTCCTAGTAGAGCCAGCATGTTTAGGTGTGTTGTGTTTTGCTTTGTATGTGTTGTGGTTAATTAGGAAAAAAATAAGTATCTAGGATAGTTGACATATTTTTATTGATTTTTTAGACTGACAAACAGCTCTCTGTTGGTCTGTTTTATAACTGTGTGATATATATTTATGTGTGACCACTGTGCATCTTTTTATGACATTAGTACTAGTGACATGATATCCACTTCTAAACAATCGCATGAACCGGATAGGTAGTAGCTTGTGATGCACCTTTGTGACATGTGTGTGTGAGATACTACTTAGTTCCCTTTCTGTGTTAAATCCAGAACTTGCCTGGTTAGTCTTACTTTGGTTGAAAGATAAGGGTTAGGAAAGGATCATAGGCCGTTGTTGATGTTAGTCCACTTTTAGCCTAAATGACCTTCCCTGTTATACATGATATCTCTTGATCCCTGCTTTGAGCCTGAATTGACCATTTCTTTCTATGACACCTATAACCTTCCCATTTATATCATAATGAACTTGTTTTGGCCCTGGTCCTCCTTGGACACTGTGCACCTTGACTTAGGCAAATAGCCTAAGTTGAGGGTGGCTATTATAGGGGTGCATGATGTAAAATGAGTATGAGGAATGGTAGAATAAAAGAAAAAAAGAATAAAAAGTGGGGTGCTGTAGAAAAAGAATAAGAAAAGAATAGTTGTGGAAAAAAGTGAATGAGAAAAGCCCCATCCATCCTGAATAATGTGTGATCAAGAAAAAGATAAAAAGAAGAAAAAGGTTAATAAGTGAACCCCAAACGTTAAGGTAGTTCCAAGGAGGCTTAGTCACTCTAAATGCCATTGAATATCATACCAGCCCTTAGTCTACATTACAAGTCGAAGAAAAGACCTATAGTGATCCTAACTTACCTGTTTGGACACCTTGGTAATAAAAATATGGCCAAGTATATGGTATTTGACATACATTGATTGGAATTTCTTTCTGAGTGAGTGTCTCTTGACCATCCCCGCATTGACATGCTTGAGTTCATATATGAGTGTGGAGGGACTTCTTTGTTGTAAGGGCACATTGGTTGCATTGCTAGTAGTTAACTTACTTAGATAGTTTAATGTTGGTACAAGCATGGTTGTTATTGCTGAATTGATGTCATATCTTGAATCCTTTGGGTCACATTATGGATCTTCACTGATATGCATAGTTGGGTTTAAGGTGATTGAAAATGGAGAGGGTAATGTGTTTTGAGCTAAAATTTATAATCAACTGTCATAGGTATCTTATGTATCTCTTGGTTAAGCATCGTAATATGGTGTTATGTAGTTGCTTAAGGACAAGCAATTGTTTTAAGTTGAGGGTGTTGATGTGCTAGATTTTTGTAGCACATTTAAGACTTTTTAACTCGAAATAATTGTAAGTTCTTAAGTAACTACTGGTGTTTTTGATGATATTTCTTATGATTTTGTAGGAAAACCAAGATGCATGGAAATACATGAAATCTACATCAAGAAGGATGATTTTGGGTGAAAAGATGCAAGAAATTTAGTTTTGAAAAGTTTCTGAAGATTTCCTGACGACATGTCGTGATAAGCTATCAGGTTTGTGATAGGCTATCACGGAGGTCGTCAGGTTTAGGTAGAGAACAAAAAAATTGAAGATTTTCTGACGACATGTTGTGATAAGCCATCAGGTTTGTGATAGGCTATCACGGAGGTCGTCAGGTTGTGATAGGCAATCACGGAAGTCGTCAGATTTTTGATAGCCCGTCATAAATGGCGTCACAAAAAGTAAAAATTCTGAAATTTTTATTTCGAAATTTTTCTTAAAGTACGGGTATAAATAGAAACTTTTAGGGTTTCATGGGGCATCTTGTACATCTAGGGATGTCTGGAACTTATTCCAAAGACGACTTCACTTTTCTTTAGTCTCTTAGAAATTCAATTTTCCATCCTTTGATTTAGTTGTGGGAAATTCTTATTGTACTTGAAGGAGAAACAACTTTGAATTTCATCTTTTGTAAGTTCACTTTATTTAAGTTATGAATTCAATCTTTGTTATCTCTTTCTATCTTATGAGCAACTAAAAACCCACAACTAGGGTTGTGGGATCTATGATTATTATTTCATTGATTTAATAGTTGGATTAGGGTTTGAGTGATTGTGGGAACGTCTTGAAATTCTGTTGTTTTAACTTGAATCTATTGGTTGCAAACATTAGGTTATGTCTTAGGTTTTATTTGCTTCTAATGGAGAAATAGACTAGAGGTCGTGGATTATCAACAAGGACTCATAAGCTACCAACCTTCTGTTTAATGATTAACGCCGTAACTGGATCAATCTACCTGAGATAACATCCGATTAGAAATAGATAAGTTATCTAAGTTTGAGAGAATTAGATAATAAATTGTCTAGTGAGGTCGAGAGATAAGTCAGATAGTATAATCGTCAGGGATATTCTGTTGTTCCCACCTATCACGATAATCATGAACAGTTACTATTCAATAGAGATTAATAGTCATAGTGATAACAACCCTAGTTTCTCTATATCATTGATTCGAAATATTGAAATCTAAGTTTTGAGTTCTACAATAAGTTGAAACGTTAGAGTTTGTTTGATTGATAAAAAACCCATATTTTGTCATTTCTTATTATTTATTTGAATTTAACTTGTAGCTATAGTTTTGAACTATTTTAATCGCCACTCACATTGTTCTCTGTGGATTCGACCCCAACTCCGAAGTTGGGTAAATATATTGACGACGACCGTTTTGCACTTATTTGAGGTGTAAGTTGAGCGTTATCACCATGATGGATTTAACCCAACTAGGCATTTTAGCTTCATTCACCATTGTACCTATCAAGAGCTACTAAACAAACAATACGAAAACATCAAACATATTAAAGGTTAGCAAAAATCAGTCCGCACGACGTATCAAAATAGTCCGCACACTCTCAAGCTCACACTTTTGAAGTTTTCACTCTATTGGCCTCACAAGTGTTGATCACTCTTTTGTACTCGAATGAGGTCACTTGGTTCTAATTGTGGCTAGAGGACGGATTAGATTCTTGTTTTAAATGACTCAAAAAGTAATGTACGAACTTGAACGAAAAAGAATGCTACGACGAAAAAAATGAGGAAAGCACACAACAAAAGCTAAACACAAATGAAAGAACACAAAGACTAACTAACAATCTAGTAGACGAGTCCTAGTTTGCCAATTAGTATTGGAACCAACGAAATTGGAGCTAAGGAACAACAAAAGGAAACTACAAAATCTGAAATTTGAGCTTAAGTATGCTGCGTGAAAAGTAAAACGTGATGAACGTAGCAACCACGTATTGGTCTCAGTCCCACACTACTTTGGTTTTCCAATTTCAAGTCTTGATCAATTTTTTTTTCAATTTGGACTTGGTTTTAGGAGAGAAATATAAGTCTTGTAATCCTTTTTTTTTAAAATTCAATAGTGAAAGACTTGACTTTCTTGTACCATTTCCCTAAAACATGGTCCTTAAATCATGGAAGGTTTTTGAAAAAGTGGTTGTTAAAGTCCTTTGAATGGTTGAAATTGGTTGTAAAAGTCTTGAGAGATCTTAAATTTTGGAAATTTGTCTTTCAAGACTAACAAAATACACTCTCTCTTTCTTCAACTTCCTAGATCAAACATCTACTTTTTCTTCAACAATAGATGAAAATGTGAAGAACACAATTTTTGAATCTTGAAGTTCTAAGGTTCAAGTTGGACCCCAAACATCAACAACACCTTTCCAAGCTTAAAAATACAACACAATAACCACCATACACGTTCAAACCTTGAACCAACAACACATCACACTTTCAAGTCTCAAACCCGCAACAACAATCCGTCACAATTTGGTTCACAACAACAACATCAACATTTCAAGCTCAGATCTAGATCTAGACTCAAGAGTGTTAGTGATGAAGAAACTAACACTAGAAATAACAAAACAAACAAAATGACTTCTATATATAGACAAGAAAACAAAATTTTCCACCAAAACAACGACAAAATCCAGATTCGGCCAAGAACTAGAACAAGATTTCAATTTTCTAGAATTTTTCAGTTTTCACTATTTTTTTATATATATATTTTTTAATTTTCATCCAAGTGAACCCAAGATTGGTAGTGTAGTAACACAACCAGCCTTGATTTCATACCAAATGATACCAAAACTCCCTAAGAACACAACAACACAAATACCAAAATCAGTCCACTAGTTCAAGAACTATGGACCCTTTTGATGACCTATCTAGGATTTGCAAGAAGAATAAGAAAGGAAGTGATATCAAGAGTAAAACACACTAAAAAAATAGAAACAACACATGATGAACAAGATGAACACAAGAACACAAGAACACAACTTTCGGATCCAACAAGACACAAAAATAGTCCACTACAAACATACAAAGTGCAATAAGATAAAGATAGATAAATAGACAAATGAAGATGTAATATTAACAACCCAAAATCTTATTCCACTTTTGGACCTTGAATATCACACACATCCTAAACCTATCTCTTACGTGACCTCAAGGGAACTGTAATCCCTAAGCAATCTCTATTTCTAAGCGATTCATCAACACAAGGATTCCACCTTGCCCAAGGATTCCACCTTCCTAAGAGGCTTTCAAAAGAGGATACAAATATCATCAAAAAGCTCTCCAAAATGACCTAATAAGGTTATATTTATAGATAGGGCAACTTATTACAAATGACCAAAAAACCCTTGCAAAGGGGCGGATGAACAGTGACGGATGAACAATAATAGATTTGGAGTGTGGGACTTGTTCTCTACACTTAAAATCTTGTTCCTTGGATGGCCATCCCCACAAGCTCGGGTCTTCACTCATTTCTTCATGTCCTCGAGTACTAAGATTCCTCTTTGACCCGTATCAACCTCCCAAGCATCAATACTTCCAAGCAAATGCAAACACAGGTGATTCTACACTTGTCCAAGACCTAATTTTGGTTTTGGGTGCCTCAAGGAAAGAGGACTTGTGTTTTTGTTTGTCTTGTAAGACTTACAACTTTATTCATAAACTAAGTAAATAAAACCCTACATGTTCCTTATATATTACAAAATAAATAGAAATTAAAATGACCAAAAAGGACCTTCAAGAATGAGTTGCCCCTCTAGTGTATGGAGTGGGTTGTTTTGGTGTGTATTTAGGCCTTTAATTACACTTATCTTGCATATACACTTGGTTGCTTTCAATGCACACCCACATAAGTCTATTTTCGTGATTATTCTCGTATCATCCTCTCCATCTTGGGAAGAATTTGCCCACAAATTCACGGCTTCACTTCGTTCAGTTGGCCACTTCAAAAACAAGTAGTCAAAATAGTCCACAAAACATGAAGAACCCGAGACCTCAATATGAAGAAGTCTCGGCCAACATCTTCATTTTGAACCTCAGCTTCCTCTCCATCTTTAAACTTTAGCTTCAATCTTATCCGACTCAAGTCTCCTTCCATCATATAAGCATCATAGTAGACTCCATATACTTCATGTCCCTTTCTTCCATACTCCTTTATATGGATATATCAGTTTTATGGAAGTGGAGTTTCAGTTGAGAAGGTTATTTTAGTAATATAGAGCTTCGGTTGTGGAGCTTGGATAGGTGGGAATGAGCCTCTAAGTCCTTCTTGTGGGACTTGATCAACTTGCGGGAGAAGTGATCTACCTTGATCTCAATTTTGAGGGTAATTAGTAACTTTGCTCATGGCATTTTGTGGTAAACTTGGAGGGTTGACTTTTGTAGGCAAAGTCTCGAGGGAAATGGTGATGAAACTAAAAGATCAAAATTTGAGCTTAAAATTTTTATGTGAACAATAACTTGGGTGATGTGGAAGCACACCATTGGTCATGTCCCCACAATTAGTCATTAGATGAAGTTTACAAACTTTAGTTACTATGTAATGGAAACAATTGGTTTTGGAGGGAAAGTATATGTCTTGAATCTCCTTTAAGTCTAATCTTCAAAAGACAAGACTTAACTTTGTACAATTCTCACAAAACGAGGTCCCTTGAAACAAGGAAAAATGGTTGAAAAGTAGATGTCAAGTCAAGTGATGGCTCAAGTCTTCTCACAAACAACTTTACAACTTGTAGGTTTACCTTTTTGAATCTATATTACATTTTTAGTTGTCTTAAGTTGTAAGATAAGATGAAGAACAAGATGAAAACCACAACAATCCTTAAAGAACAACAACAATATTCCAACGCACAACTCCACAACAATAATGCCTTCAACACGGTCAAGGCTTAGAATAACAACAACATCAAATCAGCCACACTTTGTTCACATTAACAACATCAACAAGTTCAAGTTCAAGTTCAAGCTAATATTTGGACACTTTTTAGTA
This sequence comes from Capsicum baccatum var. pendulum, assembly GCA_030864225.1. NCBI lineage: Eukaryota > Viridiplantae > Streptophyta > Magnoliopsida > Solanales > Solanaceae > Capsicum > Capsicum baccatum. The sequence goes on along the minus strand of CM061553.1, from coordinate 39,631,174 downwards.
TTCGTGAGAAATAAACCAACACTATAAACACTCTAAACAACAAAAGACTATAAGATCTAGTCACAAAGAAACATGTCTCGGCTAATAAAACAACAAAAACAACAACTTTCTCGGCCAAGAACAACAAGAACGGGCAGATTACTCCTTTTCTGGATTTTTTTTCATTTTTTCTACTATTTTTTTTATATATTTTTTTTCAACTCTTAATCCCAAGATTGATCTTGTTAGAATAAAATTAAATATGGATTTGATACCAAATGATTCAAGAAAATCGAGGAACACACGGAATTGGCTCAAAACAGTCCAAACACACTCCAAAAAATAGTCCACTAATTCAAAAAATCGGGGACCTTTTTGAAGACCACTCTCGGATTTAAGAATAAAATACAAGAAGGACAATATAACTAGGTGTTTGACACCTTTTACGTCCAACAACAAACTAAGTTAACAACACAAGATGAAACAACAATGAGAAGAAGAAAAACAACAACAACAAAATTGCTTCACAAAACAAGATACAAAATGGATACAAGATTACAAAAGAAAATGATAGATAGATAGACCACATGAAGGTATAATGTTAAGAACCTAAGAATGGTAACTCTTTGAACCTTAATACTACACACAACAATAAACCTATCTCTTACAAAGACACAAGATCGGAATCCACCTCCCAAGCATCAATATTTCCAAGCAAATGCAAACACAAGTGATTCTACACTTATCTAAGCCCTAATTTCGGTTTTGGGTGCCTCAAGGAAAGAGGACTTGTGTTTCTTTGTCTTGTAATACTTACAACTTCATTCATAAACTAAGTCAATAAAACCCTACATGTTCCTTATATATTACAAAACAAATAGAAGTTAGAATAACCAAAAAGGCCCTTCAAGAATGGGCTGCCCCTCTAGTATATGGAGTGGGCTATTTTGGTATGTATTTGGGACTTTAATTACACTTCTATTGCACATACACTTGGTTTCTTTCAATGCACACTCACATAAGTCTATTTCCGTGATTATTCTTGTATCAGAGGTGGATTCCGATCTTGTGTCTTTGTAAAAGATAGGTTTATTGTTATGTGTAGTGTTAAGGGTCGAAGAGTTATCATTCTTGGGTTCTTAACATTATACCTTCATGTGGTCTATCTATCTATCCTTTTTCTTTTGTAATCTTGTATCCGTTTTGTATCTTATATTGTAAAGCCATTTTGTTGTTGTTGTTGTTGTTGTTCTCATTATTATTTCATCTTGTGTTGTTAACTTAGTTTGTTGTTGGATGTAAAAGGTGTCAAAAACCTAGTTATATTGTCCTTCTTGTATTTTATTCTTGAATCCGAGAGTGGTCTTCAAAAGGGTCTTCGATTCTTTAAATTAGTGGACTATTTTTTGGAGTGTGTTTAGACTGTTTTGAGCCAATTCCATGTGTTCCTTGATTTTCTTGTATCATGTACCTACCTATTTTACCCAAGCTAACAAGGATCCAAAATGGAAAAAGGCTATGCAGGAAGAGTACATCGCCCTCTTTCAAAATAATACTTGGTCCCTTATTCCATCCTTCACGGCAAAGAATATTATGGGATGCAAATGAATTTTTAAGTTAAAACTCAATCCTAGTGGATCCATTGAGCTTTACAAGGCTCGTTTAGGGGCTAATTCATTTAGCCAAGAGGATGGAGTGGACTATCATGAAACATTCAGTCCCTTGTAAAGCCTACTGTCCAAATAGTGGTCTTTACGACAGCTCGACATCAAAAATATATTTCTTCACAGGCAATTACATGAAGAGGTATACATGTCTCAACCCCCTAGATTTACTGATCCAAGATATCCCATCCATGCATGCAAGCTTCACAAAGACCTTTATGGCCTTAAATAGGCACCTCGGGCATGGTTTGAGAAACTTAGCTTGAAATTGCTTGAACTCAATTTTGTACTTTCTAAATCTGATACGTCTTTGTGTATACATAGTTTTGACGTCCATATTACTATTATCTTGGTGTATGTACATAATTTTATTTTTACAGGAAGCTCTAATGAGTTCATTGCAAGCCTTTTTCTTCAATTGTCTAATGTTTTTACTGTAAAAGATCTTGGTAAGATACACTACTTTCTTGGTGTTGAGGCCCATTATTAGCCCACTAAATTGACCCTTACCCAATCACAATACATACGATAACTCCTTGCTCGTGCCAATATGGATGGTGCAAAGCCAATTTGTACACCTATGGCCACAGGACTTCAATTGTCTCAAAATGGGAGTTCACCATTTTTGGATCCATCATTGTACCGCATCTTGATAGAATATCTTCAATATAAAACCATCACGCGTCCAAATGTGTCCTTCACTATCAAAAAATTATATCAATTTATGCATAATCCTATGGAGTCTCATTTCACTGCTATAAAACGTTTGTTGTGCTATTTAAAGGCAATTATAAACCTCGTATTGCATTTGCATTCTGCTAGCTCCTTACTACTTTAGGCCTTCACAGATGTGGACTGGATTATTTGCCTAGATAATAGGCGGTCTACCAATGGTTATTGTCTATTCCTTGGATCCAATTTAGTGTCATGGAGCTCAAAGAAGAAGCGAGTGGTTGCACTATCTAGTACTGATGTTAAATATAGGGCCTTAGATGTGGCTACTACCGAAGTTACCTGGATGCAACATCTTCTTCAAGAGTTGTGTGTCTCTCTTCCCCAATCTTTCATACTATGGTGTGATAATCTGTTCGCTACCTACCTCACTGTCAATCCTATTTTTCATGCGCAAACCAAACATATTGAATTAGATTTTCATTTTTTTGAGAGAAAGTGGTTTCAAAGGACTTGAACATTCGCTACATCAATTCCTTGGATCGATTAGCAGACATCTTCACGAAGAGCCTTCCTTCCCGTCAGTTTCATTTCTTGTGTTCCAAGCTTGCAGTTGCTCAACCACTGCTCATCTTTTGAGGGCATGTTAGGACACCATAATAGTCACATATTATGTATTTATATTTGATTAGAATTGTATAGTTTATCTCTTAGGGAGTGTGTTTTCAACTATACTTTGTATAGCATCTTGTTTATATTCAGGCAAAACTCCTCTGCGAATAAAATCGAGTGAAAACCTTTTCAATTTAAAACTTTAATTATTGTGATGTATAATACTCTTTCTTCTATTCCAATTTAAGTGACATTAACATAATTTTGAGAGTCAACCAAATATTTTATATCTTTTAAATTTTTCAAGTTATTAATTATGTGATTTGTAATGTTTTTGCATAATTTTTTAATAAGATATGAACACTCCCCGTCTTAATTTATGTGGCATATTATAATACCCCGATCGTTCCTTAAGCCTAAATTTGTCTTTTGAGTGGATAGGGGTGGCTTTCAAAGTGATTGATGTTTATATTATGTTGTATTTCTCTAATTTCTACTTTTTGTCATGTAGAGCATTGAATAAGCTTTCCATCGATACCAATTTCATCAAAATCTGACATCGGATGAGGAATTATGGTCGTTTTACTAAGCGATATCGAAATCGCCCAGGCCTAACAGTAGACCTGAAGAACCGCCAAGTCCTTGGTGGACCATCATTTATTCCTCCAAGCCAAGGCAGTAACCCCTTTTTCTGGCCATCGTGCGACGGCCAAAATGGTGGGCCGCCAAAAATTTGACGGACCATTAAGAGGACCGTCAAGTCGAGGAAGAATGTCCCATTTCTGACCCCCGAGTGACGGACGATCTGGTGGATCATCAGTTTCCTGACGGATCGTCGCTTCGATCGTCACATCGAGGCAGAATGTCCCAGTTTTGGCACTTTAGTGACGGATGATCTGGTGGACCGTCAGTTGCTCTGATGGACTGTCAGTTCGACCGTCACAGACCCCGATCAGGAATTTTCAACTCTTTTTAAAAAGGACATTTTGATTTTTTCAGCTCATTTTGGCTTTATATATATATATATATATATATATATATATATAAGTGAAGGAGAGAAGATCATTTTACTCTCATTTCTCCTCCTTGATTCTCTAGAAACTAGGGTTTCTTTCAAAATCCTAAATCAAATTATCTCCAAGAAATTCAAGAATCTTCCAAAGATTTCACCAAGTTGTTCAAGAATTAAGTTCTCCAAGCCAAAGGTATCAAGAAGCTTAGCTCAAAAGTGTAAAGAAGAGTTTCCAATCAAGCTTGTTCATCTTAAAAATCATAATTCAAGGTATGTGGGGTTTTGAACAAGAGCAATTTTTTCGTTCTTGTGCTCAAAGCTTTGATTTTTATTATGGATTTATATGATTTTGCAAGTGGTTTTATACCAAAATTACTTCATCATGAGATTATGAAAATATAAATCGTTCAAGCTTTGTTATACATAATTATTTTACAATTTCCAAGTTATGACTTCATATTTAATATTGTAAATTTCAAGTTTCTACCATGAGTTGGTATTTCAAGTGCTTTCAATGTATGTGTCAAGCTTTAAGCTTTCTTATGACAAATTGGATTATTGAGTATATTAATTCATGCGAATTGAGTTGTTACAATGAGTATTGATATTTCCTCAAAGTTATTGATATTGCCATGACTTAATGAATTGATGCATTTTGATATTGAGAAAGATTGATTTGATTTGAGTCGAGTTAGGAATCCACAAATTGATTATGATTTGATAAATGAGAAATAGATTTGATTTGATCTTCATGATAGACCCTTGTGATATTTGTGGTGGATTTCCTAACGCGTTCTAAGCTTGTGTCTGGGAGTAGTATTTAGCACCGAGCGGAAATATGGTATTTCCTCCGAAACTACATGCCACCATAGGATTGATGTTGATAATTGTGGGCCGGAGGCCGAGTATGATATTGTGATCACTAAATTTAGGTTGTACTCCCTGGCAAGAGTACGACGCTCCCACCTATGTGGGGTTCTCTCCTTAGGAAGGCAAAACGTTGGACACCATATAGCTCACATGTTTTATGTCGGTTATAAGAACGTCCCATGTCCATAAGAGTCGAGTTTCTTGAATTACAGAGTCACTCCGAGTCTTGAGTTAAAGAGTTGAGTTGTTTATGATGATTTTTTAGGTTTTTATCATATGATTTATTTACGATGAGATCTTGAAAAGTATGTTTCAATCTAACTCAAGCCAAGTGAGCCATCATTGTACATATGCATATTTTCATGAAATTGATGATGATATTTACATTGTTAAATGCACCCCCACATACTCAGTACACTCCAAAGTGCTGACCCATATATTTTCCTATGGGCTACGTTTTCTCGTAATGTAGGTTCAGGTACTCAGCCGCGTTAGCGATATTCGGGTGCCTCTTTTCGTCTGCTTAGTGGTGAGTCCTCATGGTTTGAGTACCGTGTTTATATTTTCTGATACCATTCTGTTGTTATGGCTTTCAATACTGTTTGAGTTAGTTGGGAGTTTCTGATACCATTCTGTTGTTATGGCTTTCAATACTGCTTTCAATACCGTTCTCTTTTTTTTTTTATGGAGTATTATTAATTTTTTAATATTTAGATGATCATAATAATTAATTAATTAGGGATGATATAGTAAAATCACAATTGAGGCAGCAAAACAGACAAACATGTCTCAAATGACTTATAATAACTAATTAGAAGCGATATAACAAAATTACTATAAAAAATACTTGTAGAAAAAATTTAAGTGAGCCTCATATAAGACGTCGAGTTAGTTTAAAACATCAATAGTTAATTTATCATTTTATGTCTCTTTTTTTTATTAAATATTATTAATTTCTTTTAATACTTAGATGAATTATAATAATTAATTAGGGGTGATATAATAAAATTATGGTTGAAGTAGCTGAAGCAGACATATCATAAATGTCTATTTTTATATTAAATATTATTAATTTTCTAATATGTAAATTACTTATAATAATTAATTAGGGGTGATACAGAAATTATGATTGATCAACTGAAGCAGACAACACAAGCAGGCGTGTCGACTTTATGTCTGTTTCAGCAGGTTAACTCCCTCTTATTATATATAGTAAAATAAAAAAAATTGTGAAATTTTACTTAATTACGAGTATAATAGTATTTCAATTTTACAGTAGAACAAAATATATTATATTCACACATATATAATATATCTATAACGAAATATATTATCTCTCTCTATATAATAATAATAATAATAATAATAATAATAATAATAATAATAATAAAATATATATATATATTATACGACGTACTTAAAAAGTATATTCATGCATATATTGTGTCTTTGCTTAACTATCAGAACGAATGGTAAATGCATCCATCCACTCGTATATGCTGAAATTCCAAGCTATCGCTATATTATATTTTTTGGAAAAGGCTCAAATATACCTCTCTACTTTTGTTAATTGATTAATTTTGCCCTTTATTAAATTATGAAGATATTTATACCCTCATTATAAGTAAACTTGTCAAATATATCCTTCAATTTAATAATTTCTCTTATCTTATCAAAATTGCCCCTTTAACATTAAAATTATCCATTACAAATAGGTATGTCTCTATCTTCATCTTCTTCTAGCAAAAAACAGAGTGAAATGGGTTCAATTCTCGATTTTCTCACCATCAGCTCCACCGCACAACCACTGGCCTGGGATTGAAGTCCCCTTCTCACGATGGAACAACTCTAACGCCAACACGTTTATCCGTCATGAACAAACTCAGAAGAAAATGCAGGACATAATTCGCTTCCATAAATGCTTTGATTCTGTCCTTAATGTTGCCAGTAGTTGCAATCCTGCACCTCCGTCAATTTTAGAAGAACTAGAAGAGAAATGTTTTATTCTTGTGTGTGCATGTATGTATTTTTTGGCTGAGAAGAATGTTAGCATTAGAATGCAGATTTGCAATTTGTTATTCAAATTTAATATGATAAAGATTTCTTTGCTAAATTTGAATTTGAGTTTTAAATTGACAAATTAGAGTGAATTCTGTATTTGTTTTGAAAGTTTTCTCATCATCTTTGATGCTGATAATGATTACTTTCTCTTTATTAGTTATCGAAAAGCTTGAAAGAATCAAAAGGAGAAAATGTTGTGTTATTGTTTTTCTTTTTTCTGCTGAAAGAATATTAGGATTTGAAGTGCAACTTTTCAATTTGTTAAGGAGGCTTGTGGCGGAGCTGCAATGATGGATTATTCTCTTCAGCAATCTATTTCGATAAACGGTTCAGCTTTCCCTTTAAGGGGTGAAATGAAATTAAATGGCAATCCATTGTAATGGATAATTTCACTTTTAAAGAGGCAATTTTAGTAAGATAAGAAAAATTATTAAATTAAAGGGTGTATTTGACAAGTTTACTTATAATAAGGATATAAATAACTCCATAATTTAATAAAAGATAAAATTAGCTGATTAATAAAAATAAAGAAATATATTTAACCCTTTTCCCTATATTTTTTTCTAAACTGCCGCTGTTTTTCATTCTTTTTTCAAACTACATATTCTGAGTAAGTACAGTGCTTTTATTTGTTGTGTTACGTGTTTTTCTAATAGAATTCACTGTATCTAGTGGTGGAATGCATCATATTCACTCGTTTAATTCAATACCCTAATGAGCTCAAATTTGAAACATGAGTTCTATACACTGACGCCAAATGGGCAGATTGATCGAATTTGAACGGATTGAAACTAAATTGAGATAAAATAAATTGAATTACATTCCACCTATACAAATATAGGCAAAAAATAAATTGGGAAAAATATGAATCTGAGTAAAATGATTGTAAGCCAGTTTAATTTCCTAAAGCCAAAAACCATTTCAAAATAACCAAGTAAAAATTGAAATAAGCTTTAACAATAAATGTTTAACGCATGGTATAGTCGCAGAGACTCATTAGGTAAGAATGAACCTTAACAGGTAAGGCTTTACCTAGTGAGTGTGTAATTGCATTAAAAATATGATAAAGTAAAATGGATTTGAGGTAGTTTGAGTTAAATGATATAGACTTTGATTAAAAAAGAACTAACATGCTATTTTAGTTGCTTATGCCGTTTCCTGGTGAGATTTAACTGGTTTTTCGGCTATAATTATTTTTTAAGAGAACATCTATAAGTTGAGTGATTTTTTAAAGGAAAAAAAAGATAATTTTAATGACTTTTATAAGATAAAACTATAAATTTAATGACTATTTAAGGGATTAACTCTCCATATTTACGACCTAATTATGCAATTGTTGGGGGGAAATTTTCTAGTGAAAAACACCAAATTAATGTTGAATCGAATCTAATGCATGAGTTTAATATCTTGAGCCGTTTTACTACTACAATGAATCCCGATTAATCAAAGCCATTTTAAATAGGAATGTGCATCATTTGATTTTGATTTGGTTTAATGATTCTTAATTTTAAATATGCTAAATCAATTAAATATTTGTTATCCATTTTTTATTTATCGACTTTGGACCCTTAACAATTCTTTTTTTATTTAACCGGAAAAATGTTCCTAAAATGCATATATATACTTTTTTCTTCTGAATAATTATATACAATTGTAGATGAGAATGTTAGCGTGGCATAACACAAAACACAATTAGTGACCGACTGTAATAAAGTAATTTAAATTAAACAGACATAATTAATATGTACCTTTTGAAACTAAAAAATTACGAGTCTCATAATGGACTCTTGACTAAAGAAGTAAAATAATGTCATGGCCTTACACCAACAAAATATTTACCCAAGGATTTCTTTATCAGCCGTTATTCATGAAAATACCTCAGAAGTATGTGCAAGTTGTATGGGCCGGACACAAAGAACCCAAAGAACAGACTTGTTTTGGTTTTCGGCTCATTGTCATAATCTGGTCCATTGAGCCTCCAATAGAAAATACAAGATATTTCAAAAATATGTAAACCTTAGGATAATAATAAAGAAAAAATCTAACACTCATGAATAGCCTTTATAAGTTCTTTTTTGTTTCCTTACCAATCCTTTTTCCATTTCAACCTAAATACTATTTCTCACCAAAGGTTAGAACATATACTCTAGGTGTACTACAGCAAAATTGAACATCAACCATAATATTAATTTTGTGTCGATATTATGCATATGTCCATCATTAATTTGTTGATTTTTTTGTGTGTGAATTCATTGAGCTGCCTAATGATTTTTTTTATTTTTTTTTTCTTATTGAGAATATGTAGTGGAATGATGGGAAGAGCAAAAATAGAGATAAAGAGAATTGAGAACAAGGCAAACAGAGGGGTGACCTACTCAAAGCGTAGAAAAGGATTAATTAAGAAAGCTTATGAGCTAAGTGTTCTGTGTGACACTGATATTTCTCTGCTCATGTTCTCTCCTACTGGTCGACTCACCTCCTTCTCACCCAAGCAAAGGTGCTACGTACCTTCTTTAATAATCTCATTTTTTTTTTGTTATTATTTCTACCTAAATTTCTCAGAGAATCATTCGAACTGATAGCTATTTTAGTATTTCAGAATTCACTTTCCATCTAGAACTTCTTTTAACTAAAATAGTAACTTTTAATTGAATGATCTGCTTTAAATTTTCGTAAAATATGCTAGATTAACAAAATAGTAAATTGACTAAGGGGGAAAAAAGGAAAATAAAAGGAATTTCCCATATTGGACTACTATGACGTCGTCTCTCAACGTATATATGCCGGTGCCTACAATTGAATGAATTATTAGCAAAGTGTTAATTTTTAACCAATTAAAATTAGCATTTCTGTGTTCATTTATTATCACTCATTAAGAGTTTTGAGTGGATTTAATAATAAGATCTTCATGATTTAGGCACTCAAATACTAATATTTTCGCTGTTTTATTTTTCTTTATTAATTCAGTATTTACGTAGTGATGGCTTGTAAGAGTATATTTGTAAAATAGGGAATAGATGTTTTTCTTAGCTTTATAGAAAATTTGCAATTAAAAAAAAATTCTTTTAAATTAAAAAGGATACAAATTAAATATCTTTAGTTTCTCTATATTTTATTTGGTAACCGTACCACTCACTTATATCTGTGTTATTGATTAATTAAACAGAATCGAAGATGTGTTTTCTCGTTTTTTATCTCTCTCTCTACGTGACAGAGGAAGGTACACAACTAAATTTTTTACTATATAATGTTTACTTGGCCATCATCTGTCTGTTCATCATCATTCACAAATTTGCTAATTTTTCTTCTTTTTTTCCTTATCCTATTAATTACTATTCTTTGTGTTGTTAAATATACTACTAATATTTCTGCCTAGCATGACTTTATGGAAATTTAAAATCTATATCTAGATATGATTACATGCATGGCAATCAAGCCCTTGCCTTGCTTCCAACGTATATCAACATAAAACATATTTAACGGTGCATGTCTACAAACAAATACTTCGCAAGTTATGGCCCATATTATATGGTTATAAATGTGATTAACATAGAAAATTTCAGCTGTCCTATTATAAAAAAGTTGCTCCCTTTTCAATTTTCTTTTTGTACGTCTTCTACAGGATTAAATCCGTCGCTATAGTTGACTAAGTATGTGGCCATTTAAATTTAATAGTTTTGACTCAAAATCTACAATTAATTTTATCCCTAATAAATCAAATGAGATGTTCCTCATGCAATCTTTATCACCTATGGATTATGTATTTCAGTTAATCGCTTTTTGCACATACATAAAAATGTCTACCTCCTATTTTATGTCACTTGATGACTTGAGTTGGAGCAAAGATACATAAAAAATGTGTAGTGAGGGCACTTGTAAATAAGTAGCCTATCTCGATCAACGAATGCCTAAAAGTCTCATGTTTTTCTTGATCGGACCAACCTAAGTTGAATTTTAAACTTAAACTAATAAAGTTTAAATTCTAAATTTGTTGGTTGACGACCGGCCTGACCTTGGATATGATCTGGAACTGTTCCTTTTCTATTGTTCAACTATATATATTATACATTTATCGAGATGATTTTATTGTTCATTTCACTTTTGGAACGTGTTCATTATAATCTTCATGTATTAACTAGCATTTACTTTCTTTCTCCCATTTTTCTTTTTTGGATCATCTCGACCTTGCAGTGCTCTCCTGGATAGAGAGGTAAGTTGAAAACGTTTTGACATATTGATGAACAATTCTTTCGATATCAAAGTTTAGCTATATCATTTCAATCTCCAATTTGATGTTGATGTTACGTTTAGTAATGAAATAAACAGCGCCACAACAAATAATATTACCATATCTATGGCTAAAAAATTTAATAGTAAATAATACAAACCTACTTCAACATTGATCAAGATCTTAAAAAAATAAAAGAGAAATTTAAGGATAAAGTTTATCTCAATATTCATGCGGTTAATATTTCAATAAAATTAGTTTTATACTATATGTCACAGGTGATATTTATTGCAACAAGGATAAATTGACATATATAGATAATATATTTGGAAAAAATATAAATAACTTTCAGATAACCCTTTTTCCCCTTCTTTTATATTACAAAATGCTCATTTTAATGATTTGTAAGCAAGTGAATAGCTACATTAATAAACTATTATGTTACACCAAGCTAACTAGGATCTTTACTCCATGCTAGGGTTTTACTCATCCAATAGTATGTATGTTCGGACTAATCTCCTAAGTGAAAGAAGATAGAATATAAGTAAAGAGATCAAAAGAAATATTCTCGAAACATGTTACCAGAAAAATATACAACGAAATATCAGAATAAAAGACAAATAAGCAACAAACAGGAATATGCATTAAAGAATATTAGAGAAACTACAAGATTAGTAAATAGTATTACTATAAATGACATTTCGTGTGGAGTAGTAATTAAAGAGATTTGAACCCAAATTTGATATAAATTACAAGTTATATATATATATCTGAAACACGCTGCTCATGGTCAACATGCCTGCTTCAGCCGTGCTTTTACTATATTACCCCTAATTAATTTTTATACATCATTTACGTATTAAAAAATTAAAAATATTTAATAAAAAAATTAAAATAGACATTTATGACATGACTGCTTCAGCTGCTTCAACAGTGATTTTACTATATTACTCATAATTGATTTTATAAGTCATTTAAGTATTAAAAAACTTAATAATATTTGATAAAAAAAATAGACATAAAATAATAAATTATTTTTTGATGTTTTCATAAGTCATTTAAGTATTAAAAAATTAATAATATTTAATAAAATAGATAAAATAGACATAAAATGATAAATTATTTTTTGATGTTTTAAATTAACTTGACGTCTTATATGTGACCACTTAAAAAAATTTCACAAGTATTAACTATAATAATTTTACTATGTCACTTCTAATTAGTAGAATAGAAGAAAAAATATTATAAATCACAATAATTAAAAACTTAGATTATTTAAAAAAATATAATTGACTATCAATGCCACAAAAATTTGAACAACCTAAAATATTGTTATACAAATTTCATCAATCTAAATATAATAATACATGCCTAACTTAGAATTTATCAACCAAACAAATGGAGGTTTTAATTTAATGATAGAATTATACATAACGTAAATTATATATACATGTATATATAAAGAAAACGAACCACTAAAACGCTATATAGGTAAAGCATTATCATTTCAATTGCCTCGAAGACAATTCATGTTTTGAAAATGATCAATAATCGCATCATTAGATAAATAATGTACTTCCAAATATTTTATCCTCTATATAACAAACTGAATAATTATTCAAAACAAAAAAGACCAATTCTGCTTCGTAAATCATTTTTAATAAATTACATAGATAAATATAAAAGATAATACAAAAAAACGCTAGAATCAAAGATTAAACTTAATTTTTAACTAATATACTAATACAAATTATGATAGATAAATAAATTGCGAAAAAAAAGAGAAGAGAGAGACTAAAAGAGTTTCTTGCATGTATTAGTCACAAGAAAAAAAAGAGAAGAGAGAGACTGAAAGAGTTTCTTGCATGTATTAGTCACAAGATTTGAACTCCAATAAAGAGTTAAAAATCTACAAAGACTTTCATGCCTTTTTAAAAACTTATTTTGCATTTTGTTTGTGAAAGAAATTGAGAGCTCCTTTTGCTTTAAAAGGTGAATTTTATTTTATTTTCTTTTTCTAGTTGTTAATTTAATTTCATGTCTTTATTTTCTTTATATATTTTTATTTTTGGAAAATCTACATATATAGCAAAAAGAGAAAAATAAGTATTGCAGGATTTATGTTTTCTATATTTTTATTTTTCTCTTTTAATTATTAATTTGATTTTATAAAATAATTAAAACATTAGAATTAGGAGAGAGAGAGAGAAACGTGCACTTGAGGAAAAGTTTGCCCGAACCCATAACCAAAATGCGCCAATGCTTTTCCACCCACTTCCTTACCACTGTGCCATTGGTATTCATATATATTTAATAAGTTTTTTTAATTTAAATAAAAAATCTACATAAAAACAAATGAGTTTGACCAAACTCTCATAATATTCTGTAGCTCGGCCCTGCTTAATCCTTGATCCCAGTATGTTTTATTTTATTTAAATTTAATTACATAATTAATGTTCTTATTGAATTTCCATTCCTTTCCTTTCTTGATGGGTAAGCTAATATATCGTAACGTTGTCATGACGCAGCAGCTGTTGACGAGCCAGAATCTTCTGGGGTTAGATTTGTCTTCCTTCATCACCGTTTCATCCCAAACTCTTACACTAATCTACACACACAAACACACACACACATTCCTCACACTTTAACTCGGACTTGTACGTGAAGGATGATGCGTGGAACCAATCCAGCTGTTGCTGCCTCTACCACTAGCCAAATTCGTCAGGTATGTAGTTTTACACAATCAAATTGAGCTACCACAATTAATTAATTACGTAGTTAACTTATTTGTTATATGAGGGTCTTTTTTATTAATTCATCTTTAATTTTCTCAGGAACTCAAACAGGAAATTAATGCTTTACTCCAACAAATTCATGTAGCTGAGGAAAAATTAAGGTTCATTTATTTATCTTTTGTTGGTGCTGCAGTTAGTAAATTTCATGCCAATTTTAATTAGTCTTCGTAACTTTTTGAAATGGTGCATTGTCTTCTTTCATGAAAATGTGTTAAAATATGATTGTGATTCTATTTTTCGTGAAAGAATGTGGCAATTGAAAGGCAACCTGCTGATAAAAGTTAAAAAGAGTACCGGCTAAAATAGAATTAAAATTTTGAGTGTGTGAGTTTTAGAATTTATTCTTGAGTGTATGAGTTCTAGATTCTAAAAGAAATAGCTCATTGGATTTTGCATAGTTTATTTGTAATTTATATTAGACAATTTTTTAACACAAATACAAAATTTAGGTCAAACTGGCAATAAATTCACCGGATCTACTAATATTTCCCAACGTCTTTTTTTCACGTTTAATTATTATTTCGTTTTCCTAACTAATACATGTCCAAAGAATCTCTGAGATCCATCAAAGTACGAAAATCTGGATCTTTCAAAAGATGAATTTACTAGGTGCTAGTATAAAATTCGTTTTGGAGGAAAATATATAGGGGAATATATATTTACTGTTATTTTTGTTTGTTTATTTTTTGTGGTTTCCATTTTCTGGACATGATTAGAAATACACTAATTAATGCAGTATGTATGAGCCTGATCCCGGGAAAATGACATCAATGGAGGAGCTGGAAGCATGTGAGAAACAACTTGAGAGCCTCTTAATTTCTGTCATGAAGAGAAGGGTAATCACTTTCCCCGTTCTTTTTTGCTCGATCTACTTTAACTTCACACTTTCATAAAAATAATATTTATTAGGGTCTATAAGTTTAATTACCAATACTTAATAAATCTAGTTACTTAATGAGGAACGTAATATCGAAGGAAAAAAAAAGTAAATCTCTCTTGATTTGTTAAAATGAAAGAGGTACTCCACCTGTTTTTTGTTTATCTATGTTTGACTTAATACACCTCTTTAAAACAAACAATTTTACTAAATCACTTTTATTAGAGTTCATTTAAATGTTGGGGATGAATGATATAAAATAGCAAGGACAAAACACGCTTGAAATGATAAATTGTTTCTTAATTTTTTAAACTGGACAAATAAAATTGAATAGTTTTTTTTATTATACTGGACAAGTAAAAATGGACAAAGAAAATAGAACACAAAATTTATTGTTGTTATAAAGAAGAAGGAAAAAAAAAATCGAATGAGTAATAATTACTCACTCCATTACAATTTATGAAATATTTTATTAGGCACGATATTATAACTGATATATTTGTATTATCTTATCAAAGATGGACCTAAGTTCCAAAGTGGAAGCAAGCGCCGAGGAAAGTAATGAAGCAGATTTGTTAGCTTATGATGCTGCTTTTAATCAGCCACAAAGTTTCGATTCATCGGTTAATTATGCTACTACTTCTGAAAGGTATATTTTAGTCCAATTCTTAAATTTAATATAACAAATGGTTTCCTAATTTAAAGTTTTAAAATATTATTTTTAAAGCTCGATTAATTAAATCAAGGATTTAATCGACTAGTTCGACTTTAAATGAAAATCTAAGCATGTATTTTGATTTGTGAATTTATGTATTGCCCGTTTGAATTTGAACTTGTTTTGAGCTTTTGACAATATTGATTTGTGTTTTGACTACTGTGTTTTTTAGGTTTTCTTTTTTCAAATTATGACAAAAAATCTCTTGCCTTTTCTCTTGCAGGAATAACATGTTTTCCACAATAATGGTTCCATCGAATATTAAAGGAAGCAGCTCCAGTCTTAATGTTGAAAAAATCGAAGCTCCAAATGATAATAGCATCTTGTCATGGCCCTATATATCACACTTTAAGTGATCCTATCTCCTAAAACTTTGTTGCAGTGAGATTTAAATTTCCAACAACTCTAGATGTGAGTTTATGTGAGTTTTGAATAAATATGTGCGAGTTTTGAATAAATATGTGCTCTATAAGTGCAATGTATCAGTACTTGGTAGTGATCGACTAATAAATTTGTTACATATGAATGTTATTGGTCTTGTATATAGATCTAAACAACACAGTTAGCTCAAATTAATACAGTTTTGAAATTGTTAGACTTCAGTAAAGGTAGGTACTCCCTTCGTCCCAAATTATCCGTTTTAAATTTCCTAATGTGATTTCTCATTTTAATTAATTTTTTTTCATTAATCAAGAAGAGACAAATTTTTTTTTCATGTTTTTACTTTTTGCATTAATTACTTTTTCTTTAAATTAAAATGTAAACATCACTTAATAGGGGTACTATGATAAATTAGCCATATTATTAATTATTTTTCTTAATTAATGTGTCATCTCAATTTAGAACGGATAATTTGAGATAGAGCTTTATTTTACTGATATTCCGAAAGTTAGTTACGGAGTTATGGATTTAGCAGTTAATGCCTCACTAGTGGAACTATATATAGTGGTGTGCACCATCATTGTAAACAAGTAATTCACATTGATTCTCTATGAAATATGATCAAAATACTCTCTCCTTCTTCATTCTTTCTTGTTCCTCCTTTTCAGAGTAAATTTCATGCATGGCATTCAATTTTACTTTTATTACATAAATGTCATTTTTTTAACATAATTAAAGTTATTTTAGTTTTGCTCTAGTCATCATAAAAGTTATTTTGATCGAATTTTGTGAAATCTAACAATAACCAGATGAATTTTAAGCAATCATCACTGATTGAAAACTTCTAGAAGGAGGGAAAAACCGAGAAGAAGAAATGTCTTATTATTAAGTTCTGTTTTCACTGTTACATCGATTTTATATATAGAGAGAGTGGTTAACCGACTCAAGCTACACTAGGAGTAGCTACAACAAATCTTGCCAGCTCATTAAGTAATACATTCCTTGTGAAGATAATTCAATACTCCCCCTCAAACAGGACTATGGAAAACATTATGTACACCTAGTCAAGATATCAAGAGCTGATGTTGAGCAACACACAGGACTTTAGTGAAAACATCTGCCAACTGATAACTTATGTTCACAAACTCAGGCTGAATCCATCCATCTTTAAGCTTCTATCTTACAAAGTGATAGTCTAATTCAATATGTTTGGTTCTTTCATGGAAGATGGGATTGGAAACTATTTGAATAGCTAACTTTTTATCACAATAGAGAGGAACTGGGGTAGTTTTTGATCCCTAAGTCATTAAGTAATCCAGTGATCCATACTGTTTCAGCAACAACAACAACCATGCTCATATATTCAGCTTCTGCAGAGCTCCTACTTACAGTGTATTGTTTCTTTGACTTCCAAGAAATCAAACATTCACCCAATTTCACTGCATACCCTGTAACAGACCTCCTAGTATGTGGATAAGCATCCCAGTCAGAGTCACAATATACAGTTAACCGTGGCTTAGACCCTGCTGGAAAAAAGAGGCCAAGTCCTCTCACATATCTTAGAACTCTTAAGGCAGCTTCTTGATGAGATTGTTTAGGTTTCTGTATAAATTGGCTAAGTGCTTGGACAACAAAGCAAAGATCAAGCCTAATAATGGTAAGATAAATCAGTTTTCCTACAAGTTTCTGATAGCTTGTAACATTTTTCAATAACTGATCATCAGTGCACCCCATCTGCTCATTATATTCCACTATTGTCGATCTCTTATTTGACTAAAAAAGTGTAGATGCAGGTTTAGCACCACTTAATCCCACTTCTGACAGAAGTTTCAGTGAGTATTTCCTCTAATTAAGTATCACTCCCTTAGCTGATCTCATCACTTCTATGCCAAGGAAGTATTTTAAGTCACCAAGATCTTTGATCTTAAAATTCTTGTGTAGTGTAGACTTAGTGTCAGAGATTAATTATGCATCATTCCCTGTAATCATCAAATAATCTACATAGTAAAAAATAATTACCTGCGTATCTCTTTTCTTCTTGGTGAACAGGCAGTGATCTTGTGTACTTTAAACATAATCAACACATGTTAATGCTTCAGTTAACTTGATATTCCATTGCCTAGAAGCTTATTTCAGCCCATATAGTGATTTAAGTAGTCTGCAAAACTTCCTCTATTTTCCTTGTTGATGAAAACCTTGGAGCATATCCATGTAACCTTCTTCAACTAAATCTCCTTGTAGGAATGCATTACTAACACCCATATGAAATAAAGGCCAATTCTGTGATGTTGTAACACCAATGACAGTTCTCGCTGTAACCATTTTTTGCCAAAAGTGAGAAGGTGTCATGATAGTCAAGCTCCTTCTTTTGTCTATAGCCCTTTGCCACAAGCCTTGCCTTGTACCTCTCTACATCTCCGTTTACAGTGTACTTTATTTTATACACCCATTTGGATCCTATAGTTCGTTTTCTGCTGAAAAATCTACTACCTCCCATGTGTGATTGTCCTCTAGTGCTGCAATTTCTTGCTACATGGCTTCTATCTAATGTTTATCCTATGAAGCCTCTTAAAAACTCTGTGGTTCCATAGTTGAGGAGAGAGCTGCTAAATATGAGACATATGTAGGAGAAAAAGTTGTATATAATATATAATTGGAAATAGGATAAAGAGGTTGTTTTGTAGACTTCTTGCTCTTGTTAGTTGTAACATAATCTTGCATCCAAAGTGGTGGTTTAAGAACTCTACTAGGTCTTCTATTGGACTCATATGTAGCTAAGAAAGGTGTAAAAGTTGCATGTTCTTCAATTTGTGTTGTAATCTTAGTGTTATCATGAACATGAGTAGTTGGTGATCCCGTTGGGACAACACTAGAAACATCAGTACCAAAAAAATCAGTAGGCAGTGATATTTCAGTAGTAATCTAGGGTTTATTTATGGAGTGATCAATTGTCATTTGCAGAGGGGACCAGGTACTATTAGAAAACACTGGAATGTCATAGAAAATAGTATCGCCGCCTTCAGTTGTTCCTTTGCAAGGGAATATAGTTTCTTGAAAAATCATATCTCTTCTAACTAGAGAAGTACCAGAATCCATGTCAAGTAGTTTGTATCCCATGTGTGTTTCCATGTACCATAGAAATATAGTTTCCCTAGCTCTTGGATTAAATTTTCCTTCCTTGGGTAAAATACTCTCTAAGCATAAGCTTTCAAATACTCTAAGGTGATCCAGTGCTGCAAGTTTACCATACAACAGTTCATAGGGTGACTTTCCATGAATGATTTAGATGGAAATTTGTTGATCAAATATACTGCTATTTTACACAATCTCCCTAAAATCTATGTGGTACTCCACTTTGAAACTTAATTGCTCTTGCTACTTTTAATATAATTCTATATTTCCTTTCCACAATACCATTTTATTGTGGTGTTTAAGGAGAACTACTTTGATGAATAACCCTAAGGGATGAAATCAATTTAGTGCATTGAGAATTCAAGAACTCTTTTCTATTATCTGATCTCAAAATCTTCACACAAGCATCAAATTGAGTCTTTATTCTAGACAAGAATTCCTTCAACACCACAAACACTTTACATTTAGATTGAATTAAACATGTATAGGTATATCTACTAAAATCATCCACAATAGTCATAAAATAGAGTTTCTTATCATAAGTAGGTACTTTGAAAGGTTCCCACACATCTACATGCACCAATTGAAAAATACCAGTAGTTTTGGAAGTACTTTTAGGGAATTTGAGTCTACTCTGCTTGGCAAGTGGACAAACCATGCAACATTCCTGTGAATTATCAGAAATCCTTCCTTATAGGGAAGAAATGTGTTATATCACAGATATTGGGGGGATGCCCTAGCATCAAGTTCCATAAAGCATAATCATTTCTTTTTTTTATTAAAACTGTTATAATTATTGAGCTCTCTTATTGTAGCTAGTATAGACCTTCTATTTCTTTACCAATCCCCAATACCTTACCACTGTAAATCTCCTAAAATAGGTAAAACTCCAGGTAGAAAGTGACTGAACAACTGAGTTCCTTTGTCAGTTTTGAAATTGACAATAAGTTGAACTTGAAATTAGGCATATAGAGAACATTTTTATTTGTTTTGTTTTTTAGTATGGTTGTATTTCTTGTATGTATTATGATTGTTCTATCACCATTAGGTACTTGAACTCTATTTTTCTCTTCATTTTCAACCTCTTTTAGATCAATTAAGAATTGGTTAAGAGATGTTATGTTTTGTGTAGCTCCTGAATCAAGTATCCATTTACAAGACATAAAAGTGGATAACAATGACTTTATACTTGCTATTTTAGAATGACAATTATCAGTATTGTTACTTTCACCTGTTATTGGAGATAAAGAGCTTCCTGTGTTGAGGATATAGTCACTGATGTGCATCAATCCTGAAGTAGATGTGTCCTCTCTTGGATTGTATCCTCCTCTAGGATCCCTTGCACCTGAACTAAATTCTTCAGAAAAGGTTTGATTAGCAACATAGGATTTAGCATCATGTCCATGCATTTTTGTCTTACTTTTAAAATCAGGAGGATATCCTATAATTTTGTAGAATTGCTCTTTCACATGTCCTTTACAACCACAGTTATCACAATATCCAAACCTCTTTGGAACAACTCTAGGAACTTGTCCTCTTCTCACCATCAAGCTAACATATTCTTTGTGAGAATCAATTACTCCTAAATTTCTCTAACTTTCCTCTTGAATAACAATTGCATAAGCTTGATTCACTGTCAATATATGAGTTCTAAGTAAGATATCACTCCTAACATGACTAAAGATCTCATTCAAACCCATGATAAACTACAGTAGTCGTTGATGACACAAGTGCTTTGTATATTCCTTTGATACTTCACAGTCATAAACAGGTGTAGGTGCGATAAGATCTAACTCATTCCAAGCATCTCTTAACTTTGAATAGTATATAGTAACAGAATCCATACCTTGTATGTGAGTAGCAATTTCCTTACTGAGCTGATAGATTTGAGTTAAATTCAACTTATGAAACCTTTCAGTAAATTCATCCTAGACTTTTTCTACACTGGAAGCCAGTACAATGCTCAAAATCAGCTCCCACAAAACTGTGCTACTAATCCATGATTATACAATGGTGTTACATCGGTCCCATTTCTTCATAATTTCACCTTTGTACTGATTTCTCGAGCAAGTTCCATCAATTTACCCTATTTTGTTTCTCCCCAGCAAAGCTAGCTTCATTGATCTGCTCTAAATTGTGTAATTCTCGGGTCCGGTTAATTTCATCTCAATCAATACAATTCCTGGTGTATCTGATGATTGCAAGTACAACGGACGTGTGTAGTTGATTTGTGTGCTTTTGATCTGTGTTCGTACTTCTCCCATGGCAGGATAATACTCAAGATTTTAGCAATTGCTTCTCTCCAAGCTACCAACTATGGCGACTGCTCTCAGATCCCACAAATGCGAACTACAGAATCAATTTCTCTGATACCATGTGAAATTTAGCAGTAACTAAATGAATTTTAAGCAACCATCACTGATTAAAAACTTCTAGAAGGAGAGAAAAATTGAGAAAAAGAAATGTCTTATTATTAAGTTCTATTTTCACTGTTACATTAATTCTATATATAGAGAAAGTAGTTAACCGACTCAAGCTACACTAGGAGTAGTTACCATTAATCTTGCCAACTCATCAAGTAATACATTCCTTGTGAAGATATTCCAATAGATTTTATAAAACTTTCATTTAAAAAGTGGCATGACAATCTTAATTGAAACTTGATTTTGATTTTTAAACCTCAATATAATAACCCTTATTTTATCTTGATCCATTTGATACACCCAATTGAGTTACCCAAATGAATTATATAATGGAGACTACCTGCATGCTTTTTTTAATTAATAGATAAGGATGCCTGGTGATGTTATTTTTTTTAAAATTTTGATTGTTATTCTATGAAATTACTATCAATAAAAATAAAGTAAAGATTCAAAAATACCTCTAAAGAATTTTGATTATTTAAGTTTTATACTTGAACTATTTCGCCAAATGTTTATATTTTGTACTTCCTAGAGATTCTAGACATAGTCATTTGTGACTTTTCTATTTACACTCCTGTACCTCACTTATAATACTACTAGAAATTACCCCCTATGACAACGGTTCAAAAGTCGTTGTAATAGATATAGAAACATTTGCCATAGAGGTACCGCAATAGTTTTATATGTGAGTGTTGGGATAGATCAATTGCAACAATTTTTGCAATGGTTACAACAACCGTTGCAATAGATGAACCTATTGCAACGGTTTTTTTAACTCCTATTGAGACGGTTCATATTGTCTATAGCAACGGTTAAGAACCGTTGCAATAGACTATATTGAAACGACAGAAAAGTGTTGCAATAACCCTAGTGAAACAATTTTCGAAAATCTACTGCAACAGTTATTGATCTTTTGCAACGGTTTTTCATTACCTATGGCAATAGTTTTTGACCCCTATTGCAAAGGTTTTCAAATCTTTTGCAATATTTTTTTGCTACCTATTGCAACTATTTTAATTAGCTATTGCAATAGTTTTTGCCATCTATTATTGCAGCTACTTCAAATACCAATTGACAATTTATATGAAATAGTCACCTATATATATATATATAGAGAGAGAGAATTATATTAATACACAATTATATATACACATCACAACAAAATCTTTCATTAATAATAATCTAAATTAAAATATTCAATAAACTAGGAATCTAAATTCAAAAGCAAAATGTTAAAGTCAAATATCATTAGTTTTTCCATATAGTATCAAGTTCGAGTGGCGATAAGTTTCACAAAATTCAATATCAAAAAGATCGATACTAAAACATCTATCAGCAATTTAATTTTTTTTTCAAGTAAGGTCAATTTCTTCATAACCTCTTTCTTCATCTCTTTCTTCATTTGTACACCTCTAAAAGAGAATAAATAATCTCAATTAGCACTTAAATTACAATATATTTAATTTTCATTTAGAACATAAAAAGGACACCTATAAATAGAGCATAAAAAATCAATAGCAAATGAAGTAATACTACACAGAACGTGCATAGACTACTGATAACGCTCAACTTACATGTAAATTTAAGTGCAAGGTGGTCGTTGTCAATATATTTACTGAATTTTTGAGTCGGAGTGAAGTCCACGTGGAACAATATGAGTGACTTTCAAATTATCCCCGAACAAAGGACACTTGTTAAATTCAAACGTAGAGTACAAGAAGATAAAAATAGGGGGTTGGAAAATACCACAACTAATATTTTGTTTTGAGGTTTTCAACATTAATTCGAGGCTACAAATAATTAGAGTTCAATCAATTAGGCACGAATCTTGTTATACTTTCTTAGGAGCAACTTATGCATGGGCTTGTGATCAATTGATGCAAATTCTAAATGTTGGTGATGTGGTAGGCTAGGTTGGAAATCCTTTAGGCTAGTTTGTCAACAAAACCTCAAGGGTGTTACTCATTGACCCTTTTGAGTACCTACCAAGTGCTTCAATAAAAACCACCTAATGCCTCAATTAGACACTCATATTTCTAGGATGGAACCCTAAGTATAGTCAACTTCATATCACCCTTATGTCTAAAATGATGAAAATTAGAAAACTAAACCCAATAAGTGTCTACTATTGCTTTGGTTCCCACATCCCTCTGATGAGGGTTCCTAAAGTTCACCTAAACCCCTCTTTCAAGGATGGTTTGGGTTTTCAAGAGCTTGGAATTTTCATCTATCAAACCTATTTGGGTGTTTGTGTCTTTCACCCACAAATTCCAACCAATTTACTCAAGCAATAATAGAATCAAACATCACAAACTAGTAAAAGCACAAACAAATAACATCCTATACATATTTACACCCTAATATACCATAATCCCAAAAGGAAGAACTAGCTATACATAGAAGCAGTAAGCAAGATATACCCAATAACCTCTATTGATTAGATCTATGAAAGACTAAGTGAATGTTACTTCAAACTTTGAATATCCATAAATCTTCAATGGGAGTTAGCTAATCCTTCACTTAGAAGCTACTCCAATGTATTCTTTACCCAAAATTAATACAATATTTTCTTCTCCAAGTGTGGAGGCTAAGAGCTAGAACAATGTTCAATAATTGGAGATTGTAGAATGAATGGTGGAATGATAGGGTTTGAGTTTTCTTTTAGGGAAAATTTGGAATAGCTGTGTGTATTTAATTCTTTGCCCTTGGGCTGATTTTTCGCTAGGCCGCGATCGCACCACTTTTGTCGTGATCGCGCCTACCGCGACCGCAGGCAATGCCACACGATCGCGGTATCTTGACCATCTTTACTGACTGCGACTGTGGTCTGAGGACACGATAGCAATAAATGAGTCCATATTTTGCTCCAAGACTTCAAATGCACTTCTTTGCTCCCTTTTATTCCCTTTTTAGCTTCAATCTACATCTTTCCATCTTATCATATTGGTGCCTACAAAATGTGAATATTAGTGCATTTAATCATAAATTATGTCTCACTTATTGATTCAAATCATGGTAATGTGCATGAATGTTAGGTATATTTGTGTGGTAGATTTACCACTCATCAACTACTCAACCAATCAAAACAGCTAACTCATTTGGAGTGCTACTGTGCAACCGAAGCATAGAGTGACTATGTGGCTAGCAGTTCAAAAAAGACTTCTAACTAAGGAGAGATTGATAAATGCACACTGCTACATATGTCCAACTCAGTCTTTCGAAACAACTCAAGATACATTTACAGATTGTCTAAGACGTATTTTGAATTTGATTATAGATGTCCTACAATGATACCAGGACATTCAAATCATAGGCGTATTTATAATTTTGAGTTTATGGATTCTGCATTATAGAAAAACATTTTACTAGTTCTGAATAAATTATTTGTGCATATTATGTGAATTTCTTTATAATATTGGTCAAAGTTATTGGGTTTTGCCAAGCCCGTGATACTCTAGCTCCACCCAACATTCAAATAGGGTTCATCAAATAAGGTGATAACATAAAACTCTATAATGCATACAACCATGGTACCAAAAGTTCAAACTGAAAACTTGAGGAATAAAAAAAGCTACTGCATGTTTCTGGAAAATAGAGTAACAACTTTGTTATACACATGAGATGTGGAATGATAAAGGATAAACCTAACAGAAGAGACACAGGGAATGAACGACGGACATCGGAAAATTTCCTAAGCATAACATCACTCATCTCAACAATGATACAAAGTGGCAAGTAAAAAGCTAGTATAGCCAATAACTATGTTGATGAACTCGGACTTCAATATCTGGTTGATTTGAGCTGTTGAGATATTTAGGCTTTGAGATTTCATATTGACCAAGCATTGCAAGTTGTATCATTTCATCTTTTGTTATCAAGGAGACTACGCCTCTTGAAAACTTTATTGCATTTGAAGTATTTTAACTATTGTAACCCTTGTGTTTTTTCTAATTCTCAAAAACTCAGTAGCAAGTACTCACTAAGACTTACTACTTTCAAAGTCTCCAACGAAAACTTATCTCCCCAATCAGACATACAACTATCAAGACGTTGGACTTCATTAGCTAGATACACTTTGGATTTGGTTCCTAATAATATCTAAATGACAATTCCACAATTGAGAATATAGAAGAGGCTATGAAATAGAAGAAGGTGAGTTTGAACTCTAACTCAAGAAGGCTTCTCTTTCTCTTATTGTCAGAAGTCAAATGGTTAAGTCTAGTCGGGGAAACTAGCCCAGATGACACTAACAACAGAGTTTTCATGATAAGGTACAATGAGATACAACCCTCTTAGAATAAATATGTCAAGAAAAATATTGTCCTTTACAGGCTACCACTTGGTCAAAAAAAGAAAAAACCCATACTGCTCTTGATAATCAGCTAGCTCTTCTCCTTGATGTTTAAGATGCCATCATATCATAAGTTGTACATTAATTATATATGTCTGTACAATTAGTATACACACAAAAAGTTGGGCAAACACCTTTATTCTTCAATCTACTCGAGGTAAATTGTGGGATTAGTGTCTACTTCAAGTAATTTAATAACAACCTCAATAGCCTTTATCATCTTACCAACAATATTAGAAACATTATTAGTGTCATTGTATGCCAAGAGAACTAGTCGAGGGTCATGACCATCTAATTAACAATAATTCATAGCCAATTTTCCCCACAATGCAACTCAAATACTACACAAATCTTATACATTGGTGAGTAGAATACAAGTGCAGTGTGGGGAAGTGTAGTGGTTCTGACCAAAATCAAAAGGAAACATTATCCTCCCTTAAGGAGGTATTAGCTTCTATATGAAGCGGTATGGTTTATCATACCTGGAGATCCGGCAACTAGAAACTATATAGGAGATTACATATAGATACTAAGTTGGTGGTAGCATAGATTCTGAAGGATATTGTAGAAAATAATTGGCACACTAAAACTGTCTTGGAAGATAGATAGAGGTAGAGAAATTATGCAACGTTTACTGTGTACTTAGTTTGATCAACCCTGGATTGCATAAACACCCTTCCTAGAGATTGTCCAAATATAATAGTTACTTCCATCTCCTTTTTCTCTTCCTATGCACATCAAAGCATGCCATAATCTTATTCATATGAAAACTAGCAAATTGATCTCAAATTACCTAGAAATTAAACTATAATGATGTTTCCTAACTAATAAACTCTCAACTTATATCTGGATCCCCACTATACATAAGTAATAACAACAACTATGCCTCAGTCCCAAATAAATTATTTGAATAGACTATAATAATCTCCACTATACCCAAACAACAACAAGAAGTTTTTTTATTTATTGCTGCTAATAAAAAAAAGATGAAGAAGAAAAGAGGACGAGAAGAAGAATAGAAGACAGACCTTGATTGTTATTACCAATAGATGGACTATTGAATTATTGAATAACAGCCTCTTTCCCCGGCGAATGACATTAAATCTTAGCATATTAGGATCAAGTGTTAATCATTGATTTAGACGCTGCAATTGTGCAATGATGTTTATTGTAACATCTCGTTCAATGGCATCTCTTTGAGCATTAAATTTTCTTGCATTCTTTGTTTTATCCTCTCTTCCAGTTCATTCATTCTCTTTTCCACCAGTTGATCTGCAACGATATATAAAGAGGGTCCATAATCACTTATTTTTTATTTCAAAAGAGACGGTCACCCCGCGTTCGTATACTCTTACTCGATCTGCATAATCAGGACCCATAATTGTTGTGAATGCATAACTGATTTACTACTTTCTTCATTTTCTTAAGTTTCTACTCTCTCTATTTCAACCTACAAGTCAGATCCAAAATGAACAAGTAAATTGAGTTGATTCAATATTTAATAAAGAACAAATGATCTTGATCAATTTTGAATTAGAAAATTTTATACTATTTTTTTGTAATATCTTCAGATGGATCCTTGTACACTCGTCCAGGTTTCCTTCTTCTAGTAGCCATGAAGAATTCCTTATTTGAGAAAGCACCAAAATTTTTCTTCTTATTTTACTACTTACACACAAGTCAACATTAAAAAAATTTCTAGTTAACAAGTTAATAGTAATAAAGAAAACACGAAGCCTCATGGATTAGAGCAAACCTTGTTTTGCCAATAGTGTGAGGGTACTTCCATATTTTTTTATTCTATCTGTTAGTGTTGGACGTGTCCTACAAGATAATTGTTACAGATAAGTTTTAAGAAAACAAACTGAAGTAGTGATTATGAAACAAAGTAAAAACTGTACATATTCATATCATACCTCAACTTCTTCAGAGTTTCAATACTGAAGTAAATCCACAAATATAGATTCTGGAATAGTTTTAGGCCTATTTGCTATTTGAATTTCATCATTGGGGTAGATATAAAACTATTCTTTCTTAAACCTAGACTTGTACCCTCTAAAAGCAACATTAATTGCATTCATAGCCCATTTTTTCCCATTTTTGAAAATGTTGTATTTCTCCTGTAATTTGGTGCAATTTGGTTAGTGCAAGAACTGTGAAATGATTTAAACTAGAAATTAGAATATTGAGAACTTTGAACATGGATATAGCTCCACGTATCATCATGTGTGTTCAATTTTTTCCAACTAAGATTAAGAGGAAAAAATGTCTCATTCCTTGCCAAAGTGCCAAAGAAGCCACTAAACTTAGTGACCATTACTTTAGTAGGACCAATAGGCTGATTCAACTCATTTAGCACTATTAGTTGACACTCACTTCGCCCATGTACTACTTGCATTTGTGTAGTGCCTCTTTTTTTTTTGTTAATTGAAGGGCCTACAATAAATGAACAACAAAATTACTAGAAAACAGATAATTTTTTAAATAGTATGTACTAAAATATATGTATTCTTGCCTTCTCTAGATTGTTCATTTTCTTCTTAATTAGGAAGTTATGAATGATCTTGCTGCACTTGTTCTAGTGCTGGTTATGATGAACAAGTAATGTTATCTGGTAATTCTTGTTGCACTTGCTTCTCTACTGGTACTGCAGGTAAGATAGAATCCTGAATCACCTGCTGCACTCTTTTTTGTACCTAGGATCTAACTGAAACATTGTGTGACTTCTCCTTCTGCTTGTGCTAATTTTTCTTTGCATTTATATTCTTTTTCTTGTTCTTGTTCTTGTTCTTCTTTTATTCTAGTGTCTATTTGTTTCGAAAATCTTCTAGTGACCCAGCTAAAACAAAGCGCTTAACTCTCTGGTGATTTCTTTAACACCCTTCTTCAATCATGATTGTTCAAGTCTGATTTATATGTTCAAAAAATATATAAAATAGATTGAGTACTATAATTCTAGATAACAACCATCAATGAACAATGTATCTTATTTTATTTTGGACAAAACTAGATTTGGGAATTCAGATAACTATAATGATCATAAAATCAATGTTGTTTACAAAAAACATATCATTAAAAGTGGAACAAACATGAATACAAAATATGTTAGATACACTAGAATTTATATTTCATATGTTAGATATCCGATTGAATACCTGATTTGTTTCTATTTTTAGGAACTGGTGAAGAGGCTTCTCTTCTTGATTGGTATGCAAGAATGAATGTTGCATTAGGTGCAGCTCAAGGATTGGCATGTAATACATAGGGACTTCAAGTCTAGTAACATCTTGCTAGAATATGATTTTACACCAAAAGTTTCAGACTTTGTCTTGGCTAGAACAACACTGGAGGAGGAAAACAAACATATCTCCATGCATATGAATGACACTTTTGGGTATGCATTCTTTTGTTGAGAAAATTTTTCAGACTTATTATACTTTTCCTAGTGTTGGATTGTACCTATTTTTATAATTATTGATGCAGTTACCTAGCAATAGAATATGCAATGACTTTTGTGGTATTGAATTGACCTTGACACAATGTTTGGATACTAGCATGAACAAGCAAGATGTACCGTAACAGTTTCCAGTTGATAAGAATATACATGAAGATGCAACATGGACAAGAGAGGCAAGAAACATAAATTTATTATCGCACTTAAAGGTATCTGATAAAGGTAGTGAAATAGTTGGGATTTTTAATGAAGGACCAAAGCAGAACTTGCCACTCACTTCCCTACAAATACACAATGTCGCACAGGTTACCACAAATGAGTTGCAAGATAACATAAATAAGTATACTAAAATTGCCAATCAGTTGAAAATCCACAACAAAATCACTGCCATACAGGGAAATGAAGACCAGGTATGTACCTCTGATCTTGATCCATATATTAAAGTTTCGTCTAACACTTTTGTCCATTGAAATTTATAGACATATGGATCACGCCAACATAAGTATAAATGACAAGAGAATTAAATAAAAATTACACTATTAATCTAGATTGAAACGAAGTTACAAATTACAACAATCATTTGGCATGTAATAACAAAGCTCAGTATTTACTCCTACATTATACTAATCGGCCACTACTTTGATTCTTGTTTTTGGTAATATGGTATTCAAATCCAGATGTACAAATAAATCCTACAATAATCACAAATATGTCAATATATTTACACGTGTTAATTTCAATTAGCTTATAACTCAGATGTAAATAAGTCATATATCAAACACTTAGGGTCAGCCTATCCCTAGAAACGTGGAATGCTTGTGCACCAGGCTATCCTTTTATCAAGATATATTGCAAGACAACTTTTGAAATCAAGTGGTTTAGTAAGTTTTAATGATCAAGAAGACCTAGGATAACACATTTACGTATATTTATAATCTCCAAGATGTTTAGTGGAAATAAAGAATAAAGCAAATTAAACTAGTTATGTAGAGCCTTTATGATGGCCTATTTGGACAACATATCTTTCTCTTGATTATTTGATAGAAATCATCGAAATCTTAAATTTTATAAATTGAGATGGAAAACACAACAAAAGAAAGCATCAAATTTAGCAAATCCCCTAATTCTAGATATACAGGTCAAGAATCTTAGATGAACTCACAATCGTGTTATTTTAAAACTCATTTTAATTTATACTAGACACAATATGTATTTCACATTCCTAGAAGTATTTGAGATTTACTATATATCTGGAGATTCGAAACATGTAGAATTAGAAATTTTAACATACCTACAAAGGAGGTGCCAAGAAACTGTAAGTAGTGATAGTAGTACTTAATTACTTATGTCGATTAAGCCAGCAGAATAGTTGTGCAAAATTTTCAGGCATATTTATCTAGTGAATAAAGAGAAATGAATGTACAAAAGGTTTGAGCTAATTTAAAACATGGCTATATCAATTTTACTGGAGGTTGGACAATTTAACTTTGCATAGTAGAAAACCATAGTATAAAGCATTTTTGAGGAGTGAGATGATCCAGTATATAGTTGTAACACCCCGAGAGTACACCCAGGATGCCACACAGTGCTTACAAACCCGAAGGACCATAAGCTAACCCATACTGGTACCTGTTGTAAGCACTGAATAAAAAATAAAGAATATATGCAGAATTTAACTAAAAAATACCATAAGGTTGTAGCAACTGAAAATCAATACTGAATCATAGTTTAAAATGTCTTAAACATACTTTTAATACTAATAAACGACTGATAATAGAGACTGAAAAACTGATTATCTATTTGTACTAGTCTGAAAAGCCTCTAAACTGACTAGCTGTGGAGTTGATGGGAAAAGTCCCCAACTAACTCCAACTGACTAAATAACTAAATTGAAACACTGAAATAAGCATAAACAGTCCTCAAAACATTAGGACTCACCACTACTGTTGTTGCTGGTGTGCGGAAATGACTAGGTACGGTTGGAAACCTGAGCATCCAAACCTATGATATGAGACATCATAGCGCAAGAAAACGAGTATGCAACTAGTACTTTGAATGTACTGGAATGCTAAATGAGGTTAGTCTATTGTACATAGTTCATATACATGAATAATAGATGATTGAATAAATAACACGAGATAACTGATAACTAATATCAATGCATGAATACTGTAAATTTTGAGAATGAATGACCAAGCATAAGGCATTATACTGGGATAGTCCGTAAACTAAAATACTGAAATACTGATACTAAACAACTAACAAGTGTATGCCAGGGTCAAGCAAGCCTGAAAACTAAACTTTGAACTGAATACTGGACTGAGACTGTAGGAGTTACCATTTAACCGACATGCCCCAATAAGAGTTAATTAGGGTCGAACGTGTAACCTCAATTGGAAGGGTGTCAGTAATGTGCCACGAGTACTGATACTGGCTGTGTGGATCCACTGAAATGAAGTCTTGAAGGACTAAAGAGTCACCCTCTGCTGGCAGGTGCCTTGGTGAGATATGTGTCGACCCTGAACTGGCAGGTTAACATCTCTAACCTACGCTGGCTATGTAGTTATGAAATGCAGGGACTGCTACTAAAGGTCACACCCTCAACTATCAGGTGAACCTTTATCCCTGGGTTCATTCAGTGCTAAATCCTACTCCCAACTGAGCTGACACGGAATACTGAATTGATCTAAATTTGACTGATAGGGTAACTGACTGAACTAATAATAATATATTCTTGAAAACCATTCTGAAGATACTAAGAGTAAGTAAACAATTAAATTTTGAGTATTCATAACCCTCAGTGCTCGATAACATCTACAGTAAAAGTATACCAAAACTTTAAAAGCGTAATAGATAGTCCTTACTCAAAGTTCATCTCTTAGGAAATTCATCAAACATTTGAAATTCATGGTTTAAGCATAGGAATAATTTTAACATATAAAGATAGCATGATTTCAACACTAAAATCACCAATTAAGGCTTAAATCAGCGAATGAGAAGAATTCAAAAAATGTAGGGTTTAATAACAACAACAATTGCATGGAAACATAATATAAACTTGAGATTCATGAAAATTCATAGGTAAAATTCATGGGAACATGAAAAATAATCATAACTTTTAAACTTGAAATTGGGTTCTTGGGCTCCATGATTGAAAAGGACCCATGGATGCACATTTAACATACCTTAATTGGAGAATTCTTGAAGATTCTTAGTGGTTTTATTGAAACTTCATCTTGAATCTTCAAGGGCTAGGGTTTGTTCTTGAGAAAGAATGACTTTCAATTTTGAGAAATTATGAATAATGGGCATATAATGGTCCTTCAGGGTTTTAATTTTGTGCTTTGGATGGATTTGGGGTGAGAGAAAATGACAAGACTACCCTTAGAATTTAAAATTCGTAACTTGAATGCAGATTTGGACTTTAGCGCGATGCGCCAAGGCTGTCATCATGATTTCCACCACGATGCGGTGCAATACACTTCTTTAATAAAGAAACAAAGAACACTGGGTGCACTGATGCCAAATCTGCAGACAACTCAAGCTCATATGCTACTTTCCTAAAACGACTCAAGATCCTAAAAAAGCATACATATTGGGGACTGAGATTCCCCTTTTTGCCAAATATCTTCACTCCCTTCATGGGAGAGATTTTCAAATATACAAAATCACCAATCTCAAATTTGAGATCTTTTTTCCTCACATCTGTATAAGATTTCTGTCAGCTCTGGGCTATTTTAAGCCTCTCCATGATCAACTGAACTTTCTCTAAAGCATCAAACACTGTATTTGGCCCTATCAACACAGTCTCCACTACCTCAAACCAACTAATAGGAGATCTACATCTCCTCCCATAAAGAGCCTCAAATGGAGCCATCTGAATACTGGAATGATAGTTGTTGTTGTAGGTGAACTAAATCAATGGCAAATGATCATCCCAACTACCCTTAAAGTTGATAACACATGCTCTCAACATGTCCTCTAAGGTCTGAATGGTCCTCTCTGCCTGACCCTCTATTTGAGGGTGAAAGGTTGTACTGAGATGAACTTGGGTACCAAGACCCTTCTGAAAAGCCTTCCAAAAATAAGAGGTAAACTGAGTACCTCTATCTGAAATGATGGACAACGGGACTCCATGCAATCTAACCAACTCTCTAATAAAGCTTGGCATAATCCTCGGCTAAATAAGAAGTATGGACTGGCAAGAAATGGGCTGATTTGGTCATCCTGTCCACAATAACCCAAATCAAATTATGCTGATGATGAGTACGAGGCAAGCCCGTCACAAAGTCCATGTTCACCTCTTTTCACTTCCCAGAGGGAATACTGAACTCTTACATAGTTCCACTAGGACTTTGATGCTCAACCTTAACCTGCTGATAATTAGCACACTTGGCTACAAACTCTGCAATATCCCTCTCCATACCACTCCACCAATTAGGACCGTGCAAAAACCAAACCGATAAAATTGTTATTGATTTATTATTATTGGGTTAATGGTTTTTTAATGGTTTTATAAAAAAATTATTGGGTTATTGGTTCAATTTGTTTTTTTCTTATTGGGTTATTGGGTAAACCAAAAACCCAATAAGAGTATACATATATATGTGTGTGTGTGTGTGTGTGTGTGACTTATTAGATATTTCTCTTAATTTCTCCTTAATCTCTACAAATTAGCAAACCTATTATTTCAATTATACAAACTTTTAATTTCTCCTAACAACATTTAGTTCAAACTTGAAGATTCTTGTAAATTTTATATATATATATATATATATATATATATATACTTATTAGATATTTCTCTTAATTTCTCTTTAATCTCTACAAATTAACAAACCTATTATTTTAATTATACAAACTTTAAATTTCTCCTAACAACATTTTGTTCAAACTTGAAGATTCTTGTAAATTAAAACACATTATGTAGAATTTTTGTTTGCAACTAAGATTCAATTATTTTTCATGTTAGTTACTACTATTTCTATTTTATGAGTATTTTCTTATCGGTTAAACTGAAAATCGAACCGTTAAGGACTAAAAACTGGTAAACCAAAAATCGATAAAAAATATCTTATTGGTTTATTTATTGGTTTAGCATATTTAAAAATCAAAAACCGATAAATCGAATCGATAATATGTAAATTCGAACTGAACTGACAGATGAACACCCTTACCACCAATAAGTCTCCCGCAAATCACGATACATCTTAGTGGCCCCTAGATGAATAGAGTATCGTGCACCATTCATTTTCGCCAAAATTCACTATCTCAAACCATCTACACATGGCACAGATAGTCTACCCTGGAAATGCAACACACCATCTTCCCCATGGGAGAAAACCTCTACTTTCTAATCTCTGACTGACTCTTTCAACTTGACCAAGCTAGGATTTTTATCTTGCTTTTCTTTCACTTTGGCAACCAAAGAAGATTTCGAACTATTCTAAACCCACACACTACCCTTAGCTAAGTCAACCAAATGAATGCCTAATCTAGCCAACTGATGAACCTCCTGAACTAACTTCTTCTATCACTCTCAACATGAACAACACTACCCATCGACAATCTGCTACTACATTGGCCTTGCCCGAATGATACAAAATACTCATATTATAATCTTTCAACAATTCTAACCACCTTCTCTGATGGAGATTTAAATCTCTTTGCAAAAACATATACTGCAAACTTTTGCGATCCGTGAACCCATCAACATGCACCCCATATAGATAATGCCTCTAAATTTTCAAGGCAAACAGAACAACTGCTAACTCAAGATCATAGGTAGGATTATTCTGTTTATGGGGATGAAGATGCCTTGAGGCATAGGCTATGACCTTTTCTCTCTGCATCAACACATAACCTAAACCAACTATGGAAGTATCACAGTAAATAATAAACCCATCTGAACCATCAGGCAATGAAAAAACTAGGGCAGAGGTGAGTCGAGTCTTCAACTCCTAAAACTCTTCTCACAGGAATCTGACCACTAAAATTTAACTTTCTTCTGAGTCAATCTGGACACGGAGGATGCAATATATAAAATCTCTTCAACAAACCATCTGTAATAGTCGGCCAAACCTAAGAAACTCCTGATGTCTGACGGAGAAATAGGTCTGGGATAATTTTTCACTACTTTTGTCTTTTGAAGGTCAACTCTAATGCCATCACTGAAAATAATATGACCAAGGAAAGCTACTAATTTTAGACTAAATTTGCACTTATTGAATTCGACGAACAACTGATTGATTCTTAGAGTCTGCAATACTATTATGAGGTGGTCTGTATGATCATTTTTGTTACAGGAATATACAAGAATATCATTAATAAAGACTATGACAAACATATCCAAGTACTTCTTGAACAACCTATTCATTAAGTCCATGAAAGTTGTTGGGGCATTAGTAAGACCAATAGACATGGCTAGGAATTCGAAATGATACCGAGTTCTGAAAGCTATTTTCAGAATGTCATATTTTTTGACTCAGAGTTTGTGATAGCCGGATCTAAGGTCTATCTTAGAGAAATAACTGGCACCCTGAAGTTGGTTGAATAAGTCATCGATTCTGGGGAGTGGTACTTATTTTTGATAGTGACTTTGTTCAACTGATGGTAATCAATGCACATTTTGAGAGAACCATCTTTCTTACGCACGAAGAGGACTAAAGAGCCCTATGGGAAAACACTGGGCCAAAAGAATCCCTTATCTAAGAGATCTTTCAACTGTTCCTTTAACTCCCTAAGCTCTGCTAGAGCCATTCTGTAGGGTGGAATAAAGATAGGCTGGGTATCCGGAGGAAGGTCTATTCCGAAGTTAATTTCTCTTTCGGGAAGAATTTAGGGAAACACATCTGGGAATTCCCTCACTACTGAAACTTACTCAGGACTAGGAGCATCGGAATTGGAGTCTTTAACTCGAACAAGATGGTAGACATATCCCTTGGATATCATTTTTCTCGCTCTAAGGTACAAAACAAGTTGACCCCTAAGTGCTGAAGTACTACCCTCCATTCTAGGACTGGTTCATTTAGAAACTAAAAATGAACAACTCTATTTCTACAATCAGCTGAAGAATCACCTGAGTGGAGACAATCCATGCCGAGAATGACATTGAAATCAGTCATTTCTAACTCTACAAGATCAACTGAGGTGACTTTCTGAGATATTGTGAACGGGCAGTTCCTGTATACCTGCCTGGCTATAATAGAAACAACTACTGGGGTAGACACTAAGAAGGGTTTTTCTAAAGTCTCAGGACTGACACCAAAATTAATAGCTATGTAGGAAGTTACAAAATAAAGAGAAGCTTCGTGGTCTAACAAAGCATAAACATGTAAATAAAAGACCTGCAACGTACCAGTAACCATATTAGGAGAATTTTCCTGCCCCTGTCAGGATTGAAGTGCATATAATCTATTTGGGCATTGACCACTGGTGGCATTAGAAGCGGCACCCTACTGTGTCGGGCAACCAGATGGAACTGAGAGATGACTGGACTGGCCCTGCTAACCACTCTGTGGGCAATCCCTGACTCTGTGGCCTGGCTTGCCAGACCCAAAGCATACATCATTGCCATCTCTACACACACCCTGATGGTTTCTACCACCTTTCTGGCAAAGAGGATTTGTGCTACCACTATTCATACTTCCTTGGGGTTTAGGGACTGGCGCCTTATCCTGATTATCATTTTTGAACTTTGGTGCTGGTGCACTAGCTAAAAATAGAGTTGGGGCTGAAAATTTCTGATAGAATTGAGGACGGTTACCACCCTCTGACCTTGGTTGGGCAAAACTAAAGCTACATATTCTAGCTCTCTTATTCTCCTTTTCTCTTTCCTTACACTTCTTCTCCATAATCTGTTGAGCATGGATAATTAACCTAGAAAATTCTATATACTTAATCAACATCATGGTCATACACTCTCTGACCATGCTATCAACTACAGCAAAGACAAACTTACTCATCCTAGACCTATCATCAGACACCATATTAGGAGTATACCTGGCTAGCCGAGTAAACTTAAGAGAATACTCCTTCAAACTCATGTTTCCCTACTTCAAGTTAATAAACTCTTGTACCTTAGCTCCCCTTACCTCCAAGGGAAAGAATCTATCTAAAAAGGCTGTCGCAAACTCTTTCCATTTAACAGGCCCTGCATCTGCCCCTCTATGTTCCTTCTACTATTTATACCAGGTGTGAGCAACATCCTGCAACTGGTAAGTACCTAACTCTGCTCTTACTATAAGTTAGGCCCATAATCTCAGTTACCTTCTAACCGTGTTGAGGAACTACTATGGGTCCTCATTAGACTTAGATCCCAAAAATGGAGGAGGGTTCATTCGGGTAAAGTCCCAAATCCTAGTTGCGGTAGTATTAGCCACTGTAACGGTTGGGATGGCAATCGGCTGATTATTCTGGGCTGATACTAAGTAAGCTAAGATAGTGAATGTAACTCTGAATTCGGCAGGGGAAATGTGCTCATTCAGGGGATCTTCCTGAATAGGCGGTGGTGCGGGCTAATTTTCTTTCTTCTTCTGTTATTCTTTCTGGGAGGCATGCTCTGTAAATAGAGAGAAGATTAAATTAGAAAGGGATTTTAAGTTGATCTCATGCTCACTCACATGAAATGAATACTGAAATAAGGGAAAATTTTCCTAAAACGTCTTGTAGCTTCTTGCCCATAAGTGTGGCGCGCTTCACACCCATGCACAAGACTCTACTCTACGTAGCTTTCAGACTCCCTAGGACACTTTAAAACCTTAGGCTTTAATAGCAAGTTTGTAAGAACTCAATAATGCACGCTAGATGCCACATAATACTTATATACCTGAAGGACCATAAGCTAACCCTTGTTGGTACCTGCGGTGAGCACTGAATAAAATAATGAATAACAAGTGTGGAATTTAACTAGAAAATTCCATATGGTTTTAGCAACTGAAAATCAATAATGAGTCATAGTTTAAAACATCTTAAACATACTGTTAATACTGATAAACGACTGATAATAGCGACTGAAAAATTGATTACTAGTTTGAAAAGCCTCTAAACTGACTAACTGTGGAGTTGATGGGATAAGTCCCCAACTAAATCCAACTGACTAAATAACTAAAGTGAAACACTGGAATAAGCATAAACAATCCTTAAAACATGAGGACTCACCACTACTGCTGCTGGTGGTGCACTGAAATAACTAGGTGTGGTTGGAAACCTGAGCGTCTGAACCTATGATATGAGACATCATAGCACAAAAAAATGAGTATGCGGTCAATACTTTGAATGTACTGGTATGCTAAATGAGGTTAGGCTATTATACATGGTTCATATACATGAATAATAGCTAACTGAATAAATAACATAAGATAACTGAATAACTGATATGAGTGCATGAATGTTATAAATTCAGAGAATGCATGACCAAACATATGACATGATACTGGGATAGTCTGTAAAATCAAATACTAATACTCAACAACTAACAACTGTATGCCATGGTCAAGCAAGCCTGAAAACTAAACTCTGAACTGAATACTGGACTAAGACTGTGGGAGTTATAATTTAACCG
The DNA here is from genome assembly GCA_030864225.1 of Capsicum baccatum var. pendulum. NCBI lineage: Eukaryota > Viridiplantae > Streptophyta > Magnoliopsida > Solanales > Solanaceae > Capsicum > Capsicum baccatum. Next base: position 39,592,386 of record CM061553.1, on the reverse strand, counting down.
ACATTCCCCAATAAGAGTTACTTAGGGTCCGACATGTAACCCCAGTTGGAAGGACGTCAGTAATGTGCCACGGGTATTGACACTGGCAGTGTGGATCCACTGAAATGAAGTCTCGAAGGACTAAAGAGTCACCCTCTATTGGCAAGTGCTTTGGTGAGATATGTGCCAACCCTCAAATGGCAGGTTAATATCTCTAACCTATGCTAGTGATGTAGTTTTGGAATGTAGGGACTGGGTTCGCTCGGTGCTAAATCCTTAACTGGCAGGTGATCCCCCATCACTAGGTTCGCTCGGTGCTAAATCCTACTCCCAACTGAGCTGACACGAAATACTAAATTGATCTAAATTTGACTGATAGGATAACTAACTGAACTAATAATAATATATTCTTGAAAACCATTCTGAAGGTACTAAGACTAATTAAACAGCTAAATTTTAGGTATTCATAACCCCCAGGACTTGATAACATTTACAGTATAAGCATACCAAAACTTTAAAAGCATAATAGATAGTCCTTGCTCAAACTTCATCTCTTAGGCATTTCATAAAACACTTGCGATTCATGATTTAATTATGGGAATAATTTTAACATGTAAAGATAGCATGATTTCAATACTAAAATCACTAATTAAAGCTTAAATTAGCGAACAAGAAGCATTCAGAACATGTAGGGGTTAGTAACAACAACAATTGCATGGAAACATGATATAAACTCGAGATTCATGAAAATCATAGGTAAAATTCATGGGAACATGAAAAAAAATCATAACTTTAAAACTTGAAATTGGGTTCTTGGACTCCATGGGTGAAAACGACCTATAGATGAACATTTAACGTACCTTAATTGGAGAATTCTTGAAGATTCTTGGTGGTTTTCTTGAAACCTAAGCTTGAATCTTGAAGAGCTAGGGTTTGTTCTTGAGAGAGAATGATTTTTAATTTTGAGAAATTATGAATAATGGGCATATAATGGTCCTTTGGGGTTTTAATTTCGTGTTTTGGACGAATTTTGGGTGAAGGAAAATAAAAAGACTACCCTTGGAATTTAAAAGTCGTAACTGGAATGCTGATTTGGCCTTTAGCAGTAAGACCCCGTAAGCTTTCAAGCCTAACTCAATCCTTTATAGCATAAAAAGAGGCCCCAGACTTTGAAAATTTTAAGCTAAGTATTGACAATTAGTTTTATTTTAGCCTTGATATTTCCATGAACTTATTTTCGACCCTTACGATCTTAGAATGTTGATCCTTAGGTTGATTTATGATCAGGAGTGTCAGTAGGTGTTCTCGGACGAGTTTCAGATTTTTTGAACATTGTTTGAGGTACGTTTGGGATCCTAAGACAGTGAACGATGCGATCTCGATGTGTCGCATCGATAGATATTTTTCACAGCTCCCAGTCCAAATTCCAGTGAGACGACGCGATCTTGACTCATCGCGTCGACCCCATTGATGCGGCGTGTTGCTCTGCACGTCTCTAGGTGCAAATTTTCTGTAATTGAAATACGAATCCCAAGGGGTAAATGAGTCAATTTCCCAACTCTTATTCCGCCCAAAACACACAATTTTAGCCCCAAATAGTAAAGATACCTTATTATTCATCTTTTTCATCTCTAATAACAAAACCCTAGCTCTAAGAGTCAAGAACAAATTTCATAACCCCTACTCCAAGAAATCTCATAATCCAAAATTCCGGGTTCAAGAACTGTAAGAGAAAGCTTCATGAACACCATTAGAGAGTCAAGAATCAAACTTTTATATTCAAATTCACCAACAAGGTATGTGGGGTTTTCAACAAGGGTGATTCTTTCATCCTTGTGCCCAAAATTTGATTTAAAATTGATTTTTATATGAAATTACATGAATTTCAGTTTGGGGTTTATACTCATTTATCACCAATAAAAGATTATGAGATTTGAAGTTTTGTTGATGTTGAATTGCATGTTTTCTTGCATATTTTTATGCGTATTGTAGAAATTTCCAGATTTTGAATTGAATTATCAATATTTACATTATCAAGCATGAACATTACGATGTTTTGACATGGATTTGAAGTAGGGATTATTATGCCTTAGTTTGTATGTTGATATTTCAAGAATGGCTATGTTTTAAGCATCCCATGACTAGTTTATTTATAGATTTTTAGTAAAGAGTTGATCTTTTGATCCTCAGATAAGATTGGGAATCCACTTTACTGATTTATTTTAGATTACATAACTCATATTAGCTTTATTTACGGATTGAATCAGATAAATGCATAATTGGTTTCATGATAAACCCTTATGCTAGTTTTTAAAAGTCGATTTTCAACAGAATGAGCATACAGATTAAAGGGAGTAGTATTTAGCACTGAGCAGGAAGTGTAGGATTAGCATACCCTAACTTCCACAGAACTACATAGCCAACGTAGGTACAGATTCAGATTATTTCCATTTCTATATGGATGACAGATACAGATGGGATCACTTAGATTAGGTTATACTCCTTGTCAAGAGTATGACACCTCTTCCCATCGTAAGGTTTTCCCCATGGGGGAATAAGACATTGGACTCCATGTTATCTCACATGGTTTATATCGATTAGAAGAACCTCCCTTGCAGAACAGTTTTTAAGATAATTCCCTAAAAGAAAAAAAGGGAGACTACAGAAAAGAATAACAGAAAAGCTTTTACAAAACTAAGTGTAAAGGTTCACAACTTTATTCAGATTATGCTTTACAAAATAATATTAGTTACAGAGTTTAACTTTCAGATTTCAGATACAAAAGTGAGTCCTTTTTACGCTTAGATAGCATGATTTACATAAGAACACTAGTACAACTTTTAGAACTAAGTGTCATGACTCACTAGATTCATTCAATATGTTTTACTACACATGAATATTGATTTCAGTTTCTCAGTTACTCTAGCTTATGTGAGTTATTTACATTTGGCATGCATTATTTTGTAAATTTGATGATGATGAGATGGTGTTTTACTTATGCATTCACCCACATATACTCAGTACATCCTCAAAGTACTAATCCACATATACGTCTATGTGCTACATTGTCTCATAATGTAGGTTCAGGTGCTCGGTTTCTGCAGCGTTAGTAATTTTGAGCATTTCCATCTACATCCGACAGTTGGTGAGTCCTTATAGTCCGGGGACTTAGCCATTCAGTTTATTTTTAGCCCATTAGTCTAGATGATTCAGTATTTTTTTTAGATAGTCCGAGTCAGCTGGGGGTTTGTCTTAGTGACTCTCTAGTTATTAGTAGTAGAGGTTTGTCAGACTACTAGATTTAATTCAGACTTACAGTATTTGGTTTTCAGATATTATATTCAGATTATTCTCAAATATTTCAGATGAATTTCCAAATTTAGTATGACTTTTATGTCTATATTTCCATTATTATGAGATTCAGACCTTGCAGAAGGCAGACAGGGTTAGCTTAAGGCTACTTGTAGTCTTGAGCATCGTGTGACATCTCGGGACCAGGTTTTGAGGTGTTATATTAGTGTAATGCGCCAAGGTTGTCATCACAATTTACACCACGATGGGATGCAATCGTGGTGACTTACTGGAATCAGAAATTACTAATTTGACCTTCACCGTGACGTGGTGACTCCTCCACCGCAATACTCACCGCGATGCGGTCTAATCGTCGTGAGCTATTATTAGGGAAATTCAAACGTGGTCCAAACCTTATTTGAAAAAATCCAAAACTTACCCGAGACATGCTACTTACACCCTTGAACATGAATTAACTCAAAAAATGAAACTAACTCTCCCACACTTAGCCAATTTTTCCGGTTCTAAGCCTCTTGAATATGTACTATGGGCTGAATTGAGCTAAGATGATTTTGGGATATTACAATAGTTTATCAATACGTAACAATTATAATAGGTCATAACCAAATAATGTCAATGAAACTGCATATATGGATCCATCCCAAGATTATTTAATTTACAGAAGCTATTATAAGAGGTTGAATTAATTGCTTGAACTTCAGTTTCTCATAGAGAAATTTAAAGAACTCTTTAAACTATAGCGAAAGTGATGAGCAGTCAAACTCTAATATTACAGAATGCTATTAAGATCATCGACAAAAACCAGTATTCAAAAGATTTTATCAAAATTCACATAATGATTCAAGGAATTCAGAACCCGCAAAAGACTTATTTTCCTTCATTTTCAATATGTCAGCTTGTAACAAAAAATAAATGAACCCAAATTAGCATTTATCGCAATGAAAGTACAACCACTAGAAGCAATAAAGAGACACTATTAATGCCCTCATCACGCCAATAGAAATAAGAGATGAACCATGTGTCTGGATGCACAATTAAGATCATTAAAAGAGAAATTTGAGGCTCCAGGAGTTGTCCAAAATTCAAAATCCTAAGTTCAAAAACAACTTAAATTGATTACTCAGGTGCGACATTTATGGATTTTTTAAGAATTCTACAAACATTATGTAAAAGCAACTAAATTGAGAAAAACAGGAATGTACTAAGCAGGACTTGTTGAACTACCTAAGGACCTAAATTCTACATTCAACTAAGCAACCAAAGTTATTAGCATACTGACGGAGTCACTAAAGTGTAGCTACAACTATAGTTCATGTACAACAAATTAGATCAGGCGATAAGAAAATTACCATTTACCAACAACAATAGAAAATATAAAATCAAAAGTTGAAGAGAAAAAATTTGCTAACAAGGCCATGATCCTCTTCAATGATTCACTATCTTCCTTTGAATCAGACTTTAAAAGTTCTGCAAAATTGTACAATTTTAGAATAAATTATAAATGAAAATGATTAAAACGATATAATCAAGCATGAATATAAAATATGTATCCAAAATTAAATTTAACACTCACAAAAGATGAAAACAATGATTAACATATATTTAAAAGAATTTCTTTGTCTAATCATCTGCCTCCATCCAATCCCAATCAGTATCGTTAAACTCATCCTCCTCTTCTGATGTTTCAACAACTATATCTTATGAATGTTCTTCAGTAGATGGAATATCAACAACAACAACGGCTCCATATTATCTTGACCATCTAAAGTCACCCCTATCTAATTTAGTTGAGGGACCAATGTCATCATTAGGCCCCCTGCAAAATATTTCTTCAATATTAGGTCAATTTTATTCCTCTAGATCATACAATTCTTCGGGGACTTTATTTCTTGCATAATTAACATCTTTCTCAATTGGATTCACAATATAAAAAACTTGATAAACTTTTGATGACAACATAAAAGAATTATTTTTACAGCATAACTTGTTGAAGTATACCCGATTCAACCCATACTCATCTACTTCATCCTGACCCCAATCACATCTAACTAATACAATATTAAAAAAACCATAGTAATCAATCCCAATGATATATTGAATAATTTCATAATAAATCACCTCTCCATCTATGGGATTTTGGTCCCTAGCACTAGCAAAACTATTAGTTGTTGCTGATAAAGTCACTCTAGAATTCTGAGTCTTGAGTGGGAAATCTCAAGCTTTTATATAAAATTGATATCCATTGATGAAATATGTGTTATATCTGTTTGCCACCATATTAGGCCCCCTAGATAGCCATTTTAAATGACAAGATACTTCAATATTTTTAACTTTCTCTTCAAATCAATTGTTGAATTCACAACTATAATTCATTGCTCTTGCCCATGCATTGGATCTAGTATGATTACTCATTGAATTCTTATGTTCCTTGCAATCAAGAATAGTGAAAATATAATTACTAGGCCTTTATAAATGGATGTTCATATACCTTACTATAACCAAATATTTGAAATTTAATATGTAAATATCTTACTCGATGAAATTTCCCACTTCTTCATATTTCATGTTAAAAAGGGCATATCGATGTGCTTCATAACGTAACTTAGGATCCATAAAAGTAGTGCAATTTTTTTTTCTCAGATCCAATTGGATGACCATTCTTTGGGAATATAGGTGACAAATTTTGAATGCATTTTTCATCTTCAGTTTGGTAACTACTAAATCGTGTCTTCACACTATCATGTAGGTATCTTGAACAAAAAATTAGTCACTCTTCAACCAAATAACCCTCTGCTATTGATGCTTCTGGACAAGATCGATGACGAACGAGCCCCTTAAGGTTGCATAGGCTCTTCTGAATGGAATACATCCAACGAAGATGTATGGGACCCCCAAGCATACTTTCATTCACTAAATGAACGAGCAAATGTAGCATTATATCAAAAAATGTTGGATGAAAAATTATTTCAAGGTTAGATGTAATTTCATCAATTTCAGTCTCAATTTTTTCAAGATCTCTCGGCCTAATCACCTTAATACATATGGATCTAAAGAAATTGCCCAACCTAATCAATGTCAATGAAACATTCTTAGGCAAAACTTTTCTAACAACAACCTGAAGCAAGTGATGCATTATAAAATGAGCATCATGACTCTTGTACCCTGATATCTTCATCTCTTTCATATGCACATGATCTGATAAATTTGAAGTACACCCTTTAGGTAATTTGACATTTTTCAAAACACTGCAAAATAATTTTTTTTTGTTTCGATTTCATGAATAAAAAAGATTAAAGCTAAACTTACATCTCCATTACTATCTTTTACTGGTTGTATCTCCTTTCGTATTCCCATTTCTTGTAAGTCATATTAATAATTTACATGATCCTTTTACTTGCCATCTATATCCAATAAAGTCCCAAGCAAACTATCACATATATTCTTTTCTATATGCATTGGATCAAGATTATGCCTCAATTTGTTATCTAGACAATATGACAATTCAAAAAATAAATCTTTTATTCCAAGGACCCTTATTATCGGAAGACCTTTTCTTTTTGCCCTTTCTAAAAATATTGTTGAATTTACGCAGCTCTTCAAGAACTTCTACACCCGAAAGGAGCAGGTGCAGGTCTATGTTTTTCCTTACCATCAAATGATTTCTTATCTTTTTTTGCAATGGATGATCATGAGGCAAAAATCTCTGATGACTTAAATAACTCATCTTATGATTATGTTTGAGATATCAAGAGCATATGTCATAATTACAAGTAGGGCATGTCATATTTCCCTTAATTCTCCATTCTAAAAGCATTGCTAATATTGGAAAATCACTAACTGTTCACATTAAGGTTACACGCATTTGGAATGTTTGTTTGGTTTCAACATCATATGTTTTTATACCAGGTTCCTATATTTTATTTAGTTCATCAATTAGTGGTTGCAAATATATATCTTTATCATTTCCAGGATATGATGGGCCTGGAATGATCACTGACAACATAAGATACTCAATTTTCATGTAAATCCATGCAGATAAATTATAGTTCATTAGCATAACAGGCCATGCGCTATGAGAAATACTCATTGTTTGAAATGAATTAAAACCGTCACTTGAGAGACCTAACCTAACATTATAGGATATCTAGAGAAGTCTGAATACAAACAATCAAAATCTTTCTATGCTTACCCATCAGCGGGATGCCTTAGATTTTCATCATTCGATCGTTCATTAGCATGCTATTTCATTACAACGTCTGTTTCAGGACATATGAACATCCTCTGAAGCCTAGGATTTAAGGGAAAGTATTTAAAAACTTTTTCAGGAATTTTAGAACCTGCATTGGTTGAGACACCATCAACACTCTTCCATCTAGAAGTCCCACATATAGAGTAGTTGTCAGCTTTCTCATTGTCTTTCCAGAATAGCATGCAATCATTAGGGTATACATGTATTTTTTTCATAATCAAGAATCAAATCTCTTATCACATTTTTGGCCTTATTGAAAGACTCTAGTATCTGAGCAAAGGAAAATGCCTCTTTTATCAACACTAACAAATCTGAAAATGCTATATTACTCGACCCATGCAATGATTTAAATAAGAACAACCGAATGGTGAAGCTCAATTTACTAAAATTTTTACACTTCTGATATAATTATTGCTTTCCTTCTTCCAATAATTTAAAATTTTCTTTGCATCTTCAGGTAATCCCTCTCCATCTCCTCCTCTATGCCCCAATTCATCCTCTACATTTCTAAATGTATCGTGAAGTATTCCATTAATATCATCACGCATATTTGAACCTTCATCATCATTGATTGAATGATGTATCTTTCTCAAGAAATCGTTTTCTCCATGGAAAGTCCACTTAGTATAACCAGCACGAAACCCTCTAGAAAGCAAGTGAGCCTCCACCACATCTATATAATGCCAATATTGATTCTTGCAGTCTCTACAAGGATATAATATCTTATTTCCTAGAGAAATTTGTTTAAATGCCTTTTCAAGAAAGTTTTTCACTTCATGCTTGAATTCATCAGACCATATTAAACAATTCATCCAACTTTTATCCTCATTATCTATTAAAATCCTACATAACATATCGAAATCAATAAATTTCAAACAAATTATGGTCCACAAATATATAATTTTTAACTAAACAAATTAAAACAGATGTAATGCCCCGAGATTCTAACCAATAGTACAACCATGACTCAAGCTCATGAGAAATAAATTATAGTGTTTTGGTTAGTTTCTGATCAAGGGTGATGTGTATTAAGGCCTCAAAGATGTCCTAGTGATTAGGTGAATCAAAACATTCCTTACCGATTGAATTCTTGGGAAGGATATTGCCACATTCAACTTCAAATGAGAATATCTATCTTTATACAACTAATTATTGAGATCATGACCTACCAAAAGATAGATAATTGAATTATCTTTCCAACGATACTAATTTCTCCAAATTCCAGTATCGGAGCAAAGAGTTATGCCCATTTTACTCCAGCATGTCAGGCTGGAAAACTGAGTGACGACATTCATGATATGCTGTCACAAGAGTGACGACTTATCACCAATGTGGTCAGCCTTAGGCAGATTTCCACCCCCAGTGAAACATTTTGAGATAAGTTGTCACGAGTGTGATGACTTATCACCAATGTCGTCAACCTTAACCAAAAAATCATAAATTCCACCCTTTTGTGACGACATTTCGTGACGACTTATCACCAGTCTAACGACTTGTCATTAATGTCATTAGCTATTTTTTTCAACAATTAAGGGACATTTTTGCAAGGTTATTTTTGTTTTTTCCCATCTTTTGGAAGTCTCTATAAATATGAGAATCCTCATCCAAACCCTAATTTCTCCATTTTCTCTTCCAATTCTCTTAAGAAAAATATATCTAGGGTTTCATCAAGAATATTAATCTTTCAAACATAATCCATAAATCTTCAAGATATTTTAAGAACCAAGTTCCTCATAGTGTGGGCTTCATGAATTATTTGTTACAAGTGCGGATAGAGTCTCAAGCACTAAAGTTCATCCAATTTCAAAGATTAAGGTATATGGGATTTTGAACAAGAGCAATCCTTTCATTATTGTGCCCAAAGCTTTGATTTCTATTATGGATCTACATGATTTTGCAAGTGGGTTTATACCCAAATTACTTCATCATGAGACTATGAGAATATAAATTGTTCAAGCTTTGTTATACATGATTATTTTACAATACCCAAGTTATGACTTGAGATTTAATATTGTGAATTTCATATTTCTACCACAAGTTGATAATTCAAGTGCTTTCAAGATATGTGTCAAGCTTTATGCTTCCTTATGACAAATTAGATTATTGAGTATATTGATTCATGAGATTGAGTTGTTACAATGAGTATTGATATTTCCTCAAAGTTACTGATGTTGTCATGATTTAATGAATTGATACATCTTGATGTTGAGAAAGATTGTTTGAGTTTGAGTCGAGTTAGGAATCAATTGTTTTAATTTAAAGATGAGAAATATTTATGATTTGGTCTCTATGGTAGACCCTTGAGTTGATTAAGGTGGATTTCCTAACGCGTTCTGAGCTTAAGTCTGGGAGTAGTATTTAGCACCGAGCGGGAAGTGTGGGTTTAGCGCACCTACTTCCCTAAAACTGCGTTCCCTTGTAGGATTAAGATTAAGGGCCAAAGGCCAAGACAGTGATCACTAAAGTTAAGGCTATACTCTGATGGCAAGGATAGAACAGCTCTGCCCAACATGGGCAAGACGTTGGACTTCATGTAAGCTCACATGGCTTATGTCGGTTATAAGAAACTCTCAAGTTCCTAATAGACTAAGTTTCACGAGTTACTGAGTCACTCTAAGTCATGAGTCAAAGAGTTTGAGTTGAGTCCAATGGTTTATAAGATTTAAGAAGCATGTGTTATTATTGATGATTGATGGAAACTATGTTTCAGGTAATTCAAGCGAAGAGAGTCATTAGTGTCAGCATGCATGATTTTCTTATACAATTATGATATTATTTAAAATGTTGTCTGCACCCCCACATACTCAGTACTTTCCCAAGTACTTATTTATATACTCTTTTGTGTTCTATACTCCCTGTGATGTAGGTTCAGGTGCTCAATCTCAACGGCGATAGTGATTTTTAAGTACCTCCATCTATATTCCTGCAGTTGGTGAGTCCTCATGGTTCGAGGACCTATGTCCCTGACTTTTGATTTTAGTAGCAGATGATTACTTCTTTTCAGTTCAGTACGAATCAATTGGGGATCTATCCCAATGGCTCCTCGGTCTTATATAGTAGAGGCTTTGTCAGACTAAAGTAAAGTGTCAATATGTACAGAATTTTAGTATTTGGATTGTACAGGCTAGTTTTTTTATCTTATTCCAGTATGTTCATGATATGTCATTCTCTCTTATTTTAGCATGACTATTGTCAAAGTGAGATCTAGAAGTGATGACAGACTTAGAGGGTTAGCTTGAGGCTGCGTGTGGCCTTAAGCACCGTGTGACATTTCAGGATGGGATCTTAGGGCATTACAAGCTTGGTATCAAAGCCTAAGGTTTAAAGAGTCCTACGGAGTCTGACAAGTCGCATTACGTAGAATCTTAATCATCGGTATGTAACGCGCCACATCTATGAGCAAGAGGCTACAAAACATTTTAGGAAAAGTCGTTTCTTTATTTCTAAAGTATATCCTACCTACAACTCTCTCTTTATCTGCGATTAACTCGTGCTCTCTTATAACAAAAAAATGCCTCCTCGTCGAGCTTGTAGAAACAACGAGCAACCTCAACCCATTGATCCCTTGAATGAGCATGTGTCTCATCCAGAATTCCGGGCAGCTTTTCAGGTGCTAGCCCAGGCAGTTACCTTCAACGCTCAAGCTAACACCCAGGATACTATTCTATCTCCGTAAGAGAATAATTCTGTTACAGCTTGGGTTTGTGACTTTATGCGGATGAATCTACCTGAGTTCTATGGGTCGAAGGTAGGTGAAGACCTACAGATGTATCTTGATGAGGTGAAAAAGATTACCCAAATTATGCATATAATAGGGAATAAAGTGTGAAGATAGTTTCCTATCACTTGAAAGATGTTGCTTATGACAGGGTAGAGGTGTGGAGGAAAAATAGAGGGGAGAATGCCGTTCCCATGACTTGGCAGTTATTCCAGGATGCGTTCTTGGATAGATTCTTTCCCCCGGAGATGAGGAAAGCAAAACTAGAAGAATTTATGCAATTGAGACAAGGCTCCATGACAGTTAAGAAGTATTATCTTAAATTCAACCAGTTGTCTAAGTATGCTCTCGGTATGATGGCTGATTCCAGGACCAGTATGAGTAAGTTTTTGACTGGCGTATCGAGTTACGTTGTGAAAGAGTGTAGATCCATTATGCTCAATAGGGACATAGATCTTTCTAGATTAATGATACATACTTAGCAGATTGAAGCAGGCAAGGTGAAGAAAAGAGAGATAATAAGAGGAAATAAGAGAGTTAGATAAGAGCAGCAGGGGCATGGTCAGACTAGACATTCTGGAGGGATCCACCCTCAGTTTTAGAGTCATTCATTTATGCCAGCACCTTCATCAGCTAGTGCCCCTGCATCCATAATCAGGCGGGAGCAGGATAATAGGCTTACTATGTCCAGGTCCCAGGACAGTGTAAGTAATAGACCTAACTATCCCCCATGTCCTAAATGTGGCAGGACGCACCCCAGAGAGTGTTTGGCTAAACAGAAAGGTTTTTTTAGTTATGGTATGTTGGGCCACAGACTCAGAGATTGCCCGTATGCTAGACAGGGGAATCGTGATATTCATACCCAGACTCAAGCTATCAGTTCCCTAGCCCCTTTATCTCATCCAACTCCTCCTTAGGGTGCCTCGTCATATACTATAAGTGGTCAGCGCCAGAATCGCTTTTATGCTATACCACCTCGCCAGGAGCAGGAGGATTCCCCAGATGTTGTTACTGGTACGCTCCGTGTATTTCATTTTGATGTGTATGTGTTGATGGACCCTGGTTCATGTTTTTCTTATGTGACTCCATTGGTGGCTGTGAATTTTGAGATCAATGCTGAAAATATTCCTGAGCCTATCCTAGTTTCTACCCTAATAGGTGAATTTGCTATTGCTAAACAAGTATGTAAGAAGTATCCTATCACTATTCTTCACAAAGTCTTGTTCGCAGACTTTATTGAGTTAGACATGGTTGATTTTGACATTATTCTGGGTATGGATTGGCTTCACTCTTGTTATGCGTCTATATACTGTCGTACCCTTGTAATTAAGTTTCAATTTCCCAATGAGCCAGCCTTTGAGTGGTTCAAAAATTCTGTATCTCCCAAGAGTCATTTCATATCCTATCTTAAAGCTAGGAAATTGATATCTAAGGGTTGTATCTATCATTTGGTTAGATTTAAAGATACTAAGTCCTAGACTCCAACCATTCAGTCAATCAGCGTTGTTAATGAGTTTCTCGATGTTTTTCCGAAAGATCTCCCAGGGGTACCTCCCAATAGAGAGATACAATTTGGGATTGATATTTTTCTCGATACACAGCCTATTTCTATTCCTCTGTATCGTATGACCCCCGCAAAACTTAAGGAGTTGAAAGAGCAACTCAAAGATCTTCTAGATAAGGGTTTCATAAGGCCTAGTGTATCTCCTTGGGGTGCACCCATTCTATTCCTGCAAAATAAAAATGGTTCATTTTAGATGTGCATCGACTATCGTCAGCTTAATAAGGTCACAGTCAAGAACAAGTACCTTCTTCCTAGAATTGATGACCTGTTGATCAGCTGCAAGGTGTCAGCTATTTCTAAAAAATAAACTTGAGATCCGATTATCACCATCTTAAAGTTAGGGAGTGTGATATTCCAAAGACAATTTTTTGCACCCGTTATGGTCATTTTGAGTTCCTGGTTATGTTCTTTAGGCTAACAAATGCCCCAGCAGCTTCTATGGACCTCGTGAATTGGGTGTTCAGACAGTACCTGGATATATTTGTTATTGTATTCATAGATGATATTCTTGTATACTCTCGAAGTAATAACGACCATGCAGATCATCTTCAAATAGTCTTGCAAACCCTTAGAGATCATCAACTATTTGCCAAATTTAGCAAGTGGGAATTTTGGCTAAGGTCAGTGATGTTGGGCGTATTTACACGCCTAAACACCATAATTTACCCATGTTATAGCTAAGTTTTGAGGATAAAATATATAATTCCTGCACTTTTAGTCCATTTTCCTGTAAGTGAGCTAACCTATGTGATTAGCATGTTTTTTAGGTATTAACGATGAAGATTTCAGCACTTTGTGGACCTTTGGGCAGCAAAGGAAAACTTCACGTAAGAAGGAAGGCAGCTTTTGGAAGCTTGTGGACTGAAAGTGATGCATGGAGAATCTGTCCCGGGTAAAATTAGTATTTCTAAATACTTAGGGGTGCAGCAGTAACCCAGTAGGACTAGGACAAGGATGTTATAAAAACCTTATTTGCTGAATTTTTCAGCATTGTTTTTGGATTCATTGTTTTCGATTCAATCATTATTCATTCGACACTTTGGACAATTCACATTACAGATTCTGTAAGACTAGAACACAGAGAAACACGCTACATACTTGGGAACGGCTAGAGAGGGCAAAACGTCAACCCTTGTTTAACGCCAAACTCATCCCCATCGTGAGATTATTCTAACTTTGGTATGATGATGATGATGTCTTCTTTGATTTCCGTTGTAATCATGAGTAGCTAAACTTCTCTGTTAGGGTTATGGAAACCTTGTGAGATACTATCTATTGCTATGAGTTTGTGAATTCTTGATGTGTATGCTACTTATATCATTACTCTCTTTGTTTTAATTAAATTCTCATGGTTGCAAACATAGGGAATATGCCAGTATAACATTAACTTGTTCGAGAGAAAAGTTACATGTCTGGAAAAGAGAGTATGACAAGGAAATAGGGCTACCAACCCCTATTTACACGTTAATGCCTTAACCGGATTAACTTCTTGGAGAATTTGTACCGTTAGTTATACACTTTAGGCTCGAGAGAGTTAAAGTGAAATAATCCTTGATGGTTGAGAAACACTAGGATTTACCATTAGAATACGAATCTCTGTAAGTGCATGCATGTCTAAATTCTGCATTACTCATAGTTAATAGATACGTAGAACTCATAAGGTAGACATAACCCTAACTTATTATTCTCTGTGATTAAATCTTACTAAACAAATCATTCATTCGTTACTTTGTAATCATTAGTTCACGCATAATCAAATCCCCCCTTTCCGTGGAATTTTCGACCAACAGTCTACTAATAATTGCAACACTTAGTGACCAAGTATTCCCTGCGAGATTTGACACCCAACCCAGTTGGGTTCTATATTTGACAGCGACCGCTTACACTTTCTAACAAGAGCTGTCAGCTGATTTTTTGGGTCATATTGTTTCTTCTGAAGGTATTCAAGTTGATTCTCAATAGATAGAAGCTGTGAACAATTGGCCTAGACTTATTTCCCCATTGAATATTAGGAGTTTCTTGGGTCTAGCTGGTTACTACCATTGTTTTGTAGAGGGTTTCTCTTCTATCGCATTTTTTGACTCGGTTGACCCAAAATAAAGATAAATTCCTGTGGTCTGATTCTTGCGAAAAGAGTTTTCAGGAGTTGAAGACTCGACTAACTTCGGCCCCTGTGTTGACCCTTCCTAATGGTGTAGATGATTTTGTGGTGTACTGTGATGCTTCTAAAGTTGGATTGGGTTGCTTGTTGATGCAGAAGGGTAACGTTATAGCCTATGCCTCTAGGCAGCTGAAGCCGCATGAGAAGAATTACCCGATCCATGGCCTTCAGTTAGCTGTAGTGGTTTTTGCCTTGAAAATCTGGAGACACTATTTGTACGGTGTTCATGCTGGTGTCTTTACGGATTACAAGAGTTTGTAGTATGTGTTTACTTAAAGAGAGTTGAATCTTTGATAGAGGCGATGGTTATAATTGCTAAAGGACTATGATATGAATGTGTTGTATCACCCGGGCAAGGCCAATGTAGTGGCAGATGCCCTTAGCAGGTCGTCCATGGGTAGTGTAGCACATGTCGAGGAAGATAAGAAGGAGTTAGCTCGTGAAGTGCATCATCTGCCTAGGTTGGGAGTTAGATTGATTGATTCAGCTGAGGGTAATGTTTGGGTCTAGAGTAGTTCCGAGTCTTCTCTAGTTTCAGAAGTAAAGGAGAAGCAAGATATGGATTTTTGTTTGGTCAAACTGAAAGAGTCAGTTAAAGACCAAAAGGTGGAGGTTTTCTCCCAAGGGGGAGATGGTGTATTGAGATTTTAGAATAGATTGTGTGTGCTACTGTTGATGATTTGAGGTAGAGAATTATGGGTAAAGCACATGGCGCGCGATATTCTATTCATCCCAGTGCTACCAATATGTACCGCGATTTGTGGGAAATCTATTGGTGGAATGGTATAAAAAAGGATATAGCGAAGTTTGTAGAGAAGTGTACAACTTGCCATAAAGTTAAGATAGAGCACAAAAGACCCGGTGGAATGATGCAAGAATTCAGTATTCCTACTTGGAAGTGGGAGAAAGTGAATATGAATTTTGTGACTGGTTTACCTCCTTCTCGATGTTATCATGATTCGATTTGGGTCATTGTAGACAAGTTGACTAAGTTCGCGCATTTCTTGTCAGTGCATACATCTTTCACCGCTGAGGACTATGCTAAGTTGTACATTCGAGAATTAGTGAGGTTGCATAGAGTTCCTTTGTCTATTGTCTCTGACAGGAGTACTCAATTTACTTCTTATTTTTGGAGGTCTTTTCAAAAGAGTCTCGGTACCCAAGTTCATCTTAGCTTCACTTTTTATCCGCAGATCGATGGTCAGGCTGAGAGGACCATCCAGACCTTGGAGGATATGTTGAAGGCATGTGTTCTTTATTTCAAAGGAAGTTGGGATGAACATTTGCCATTGATTGAATTCGCTTCTAACAATAGTTTTCATGCTAGCATTGGAATGGATCCTTTTGAAGCTTTGTATGGGAGGAGATGTAGGTCGCCCATAGGTTGGTTTGAAGCGGGTGAAGCCGCTGTGATTGGACCTAATGCTGTGTTTGAGGCTATGGAGAAAGTTAAGCGATTCGAGAACGGTTGAAGATAGCCCAAAGTCGTCAAAAGTCATATGCAAATGTGAGAAAAAGAGCTCTTGAATTTAAAGTTGATGATTTGGTCTATCTAAAGATTTTACCCATGAAAGGGGTGAAACGATTTGGTAAGAAAGGAAAGCTTAGTCACCGATACGTTAGCCCTTATAGAGTTTTGCATCGTATTGGGAAAGTAGCTTATGAGATTGAATTCCCTGCCGAGTTGTTAGTTGTCCATCCTGTCTTTCACGTATCTATGCTTAAAAAGCACATTGGTGGCGCAGTTGTTGTTGATACATCAGAAAGCTTTGATGTTCAGGATAGCCTTTCGTATGATGAAGTTTTGATTGAAATCCTAGATTATAAAGTTCGTAGACTAAGAAATGAGGAAGTTCCCTTGGTCAAGGTTCTGTGGAGAAATAAATCTGTCGAGGGTGCTACTTGGGAAGCAGAAGCAGATATGCGAGCAAAATGCCCTCACCTCTTTTCTTTGAGTTCGGAGCGAGCAGAAGGTACCATTCTTTCTTAATTCTGCCCTTTTCTTATTAAAGATTCAGCTGTGTGTCTACTTCCATGGTATCCGAAGGTATAAAGTGAAGTAATCCCTTTGAGTGAGTCATTCCAGCTATACGTCCTTATTTTTTTTCTCTTGTTCTTGGTCTATCTGGCATCATTCGAGGATGAATATTTCTAAGGAGGAGATATTGTAATACCTCAAGATTCTAACCAATAGTGCAACCATGACTCAAGCTCATGAGAAATAAATTATAGTGTTTTGTTTGTTTTCTGATCAAAGGTGATGTGTATTAAGGCCTCAAAGATGTCCTAGCGATTAGGTGAATCAAAACATTCCTTACCGATTGAATTCTTGGGAAGGATATTGCCATATTCAACTTCAAATGAGAATATCTATCTTTATACAACTAATTATTGAGCTCATGACCTACCAAAAGATAGATAATTGAATTATCTTTCCAACGATACTAATTTCTCCAAATTCCAGTATCGGAGCAAAGAGTTATGCCCATTTTACTCCAGCATGTCAGGCTGAAAAACTGAGTGACGACATTCGTGATAAGCTGTCACAAACATGACGACTTATCACCAATGTAGTTAGCCTTAGGCAGATTTTCACCCCCAGTGACGACATTTTGAGATAAGTTGTCATGAGTGTGATGACTTATCACCAATGTCATCAACCTTAACAAGAAAATCATAAATTTCACTCTTTTGTGACGACATTTCGTGACGACTTATCACCAGTTTGACGACTTGTCATGAATGTCGTCATCTATTTTGTTTTCATCAATTAAGGGACATTTTTGCAAGGATATTTTGGTCTTTTCCCATCTTTTTGAAGCCTCTATAAATATGAGAATCCTCATCCAAACCCTAATTTCTCCATTTTATCTTCCAATTCTCTTAAGAAAAATATATCTAGGGTTTCATCAAGAATATTAATCTTTCAAAAATCATCCATAAATCTTCAAGATTTTTTAAGAACCAAGTTCCTCATAGTGTGGGCATCAAGAATTATTTGTTACAAGTGCGGATAGAGTCTCAAGCACTAGAGTTCGTCCAATTTCAAAGATTAAGGTATGTGGGGTTTTAAACAAGAGCAATCCTTTCGTTCTTGTGCCCAAAGCTTTGATTTCTATTATGGATCTACATGATTTTGCAAGAGGGTTTATACCCAAATTACTTCATCATGAGACTATGAGAATATAAATTGTTCAAGCTTTGTTATACATGATTATTTTACAATTCCCAAGTTGTGACTTGATATTTAATATTGTGAATTTCATATTTCTACCATGAGTTGATATTTCAAGTTCTTTCAAGATATGTGTCAAGCTTTAAGCTTCCTTATGACAAATTGGATTATTGAGTATATTGATTCATGAGATTGAGTTGTTACAATGAGTCTTGATATTTTCTCAAAGTTACTGATGTTGTCATGATTTAATGAATTAATACATCTTGATGTTGAGAAAGATTGTTTGAGTTTGAGTCGAGTTAGGAATCCACAATTGTTTTGATTTAAAGATGAGAAATATTTATGATTTGGTCTCTATGGTAGACCCTTGAGTTGATTAAGGTGAATTTTCTAATGCGTTCTGAGCTTAAGTCCGGGATTAGTATTTAGCACCGAGCAGGAAGTGTGGGTTTAGCGCACCTACTTCCCTAAAACTGCGTTCCACTGTAGGATTAAGATTAAGGGCCAAAGGCCAAGACAGTGATCACTAAAGTTAAGGTTCTACTCCGATGGAAAGGATAGAACAGTTGTCCCCAACGTGGGCAAGACGTTGGACTCCATGTAAGCTCACATGGCTTATGTCGGTTATAAGAAACTCCCAAGTCCATAATAGTCCAAGTTTCATGAGTTACCGAGTCACTCTAAGTCATGAGTCAAAGAGTTTGAGTTGAGTCCAATGGTTTATGAGATTTAAGAAGTATGTGTTATTATTGATGATTTATGGAAACTATATTTCAGGTAATTCAAGCGAAGAGAGTCATTAGTGTCAGCATGCATGATTTTCTTATACAATTATGATATTATTTAAAATGTTGCCTGCACCCCCACATACTCAGTACATTCCCAAGTACTGATTCACATACTCTTCTGTGTTCTATACTCTCTCGTGATGTAGGTTCAGGTGCTCAATCTCAACGGCGACAGTGATTTTTGAGTACCTCCATCTATATTCCTGCAGTTGGTGAGTCCTCATGGTTCGAGGACCTATGTCCCTGACTTTTGATTTTAGTAGCAGATGATTACTTCTTTTCAGTTCAGTACGAATCAGTTGAGGATCTGTCCCAATGGCTCCTCAGTCTTATATAGTAGAGGCTTGGTCAGACTAAAGTAAAAGTGTCAGTATGTACAGAATTTCAGTAGTTGGATTGTACAGGCTAGTTTCTTATCTTATTCCAGTATGCTCATGATATGTCATTCTCTCTTATTTTAGCATGACTATTGTCAAAGTGAGTTCTAGAAGTAATGACAGGCTTAGAGGGTTAGCTTGAGGCCGCGTGTGGCCTTAAGAACCGTGTGACGTCTCGGAATGGGATCTTGGAGCGTTACAACAGATCACACAATAATACAAGTACAAACAACAGTATAAATACTCATTTTCAGCATTCATAGCCCATGTCGAAATTTACCCAGTAAACACTCCTAATTTATACAGTAAACTTCCCACCTGAGGCACCAAGTCAAGTAACATTTAACCCTTTATAAACTAAAAGTCCATAACATACAAAGGTAGACAGATCTGAAACAGAAAATCTTAACATTAATAGAGACTCTCATAACTGACTAAGCCAATCCTATTTAGAAAGAAAATCCTAGCAACACAAACATTAAACTCAAACAACATTGAGGAGAAGGTTTATCATATATTATTTACGACTAAAGCTCAAGATCTCAAATTAAGCAGTACAACAATCCTGATACATTAAAACATGACCAAACATAGTGACACCAGATGCATAGAAAATACTATCTTCTTTCTTTGATGGGTAAATATATGGGAAATACTATCAATCAAAAAGGTTAGTATTTGTTTCATCGAAGTGAAACCCATATTACTATCTCACCAAAGATTTTATTTTTGGTGCTTCGGGAATTTCTTAAGTAACCACACAATAACTAATCTTGAAGCACATAAGGAACAAACAAAATAATTGGTCAACATACATTTTGATCACTTTGTACCTTGCAATACAATGTTTTATTGTATGCAAGAGTTCAGCTTATGTTTTCATCATGCCTTTGAGTTGCTATTCCCAAGTTTGGTGCAGAAACTGTTTCTGAGCTTACAAATATTACTTCACTTTTCTATATAGTATACCCCTAAGCGCATTTTGTGACGGTGTGTATGACCTAGCTGTAAGGGAACATAGTAAGTAGAATCAAATATTTTTCCTTCTCATAGGGAATACTAGAGTGACAAAATTATAAAAGCATCAACAAATTCTCTGTGAGTCTATTGGAGTCAATGTTGTAGCAGTAGCAAGCTACAACACTCTTATGGCATTGCAGAATATTGCTAGGGGGATTCGGTGGACACCAAAGTAGTGTCGTGAGGTCTGTCAAGTATTCAAAGTATGTGAGGAAGTTCTTTGTATGTTCAGCTATAGGGCTTTTGACAATGATGTTGTTGTTGTAAGTCTTTACAACTTGATCCTTGAGGACGAGGTTCTTACTGGTGCAGGAGGTATTGTTGTTTAGTGCAGATCTATTCAAGATAGAACTTTTGAACAATTAGACGCACGACTAGACCCTTACCTACACTTAAACGCACCTTAAGTGAGCCAGAGCACATATCCTGACCTCAGGGCTTAAATGTGTCTCAAATGAGCCTTTGACAACTCCGGCCTCATATGAAGAAGTTAAACATTCTGAACCTCATAAGAAGAAATTAATCTATAATGCTTTAGAAGTTTTGCACATGCATACTGCTAATATTTTCTTTTTACTTCCGCTATATATTGGTTAAATCATATAATCTATTAGCCATTGAACGATAAGATTTATGAATGATGCCTTATATGTAACAGCTCTAACTCAAACTTGAGCACCTTAGAACAGCTTCTTTTAGAACTAAAGGATTTTGTGTTACACTGATGTAGGGTCTGAGTAGATGTTTTACTTCGTGATACTCATTCAAACAGCAGTTAACACTGGCATTAGCATAGGGGCAACTCTGCTTGCCGGACAATGCCTTCAGGTACTTGCTTTAGTAACCACCAATTTTCATTTTTCAATTCTACATTGATGCTAATTGTTAAATCAACTTTGCACTTCAACAAGTTTGCATTTTCAATATCTACATATTAGTATTCAGGAACTTTTCCTTTCAGTTATGCACTTATCTTTTTCCTCTTTAAGAATCTGACTTGACTAATATATGCTTTACAACATAAATACTAGTAAAAATTTAGAAGTTCCCGGGAAATCCACTAACAGAGTAGCAATATTGTCGATAATACACATGTATTAGTTGGTTACTTGGACTTAGTATATGTCATCATCCATATATTTAATTTATTTCAAAATATTAAGTATGACATAATGTCTTGATAAATATCGTGGAAAGAATAACGTTTTGTTTCTTTATTATGACGAATGAAGTTTGTATCCCTATTACAAATAAATAATTATGAACGTAGCATCAGTTTTATCATTTGGATAAAAATACTAAGGTTATGCAGAGTCTTTCTGTATAGAATCTGTAGGCAAGCGTCCATCTTTCATATGAATTTTAACTTCTCAACTATTAACAAGGTCATAAAAAATGGAACAGATAGAAAGAGTAATATTTCATTATAACAATGAATCGGGTTAACAACAACTCAAAAATTCCAAACACAAAGAGTACAGTAGAGACCATCAAAGTGAAACACAAATTATCAAATTACCTAAAGACAAAATTTTAAAGCTTTTAAACGACTTCTCATCTTAACCAGATCAATATAGGTACGCCATTGTAGGTTTACAGAAGCTAAAATATAGGTAAACTATTGCAGGTTTACAGAAGCTAAAACACACCCTGATCTTTTAAATTTAAAAACTTAAATTAGGTTAAATTGTCAATTCAAAAAGAATACCTTAAAATTCCCAAATTCTGAAACAACAATGCTTAAAAATGTGAAAAGCCGACTCCCCGGAGCTCCGATAGTAACTTTTTTGTCTCCTTTCTACCGGTCAACAACAACAATGGAAATTACAGCAATCGAACAACAATAATGGAATTCCAGCAAGCCTACTCAGTCGAGGAGAAATGAATTTTTGATCCACTTTTTACAGTCGGAGTTACAATTGAGAAATTGAGAATTACAGCAAGCCTATCCAGCAATTAGAGAAATGGAGTAACAATCGGAGTTACGATTGAGGAGAAAAAAAATAACAATCGGAGTTACGATTGAGAAATTAGAGCTACAAATTGGAGCGATACAAGAAAGACCACAGAAGGCACAAAAACTACACAAAACAGTCCACAAATTGAGATCAACCCGAGGACCCCTTTGAGTGCTAGTTTTGGCCAACAACAACAACACAAGTATCACGAGTTTACAAGGTGTTTTAACACAAAAACAACAACAATACAACAAGAACAAGATGAATACAATGAACACAAGATTCGGATTCAACAAGAGCAAACGATTACAAGATACAAACACTAACACAATTGTAAGAAAGGTAAAGATAGATAGTGAGACATAAATTATTATAAAGATTAGGAATTAAAGAGTATATTAAACTCAAAAATCCCTAATGAATGTAACAACAACAACACACTCTTACAGTGACCGTCAAGGAAATCAACTCACCTCAAGATCCACCGTTTTCAAGCAAAGAACAATATTGACTTTTCCAAGCCCTAAACTATAATAGCTAATCCAAGCCCTAACTAAGAACTACACTAAGGTGGTCTACTCTCAAGAGAGAGGATTTTCAATATTTCATACAATCATCATTCATAAACTATCAAGAGAAGACCTAAAATGTCCTCTTTATAGTGTATTACAAAAGGAGATAAAATGACTACACTACCCTTAATGATAGGGGTGGTCATGGAGTGCATTTTGGGCAAAGTGAAGTGATCAAAATGTCCTCAATGAAGATGACTCTAAAACCACGAGCCATTAAGGGTCCAAAGCCGCGAGTCCTCACGTCTTCAATGCTCCAAGCAATCTTCCACTCTCGGCCTTGATGTATGGTATGCTCAATGGTAGGCTCAAAATGGGTCCTCCATGCATGTTCTCGTATCCTCGAGGTGGCCAAGTCTTGAGCCTCTATGTGTTGGCCTTCAAAGATGTCATTAAAAGATAAGATGGTCATTTTTTCCATATCACGGAGTTAACATTTCTTTTTAGAAAGAAAGAGGAATTTTGATATTTTCTGTTGAGAAATATTTTTTGGGTGAACTAACATGAAATATTGTGGAGGGTAATTAAAAAGAGAAGCAGCAGATAATTTTTTCTCATTAAGTGTTGCCATAGATGCTTCTACGACAACGGTTTTAAAAAGCATTGTTATAAAAATACCTATTGCAACGGTTCATTCTCAATAGCAACGTTCATAGTACTAATAGAACTATTATTTTTTGCAACGATTGCAACCATGGCAAAAAAGTTTATTGCCATAGGCCTAATTTCTGGTAGATTAGAAACACCAATAACAGCTTCAGGTGATTGGCACGTCATTTTCTAAATTAAGCAAATACATTAATAAGCAAGTACACTAATTAAGACCCTCGCCTTTCTTTCTGCTGAGAGATTTATAAAATTCGGCTAAATTGATTTTTATAATGATCAAAGTAAACTGAAATGACTTTTGTGTAAAAAAAGAAAGAAAAATAACTTCTGCATAATGAAAATCAAAGTTAAATGACCATACATGAAATTTATGCCGCCTCTTCTATTGTTCTAGCTGTTCTTAGCTATTCTACTCCTTTTACTTTGAATTACAACAGAAAACAACTTTTTTTTAATGATACTCTCATTATATATGCAACTCGATGACTGATGATCATACATCAATTGTGTTTTCAGTTGTATTTATACAACTAACATGATCATATACATCAACAATTGATAGTGCTAATTAAAATCAGCCATTTTGGTATTCAAACAGGCATCTACAGCATCCCCAACAGTGAGAAATATCCACCCTTTCCCAAGTTTATCTAGAAATTTTGCTGCCTTCAACTTGTTGATTACTTTCCACCTTGGATTTGCTATAGATAACTGCACCACCAACGAAAAAACAAAGTTACATATAAATTATTCTTTGTTTCAATGCATGTAGTAACGATATTTGTGTATAGCTATAAATCAATCTTATTAAGGTAAAATGATAAGTTAAAAGTTAGATTGTTTCTGAACCTTCCTTTTTTAACAAAAGATGAGCGTTACCTAGGTTAAAACGAGGGTGTAGTGTAATTTAGTATAGAGAAAAGCTATGAAACTAACTTGTATGCCTTGTGAGACAAATTCTCTGTGTAACTCCTCCAATGCAACGATCCCTGATGTATCAACGCTCATTACATCTGCAAATAATGCCATCAATTGTAATTTTTTGTCTATTTGTGATACGTGGTGGAATATTTGGTGTTGAGGAAGCTCTGATTGAAGTGATTCTCGATGTATTCTTCTAGCATAATTCATAAACATTGGGGATGCAGTTACTGAAATTTGATGGAACTTTTCTAATGTTTCTGTTTAAATCTTTATGTTACAGTTTTGCTTAAATCTAACTACTGGAAATGTGTTAAGTATCTGACCTAGACAAAGTATTAAAAGTAACTTTTATCAAATTTAAAGGATCAAAATTGGGTGTAGTAAAAAGTTATTCTAAATCTACTCGACCACCAAACATACTAAACATATGAAGGGACCAGTTTTGTTATTTCGATGAATTACAAGCAATCTTTCGTAATTACACGAAAAATAGTATTTTCTCGGTCCCAATTTATAAGATTTACTTTTTTTAAGTCAGTTTAAAAAAGAATGATACATTTTATCTTTACTAATAATTTAACTTTAAAATACTCATTTTCTTCTTAATGAAACTAGATAGCATACGTGTATTTCACATTAATCAATAACATTATATACATAAGAGTAATAATATTATTATAAAGTATGTAACAATTGGCGTTCAAATAAAGAAAAAATTCATTGTATAAAAAACATGAGGCCATAAGTAGAGAAAAGACATCATTTCCTCTCCGAGCTTATCCGCTCAACTTACTTTAACACTTAAATTAAACTTCTGTTTATTTATCCCCTTAACATCTTTAAAGTGTATTATTTTCAGCTCTCAAGCTGACGTGAAATTTTTTAAAAAAAGAAAAAAAGCACATTTTTTAATTTAAAAACTGATATGACCCCACTTTCTAATATATATATATATATATATATATATATATATATATATATATATATATATATATATATATATATATATATATATATATATTTATAAAAAAACACCTTCTTCATCTTCTTCATACCCCATCCCCATCTCTTCATTTTTTTCATACCCTCCACCCCATTTCTTCATCTTCTTCGTAACCCCCCTCCATTTCTTCATCTTCTTCGTATCCCCTTCCCCGTTTCTTTTAGTTATGCAATGTAGGAAGCAATGTAAACCGTCTTCCACATCCCCTCATCCATCAGTTGGAAACCTTTGAAACAATTGACAATTGCCAGTATGATAGTACCATAACCAGTGCACCAATGGTAGATATTCCATTACACCCTATGTTTGTGTTCCTTTTTCAGCCGTAGACAATGAGCTAAGCATTGTAACGTTGCAAGGACTAAAAGTGCAGAACCAATATATCTATGAGAAGAATTCTGGCGAGGAATTCAAGAAGAATTCAATTTTGTATAATTTCGTATAATTTCATATAATTGAAGAATTCAATTTCACCAAATTCGATGAATTCAATTTGGCCATCTTGAGTTGGAGAATTTTATTGTTAAAGAGAACTTGATGTTGTTATTGATTGAGATGATGCTCATTGAGGCATTTTGTTGAATAGGTGGTGGGTTGAATTCGGATTTCGTTGAACAAGTGGTGGTTTTGAACATTTTGTTCATATTTGACTCCAATGATGAATTATTTTTGGCGAGGGGAAGAAGGTGTGATGATTGAACAAGAAGAAACATGTTTGGGGGGGGGGGGGGGGTTAAAAAAGATTTATATATAGACAGAGAGAGAGAGATAAATACTTTTCTTGCGTGGCTACGATGTGACAGTGATGTGGTGCTGATTTGTCGGCGTGTGTGATGCACTCTCCGTGGTAAGAGTGCTATTCAGTCTTGAGAGGTGAAATTAATACACTTTAAACATGTTAATAGGGGTAAATAAACGGAAGTTTATTTTAAGTGTTAAAGTAAGTTGAACGGATAAGTTCGGAGGAAAAATAATGTATTTTCTCCCATAATTACAAAGCATAGGTATAGTTCAACAAAATTACCTTACACAACTATACGTATGGTTCATAGAATCTCTCCATCTCTCCTTCTCTCGCTCACCACTCTCTCTTTCTAGCTTTCATCTCTCTGCCATCATTGCCTGCCTCTCCTTCCTCAATCTCATCCCCTCTCTCTATATATATATCTTTGTTAGAGAGTTGTATATTATCTATCGTATATTAGACATAGGTATTTTGATTTAGATATATGTATCAATTTTAAATGTTTTATGTATAGGTATAGTGGAAGAGTTGCACATGTATCAATATGTATTATGTATTTGTATTATCTTCTGAAGGTCTTTATTAGCTGCAATATACAAGATTTGATAGTTGTAGGCAATTAATATGTTTGCTATGCACTTTGAAAAATGTCTTACTATGGTGTCATTGATGACACAAGCAAGGACATATTTTCTCCTATAAAAGAAGCACAATAATTCACTTGGAAAGATACACCAACAAAAAAATTGAAGAAAAATAGAGTGAGGCATCACAAAGAGTTTGGTTTGTGAGGAAAAAATAGAGAGCGTCAGTGATATTGTAGTGAGGTGAAAAATTTAAAAGAGAGATATTTCTTTTAAGTGTGTAGTAGTCACTTTGAGTATTGTACTTGTGACTATGGTATTAAATTCCTTACTATAGTGATATCAGTTGCTCCTCTTGGCCCGTGGTTTTTCCCTCATTGGGTTTCCACATAAAAATCGTGGTGTCATTATCGCTCTTATTGTTCTTGTTGACTAACCTATTACTGTTGTCATAATTATTACTTTATATTACCATAATATTATTATCGTGGTGGGGTTTATTCCCAACAACTGGTATCAGAGCTCGGGTTCTACTCATTCGCAAAATTAATATTTTGCAGTTGGTGGTACTATACTCGGTAAAAATAAAATGTCCGAAGTAAAGTATGAGGTAGCAAAATTCAACGGTGATAGCAGTTTCTCAACATGGCAGAGGAGGATGAGGGATCTGCTCATCCAACAGGGATTACATAAGGCACTAAGTGGAAAATCCAAAACGCTCGAATCCATGAAACTGGAGGATTGGGAAGAAATGGATGAAAAGGCTACTAGTACAATCAAGTTGAACTTAATAAATAATGTGGTCAACAACATCATCGACGAAAATAGTGTAGTGGTATTTAGACAAAGTTAAAAAATCTCTACATGTTCAAAACGCTGACAAATAAATTGTACCTAAAGAAGCAGTTGTACGCCCTACATATGAGTGAAGGTACAAATTTTATATCACATTTAAATGCGCTTAATGGATTGATCACGCAATTGGCTAACCTCGGAGTAAAGATCGGGGAGGAATATAAAGTCATCATACTCTTGAAATCATTGCCATCTTCTTATGATACTTTGGCGACAACCATTTTACATGGTAAGGACTTTATTGAGCGAAAAGATGTCAGCCCAGCTCTTCTACTCAACGAGAAGATCAGAAATAAGCATGAAAATCATGGATAAGTTCTCATCATAGAAAGTAGAGGCAGAACTCACCAAAGGAGTTCAAGTAGCTATGGTTGAATCGAAGGTCGTGGAAAGTCCAAGGTACAATCCAAATCAAGAACTAGAAATTACTACAATTGTAATCAACCAGGTCATTTCAAAAGAGATTGTCCAAATCTAAAAAGAGGTAAAGGTGAAAGTAGATGCCAGAAGAATGGAGACAACACTGTTGTCATGGTGCAAAACAATGATGATGTTTTTCTTTTTATAAATAAAGAAGATGAGTGTATGCACTTGGCAGGGACAGAGTTAGAATGAGTGGTTGACACAACAACAACTTACCATGCTACACCGATAATGGATCTTTTCTGCAAGTATAAAGCAGGTGATTTTGGCACTGTGCAAATGAGTAACTCAAGTTATTCAAATATCGTGGGGATAAGAGACATTAGTATCAATACTAAAGTCGGATTCACATTGGTTCTAAAAGATATGTGTCATGTACCCGATTTGCGGTTAAACTTGATCTATGAAATTACTTTGGATCGAGATGCATACGAGAACTATTTTACAAATAAAAAATAGAGACTCACCAAGGGAGCATTGGTGATTGCAAAAGGAGTTGCTCATGGCACGTTGTATAGGACAAATGCAGAAATTTGTCGAGGTAAATTGAATGCAGTTTAAGAAGAGATTTCTACAGATTTGTGGCACAAAAGAATGGGTCATATGAGCGAGAAAGGATTAGAGATTCTCGCTAAGAAATCTTTCATCTCTTTTGACAAAGGTACAATGGCAAAATCATATGACTACTGCTTATTCGGTAAGTAGCATAGAGTCTCATTTCAGACATCGTCTAAAAGAAAATTAAATATACTTGATCTGGCATATTCTGATGTTTGTGATCCAATGGAGGTAGAATCGATGTGAAGTAACAAATATTTTGTTACTTATATTGATGATGCTTCACGAAAATTATGGGTTTATATCTTGAAAACCAAAGATCAGGTATTTCAAGTATTCCAAAAGTTTTATGCTCTGGTAGAAAGGGAGACGGGTCGAAAGCTAAAGCGTCTCCGCACTGACAATGGAGGTGAGTACACTTTAAGGGAATTTGAAAAGTATTGTTTAACTCATGGGATCAGACATAAGAAGAAAGTTCCTGGAACCCCACAACACAATGGTATAGCTGAGCGAATGAATCATACCATTATTGAGAAGGTGAGAAGCACGCTAAGAATGGCTAAACTGCCTAAGTCATTTTGGGATGAAGTAGTTCAGACGTCCTGTTACCTGATCAATCTTAGTCCATCAGTTCCATTGGATTTTGACATCCCAGAGATAGCTTGGACCAACAAAGAGGTGTCCTACTCTCATCTGAAAGTGTTTGGTTGCAGTGCTTTTGCACATGTATCGAAAGAGCAGAGAACAAACTAGATGATAAATCAGCTCCCTGCATATTTATCAAATATGGAGATGAAGAGTTTGGGTACAGATTGTGGGATCCTATAAAGAAAAAGGTCATCAGAAGCAGAGATATAGTCTTTTGAGAAAGCAAAGTCGAAATTGATGATGATGTATTAGATAAGGTCAAGAAATAGAATGGTGTAATCCTTAATGTTATTACTATTCCTTTTACTTTTGACCATCCCAGAAGTGTAGAAAGTACAATTGATGAGATTGTGGAACAGGGGGAGTAACCTGATGATTATGCTGAGCATGTGGAGTACCCTACTCAAGAAGAAGAATAACAATCTCAACCTTTGAGAAGGTAAGAAAGTCAAAGGGTAAAGTCATCCAAGGGTTGTCCTCGTCAATAATGAGGGGGGGCAGAAAGTCTAAAGGAGGTGTTGGTCCATCCAGAAAAGAACAAGAGGATGAAAGCCCATGCAAAAAAAGATGGAATCTCTGCAGAAAAATAGCACGTACAAGCTGGTTGAACTTCCAAAAGGTAAAAGACCGCTTAAGTGCAAGTGGATTTTTAAACTCAAGAAAGATAAAAATGGAAAGTTGGTTAGATATAAAGCTCGATTGATGGTAAAAGGATTCGAACAGAAGATTGATTTTGATGAAATCTTCTCACTCGTTGTCAAAATGACTTCTATTCGAACCATTTTGAGCTTAATATCTAACCTAGATCTTGAAGTGGAGCAGTTGGATGTGAAAACTGTATTTCTTCATGGAGATTTAGAAGAAGAGATCTCTATGGACCAGCCAGAAGGATTTGAAGTAGGTGGAAAGAAACACATGATCTATAAACTGAATAAGAGTCTTTATGGATTGAAGCAGGCACCAAGGCAATGGTACAAGAAGTTTGACTCATTCATGCAAAGTCAAACCTACAAAAAGACTTATTCTGATCCATGTGTATACTTCAAAAGATTTTTGAAAAATAACTTTATTATTTTATTATTGTATGTGGATGTCATGTTGATTGAACAAAGAGCTGATTGCCAAGTTGAAGAGAGATTTGTCCAAGTCATTTGACTTAAAGGACTTGGGATCAACACAATAAATTTTAGGGATGAAGAATGTTTGAGAATGAACAAGCAGAAAGTTGTTGCTATCTCAGGAGAAGTACATTGAACGTGTACTCGAACGCTTCAACATGCAGAGTGCTAAAGGTGCGACCACACCTCTTGTTGGTCATATCAGGTTAAGCAAGAAAATGTGTCCTACAACAAAAGAAGAGAAAGAAAATATGGCTAATGTTTATTATTCTTCAGCAATTGGGAGTTTGATGTATGCAATGGTGTATACCAGATTGGATATTGCTCATGCAGTTGGTGTTTTTAGTAGGTTCCTTGAAAATCCTAAAAAAAAACATTGGGAAGCAGTCAAATGGATACTCAGGTATTTGAGAGGTACCACAGGAGATTGCTTGTGTTTTGATGGATCTGATCCAATCTTGAAGGGCTATACAGATGCTACTATGGCAGGTGACCTTGACAACAGAAAATCCACTACAAGATATTTGTTTACATTTTCAGGGGGAGCTATATCATGGAAATCAAAGTTGTAAAAGTGTGTTGCACTCTCTACAACTGAAGCAGAGTATATTACGCTACTGGAGTTGGCAATGAGATAGTATGGCTGAAACGGTTTCTTCAAGAACTTAAATTGCTTCAGAAGAAGTACGTTGTCTATTGTGACAGTCAAAGTGCAATAGACTTAAGCAGAAACACCATGTATCACGCAAAATCGAAGCATATCAATGTAAGATATCACTGAATTTGAGAAAAAATAGAGAACGAATCTATGCTGGTAAACAAAATTTCTACAAGTGAGAATCCTTCGGATATGTTGACAAGGGTAGTGCCAAAAGACAAGTTCGAATTGTGCAAAGAACTTGTCGGCATGAGCTCTCTCTGAGAAGACGAGAATACCTCCTTCAGGTGTATGGGACTGGAAGGGGAGAGTTGTGGGGTACATCCTATATCTTCTGAAGGTCTTCATTGGCTGCAATATACAAAATTTGGTAGTTGTAGGCAATTAATGTGTTCGCTATGCTCTTTGAAAAATGTCTTGCTATGATGTCATTGATGACACAAACAAAGACATATTTTCTCCTATAAAAGGAGCACGATAATTCACTTGGAAAGACACACCAAAAAAAAGAGTGAAGAAAAATAAGATTGAGGCATCACAGAGAATTTGGTCTGTGAGGAAAAAATAAAGAGTGTGAGCGATACTGTAGTGAGGTGAAAAATTCAAAAGAGAGATATTTCTTTTGAGTGTGTAATAGTCACTTTGAGTATTGTACTTGTGACTACGGTGTAAAATTCCTTACTATAGTGATATCAGTTGCTCCTCTTGGCCCGTGGTTTTTCCGTCATTGGATTTCCACATAAAAATCTTAGTGTCATTATCGCTCTTGTTGTTTTTGTTGACTAACCGTATTACTATTGTCATAATTATTGTTTTTTATTACCACAATATTATTATCGTAGCGGAGTTTATTCCCAACAACTTTTAATTGTATTTGATACAATTATTTTTGGTAATAATATAGTTATTTATGGGAAGATAAAATCCTAAGGAGTCATTACTTAGTTGTATAGGTGTCCTAATACAAATCAGACTTTAAATTCAATTGAATTTCGGTCTCTAATAATTTCTCCCTATATATTTTAGAATTTTTTAAAATTTTTCAATAATTAATAATTAATTGGAGGAAATAAGTGACAAGTTGTGGAGACTTTTAATGAAGGAAAAAAAATCGATCACTTTTTAAAGGGTCTTCACAATTTTAATAAATTATAGATTATAGATTATAAATTTTAGATTATAGATTATAGATATTGATATGGATATAAATTGTAGATGTAGATGATTTACACTTATTTTAGGCCATAAAATTTAAAAATATTTCTTTAATAACTCTATGTCAAATCAAACTAACTCAGTTAAATTGACAAAAAGTATATATGATGGATATTCTGCAAGTAAAGAAGCTTACTTGACAGATCTAGCACTAAAACACGAATCTTTTCCTTGGAGTGCTGTTCACTTCCATTTGTCATGGCGGTCAATATCCTTGATGAAAAAAAAAGTAATTGCAAACAATTATTTAATAAATTTCATAACTATTCACTTTTTGTTTTCATTTTCCTTTGTAAAAATTTAGAATATGTACCTTCCTCTTATGAAATTAGCATTTGCAAAGCAAAGTGAACCATTATTCACTCTAATTATCAAGATTCCTGGAGTTTCAATGGCCACAGGAAATTGAGTAATGTCACAGAAGGTGTCTGTCCCAGGAAGTCTGCCTTGGAGTTCTACACTTGGTCTGATGGTACCAAGTATTATTTTACCAAATGAAATGCCAACCTGCAATCACCTCATTAGGTTAATGAATTATTGACACTCAAGCACGTGCCTAGCAGTCAATAAAGTGGAAAATTAAGTTAGGAATCTTAATAAAGACAAAAAGATCAAGTGACTTGTGATAATCGGTACTTGGTAAAATAGTCTTAGTTCTGCTCAAGTCACTAGACCATTAAGTGGACTCTGATGGTTAGATTTGAGATAGCATGATTTTTTTTTAAATTCTGACATACATAATGTGGAATCAGATGTGGTCAATTGATTGAATTGTACCTCATCCATAAAGCATAGGCAAAGTTGTTTTGTTGTGAGCAAATGGATACTAAAAGTTGAAAAGAACATTACAAGTCACCAAAGAGTGGACATGAGTCTTCTATTTTTGGAGCCATGGAAAGAGCATCATCTCCTATTGTCCATATATTGTATACTAGTAAAAGAATCCAACTCCATTATATAACAATGGAACCCACAAATGACTTATTAAAATGACTATCTATGTCTTCTAATTATTTGGTATTTCACATCAACATAAAAGTTCAAAATTTTTTGTTTTTTCATATAAAATTCATATAATTAGTCAAGTAGCTGTAAATTAGGCATATATATTTTTCATTAATTACTCATTGTGCCCAATGAAGCCAGATTCACCCAGAATTTCACTTTAAGGATAAAACGCTTCCTATCGATGATGATTTCAGTTTTCAAGAATCGAATTCGAGAACTCTGGTACTTAGCACCTAGGGATAATCTTGAAATCTGAATATGTGTTTACATGAATCGAGTAGTCTTTGTTCATATTTTTGGAAGTCTATAATTTTTTGATCATGAACTATAATATTAACTTGAAGTTGCTATAGAAATCCATAAACTTCAAATCTTGGACTAACCTCTATCCGACCACAACCTTTGGTTGTAAAGAGGTTCTCTAATGTGTTATGGGTCAATCATACTTTACTAGTGCTAAGAGGCAGCATAGGGGTAGAAGCACTACACAAAGAAACAACAAGATGAAACCTTTGTACTGAGCCAGCCCTTTCCTTAGTGGGCTTAGGACTACAAAAATGGTTGGGAAACAAATATCATTTCGCTCGTCCTTTGGATACCCGTATAACCATTAAAGGCTATTGAAGTGACTGATTCGTAGGAGGCATTAAAAAGAAAACATTTGTAGATTTATCATAGCATTTCTATCTAGTCCCGATAGGGTTGATGTTAAGAAAGAATCTCTTGCAGAAAGGTTGGCTAGAGATTTCTTGTAAAAATATTAGCCCAGCTGAGTTCATAATTCTTGTATATCGATGTATATATGTATATATAATAGGGACAGTTTAAGTTACCGCGATTAGAAGACCAATTTCCACAGAGCCAAAGAGTACTCCCAAGAAGGCAGCAATGCAAATAATGAAGTCTGTCTTATCCACTTTCCAAATATGACATGCTTCACTAATATCAATTAATCCTGGAAGAGCTGATATGATAATTGATGCCAGTATTGCTAATGGAGTATAGTACAATAGCTTTGTTAACAACTCTAGAGATATGAGAACTGTGATTGCCATAACTATGTTTGACACCACAGTTTCACATCCTGCACTGAAATTCACTGCTGTTCTAGAAAATGAACCTGCAACAATGATATAATAAAAAGTTACCGGCAGAGTATACACGTGGAAGTTTGTGAACATCTCGTCTAAAAACTTAAGCGGTTAAAGAAAGCACATTTTTATTTACTTGATTATATTTTTAACAGTATACGATACTAGAATTAAAAGACTTGTCTAGTTGGTAAGATTACCAGTTGCTGTGTAGCAAGAAGTTAAAGATCCCACAAGGTTCATACATCCCATGGCTACCATTTCTTTGTTTCCATCAAGATGATAGCCTTTGATTGAAGCGAAAGATCGGCCAACAGCAATAGCCTCCTGAGGAAAGTTTATAATATTGTCTGAATAAGGATCTTTTATGACAATCATAAAATGGAATTGAGAGAACAAAGAGCAAAGACAGACAGTGAGAGCGACGATAGCACAAATCATTCCAATTTTCGCGAGTTCCCCAATGTGTGGACTATTGAACTGTAATTCGTGAAGTGAACTTGGATTGATACCCCCTTTGAAGTGTTTGACAATCTTGACTCCATGTTGATCAGCTTTTGTTAGATAAACTATCAAAGTGGATAGTACAACTGATAGAAGAGGAGCAATAGCTGGTAGCCAAAACATTTTCTTGTTCCTTTTCCCCTGTATGTTTTCAAAGATATGAATAGAATGGAAATAAAACAGTTACCATATGCTAAGAGAAAAAGATTATTAAATAAAATTAAGTTACTTACAATAAACCTGGTGACTAAGATGAAGATGAGGAAGGAGCAGCCAAGTACAAAATTCAGTGGAAACCACTAAAAAGTGCAAACGAAATTTTAGTAAGATGACAAAAGCAACAGGTAAAAGAAGAGTTGATTTCTCAGATGGTCACAAATAATTATTATCTCAGAAAGCCACCTTCTTTCAAGAAGAAACGTGACTTTCTGAGATAAAAAAAAATTAGTCGAGTGACCAGAGAAAACAACATGATAAGAGATAGAACAGAATTTTCCGAAATAAAGAAAAGGCAGCTCACTGGCTCATTATGGAGTGACTTGAAAACAGCTTCCAACACAGACACCACATCAGTTTTGGTAGTGAAATGGTTAATTCCTAGCAAACCCTTTAATTGTTGGAGGCCTATTACAATGGCTGCACCTCCCATGAATCCAACTATAGCAGCATGTGATAGAAAATCCACTAGAAATCCCAACCTGAATAGTCCAAAAACAGCCTGAAATGCACCAGTGAAGAATGTGGCAGTGAAAACAAGATTCCTGTAAGCGATATGATCAACGGCAGGGTCTACAATTTTGGGAACCATTGCAGAAAGAAGTAGTGATACAACAGCAACAGGTCCAATGGCAATCTCTCGCGAACTTCCCATCAGAGCATATATCAGGGGTGGAACAACACTGGTGTCTAAAACAAAAAAGGGAAAAACTCGTAAACTACATCAACAAGAAAGAGATAAATGAACTAAAGCTATATACTAACTGGTATTTGGAACTTACATAAGCCATATTGAGGATCCAGTTTTGCAAGATTAGCATATCCAATACTCTGCAAGAAGATTTACATTTGAGCCCAACATTCCAAATACTGTTTGGAACAGAATTATGGTATACAAATATGTTAGGCGTGTAACGGTCTGAACAGGTTGATGTTCATTGATGCTAAGTTGGTGTGTAGCCTCAACTTGTTTTTAGACCCTTACACGCCTAATAATATACAATCTTTTTAATTACCTGAGGTATGCAAAGGCTGGCTAGAGTTAAACCAGCCATTATGTCATGCTTAAACTTTGCAGCTTTATAATTTCTCCCCCAGCTAAGAATTGGAAATAAGCCTTTCAAGAATGAAAAGAAAGCTTCCTTTCTTGATTGTTTTGTGGTTCTTCCAACATTCTTTTTGATTGAATGAATGAGTTGATGGCAAAGAGTGGGTGGATCAGGAGAAGTTAGTAGCCAGTGAGTCCTCTGGTTCCTTGCAGTATCACAAGCTGAATCAAGCTGTTGTAGCTCAATGCTGAAGCTCTCATTGGCTAGTGATCCCATTGAAGTGTTTGGGTTAACTCTGGAGCTAAACTCCTCTTTTCTCATAATCCAGATGAGGTATAAATACTACTCCCTCAGTACCTTTTTTACAACCTCTCACACAAGTGCCAGGTACAATAGTCCCTACAACTCCGACCCTTTTTTAGATCCCGCACAGAGCAGAAGCTTCAATGCACTTCCTTTTTATCGGCTTTGGAGCTCCCACCTTTTACTTTTTTAATCCCTCAGGGTTGTTTGATGCGTCGACTAAATCATCCTGGGATTATAGTTCCAAATTATAATCTGTAGACTAATTTATACTATCTGGGAGGTGGTATAAAATAATTTCACGTTGGATAGGATATGATGGTATATCGCAAGACTAAGTTTGATATTAAATTTATATCATATTTGATTGATGGTATAAAATAGTCTTGGGATAAATTTAGTACCAAACTTGACCATGGAATATCCTAACTTATATGGCATAACAGACGACCCCTTAGTGACTTGAAAACATAATCTTAGAATTGGAGATCGAGGATGAGCAATCCCTTCTTGTCTCCGAAAAAAACTTAACCACACCTGATATTTATATCAAACTAATGTAACTTATCATGGTTAAGTGATTTAGTGAAGTAAAATACATTTTAATTATGATTAAATAAAATGAACTTCAAATTCAAATACATTACATAAATATATGATCAGTGGGCTGATTTAAACACATGATTTAAATCTCATTATCATTGTCTCAAGAGAATAATATATATTTTAAACTTCTCAATTATTTTAGATCATAATATTTTTTAAAAAAAATCTTTTTAAAATTTTAATATTCTGTCACCCACTAATCTCTAGCTTAAAGGTTGTGTATTACGATGGACATTAAAAGAGATGAATTGCATTTTGTGCGTGATCGAATTTGTGTTTAGGCGGGGGATGGAAACTTTAGTGCTCTATTTTGTTTTTTTTTCTTTTGTTGGATTCTTGTGGTTGCCGTTATAATAATTTCCCCATATTTCATGTTACCTTTTTCCCTTTCTTTTTCTTTTACTTTGCTTTTCTTTCTTTCTTTCTTTCTTTCTTTTATCCGGTATTACTTAAGAATCTTATAAATGTGAATATTAGGAGCTTCCGAACTTTATTAGTAGGCGAAGGTGCCCCCCATTGCTAGAAAGGCTCTACTTCAAAATGTATGTGAATCTTCCACCTTAGACGGCTCCTTTAGGGTTGGAGCGTAGGGCCACGCTCACCCGTGTTCATGGAGAAATGAATTAAATCAAAGAAAATATTCATACTTTTTATTTGATTTTATTCTGATTTCTAACTTTAAAAGACCATTTGATTTTGTTTTTGATTTTAAACCATTTGATTTTGGTTTTGATTTTCAGTAAAAATGGCTACATAGTAATCCCAATCGTACAAAATCGATTGTATGAATACCGGCCTATTCACAATAATAATAATCATCAGCACTGTTGGTTCATGATCTAGTTGAATGCCTTTATAATAATCAACTCTTTGGCTTTACGTTCTAATTTGATTTGTAGTCTTGTTTGATAACCCAACTCTTGACTTTACTTTCTCGTTTGATTTATAATCTTTATTTTGATAATCTAACTCTTTAACTTTGCCTTCTAGTTAGATTTGTAATTTTTATTTTGATAATTTCAAAAATCTATTGCACGTTCAAAATAACTTGTTTTTGATTACTTCAAACTTATTCATCATTAATCTAATTCAATTATCTTGAAAATATCTTGATAAATCAAATCTTTTTAATTTTTTGTACAGTAAGAATTATTATAAAAAGTACTTTAAGTTTCTTGGAAATGACTAAACTTTTGGAGAATGCATATAATTTTCGGAAGCTACATTTATGTAATTTGATTATTCAAATAGTTCCTCCTCTTCTTAAAGAGTAACTCATATGTATATAAGTAGTGTTATGCTTGAATATAGTCAATATCTATTGTGTTCGAAAGTATTTTGTCATCTACTTTTAATAAATAGACCAACAAAAATTTGAATTAACCGAAAAAATAGACAAAATCGATAAAAGCCTAATCAGTAAAAGACGACTTAATTCGTTTAATTTAATTTCAACATTTAAAAATCGACTCAAATTGAATCATGAGAACCTCATCAAAGATTGATGATGCGTTTTATTGTCCAAAAATGGTATTACTATATTTATTTTCGTTATACTGATAAATGTATTATAAAATGTATTTTTTATGTGAATGTTCACTTAATGCAATTCCTCTATCTCCTCACTGCTCTTCACCATCATGTTCGGTCACCTCATTCATGATCTCAAAATCTTAAATATTATGTCTTCGATCTTATTCGTGATCTTATTCCTTAATGTCATATTTATGACAACCTTCTATATGCATCTATGTAATACTATATAGAGGCATCAAACTTGATATATTATACACACTGATATACACTTAGAACATTTAAAAAAAAAAATACGAAGCCTTTCCTCTCTTGTCTACTTTTTCTTCATATTGCTACTATTTTAGATTAATTTTAACAAAATTAACATATATTCAGTTATTACATTTGTAGTGTTAAGTTCCAAGTAATGATACTACACTTATACTGTGGGGTGCAACTAAGTTAAGATACAATTGCACTGAGCTCGTTACTTTAAAATTATGAGTTTGTCATTGTGCCTCACATAAATTAAAACACAAACTCACTTTAAAATTATGAGTTTGTCATTGTGCCTCACTTAAATTAAAACACAAACTCACAAAGTAACATTAGTAACTAGAGCTTTTAGACAATATACATGTGATATGTCCCAGATGAATTGCAGAATGATTCTCAAGCTATAATGGGCATAGGCTATTTTTTCTATTTAATTTTTGAGTTCGATGCCAAAAAAATTTCTTATAATATCAAATCAAACTCTTTTTATTTCCAACTATTGATAAATCAATTTTCTACAACATCTTCCATTAGTTATAGTTCTTTTAAGGACTTCTAGAAACACTTCATAGCCCTGTTCAGTCTCTATGTAGTTTCTTTGCTCTCCACTATTCAATCTGTGGAGTTTATATTTTTTTAGTTTTTAATTTTTAGCTTCGATTGGGACAACTCCTTTACATGTTGAGCCACTGTATTCTTTCTGGATGACGCACCAAAGATAAACAGGAGAATGGAGGGAAAAAAATCCTCTTAGTCCATGACGACTCTAAAATTTATTTTTATTTATATACATTGATTTTGAATCCCATAAACATTAGGCTAGACGTTGGCTCATTGATTTAGGAAATTCACTTGGCGGTTCCACTTACTCTAACTTTGGTTCAATTTAGCCCATCGAACAACAATTTGTAAGCTTGTTCGAACCTTATATTCCAGCGTTTCCAAAGGCAAGTAGAGTTTCAGTGCACCACCAATGGTGGCTAGCTCCGGAGTGATTTACAACAATGACATGGAAAGTAGATAGTTTGAATTTTTATCTCCCTTGTTTATAAGACAATACATATTAATTTTTCCATAGTACAACACTTTTGATTTTGACCTTAATAAAGGTTAACATATGGGACAAGCGAGATCAAAAGTTTAAGATCATCCATTTTAAAGATCATTCAATGTAATTTCCTGAGTCGAACACTCCCATCTTTCTATGAATCCGAGACTCTAAATTGGCCTCCATCCTCAGATATGTATCCTTACAGTAACTATTAATAATGTGCAAAGCACATATACATCCCTGACAAAATTTAATTGGATAGGTTCAAGAATATTCTAGCTTGACAAAAACTTGAGTGATGGCTGACCTTCTTGTCCCAGATATTTAACTAGTGTTTGTTCCAAATTTTGCAATAACTTTCTTTTAAAATTAAACGGGATGCCTAAGCTGGTTAGTTTTCTTGTTAATAGTAAAAAGGGACCTCAACGAGAAGAGTACAAATTAGAGACCACAACAAAGTGCATATATAGCTATAGAATATATCGTAGCTAAATATGAAAAATTTTATGGCTAAACACTTTAGCCACAAAATTTTGTTTCCGTATCAAGAAGTGACGTAAATAATGATTAGCTACAGACTTTACATGACT
Organism: Capsicum baccatum var. pendulum; assembly: GCA_030864225.1. Lineage (NCBI taxonomy): Eukaryota > Viridiplantae > Streptophyta > Magnoliopsida > Solanales > Solanaceae > Capsicum > Capsicum baccatum. Next base: position 39,551,961 of record CM061553.1, on the reverse strand, counting down.
CGTGACTAAGGATTAACACATATTGCTATAAAAGAAATTATGTTATAGATATAATGGTAAAACCAATTTGTTACGAAATATATATTAATAGCAAATATTTTTACTCTTTTGCAACGATAAATAAAATTTGTAGCAATTTTATTTTGTAGCCACAGTGTACTCTATTGAGGCAAAAACTTAATTTGTTTGCTGTGAAAATTCAAATTTTGTGGCTATATTATATTTTAGTGTCGGGGCAAAAATACTTGTATTTAGCTACGGATTAGATAATCTATAGCTATAAATTGAAATATTTGCTACAATTTTTTTTGTACATGGCTAATTATTTTTTTAACCACAAAATATATAAATTAATTATATTTTTGAAAAAAAAACATTTGCTACGATAAGTGAAAATGTATATTATTTTAGGTAACTAAATATAGGTTTACCCACGCCTATAGAAATTCATTGCTACAAACTGAAGAATATTGTCATAAACATTACTAATCACAAGAATTTCTGTAATATAGCTAGAATATACAAAATTAATTTCAAAATAGATTTTAGATGATAAATAATTATATTCCGGATAATCACAATACATAATGTTTTTATGATAAAAATCTATATATTATTAAAAGGAAACGACAAAGCCTCTATATTAAGTCAAGTGGCGGTCCAAAAATAAGCCACTTGGTAGTTTAGGACAAGAAATGTTTAAGATAGTCATTAGTTACTAAGGGTGCATTTGTTTTTTTCTAAGATTCAGACGTCTGAATTTGAATGCACATCTGAATAATTAAGATGTTGTCTCTAGATCTGAAAACTGAATGATTAAGACTGTTTATTTTTCAACATCTGAATGTGCAAAAAAAATTATTTGTATATATAATAAAATAAAAAATACAATTCAAATGAAAAATTAATTATGTATTATAAAAGTATGTAATTTAATACAACAAAATTATTATTTGATTAAGAAAAAACATTTATGTTTGTTAGTGATAATGGAGATGGTTTATAATGGTAGTTGCGGTGACAATGATTGTTGTTATATTGATGGTGATAGTTGTGATGGTTGGTATTATAGTGACTGTTATGATGGTAGTGATTGATGATGGCCATGGTGGTGGTGATGTGACGTTGCTTGATGTTAGTAGTTTGAGGTGTTGATTGTGTTGGCTGAAACATGAATGAATGATGGTTGATGATGTGTTGATGCTAGTTGGAGATGTTGTTTGTTGGGATGGTGGAGCTGGTTGTTAGTAGAGATAAATTGTAGCAATAGTAGTGGTTGAAGTGGTGGTAGAGGTGACGTTACTAGTGACAATGATGGTGGCGGCCGAAGAATATGTGGAGGTTGTGATGTATTAGTGGTAGTTAGTGGTGGTTCTAGTTGTGATAGATGAGTTGGTCGGTAGTACGGATTGGCCGGTAGGGTTGATGATGGTGGTGTTGTCGACGCCGGTGGTAGCGGTGAATATAATAGAATAATAGAGGTAGTAGGTGCGGTAGCGGTTGACAATAGTAATTAGTAACAATATTTATTGTCGATGGTGGTTGTGATGGTGGAGGTGGTTAGTGGTGGTGGGTGGTGGTTGATAATGGTAGCGGTGGCAGAGGTGGTTAGTGGTGGTGACTGTCGATTATGAATAGAGTGGTGAATATTATTAAACACCAGAATATCTCTTCAGACCTATTAAGACTTGGTTCTAGATCTGAATGAATAAGACCTATTCAGACCTATTAAGAGCTAAATACTTAATAAAAAACAAATACACTTAATGGTCTGAAGTTTGAACCATTCAGATTTAGACCCCCATTAAGTGCAAACAAACAGATTGGGCTCCTCTCCATTTCCATTCTCTCCATTTTTCCCAAGTTCTTACTTGGGTGAGAGACATGTGGCATGAGTTGAAATTAATGATTAAGATTTAATTAATTAAAGTAGGATTCTAACCATAATTTAAATAATAAATTTTTCATGTATTTGCTTTCAATTTTTTTAGCAATCCACAATTATAGCTACAAAGTTATTTTATTTGGCGCAATCCGTAAATATTTTAAAAAGTTCTCTTTAATTTTTCCCACTTTTTTAAATTTTCTTGCGTTATTCACTGTCTAGTGTCTATCTCTGCCAACTTCTCCTTGAATCGTTTGATTTCATTTTACTTATTGTACACTTTTTCTTTGAAACTAGTTGTAAGTAGGAATGGAGTTGAGCATTTTTAATTATCAAGTTTCTTTCAATTATACTAATTAGCTATTTATATGTAGTATTTGATGATGTTTAATTGTGTTTTTATAATACTTTGCTAGATTCATAGATTTGAATTGAAAAAAAAAAAGATTTTTCTATCATCATAACTTTGGTATTGTCAATTTTTTATAACATATATTATTTTAGATGAAGAGGAGAAAAGAGAGTTGAAAATTTTGGCAAAGGAAGAATTAATAAAGTTTTAAAACTAATAAAGGTTAATTAATTAAATCATGGTTAGAATCTTACTTTAGTTAATTAAATCTTAACCATTAATTTTAACTCATGCCGCATGTCTTTCATCCAAATAAGAACTTGGAAAAAATGGAGAGAATGAAAATGGAGAGGAGCCAAATCCCAAACAAATGAGGCCTAAGTACTATTTTTAATTTTCTTTTAACATTTTTAAATTGAATTCAAATTTTGACATATAGTTTGTAGTTGTCAGTTTTTTTTTAAAAAATTAAAATTATGTAGATGAGTTTGACTCCTAATATGCTGCTAACTTCCGTCTACTTTTTAAGTTTAAAACTTATACAACTTCTTACAATTGATTAGATTATCCTTTAATCTTAAAAATAGATTGTAATTATACATTTGATGTAAAATAATTATCTAAAAAAAACGGTTACAACTTCTACCGTTTTTCTCCTCTTACCTTTTACCCATTTGTTTCGAAATCCAACAGCATCTACCTACTGGAATAACAAAGGTTGGAAGAAAACTATCTTCTACATCGAAAGCATGCATATTGATTTGATAAGTAATTTGCTTTTTAAATCAAAATAACACTTCATCTCTTTTAGGTACATTTCTTTAAAATTATGCTTAATCTACTTTTTACTTATAAAAAATAAATTAATTGTTTATGCATCTAAGATATTGCCGAGATTCTTATTATATGTTATACAAACTTGATCAGTTTTTATCTTCTCTCTCGATTTTTTCTATGAATGAGGATAAATGAACCTTTCCATTGAAGAAGTAGTTGAAGTGATAAACTTCACGGGGTTTTTTATATGGGTTTTTAAAATACTGAATAAAAGAAAAATTAAGTAAATGTAAAAGAATTATAATTTTGCAACCATAAGAAGAACAATCTAAGTAACAGATTATAAAATATTCTCTTCATTATTATCAATGAATTTGGGAGATCCAATTTATCGTGGTGTATTAACACTGGCTTCGATGAGTAAAAAATCAAATGTAAATAGTTTCCAAATTAATATCTTCTCTATTAGTTATGAACAAGCTCTTTTGATCTTTTCTTTTTACATTTTTTGTTATAAATTTTTACACGCTTATGTTTTTTTAATTATGTTTCAAATTTATGTTGCTTTGTTTAGTAATCTTTGTATTTAACCTAATTATACACAATCAATAATTGTGTGTGGTTGCAGTTACTATTAAAAATTGTGAGTAAGACGATGGACAGTAATGGGTGATTTGTAAGGATTGTAGTGGCTCATTTTCCCATTTGCTGATAATTGTGATGTAATCTCAAACTGCTCCTTTAACATTCCAAATGCACATTGTTGTGGCTTAACAAAGAAGCAGATTTTACCGAGTACACTACTAAAAAAAAAAGAAAAATCGACCACAAAAACCGACCACTTGGTCGGTTTTTCCCTATTTCTGACCAAAAAAACGATCAAAATTTTTGGTAGGAAAAGTAGTGGTAGCTTTTTAAAAATCGACCACAAGTGGTCATTTTTTTTTTCATTTTTAAAATTTATTATTATTTTATTTAAATTGAAAAATTTATTTTAGGAAAAAAACCCGACCACAGATGGTCGATTTTAAATTAAATTAATTAATTTATTTAGAAAAGTGATCGGTTTTAATTAAATTAATAAATTAATTTAATAGTAAACTGACCACCTGTGGTCGGTTTTCTGGAAATAGTCCAAAAACCGACCACGTGTGGTCAGTTTTCTTGTTATATCCAAAACCCGATCACTTGTGGTCGATTTTCTGCAAAATAAGTCCAAAAACCGATCACTTGTGGTCGGTTTTTCTGGAAATTTTAAAAAAAAAATTGCAAAACCCAAATACAGCATGCAACAACAACAATATACAGCAGTATCCAAAATGAAAATACAACAACAACAACAAAAATCCAACTGAGTACAAAAAAACTACAACCATAGTTTCAAACAACAAAATGTCGGTCTTCTTTAAGGAGGAAGTTGTTTTTACTTTTTTGGTTGCGTAGTTTCAACCTTTCCCTTACCTCTGTCATCTCTGTCCGACATCTAAATTATGTTAAGTTAACAAGTAGTTAGTAGGTACAACATGAATATATATATAAGAAAACATTCCAAGTAAGTACATTTAAGTTACTAATTCACATTTCAAATCGCTCCAACAACACGAGATATAGACAAGAATATTTTTAGGAGTATATAAATCATGGAAAAGTGAAAACAACAAACTTAAACAGTATATTACATATCAATCTTAAACAAGAAATATAAAGGTAAATATATAGTACAAAGCATAAAGGCATCAATACATAATAAATATAGCCTACACAACTAATCCTCCTCTTCTGAAGACTCTCCACTAAACCATTCACCTTCTTTGGAGGTTTCCTCATCTTTTACCCACTCAGTCTCTTCTTCGCCAATATTAACTTCTTCAAATATATTTTTGGGGTGATTCAAACCGTCCACTAATTCAACGTCCACAAGCTTCTGATCAATCTGCATTTCATTTTGATACGTAGTCTCCAGCACATTCTCAACTTCCACCCGTCCTATAGGCTTTGTTTTGATTACATCCCACCAATCAAACTTGTCAGCGCAACGGATAAGGAGCATAATACACTTGTTTAGCATTTTGCTATAGAACAAATAGATCGTAAATAGGATACGACCTATTGTGCTTCACTTCAATGATGTTATGCTCCTTATGTACTCTTGTGCCTGTTGTGCTTGGATCAAACCACTTACAACGAAAGAGGACAACTTTTTTATTGGGAAACTGGCATATTCCAGTTCTAAGATCTCCTGTATGATGCCAAAGTAATCAACATCATCATCACCCTTAACCCAAACACCACTATTGTTTGTTTTCCTTGACCTAGAGTGTTGTTCGGTGGAAAAATTAAACCCATATACTTTCTATTGCGACATTGCATTAGCTTCGACTGGACCCAAAGAAATATCTCTCAAGAGATTATCGTATGCGGCTGCATTTGATGAATGGTGTACCTAAAAATATCATACATAAATATATTTTAGTTGAGAAATGTGTAAATGTTTACACTTTGTAGAAACATTAATACACTGACGAACCCCTTTTTTAAACCATGTTGCAAAAAATACATACACTTGATTTTCGTTGAATTGAGTCTTAAATAAACTGAACATCCAACATGGGAAACATAATTAGTTTCTTTAAGGGAATGAGTAAACAAATAGTATATGTTATAATTTGAATCTCCTTACTCTAGAAAGGGCTCAATTTCCGGGCAATTCAGCAAGACATACAAAGTTGCTGATTTGCGCTCCGTGGGATTGAGCTGGTGAGGTATGATCTTTTTAGCCTTATAATAAGATTGATTGAAAATTGATATCGATTGCAAATAAGGCTCATTCACATCATCCTGATGACTATTCGGGCGGTTTCTTGAACAAGCAACTTCTTCATGAAAGTAGTACGAACAAAATTGAGAAGTTCCTCTTGCAAGATATGCCTTAACTATAAAGCCTTCCACCTTGTGTTTATTTTTGGGACCTCTTTTCAGTTTTCCAATTGTCTTGTATGATAATGTCAAGCTTAGATGTTTACTATATTTAAAAATAATAAGTATGCATTTAAATATGTTGCAAATGCTTACTGTTCGAATGGATACATACACCTAGTTTGAACTGGACCACCTAGCCGAGTTCGTGTACAAGGTGAATGGGAAGATGTTCCATCACATCGAATAACTCTGGCGAAAAAATCTTCTCCAGCTTGTTGGTGATAACAAAAATATTACTTTCCATTCGCGCCAGATTTTCTTCTTTTAATGTGGTTGCACATAAGTCTTTGAAGAACAAACTGATCTCAGCTATTGGTTTTCATATGTTTTCAGGTAAACTAATAAAAGCAATTGGAAGTTACTGTTCCATGAGAACATGACAATCATGGCTTTTCATTCCATGCAAGATTCCATGTGTCATATCAACCCTCTTTTCCAAATTTGAGGCATAACCAACGGACATCTTCAAACTCTGAACCCACTCACATATTTGTCGTTTTTGGCCAACTTGAATGTAAAACTAGCCTTGGGCTTAAGAACATTGTTGTTGGGCCCCTGCTGTAAGTGTAATTCTCTGCGGTTGCAATATTCTGGTAAGCCAAGTCTGGCCTTAGAATTATCCTTTGTTTTGCTGGTGACATCCATAATTGTGTTGAACAAGTTGTCAAAGTAGTTCTTCTCAGTATGTATGGCATCAACATTATGTCTGAGCAAATTATCTGGCCAATGTTCTAACTCCCAAAATATACTTTGCTTAGTCCAGTTATGCAAAACACCATATCTATCAAGCCTGTACAATCGTTCCTCACCGACTTTAGGCAAAGCCTGAACTATTTCCCAGATGTCATGACCAGACAGCATTGGAGGTGGACCATCATGTTCCCTTCTATTCCTTCTGAAGGCATTCTTGAGTCTCCTAAATTCATAATCAGGTGGCAAGAAACAATGATGACAATCAAACCATGAGTTTTTCCTGCCATTTCTCAATGTGAAAGATTTTGTTTTTTCCATGCAGTATGGACAAGCCAGCTTTCCAGTGGTCATCCAACCCGATAACATTCCATAAGCAGAAAAATCATTAACAGTCAACATTAGATATGCACGCAAATTGAAATTCTGTTTAAGAGAGATGTCCCAAGTTTCAACCCCCTCATACCATAAAATTTGAAGTTCATCTATCAAAGGCTGAAAGTACACATCTATTCTGCTTTTTGGATTACACGGGCCAGGAATAGCACAATTCAAAAATATATAGGGACTAGTCATCAACATTTCAGGAGGAAGATTGTAAGAAGTGATAAATACAGGCCAAAATGAATATGGTGCACCACCAACTGAAAAAGGGGAGAACCCATCCGCACATAATCTCAATCGAATGTTTCGTGGCTCAGCTACAAAATTTGGATAAGTTGCATTAAAATGCTTCCAAGCCTCTCCATCAGATGGATAACACATAACACCAGCGGGCCTTCTATTTTCACTATGCCATCTCATATGAGGAGCTGAGCTGTTTGAAGCATACAACCTCTTCAACCTTGGTATATGAGGTAAATAATGCATCACCTTAATAGCTATTTGATTTACAGTAGAACCACTCTTTTATCGAGGGTGCTGACAAAACTTACAGAACTCTAGGTTAGCATCTCCCTTAAAGTATAACATGCATCCATTTTCACAATAATCAATTCTAACCGAGGAGAGACCTAACTTTGACACCAATCTTTTTGTCTTATAGAAAGAATCAGGAACCTCCAAGATGGGGTCAACTAAATCTTTAATAAAGTCTATAATTGAGTCTATTCCGTCTTCCGTAATATTCCAGTCAGATTTAATACTTACTAATCTAACAGCAACAGACAAACGAGAGTGCGAACACCCGTAAAAAAAGGATGACTAGCAGCATGCAATTCTTCGTAGAAATTGCCCGCTTCACTATTAGGATCATCTTCAACATTTTTCCTAAAGTCAACCCCGTGTTGGATCCCAAAAGCATCGTACACTATTTCTGTCATCCTAGTATCTTGATATTCATTATGCCCTGCAGACCTACTACTTTCTCAAACAACAGACTTATTTTGCACAACATCACCATGAATACCAACCATTCTTAAAAAGTCCTCGTGAAATCCCTTTCTATAAAGATGTTCCTTTACATCTTCTTCACTTACAAGATTTATACCATCACATCTACCACAAGGACAATGAATTACCCGAAAACGTGTCCAAAGATCAAGTGTCTTAGCATGTTCAACAAATCTTTTAACACCCTCAACAAATTCCTCCCTAATACCCATTCTATTCTCATTGTTCCGGTGATATATCCAGCTATAATCATGTTCCATCTACGTAATCAATCAGATTCAAGTAATTAGATCAAGCATTTTCAACTAACAAAGGCACCAACAAATAAAGTAACCAACCACATCACCTCCTAAACAAAAGTTCACTTTTACAGTCACCAAAACTTAAGTTTTTTCAACTAATAAAGTCACCAACAACATCACCTCCTAAACACTATTTCACTATTAAAGTCACCGGCACTTAAGCATTTTCAACTAACAAAGGCACCAACGAAACTAATTTACTATTAAAGTCACTGACACTTAAGCATTTTCAACAAATAAAGTAACTAACCACATCACCTTCTAAATAAAAGTTCACTTTTAAAGTCACAAAAACTTAAGCATTTTCAAGTAACAAAGCCACCAACGAAACTAATTCACTACTAAAGTCACCGGCACTTAAGCATTTTCAATAAATAAAGTAACCAACCACATCACCTCTTAAACAAAATTTCACTTTTAAAGTCACCAAAACTTAAGCATTTTCAACGAATAAAGTCACCAACAACATCACCTCCTAAACACTAATTCACTATTAAAGTCACCGGCACTTAAGCATTTTCAACTAACTAAGGCAGCAACGAAACTAATTCACTATTAAAGTCACCGGCACTTATGCATTTTCAACTAACAAAGGCACCAACAACATCACCTCCTAAACACAAATTTACTATTAGAGTCACCGGCACTTAAGCATTTGCAACTAACAAAGGCACCAACAAAACTATTTCATTATTAAAGTCACCGGCACTCAAGCATTTTCAACAAATAAAGTAACCAACCACATCACCTCCTAAACAAAAGTTCACTTTTAAAGTCACCAAAACTTAAGCATTTTCAACTAACAAAGGCACCAACAACATCACCTCCTAAACACCAATTCACTATTAAAGTCACCGGCACTTAAGCATTTGCAACTAACAAAGGCACCAACGAAACTATTTCACCATTAAAGTCACCGGCACTTAAGCATTTTCAACAAATAAAGTAACCAACCACATCATCTGCAAAACAAAAGTTCACTTTTAAAGTCACCAAATCTTAAGCATTTTCAACTAATAATGTCACCAACAGCTTCACCTCCTAAACACTAATTCACTATTAAAGTCACTAGCACTTAAGCATTTTGAACTAACAAAGGTACCAACGAAACTATTTCACTATTAGTGTCACCGGCACCTAAGCATTTTCAACAAATAAAGTAACTAAAAACATCACCTTGTAAACAAAAGTTCACTTTTAAAGTCACCAAAACTTAAGCATTTGCAACTAATAAAGGCACCAACAAAACTATTGCACTATTAAAGTCACCGGCACTTAAGCATCTTCAACCAATAACGTAACCAACCACATCACCTCCTAAACAAAAGTTCACTTTTAAAGTCACCAAAACTTAAGCATTTTTAACTAACAAAGGAACCAACAACATCACCTCCTAAACACTAATTCACTATTAAAGTAACCGGCACTTAAGCATTTGCAACTAACAAGGGCACTAACAAAACTATTTCACTATTAAAGTCACCGGCACTTAAGCATTTTCAACTAACAAAGGCACCAACGAAACGAATTTACTATTAAAGTCAATGGCACTTAAGCGCTTTCAACAAATAAAGTAACTAACAACATCACCTTCTAAACAAAAGTTCACTTTTAAAGTCACCAAAACTTAAACATTTTCAAGTAACAAAGGCACGAACGAACCTAATTCACTATTAAAGTTACCGGCACTTGAGCATTTTCAACAAATAAAGTAACCGACCACTTCAACTCCTAAACAAAAGTTCACTTTTAAAGTCACCAAAACTTGAGCATTTTCAACTAATATAGCCACCAACAACATCACCTCCTAAACACTAATTCACTATTAAAGTCACCGGCACTTAAGCATTTTCAACTAACTAAGGCAGCAACGAAACTAAGTCACTATTAAACTCACCGGCACTTATGCATTTTCAACTAACAAAGGCACCAACAACATCACCTCCTAAGCACTAATTTACTATTAGAGTCACCGGCACTTAAGCATTTGCAACTAACAAAGGCACCAACAAAACTATTTCATTATTAAAGTCACCGAAACTTAAGCATTTTCAACAAATAAAGTAACCAACCACATCACCTCCTAAACAAAAGTTCACTTTTAAAGTCACCAAAACTTAAGCATTTTCAACTAACAAAGGCACCAACAACATCACCTCCTAAACACTAATTCACTATTAAAGTCACGGGCACTTAAGCATTTGCAACTAACAAAGGCACCAACGAAACTATTTCACTATTATAGTCATCGGCACTTAAGCATTTTCAACAAATAAAGTAACCAACCACATCACCTGCTAAACAAAAGTTCACTTTTAAAGTCACCAAAGCTTAAGCATTTTCAACTAATAATGTCACCAACAACTTCACCTCCTAAACACTAATTCAATATTAAAGTCACCAGCACTTAAGAATTTTCAACTAACAAAGGTACCAATGAAACTATTTCACTACTAATGTCACCGGCACTTAAGCATTTTCAACAAATAAAGTAACTAACAACATCACCTTGTAAACAAAAGTTCACTTTTAAAGTCACCAAAACTTAAGCATTTGCAACTAACAAAGGCACCAACAAAACTATTTCACTATTAAAGTCACTGGCACTTAAGCATCTTCAACCAATAACGTAACCAACCACATCACCTCCTAAACAAAAGTTCACTTTTAAAGTCACCAAAACTTAGGCATTTTTAACTAACAAAGGCACCAACAACATCACCTCCTAAACACTAATTCACTATTAAAGTCACCGGCACTTAAGCATTTGCAACTAACAAGGGCACTAACAAAACTATTTCACTATTAAAGTCACCGGCACTTAAGCATTTTCAATAAATAAAGTAACCAACCACATCACCTCCTAAACAAAAGTTCACTTTTAAAGTCACCAAAACTTAAATATTTTCAACTAATAAAGTCACCAACAACATCACCTCCTAAACACTAATTCACTATTAAAGTCACCGGCACTTAAGCATTTTCAACTAACAAAGGCACCAACGAAACTAATTCACTATTAAAGTCACCGGCACTTATGCATTTTCAACTAATAAAGTCACCAACAACATCACCTCCTAAACACTAATCCATTATTAAAGTCACCGGCACTTGAGCATTTTCAACTAACAAAGGCACCAACGAAACTAATTTACTATTAAAGTCAACGACACTTAAGCATTTTCAACAAATAAAGTAACTAACAACATCACCTTCTAAACAAAAGTTCACTTTTAAAGTCACCAAAACTTAAGCATTTTCAAGTAACAAAGGCACCAACGAAACTAATTCACTATTAAAGTTACCGACACTTAAGCATTTTCAACAAATAAAGTAACCAACCACATCAACTCCTAAACAAAAGTTCACTTTTAAAGTCACCAAAACTTAAGCATTTTCAACTAATAAAGTCACCAACAACATCACCTCCTAAACACTAATTCATTATTAAAGTCACCGACACTTAAGCATTTTCAACAAATAAAGTAACCAACAACATCACCTTCTAATATAATTCACTATTAAAGTCACCAATAGTTAAGCATTTTCAACTAATAAAGTCACCTAAGAAACCACATTCAACAAACAATCAGCAACAATGCTAGTGAATCGCACAAGGCCACACACGGCTTCACTAGACTTCAATATGGAACAATAAAAAGAAGATAACAACAATGCTAGTGAATCACACAAGGTCATACACGGCTTCACTGGACTTCAATATGAACAATAAAAAGAAGAAAACAAAAATGTCAGTTAATCGAACAAGGCCACACATAGCGTCAGTAGACTTCAATATGGAAAAAAATAATAGTTCATTATAAACAATTAGAGAGAAGTTAACTTAACTTTGCTTGGCCTAAATTAAAGTCAAAGATACAAGCGGTCACCGAAAAAATAGCATGGCAATCCTTTTCCTGAATTCAGATTTTGTCAAACGGTAACATCAAATTCCAAGCAACACCCTTGGCAAGTAGAATTAAAAAATCTTGACTATTACGCAAAATAACAAATGTCTTGTCATCCTTATTTTCTCGTATCTTTAGTGTGAACATAGAGATTTTTGGAAGGGTAAACAAATATCTTGCCATCCTTTAGTATCAATCATAGGCACCGACTTAATGACAACACATTACAACAATAATATGTATAATAATGTTATACATGAATCAACAAGATGGGCATTCAAGGACATGACAAAAAGTATAAAGGAGGCCTTAACATACCATTAAACTATATCACCTAACGTCGCATTGTCATCTTGACCGACACATTGTAACATAATAATTGCGAGAATAAACAAGGCTACGATAATGGGCAATAGATAATTCATAAGGAACGTCATAGGCACCAAAAGTTTATATTAGCAGTTTGACAAAGTTTTCAAAGAAACAAAGTTTATAATTTTTTAAATCCGACTTTAGGGTTTGAATATTTGCAAACATCAACTATATTCAAACTTGGAGCTAGCTAATGACATGAAATAAGGTAAAACCAGAGTTGTCACACCCCTCTTTCGACTCCAAAAAATGGTTTATATTTTTTAGTTCGAAAGGATTTTATTATTTAAGTGACAAAAAATAAAAATTTGTTTCGGAAAAGGATTATTTACATTTTTTCCTCAGAGTCGTCATTTGGCATAATCTGGTGTGTCAAGTCACCATTAGAAAATCCTTTTCAAAACCATTTGACTCTTTAAACTGGTTTGCTAACAGAGATTCTGGCTAAGGAATTCTGTTGATCGAGGGGAAGGTGTTAGGCACCTCTCGATCCCATGGTTCAACCACGGTTGCTTGGTAGAGTGTATTGACTATTTTTTTTTGTTGTTGGCACTAAAAATGTATAAACCGTACAAGAAGCACACAAAATAATCAAACAAAACAAAACAATCCAAAATGAAAAGTCCAGTCCAATTATTACAACCCGAAATAAAAAGGGACTGAAAGTAAACCTACGCTAATCCTAAACTAATGCTCTACCCGACGCCTCGGGCCTTCACCACGAACGTCCTCCAGATACATGATTCCTCGGGGCATTCCCCGATGAATAAATATATACAGATACTTTGGGGCATTCCCCGGCCAAATTATACAACTGAAGCTTTTCGTACGATAAAGTAAAACGAATCATTCACGCACATATTCAAATATTCCAATAAATCGTTATTTCTAAATTTGACTACCCAGCCTACATTTGCCTATCCAAGTTCAACATATCACAATTCTATCGTGTTTAACATTATCCATGCATCAAACTTAATCAATATTCATTTTAGTAATTTTTAATTCCCACCCCCAATTTTATTTTAACACAAAATTTCTACAATCACGATTACTATTTCAACAATCCACAATCACTATAAAATCAATATTCATCATTCACATCACACACAATCGTAACCAACAAAATCAACAACCAATCAATACAAATAGTTATTCATCACCAACGGAGATCAAACCACACACTAATATCCAATTTGAAATATGAAACATCACAAATAATAAAATAGATGAGAGAAAGTGTAGAGTTGGACCTCGATTGAAGCTTTTATTGTGCCAAAATATGTGATCAAAAGACAAAGTCGGATCCAAAAACTCTCGATTTGAACCTCGATAACCAATAACTCTAAACTCGATATCAAAGTCAACCGGGCAGATTTGAAAAACAATGAAAAGCCTCACAATGAATGACCCGCAAACCCGAATAGAAATCAAAAACAACCCAAGATCTCAAATTCGAAACCCCAAATCATCGATTTTAAACTAACCTTGTATGAATCTCAACGGAATTGGAGTAACTGTAATCGTTTCAGTATTTCCCGAAATGAGACGGAGCTAATGGAACTCCGGCGAGCTCAAAAAAGAATAGAAAAGGGAGAATTAGATCAAATTCCGAGTGGCAGTAACGTTTTTCCGGCGAGACATCGCCGGAGCAGTCAGCCACCGTTAGTTTTCCCTCTTTCTCTCCTTATTTTCACTCACTCACTCTCTCTCAATTCATGTTTTCTTTGGCCAATCTCTCTCACCCAAATTCTCTTTCTATTCTCTCTCTCAACCTCCAAGCATTCGTGTGTGTGACTGTTGTTCAGTGTGAGGGTAAGTTTCTGTGTGAATATGGAAGATGGTCGTATGGAGCTCCCTGTTCTTATGGAGAAGAAGCTGTGTCTCTCCTATATGTGTATCGTATGTATGTATGTGTGGCTATGAGGGTGTTTTTGTGAAGAAGAAAGAAAGACAAAATTTCTCTATCTCCTCTTCCTGTATCCGAGCCCCCCTCTTTATTTTAATGAATCCTCTCAATATATCTCTTTTTGTGTATATATGAGGTGAGAGTGGGGTAGTGGTGAGGTAGGTGGGGTCACGTAGGGTAGGGGTAGGGTGTGATGTGGTTTTTTAATCGGATGGGTTGTTAGGATAGGGTAGGTAGGTTTTGTTTTTTAATTGGAGTGATAAGGTTTAGGTGTCTATTTTTGTTTGGGTAGGCTGCTAGGATAAGACAAAATTAGTTAGGGGATTGTTATTTTGTTATTTGTGGAGGATTTATCAGACGTACGAGGGTACACGGTAGGATGACATAAAATGGGTAAAAGTCAATAAAATTAAACTCTAAGAGGACGAAATCACGTGTCTACATCATGCCCCCTTTGGATGTAAACACATGGTATTTTCATACAAAGCAGTAGACAACGAGGCGGAATTTTGTCCTGACCTCTATTTAAAGCACGGAGCAAGAGTAAGGAGGAAAACCAGGTCTTGACTTAGACATCCTACCCACCCCAGTTATGAGGGGATCAAGTGACAAGTATCTCCAAGGATTGGAAGGAGGTGGACTATACCGAGTTGGAGAGTCGAGTGGGGTTCCATCGAGGTTCCAGTCCGCGGCTCTGTCATTACATCAAAAAATGAAAATTACAAGTTAAAACATAAATGAAATTAAAAAAAATCCTATCTATACAGCTTCTGTTGGCTCTTGACTCGACTTTTATCACCCTATTCTTCAGGCGGGCTCCTGACTTGCAATTTCTTTCAACTTGTTGCTTGGATTTCAATTGTTTCGCTTCGTTGCTTGACTTTTTGTTTCTTCACCCTATTCTCCAGGCGGGCTCCTGACTCGCTATTTCATCACTTTGTTGCTTGACTTTTCATTTCTTCACTCTGTTCTCCAGGCGGGCTCCTGACTTGATATTTCATTACCCTGTTCTTTAGGCGGGCTCCTGAAACCCAAAATTAAAACTATAAAGAAAATTATTCCCAACAAGAATTATAATAAAGTAGTATTTCATTTTTGAAAGTGTTGTCCCATTTTCCAGGAGGGTCCTGAACAGCAAGTAAAATCCCATTTTTCAGGAGGGTCCCGAACAGAAAGTAAAATCCCACTTTTTAGGAGGGTCCTGAACATAAAGTAAAATCCCATTTTTTAGGAGAGTCCTGAACATAAAGTAAAATCCCATTTTTCAGGAGGGTCCTGAACAGAAAGTAAAATTCCATTTTTCAGGAGGGTCCTAAACAGAAAGTAAAATCCTATTTTTCAAGAGGGTCCTGAACATAAAGTAAAATACCATTTTTCCGGAGGGTCCTGAACATAAGGTAAAATCCCATTTTTCAGGAGGGTCCTGAATAGAAAGTAAAATCCCATTTTTCAGGAGGGTCCTAAACATAAAGTAAAATCTCATTTTTCAGGAGGGTCCTGAACATAAAGTAAAATCCCATTTTTCAAGAGGGTCCTGAACAGAAAGTAAAATCGCACGGATGTGCATTTCCAATGGTAGCTGAATTAAGTGAAGCGAATTTGCCCCTATTTCAACAAAGAAAATTCATCAGTTAAAAACTTAATGGTGGCTTGCAACTCTTAGCTTCTCAGGTATCTGCCCCAGCACTCGTTCCTTTCATCTTTCTTCCAAATCGCTGGCACCTGTCCTATCTTGCCGCATCATTGCCCCGGATCCAGATTGAGGGAAATGAGTTCTGACTCAAACAATGGGTTTCCATTTTACCATGCCCCTGAGGTGCACTCTTTTCCCAAATCTAAATGCTTCCACGAATCTAATAGTCTGTCGGTTGATAGACTTCCTTTGCTTCGTGTTGAATTAACAATCATATTTCTTTCCTGTGCTGTTCCTTGGCTTTTTCTCATATAATTGGAAATACTGGTAGTAAATTTTGAAATCCTTTCTCGCTTGTGTTGACACAGACTTGACTTAAAATGTAAAGAAATGATGGTGACTTTTATTTTGATAAATGACATAAGAAAAGACAAAAAACATGAATATGTAAATGAAAGAAAAGGGCAATGTCCCATATTCAAAAATAAAACTTATCCGAATATGACAACCAACTCCAATGAGTATGATATGCATTTTGGATTGAGCTGCCTGATCTTCCTATCCAAACTCCCCATTTGTTGTTGAGTTCGTGCCTTTGCCACTGAGCCGCTTCTTCAAATCCATTGGACTTATTTATCACATTCGATTGTCGACATCTTAAATGACTTTTGCCAACAAATCTCTTTCTTTTCACTTTTCACTTTTCTCATGAACTCTCCATCGCCTTACGGTGCTCGTGAGGGTTTTCACCAATAAGACTCTCTCATTTTTATTTCTCTCCACTCACCATCGCCTTATGGTGCCTGCAAGGGTTTTCACCAATAAGACTCTCTCATTTTCATTTCTTCTCAACTCACCATCGCCTTATGATGCCCACGGGAGTTTTCACCAATAAGACTCTCTCATTTTTGTATTTCTTTTCTGATTTCTTATGCTGAGGGAGACAAGTGGTACCTCACAATGTATCATCATATCCATTGCATGCTTAGCCTTAACATTATCAAAAATTGATCTGAAGGACTTTCTTTGGTTGTAACTTGGCTTTTGGTTAAGGTTAGAAAAGATGGTAAAGGGCTCAAACGATACTTGAAGTGGGGGTGGGACTTACAACTTTTGGAATCGACTCAAACAACACATTAACTCATGCCCCAGCTTTGTTGACTGGGTGAATCTTAGATCTTTATTTGGTTGGACCGAGCCCAAAATAGGGCAGCCTACGTATCTCACTCCTGAGAGAGGAGAATCAGGTCGCCCGTAACACCATCAGCTTGTTCTTTGTTTTGATTTGATTGATTTTTTTTTTAATTTTCAAACTCTTTCTTTTATTCTCATTTCCTCGACATTTATCTTTGACTTCATTTTGATTCCAAAAGAGGGATATGAAAGAAAATTAAAACGAAGCTCAAACGGGTAAACAAAGGATGACACAATGTTTGGATAGAAGAATAAAATGTCTTCATCATATCAATCTTCAAAAATACAAGTACTAAACATGCAATAAAATCAACAAAGGATCAAATATCATACGTAATAGCTTTTGACCGCATCAACATTTATAGCCATTTTTTCCATTTTGCCTTCAGTATCTGTCAAATATAAGGCTCCATTGGGCAACACTTTCTTCACAACGAAGGGACCCTGTTAATTAGTGGAGAACTTGCCTTTCGCTTCAACCTGGTGAGGAAGGACACGTCTCAATACCAACTGACCAACTTCAAAATTCCTGGGATAGACCTTTTTGTTATACGCTCGAGCCATCCTCCTCTGATACAACTGGCCATGACATACAGACGCTAGCTTTTTTTCCTCAATCAAACTCAAATGTTCCAGTCGGGTTTTTACCCATTCGTCATCATCAATCTCTGCTTCTACCATGACTCGAAGAGAGGGAATTTCAACTTCTGTAGGGATGACTTCTTCTATCCCATACACCAATAAATATGGAGTTACCCCTGTTGAAGTACGAACAGTGGTGCAATAACCTAGCAATGAAAACGGCAACTTTCATGCCACTGTCTAGACCCTTGTACCATTTTTCGTAGTATCTTTTTTATATTCTTATTGGCGGCTTCTACAGCACCATTGGCCTTTGGGCGATATGGATTAGAATTTCGATGCGCGATCTTAAACTGTTAACATACTTCTTGCATCAAATGACTATTGAGAGTGGCAGCATTATATGTAATGATCATCTTAGGAATTCCAAATCTACAAATGATATTGGCATGAACAAAATCTACCACCGCCTTCTTTGTCACTGACTTGAAAGTTACTGCTTCTACCACTTTGTGAAGTAGTCAATGGCTACCAAAATGAATCTATGCCCATTTGATGCCTTCGGCTCAATCGGTCCAATCACATCCATTTCCCAAGCCACGAACAGCTATGGAGCAGCCATTGCATGCAACTCAACAGGAGGAGAATGTATCAGATCATCGTGTATCTGACATTGTACACTTTCGCACAAATTGAATAGAATCCCTTTCCATAGTAAGCCAGTAATAACCTGCTCGAAGAATCTTCTTTGACAAGACATGACCATTCATGTGTGACCCGCATACTCCCAGAGTGTATTTCAACCATGATTTCCGAGGCTTCTCTTACATCTACAAACCTTAAAAGTCCCAGATCTGGGGTTCTCTTATACAAGATTTCCCCACTTAAGAAAAATCCACTAGCCAAATGCCTAATATTCCTCTTTTGATCGTCGGTGGCATATGCTGGGTATTCTCTTGACTGAATGTACCACTTAATATCCAAGAACCAAGGTTCTCCATTGAGCTCTTCTTCAACCGCATTACAGTAAGCATGCTGATCACGACTCTGTATATGCACTGGATCGATGTAGGCTTTGTCAGGATGTTGGAGCATTGAAGACAAAGTGGATAAAGCATCAGTAATTTCATTATGAATCCTTGGAATATGCCTAAATTTTACTAATACAAACTGTTGACATAGCTCCTGCACACATTGTCGATATGGGATGAGCTTCAAACCTCGCGTCTCCCAATCACCTTGAATTTGATGGACGAGCAAATCTGAATCTCCCAACACCAATAATTCTTGGAATCCCATATAAACAGCTAACCTCAAACTAAGAATGCAGGCTTCATACTCTGCCATATTGTTAGTACAGTAGAATTGAAGTTGTGCTGTTACCGGGAAATGTTGTTCCGATTCAGAGATAAGAACCGCACCTATTCTGACTCCTTTCATATTGACAGCTCCATCGAAGAATAACCTCCAACCTGGATCAGCATCTATAACAACTTCATCGACACACGATACTTCTTCGTCAGGAAAATATGTCTTTAATGGCTCATACTCTTCATCGATGGGATTCTCAGCAAGATGATCTGCCAAGGCTTGGACTTTCATGACGGTCTGAGTCACATATACAATGTTGAACTCGGTAAGCAATATTTGCCACTTTGCCAATCGACCTGTCGGCATAGGCTTCTAAAAGATATACTTCAAAGGATCCGTGCGGGAGATGAGATAAGTAGTATAGGATGAGAGATAATGCTTCAACTTCTGTGCTACCCAAGTTAGGGCACAACACGTCCTTTCAAGAAGAGTATACCTGGCCTCATATGCGGTGAACTTCTTACTAAGATAATAAATAGCCTGCTCCTTTTTGTCTGTGACATCATGTTGACCCAGGACATAACTGAAAGACTTGTCCATGACTGATAAATATAAGATCAAAGGCCTACCAGGATCCGGGGGTACCAGCACTGGCGGATTTGACAAATATCTTTTGATTCGATCGAACGCTTCCTGACATTTTTCAGTCCATTTTACCTCAGTACTCTTTTTTAGCAACTTGAATATGGTCTCACAAGTGGTTGTGAGTTGAGCAATAAACCTGCTAATGTAGTTCAATCTACCAAGTAAACTCATTACCTCTGTTCTATTCTTGGGCGGGGGAAAATCCTGAATGACTTTGATTTTTGAGGGATCCAATTCAATTCCCCGATGGCTGACTACAAACCCCAACAGCTTTCTAGATGGAACTCCAAATACATATTTTGCCGGGTTAAGTTTGAGATTATACCTGCGAAGCCTTTCGAAGAACTTTCTTAAATCTTTAACATGGTTGGCTTAACTTTTTGACTTAATAATCACATCATCTACGTAGACCTCAATCTCCTTATGCATCATATCATGAAACATAGTGGTCATGGCTCTCATGTATGTTGCTCCAGCATTCTTCAAATTGAATGGCATCACTCGATAACAATAAGTCCCCCATGGCGTGATAAAAGACGTCTTCTCTGCATCGTCATCATCCATAATGATCTGGTGATATCCGGCATAGCAATCCACAAAAGAGGCAACCTCGTGTTTAACACAGTTGTCTAACAAAATGTGGATGTTGGGCAGTGGAAAATCATCTTTCATACTTGCTCTGTTCAAATCACGGTAATCAATACACACTCGAATTTTGCCATCTTTCTTTGGTACGGGAACAACATTTGATAACCACATGGGATAGCGAGCTACTCAAATTACTTTGGCTTTAAGTTGTTTCATGATTTCCTCTTTAATTTTAATACTTACATCCATTTAAAACTTCCTCAACTTCTGTTTGACAGGAGGGAATACGGGATCAGTTGGCAATTTGTGAGCCACTAATTCAGTGCTAAAACCAGGCACATCATCATAAGACCATGCAAAAACATCCTTATAATCAATTAATGCTTGAATCATTTCATCTTTTAGGTGTGGCAAAACATGTACACTGATTTAATTTCCCTAACATCTTCCTGATCCCCTAGATTTATTGGCTCAGTCTCATTCAAATTAGGATTTGGTTTATCTTCAAACTATTCCAACTCTTTGCTTATTTCTTCTAGTGCTTCTTCTTCATCATATTCCCCATTCTGCTTTATTACATCTTGATTAGTTTGGATTTTAAGGTCAGGCTAAAAATTTTGCATGCATGTCATGTCATTAGAATCAGCATAAAGAGAATTGTGTAAGAAAAGAAAAACAAAATATATTAGACACGAAACAAAAGGGACATTGCATTTCATTAAACAAAAAGGTAAGAGGGTTTAAACATAGATGCCAACATAACATAAACAAACTAAAATCCAAATTACAACCTTGAAATGGCTCGGATAAACAGAAAGAAAAACAAAATAAACTACCAAAACTCCCTCCTGACGGGGAGAGGAGTGACTTCCCAATTATTGAGCCGGACAGCTGGACCTATGAATTGCACGTCTGTCATACTGATACCTTTTCCTGCTTCGACCATACCAACTTCAATAAAAGAGTTTTGGAAGTCATCAACCAATTCAACTTCAAATTCCACATGCTTCGTGACACAACTCTTAACAAATGATTCACTGAGTAGTGGCATTAGGCAAGGGAGTGACCATGTTTTCTTTTTCCTTCCCTTGGCTTTCTTCAGATCTTCAGCTGTAGGCTCAAATCCCAGACCAAACATGCCCACGTTCTCACTCGGACATATGGGATGAACTATACCATGCAGAGACGCTCCCAAACCCTTTCCTGGTTCAAATCCGTATTTCCAAAGTTCACTCACCATCATGATAGAAGCAGAAAAAAATTGCGGTCCCGGTATAGCCTGCCATTCAAGGATATGATTCACTGGAACTGTATCAAAATTTGATAGACGAATGTCTCCTCTACGTTATTTGCTTCAATAAGAGACAAGGGAGAATCTTCGTAGGCTGACAAATCTCCTTCACCATGAATAACTACTTCTTGCCTGTCATGCTCAAACTTAATCATTTGGTGCAGTGTAGATGCAACCGCCTTGGCCTTATGGATCCACGGTCTT
This sequence comes from Capsicum baccatum var. pendulum, assembly GCA_030864225.1. NCBI lineage: Eukaryota > Viridiplantae > Streptophyta > Magnoliopsida > Solanales > Solanaceae > Capsicum > Capsicum baccatum. Next base: position 39,529,947 of record CM061553.1, on the reverse strand, counting down.
CCCAACAACAGATTGTAAGAGGATTCTACATTCAATACTTGAAACTCTATGGTGAACTCAACAGGCCCTATGGTCAACATTAGTTCCATTTCGCCAATGGAATTTGATTTTACACCATCGAAAGCCCTAACACATACATTGTTGGGTCTGATCCTGTCAGCACTAATATTTATCTTTTGCAAAGTAGAAATAGGGCAAATATTTGCACCTGAACCTCCATCAATCATAACATGAGTGACGTAGAAATCTTAATACTTCACTGTAATGTAAAGGCCCCGATTATGCCCTGTACCTTCAATAGGCAATTCATCATCAGAAAAGCTGATCCGATTGACCTCAAAGATTTTTCCAACCATTTTCTAAAGTTGGTTGATTGTAATCTCCCTTGGAACATATGTTTCATTTAATACCTTCAGTAAAACATCACGATGCTCCTTGGAGTGCAACAACAAAGATAAAAGGGAAATTTGAGCAGGGGTTTTCTTCAACTGGTCTAATATTGAATACTCTGGCAATTTCATCTTTTTCAAAAATTCTTTGGCTTCTTCTTCGGTGATAGGCTTTTTGATAGATGATGGTCCACTCACCGTTGGCTTGGACTTTCTTAAGCTTTCAGGCACGAAGTATCTTCCTGACCTAGTCAAACCCCCTACCATATCTACATCTTTCACAACTTCTTTCCCGTGATAGGTCATCACAGTCCGCCTATAATTCCAGGGAACCCTTCTCGTATCAACTATCAGAGGTTGGGTCACCGGTTTGAGAAAAATAGGCACTGCCAATGCTCTTTTCACCGTCAAGATGGGCTGACTCAGAGCTCCCACCACTGTCAACTTAGGTTTATCCTGACTTAAATCAACATACCTTCTGGCTCCCTGTACTGTGATCAAGGGTTTCTTTATGCTTTCTTGTGCTTTATCTTCTCTCATTCCTTCCTGGCTCAATAACATTGCTTTTAAAGACTCTGCTACATTCACAAATTTCTCCTCCATGGTCTGTATCTTGACAATAGGCTTATAACCCCTCGAAGACTCTTTCCCATCATATATCAATTCTAACATATTGGCTTCAGCATGGGTTGGCAGCGGATTCTGGTTAATGTTTGGACCCTCTCGGGCCTGGACCAACATCTGATTTGTGTCAATTAAATCTTGGACAGCTCTCTTTAAATGCCAGCATTTCTCGATATCATGGCCTGGCATATCTGAACAGTACACACACCTTAAATAATAATCGAGATTCCTCGGCGGTGGATTTGAAAGCCTTCCTTGATTTGGGTTTAAAACCTTCAACTTTCTCAACCTATCAAACAAGCTAGCATATGACTCCCCAAGAGGTGTGAATTGATTTTTTATCGCCTTCTCCTTCTTATACTCGAGCCTAGGCTGAAAACTGGGTCTGGAGGGGTTTTGGTAATTTGGTGGAGCGAATGGGCGATTTTGTGGAGCTTGCGCGCGCCACTGTGGGTAAGAAGGGATTTGGGCATATGGTTGCACCCTATATACTGGGTACAGGGGTGGTGGAATGGAATATAAAGGGTTTTGTGGAGGGTAGTAATGTTGGGGAGAAATATATGGAGCTTGGGCGTAGACATGGGCTTGGGATTGGGGATAGGGGCGAGGTGTTCTTTTGGGATAGGAATGGGTTCCAACTACGACAGTCGCCATATCCTTTTTCTTCTTTTTACCTCCAAATGCGCCAGATCCACCTTGAATCGCTTGTGTGGTGGATTTTAATGCGGCAAAACTTACTATTCGGCCGGTCTTAATTCTGTCCTCTACCATCTCCCCCATTTTGAGGACTTCCATAAAAGATTTTCCCATTGTCGGAAGTAAATATTAAAAATAGGTATCATCTTGTGCCTGAATGAAAACTTCTACCAACTTACTTTATTTCATTGGAGGCTTTACCCTGGCGGCCTGTTCACGCCACCTTATCGCATATTCCCTAAAACCATCAGTGCTCTTTTCCTTCATGTTGACCAAGGATTTTTCGTCCGGAATCAGGTCGATGTTATACTAAAAAGGTTGAACAAATTCAGAAGCTAAGTCATCCCAGTTATTCCATTTATTGGTATCTCGATCGATAAACCATTCTAAGGCCAGATCAGAAAGACTCTCGCCAAAGAAGGCCATGAGCAGCTCTTTCCTTTCTCCTGCAGCCCTCAACTGGTTGTAATAACGTCTCAAGTGTGCCACGGGATCACCGTGTCCTGCATACTTCTCGAACTTAGGCATCTTAAAACCGAGGGGAAGGTTGATGTCTGCGAACATGAAAAGATCTTTATAGAAAACACTCCTATAATCTTCGATTCCTTGCAAATTCCTCATAGCCTGTTCTAAACTTTTCAATTTCCAGGCTATGATATTTTGTTCCTCCATTGCGACAGGTTTCTCTGTATCAAATGGAAATGCAGGTGGCTGAGTGTACCCATACGGTTCATTCATTTGAAAAGTAGGCTCCGGGGCATAATACTGACTATCTGAAACCTTCAGTACTGGCTCACTGTCCGTCCTAGGAAGCCTCATTGTGGGACGCACAACATATATGGGAGTTTCATGTGGTGGCGGAGCCATGAATACCGGTGTGATCGGTGGCGCTGGATGAGCAGCTGATCTTGATTGGGGAGCTGCCAAGGGCACACCAGAACTACTAGGATAATAATGTCGCGGAGTGAATCATGGCGCGTGCTCAGGTGACTCAGTAGGAGCAGAAAATTGCGCCTGATAGAGCGGTGGGAAATTAGAGATATTCCCAAGACCTTCAGGGAGCGGAGGAGAAGGCATTCCGCTGGCCCATGCCCGGTGTAAATCTATCAATTATTGCCTGAGCCTTACTACCTCATCATTGTGTTCAGAACTTTCTTCCCTGTGATCCTGATCCGGGTCAATGAGCTAATTTTCAATCTCCCCGCTAGCCATGGCGAGCTTTGCTTTAGATCTAGCGAGGTCATTTTAATATCATCCTGATTTTTGTCTACACTTATTTTTTATCTACACTTATTATTATTATTATTATTATTATTATATTATTATATTTTTTTTTGTATCCATCTCTGCTCTTTTCTTTTCTCTCATTATCTACTTTTATTTTATCATTCTTTATGGCTTTTGTTTTTCTTTAGAAGAGGAAAAAATAATGAAAAACAACAAAACAAAATGATTAGATCAAACCCAAAAGTAGGTTTCCTACGTATCATGTTGTACATGAATTAGATCTTGCGTAGTTCGGGCAGCACGTGCATAAACATTACCCACTTTTTTTTTTGCGAAATCGAAAATAAACAAACCAAGGAAAGACATAACATCATAACATTTTGAAGAAATAAAACAACAAAAACGTACAAAAGTTTGGGACCACTTTAAAACTAAACAACAAATACGAAACAACATTATAGACCCTTAAGATGACATAGGTGAAATTACTAATAAAGACTCTAATACCAAAAACAACTTGACTTCGACTTAAAACAGACGCCACCCTACAATGACAGACACATAAAAGACTCAAACTAAATAAAGATAAGAAGTGCTCTTTCAGACTGGTGCTCTGCGTGATGACCCTGGCTGATATGGACCTGCCTCTGAAGTTCTCTTTCTCCCATTTAAACTTTGTAGCATATCCTGTAAAGACACCTTGATACCGAGGAAGAAGCTTCGGGCCCGTATTCCTGCTTCATGAGGAGTGCACTTGGAAAGATTATTCTGGCACCTTTCTACCGTCTTGAACAAATCTGCTAACTGAACTCTCAGTGTTTCCACTTTGGACCCTACACTTTCATCCTGCTGGTCGTCTACTATGCATTCTTCCTGTATTCTCCCTCTAAGCTGCGCTGGTAAGGGTTGACTAATACCCCAAGGGATAGATTGAATCCAGACCCCATATCCCTGAGTGTACCCCGGATTATCCAAACTTTCTTTGAGTGTGTCTACACCTAGCTTTGTCGCATGCTTCCAAAACCGCTCGTACTTGCTCTCACCTAAGGCTCGGTCCTTGAAGTACTCAACATCCTTCAGAAGATCCACTGCTGGTGGCACGTCCTGCAGCCTACCCAACTGGCGCATTACCCTAGAAGGACTGTATGGTCTAGTGCAATTGAACCCTAACATAACTAAAGGGAGCTGCATCTGACAACTCAACAAGATTATCTTCGATCGAAGCCACAGATAAGTCCACAAAATGTTATCCCCAGTTCTTGATTCAAGAAATTCAATCCAAGCCTCGACTCCCACGTGTAGCAAGAATTTATCCAAACGCAACCTGGAGTCTATGGCTTTCACTCGATTGGGAATACAACGATCTAACACATCTGGTCTAACTAAAGAAGGCGCATGTAAATGCTCCATCATCCATAACTGCAATATCAGGTTACTGCCCTCAAAAAATCTCCTTCCCCCCTTCACTTCGATTAAAGCCTTATATATTTCTGTCAAGATCATGGGTATGAGAGTGAACCTGCCCTTTTGATTAATGCCCTTGTCGTTTTGATCCTTATGAAATAGGGCCATCACTACAGATTGCAAATGGGTATTAATACGTCTTTCTTCTAGTGGAAACACTAAAGTACCTAACAAAGCGAGGGTGAAGACTTCAAGACGCTTTCTCTCCCACTTCTCCTTAGTCACATGAAACTCATCCCAAAAGCAATCAAAACCTTCTGAGGGCCAGAATCTAGCGAAAAAAATCTAAGGAAACCCATGAATCACTTAAACAACCCAAACTGATACCCTTACTTTTTAAACCACAAGACTGCAAAAATCTCACGCCAGTGTGATTTCGTGCTCGGATCATATCCTTCTAGATATAGGGCAAATATAACAAACCGGATATTTCTGCCAAAGTAGGAGTCATTTCACATTCCCCAAACCTAAACACCAAACTACTTGGATCCCAAAAGGTCAACAAAGCCACTATTAAATCTGGACGAGGGGTAACATACAGAAGTTCCATAAGATCACCTAATATTTTAATCAATTTCTGCTGATCAACATAGTTAAACATTTCCCACCACTTGATTAACTTTATGGGCACCTTGACAACCATCAGAACTCTAGACTTGGTGGACAAATCCATCCTGTAATAACACCTAAGACGTTATCTCAAAAATTCGACAGGAGTAGAAGATTCCCAACCCTTGGGATTTTTGACGCAAGCATATGTTGATGGGACAAACCACATTCATAACTCCAATTTGCCGAACAGAAGTACTGAGCGAGATCAGTCTACTTGACAAACAACTCTAGATTACGGGGTGAGAGACCTAGGCTAATAATAAGACAAAGGCCAACACAAATAATTACCGGACCTCCCCGAAGGTTGCCTACGTATCCCAGCCTGAGGGAAGGGAATCAGGTATGCGTAGTTCATCCAGATCGGACAATTAACGATTAACTGATAAATTGACCCTAACTTAAGAGACACTACCAAAAACAAACGAAAAAAACTTTTGGATTTTCAGCTAGACACTTTAACTAAGACTGACACGACCAATTATGAAGAAAAATCTTTTTGGTATTTTTGTTATTGACAAATAAGTAGAAAAGACAAAAAAAACTTTTTTTTTTTTGCTTTTACGGTATTTTGAGATGACAAATGCAAAACGTAAAAAAAATCTTTTGAGTTTTTGGATTTTGAAGAACAAAAGCCATAAAGAATTCTAAAATAAACTACGACATTCCTTTTGATTCATTCTTTTCGACTCAATCATCATTTTTTTTATTTATATATATATATTTTCTATTTTTTTTCTTTTTCGTTTTTGCCAACACACCTTACTCCTAATTTTTTTTTCAAATATCAGTCCGTTAAATGACCACGTTACCCTTAAAAATGCAACAGTTAGCACGTAGGGATGCTTTAGAGGTAAGTCTCCTACAAAGGGCCATGTGGGTCCCGCTAGGTCTCCGTATAATGCACATAAGCATGACCTAAAAGCTGACCTACGTTGTGGTTCACTAACAAGGTTGTTCGGGGGAGCGTATGGTCGATAGTGGCTGCTTTGCTTTCCACCTACTCCATAACACCGACGGCTACCCCCTAAAATAAGGGTGACTCAACTAGAGGTTGTGTTCAACACGTGTATTACGAACTTGTTACAGAAAGAAGGCCGGGGGGTGGACTCACGATGACAGATATAAAGCGGTAACACATAGGATAAATACTATAAACAAAGAGCACGAAAATGCACAAAAGTGAAAATAACACAAACAATAACCACAAACAATGCTTATACACTCGTAATGCCAAACAAAGCCGATACGACTCCAAAAATAGCTTGAATTCTGAAAACTTCTCATTAAATCCCTAGCAGAGTCGCCAGAGCTGTCACACCCCTCTTTCGACTCCAAAAAATGGTTTATATTTTTTAGTTCGAAAGGGTTTTATTATTTAAGTGACAAAAAATAAAAATTTGTTTCGGAAAAGGATTATTTACATTTTTTACTCAGAGTCATCATTTGGCATAATCTGGTATGCCAAGTCACCATTAGAAAATCCTTTTCAAAACCATTTGACTCTTTAAACTGGTTTGCGAACAGAGATTCTGGCTAAGGAATTCTGTTGACCGAGGGGAAGGTGTTAGGCACCTCTCGATCCCATGGTTCAACCACGGTTGCTTGGTAGAGTGTATCGATTATTTTTTTTTGTTGTTGGCACTAAAAAATGTATAAACCGCACAAGAAGCGCGCAAAATAATCAAACAAAACAAAACAATCCGAAATGAAAAGTCCAGTCCAATTATTACAACCCGAAATAAAAAGGGACTGAAAGTAAACCTACGCTAATCCTAAACTAATGCTCTACCCGACGCCTCGGGCCTTCACCACGAACGTCCTCCAGATACATGATTCCTCGGGGCACTCCCCGATGAATAAATATATACAGATACTTTGGGGCATTCCCCAGCCAAATTATACAATTGAAGCTTTTCGTACGATAAAGTAAAATGAATCATTCACGCACATATTTAAATATTCCAATAAATCGTTATTTCTAAATTTGACTACCCAGCCTACATTTTCCTATCCAAGTTCAACATATCACAATTCTATCATGTTTAACATTATCCATGCATCAAACTTAATCAATATTCATTTTAGTAATTTTTAATTCCCACCCCCAATTTTATTTTAACACAAAATTTCTACAATCACGATTACTATTTCAACAATCCACAATCACTATAAACTCAATATTCATCATTCACATCACACACAATCGTAACCAACAAAATCAACAACCAATCAATACAAATAGTTATTCATCACCAACGGAGATCAAACCACACACGAATATCCAATTTGAAATATGAAACATCGCAAATAATAAGTCGATTTGGACCTCGATTGAAGCTTTTATTGTGCCAAAATATGTGATCAAAAGACAAAGTCGGATCCAAAAACTCTCGATTTGAACCTCGATAACCAATAAATCCAAACTCGATATCAAATTCAACCGTACAGATTTGGAAAACAACGAAAAGCCTCATAATGAATGACCCGCAAACCCGAATAGAAATCAAAAACAACCCAAGATCTCAAATTCAAAACCCCAAATCATTGATTTCAAACTAACCTTGTATGAATCTCAACGGAATTGGAGTAATTGTCATCGTTTCAGTATTTCCCGAAATGAGACGGAGCTAATGGAACTCCGGCGAGCTCAAAAAAGAATAGAAAAGGGAGAATTAGATCCAATTCCGAGCGGCAGTAACGTTTTTCCGGCGAGACATCGCCGGAGCAGTCAGCCACCATTAGTTTTCCCTCTTTCTCTCCTTATTTTCACTCACTCACTCTCTCTCAATTCATGTTTTCTCCGGCCAATCTCTCTCACCCGAATTACCTTTCTATTCTCTCTCTCAACCTCCAAGCATTCGTGTGTGTGACTGTTGTTCAGCATGAAGATGGTCGTATGGAGCTCCCTGTTCTTGTGGAAAAGAAGTTGTGTCTCTCCTGTATGTGTATCGTGTGTATGTATGTGTGGCTGTGAGGGTGTTTTTGTGAAGAAGAAAGGAAGCCAAAATTTCTCTATCTCCTCTTCCTGTATCCGAGCCCCCCCTTTTTTTAATCAATCCTCTCAATATATCCCTTTTTGTGTATATATAAGGTGAGGGTGGAGTAGTGGTGAGGTAGGTGGGGTCACGTGGGGTAGAGGGTAGGGTGTGATGTGGTTTTTTGATTGGATAGGTTGTTAGGATAGGGTAGGTAGGTGTTGTTTTTTAATTGGAGTGATAAGGGTTAGGTGTCTATTTTTGTTTGGGTAGGCTTCTAGGATAAGACAAAATTAGTTAGGGGATTGTTATTTTGTTGTTTGTGGAGGGATTATCACACGTGCGAGGGTACACGGTAGGATGACATAAAATGGGTAAAAGGGAATAAAATTGAACTTTAAGAGGACGAAATCACGTGTCTACAGGCATTGTAACTATTTTTTTTATTTTGTCAACATTCTGTATTGATTAAGTAATTTTCTATAATAACATGATGTATTTGCCATAACTGAAAATGTAGATACGTCAAAATTTATATGAAATACCTTTACTAATGTTTCTATCATAAATGTTTTGTGTTTTTGCTATCTAAAAAACTGTATAGAACATTGAACAAGAATGTTATGATGAATCAATGACGAAGTTAGAGTGTTTTTTCGAGATAAAGGTAGTATGATTTTGCTTAAAACTAATTGCCTACGATCGTGAAAAATATCCTCAAATTTGTGTATCACGGTGAAAGTTGTCAGAGGATCAGAAATATTTGACCTTGATACTTAGTAAGTATTGAAAAACAAAAGCTTTTGTATCATCCAAAATTCTTAATTCCCCTACAATAAGAAGGTACGGTTAAAAAAAGTTATAGTTATAAGTTTCATGGTAGTATAGAACGTAGATATGTTTGCTTTTCAAATAGCAAACATGATCTATTGTTACGGTATTGCTCAAGGTCATAGGTCCCAATTAGTTAGTAAATTGCAAGTTTACCAATTTATCAATGATAGTCATTACCTGCTATAGTAATTTTAATCGTCATGCACACATAAAATGGATTCTGCTTTTTTTTTTAAATAATAATAATAAATAAAACAAAAAGGGATATTTTTTTGTATGAAATGACATGTAAATCATGATAAAATAAGAAAATATGATTTTTCCTTTGAATGGTGTATATATATTAGTGATGTAAGAGAAGTTTAAATGCAACAATAGATAGCAAAATACTACTATTTTGATTATATTATGTGAGCCCATTTCAATGCTAATCCACATTTTATTCAAGTTGAATATCTGAATAAAATATATGTCATTTAAAAAGTTTATTTGAAATTTTTTAAAATTATGTGTTTAGGAGTAAGGTATGATATCTTTTGTACTTGGTAGTGATTATATTATGCATAATTATGATTAAATTAAAATAAATTTAATGAAATACAAATAATGAAAAAGAGGAGAGGGAGGAAAATAATATTTTAAGAAAAAATTACAAAAAGTGACATACTTAAAACTATAATTACAATAAATAGCAACACTTTTCAAAATTACAGTTTATAGCAAAAGTATCATTATTTTGGTGGGACACTGGACACACGCTTGTTTCTTGGTAATTTCTCCTATTTTCACTCCAATAATTTATCTAATTCCTATCTTAATTTATCTTTTCTATATTTATTTTTCAAATAGCACATATTTTGCAGATTTCCATTTCATTTTTTTTTTACCTTTTTCTGATATTTTTTTCAGATTATAGATAGAGATTATGCTTCTTAAAATAAGGAAAGTATCAATTTACAATTATTGAATGTTATTTCTTCCACATATTCTATATATTTTAGATTTTTATGTTTTTTTTGTTCTCCATTGTTCTTGCTGTTTTTTTTCTGAGAATTTTTTTGTTGTATAATTATGGAGGTCTGCTCTAATGTGTGAGGTCGAAACATCGTAATGATCCGGAGAAGATGACCAAAATTATAAAATAAAAAAAATTGAAAAAAGCCTCATCTCCAAAATGGTCAATAATACAAAGATCTGAGGAAAAAAAATCGGAGAATCAAGCAAAATTTCAAGTCCATATATTGAATACTTTTCTAAATATGATTCGGAAGAAAATAAAGTTGAAGAGTAATTTGTATTTGTATATATTAACTTATGGGTTTTCATTTGTATATGTGTGTGTGTGTGTATTAACTTATGGGTTTTCAATTGTATGTATATATATATATATGGAAAGGTTTGTATTTTTTGTTTTTTTAAGATATGTATTATGTATTTTGTTGATTAACTATATGTATATAGTTATTTTTGTTACTGTTTAAGATATGCGTTTTGTATTTTTTTATTACCTATATATATATATGTGTGTGTGTGTGTGTGTATGTAGTTGTCCTTTTTGTTATAGAGATTTTGTGTCATATATGTTTATATATGCATGTGAGCTAGATATGTATTTCTGTAAATGCATATGCATATATATATATATATATATATATATATATATATATATATATATATATATATATATATATATATATATATATATATATATATATATATATGCATATGTATTTACCGTCATATGTATATATATGTATATGTATTTATGTTTTTTTACCGTCAATACATATGTAGATCTGTATGTCTATTTATTTTGTATATTTTTTGAATATGTATATGTTGTCACCCCCTAATTTTTACCGCATCCAATCCCGCTAGGGAGTTGGTTTTAGAGAAAATTAGTTTTTTCAATTAAAGCGACGTTTTGAAAAGAGATTATTTATTTTATAGAGCCGCCACTTGAAATTGAGTTTGGGTGTTCCAAGTAACCTTGTTGAATCCCTATTCAAAAGGAAATGACTCTTAATTTTTGGTCTGCGATCTAGAAATCTGGATAAGAAATTGTATTGACCAAGGGGAAGGTGTGAGACACCCCTCGAGTCCCATGATTCTAGCACGGTCGCTTTAATGACTTACGTCTGACTTAAATTATTTTTGCTAAATTGTGTTAAAGCCTAAATTCACTCATTTTTACTATATCAAAAATAGCTATCTACGTCTCTTATGTTATACTAGTAACAATTAACTTTTGAAAAATATTTGTCAAGATGCACTATTGCGTCCTAAAATTATTTTTTAAATGTCTCAAAAAAATATGTGTACTCCGCATTCTTAATTGAGATAAAATTTAATTGTCTTATATTTGCCTAATCTTTAAGAATCTTACCTACTCGAAGCGTAACCGAATCTTAAAAATAAAATTGAATGAATTCATTTAAGACTATTAATTAATTTAAAAATAACTAGCAAGATTTATTAATGACAAAGAATAAATAAATAAATAATGATAATAATATAATAAAAATAATACAAAAAAAATACTGTTTCATATTTATCAGTTAATCGAACTAAAATCACAGAAGACAAAGATACAATCACGCCGCCGAAAAATGAGAACACGGCTAGATCTACCAGTTTTTCAGCGGACAAGGACTGAAAGGTAGAAAAGAGAAAGATGCCGATAGGTTCTGGCGGTTGGAATCAGCCATTTATAGATGTTGGACGTCGGAGAAAAGGGAAAGAGGGGGAGGTGGAAGTGGTGGCTTGTGGAGGCGCGCATGCCGGCTACCAATTCTGGCGGGGAGAGATCTCCGACGCGTTAGTTGATTCCGGCGGCTAGAATTTGCCATTTGTGGCTGCTGGACGTCGATAAAAGGGGAGAAGGACGTGGCAGTGTTAGTTGGGATTTTTCGGTGATTTTAATGGGTTTGTTTGTGAAATCTGTTGAGATTTGTCGGCGGCAGTGAATGGATGGTTACCGGTCGGTTTTGGGGTTGTTTCTCGGTGGCTTTCCAATCTATTTTTCTCCCTTTTTTTGGATTTTCACTGTTATCCCTCCCCCTCTCGATTTTCACTGTTTCTCTCTGATCTCTCCCACTCCATTTACTTTTTCATTTAGTGACCACTCTATTTTTTTTATCTTTTTCTACTCTATTTTCTTCCCTATTTCTTCTCCTTCTGATTTCAGTGTGTAGTGTCGGTATGTGAGTGTGTGTTTTTCACTACGTGTGTTGTGTGTGCATGAATAGAATATTGTGTGAAGTTGTGAGAGCGTGTGAATTTTTTTTAGAATCTGGAGAATTGTTTGTGTTTTTTACTGTCAATGAAAAAAATAATCCTTGAGGTGTGTGTTTTGTGAGGCTTGTGCATGTATAGTATAAAAATGCAGTGTAAATATAAATGGCGTGTATAATATGAGTGAATGATGTATCCTTTTTTTTATTTCTGTTTTTCCTCTGTCTTCCTAATTTTTTCATTCTATGAAACCAAGTCATTATACATTTTAGAAGAAAATCTCGACATTTAGGATCAAGTTCAACGCATAATCAAAGAACGACTAACATAAATTCAAATAATCATACACATAAACATAATACTTCAACAATCAGACATACTAAATAATTCAAGAAAATCACTGAAACAATTTTTGTTTATGATGTAATTCACAGTAGAATTCATAAAATAAAGTACAAAATTAAATAAGAACTTGTATGATGATTTTAACTGATTATAGAAACAAAGCGCTATCACCGGAAACTCGAACGAAAATTTGAATTCAACTTCAACTTCACACTTTTCTCTTTTTTTAATCTAATGTTTTTGATTTTCACTCTGTGTTTTCTTTATCCCTGTCTGTGTCTGAGTAGTCAATGTACGTTGTTGTTTTTGTGCCTTATCTAATAGTGTGTATCTTATTGGGGGAGGGGTGAGGAAGTTGTGTTGAAAAAGGGAAGAGGTTAAGGAGTTATCGGATTGTAAGGGTGTATGGGTAGTTTAGGTTTCCTCTTTTTTTAAAAAAAATTATTTTATGTTAATTTATTTTTTTAAAAGTAAATAACTAAATAAGTACTAGAAATAAAAACTTATTTAAAAAATGATTCTATTTTTTTTAGTTTTCAAAATTTTTAAAGCAGACTTTGTAAAATAAGATAAAATCAAAATATCTAATTTAGACCTAAAAATAAAATACATATATATATATTGAACGTTAAAAAGGACGTAAAACATTCGGTTTGGTAAAAAGTTAGGTGTTTACAGAATGTCCATTTTTGCTTGAAAATATGGAGAGTTTTCAAGCAAAGAAGTGAACACGACTGATTTTTGACCAAATAATTTATTCAAAAATTGAAAGAATAGAAAAAATAAATATTGGAAAGAGATATGACTGAGCCCTTGCTTTGAGTAGCCTACATATCTCGAATTATAAGAGAATTAGGTCACGTGTAGTTCAAATAGGTGTAGAAATAAAAGGATGAATTATAAATTCGAGTGAGGTCCCATCGAGGTTCCGGTCCGTGGCTCCTTTTATTACATCAGAGACAAGGAAAAAAATGAAACTAGAAAGAAAAATAGAAGATCTCATCTATTCTACTTGTCTTGATTCTTTTGCTTTAGATCTTCTTTTTGGATCTTCGGTTATCATTTCACCTTCTTCTGGTGGGTACCTTGATCTCAAAATTTGATCTTGAATTTAGCTTTGAGACTTGAATTGAGTCGTTGATGCTTCTCCAAAAGACAGTTTATAGAATATTATTGGATGCTTGTTCTCTGACCAGAAGCTAAGAAGATGACTCTTGAGAAGCTGGGCCGCTACATATGTTAAGTTGGCTCTAACTATCTTCGAGATTGAAAATTTTTCTCTACTCTTATCAGAGATGTGATTCCATTATTGGACATCAAATCTATTCTTTGCAGAAAAACCTGCAAGCCATCAAAGAAAAACAAACAAAGACAAACAAAATTTTCTGCCCCAGTTTGCACTAGAAAACTTTTGTGAGTTATTAGAAAAACTATACAATAATTTAAAACTAAAAAAATGTAAATGATAGAAATCTAAGCTAGGTATGCAATAAAATAAGATTCTTATTCACAATGATGCAACCAATGGATGTTATACCCATGAATTCATGAAAAAGAATTGGGATATTTACTTCTTAAAATGCGACTAGGGAATGTCGTACCCTATGAAGACTTAATGGGAAAAAAGGGAGATTTTAATTTCGAAAGTGTCTACTAGGGGATGTCGTACCCTATGAAGACTTAATGGACAAAAATAGAAAAGTTTGTTTTCCACAATGACAACTAGGGAATGTCGTACTATATAAAGACATAGTAGAGAAAATTAGGAAATTTTATTTACTAAATGGAAACTCGGGAATGTCGTACCCTATAAAAACATAAAGAAGAAAATAGAAAATTTTGTTTCCTAAGATGTCAACTAGGGAATATCGTACCCTATGAAGACTTAAAGTAGAAAAACAGAAAATTTTATTTCCTAAGATGTCAACTAGGGGATGTCATACCCTATAAAGACATAAAGAAAAAAATAGGAAATTTTATTTCCTAAGATGTCAACTAGGAAATGTCGTACCCTATGAAGACATAAAGAAGAAAATAGAAAATTTGATTTCCTAAGATTTCAACTAGGGAATGCCGTACCCAATGAAGACGAAGAAGAAAATTAGGAAATTGTGTTTCCTAAGATGTCAACTAGAAAATGTCGTACCCTATGAAGACTTAAAAGTAGAAAGATAGGAAATTTTGTTTCCTAAGATGTCAACTAGGGAATGTCATACCCTATGAAGACATAAAGAAGAAAATAGGAAATTTTATTTCCTAAGATGTCAACTAGGGGATATCGTACCCTATGAAGATATAAAGAAAAAAATTAGGAAATTTGGTTTCCTAAAATGGAAACTAGGGAATGTCGTACCCTATGAAGTCTTGAAGGAGAAAATAGAAAATTTTATTTCCTAAGATGTCAACTACCTATGAAGACTTAAAGTAAAAAAAATAGGAAATTAGTTTCCTAAGATGTCAACTAGGAAATGTCGTACCCTATGAAGACATAAAGAAGACAATTAGGAAATTTTGTTTCCTAAAATGACAACTAGGAAATACCGTACCCTATGAAGACGAAGAAGGAAATTAGAAATTGTGTTTTCTAAAATGGAAACTAGGGAATGTCGTACCCTATGAAGACATAATATTATTATTATTATTATTATTATTATTATTATTATTATTATTATTATTATTTTATTATATTTTTTTAGAAAAGAAAAAAATGCCCCAATTTTGAATGTGAGGGGTTTTGATTTTTTTTTTTTTAAATATGTCCCGGTTTTGGATGCGAGGAACTTTGAAATTTCTTTTGATTTTTTTTATAAAAAAAATGCCCCAGTATTGTACCTTTTAAGGATGTTAAAAAAACTTTTATTCAGCAAGACCGGACCCTATCATAGGATTGCATACGTATCTTGCGTAGCAAGAATCAGGTCTAACGTAGTTCACAAAAATGGTATCTTTTTTTCAAGTATGTGCTTTGTAAATATCTGGAGAATGAAAGAGTGAAATCAATTCATTTCTTGACCTTTGTTGGTACCAAAAATTAGAATTATGATCGAATTATCTATAATTACTTTTGAGAAAAAATCGAGATCAACTTAGAAGTGATTCCTATAGTTTCAAATAGTACCTCGAATATACTTAAGTTTTACACAAGATATATATGTATTGCTCCAAATCAAGCATTTAAATTACTATTATCCTCATGTTTCTAGTGTCCTTACCACAACTAAAGTCCTAATTCACTCACCATAAAAGAGTTTAGATTTTAGGACGTTCAAGAAACACTCATACATAGGAAGATATTCAATGCATGCAATGAGATACCATAAGCTTGGACATCATGTAAGTATTCACTAATGTGAGAACCCTTAGAGTAGGATCTTGTAGGACTTGTTATCGGCTTGTAATGTAGGCTTAGGGACAGGTAGAAAGATATTTGGGATGTAAGTGACTAATACCTCAATGAGCACTGCACTGTTTCCGTGCTTTTGATATTTGTTGTGGTTTGACGCTTGATCTCCTTTGTTGTACTTCTTTGCCCCTTATTTTTTATTTGCTTCGACTTTGTTTGAATCTTATGCTAGAGCTTTTCCCCTTTTATTTTCGATAAATGTATTTTCTTCTTCTTTTTTTTCTTATTTTTTTTTAAGATTCTCCATCTTTGTTGGAGTTTTTTTTTAATGGGGGTTTTGGCTCCTTCTCTTTGAAATCGTCTTTTATTTTTGTTCTCTTGGGTCTACGCGTTCTTTGCCTTTAGTACCTTTGATCTTGAATCGTCATTCGCAACTTGTACGTATTTAGTACACTCAAGGAGGTGGACCAAAAGAGGGATAATGCATATAAGCACTTGAAATGTATAGGCTCAGATGTGGTTATCTAAGTAAAAGGTTTCAGGATCAAAGGGGAAAATGCTAGGGATTAATGTCATTTGGTGGACTGTGGAATGCACAATTGGATCAAAGAAGGCCTATAATACTTTCCTAAATCAAGTGTATCTCAGAATTTTGCCTCAACAGACATTCATTCCAAGTTCTGGATCAATAGAGCAATGCCATTGAATTTTCAATCTAAAGCTCACCACACAATACACATGAAACTATGAGGTAAAATTTATTTTAAACTTGACTTAGAGCAAGAAAATTTTACAAGTACGACTTTAGTATAATCTGAAATACCAAAAGAATCTATAGTTCACAACCAAGTTGGTCCACTCTATCCTATCTTATAATTTAACTTTTTTTTTAATTCATATTTTTAAATGAGACCGAGCCCAAAAGAAGAGTTGCCTACGTATCTTGTTGAAACAAGAATCAGGTCAGACGTAGTTTTGGGAGCTTAAAATATGAAGCAAGAATTTCTTTTTCTTTTTGAATTTTGAATAGGGAGGAAAAAATATTCTTTCTCTTTTATTATTATTATTTTTTGAAATTTAATAAGAATATTTTTTTTTTTTTTTTTTTTATAATTTTGTATAAGGGTTGCTGCCAGACCCCACTAGGTGGGAATACACTGGGTTTGTTGTTGTTGTATAAGGGTTGCTTTTTGAAGAAGACTAACGTCCTTTTTTCTAATTTTTACTTTTAAAAAAATATATCAATAATATTTTTTTAAAAAATTCAATGAGGATCACCGAACCTAAGAATGGTTGCCTACATATCTCATTAAGATGCGAATCAGGTGTGCGCAGTTCGTCAAATTAGAGACATGAAGAAACACACTTTTATTTGAATAATGAAAAGAAAATGATTTTTTTTTTGAATTTTGAAAATAAATTGATTGATTTTTTTTATATATATAAGGATCAAAACTCTTCTATTTTTTTTTTTAAGAAAATACAACCTTCGTTTTCAAGGATCACCAAACCCGTGGAGGGCTACCTACATATCTCACTGAGATGAGAATATGGTGTGCGTAGTTCTTCAAACTAGAGACATGAAGAAACCCACATTTTATTTGAAAAAAGAAAATAATTTTTTTTAATTTATTAATGATGATTTTTTTTTAATTTTGAAAACAAATTGATTGATTTTTTTTTATATATAAGGATCAAAACTCTTTTTTTTTTTTTAAGAAAATGCAACCTTCGGTTTCAAGGATCACCGAACCCGTGGAGGGCTGCCTACGTATCTCACTGAGATAAAAATCAGGTGTGCGTAGTTCGTCAAACTAGAGACATGAAGAAACCCACTTTTTACTTGAATAATGAAAATAAAATGATTTTTTTTGAATTTATTAATAATGATTTTTTTTTTTGAATTTGAAAACAAATTGATTGATTCTTTTTATATATAAGGATCAAAACTCTTCTCTCTTTTTTTTTCTTTAAGAAAATACAAGCTTCGTTTTCAAGGATCACCGAACCCGTGGAGGACTGCCTACGTATCTCACTGAGATGAGAATCAGGTGTGCGTAGTTTATCCAGATTGGGGAAAACTCGATATTTAGAAAAATTATTTTTTTCTTTTATTGTGAAAGCAAATCTTGCACCTCATTTGGGTTTCGAAAAATAATAGGTTTTAGAGAGCAATTTTAGCCTCTCTATACGTTAATGAATTTTAAAGCCGGCCAACATTCGAAACAGCCAAACAGTTAATGCAACTAGTATTACAGAAAATGGATAGTCTTAAAAGAGGGTACTTCTAGACATTCAAACCTTTATCGAGCCTCCACTAAGTCAAAAATGCACATTATGCAAATAAAGTGGAGCCTAATAGGGATAAACATGTCTAAGTTTTAGTTCTTCTAAATTTAACCTAATGGAGATAGGCATCTAGACTGGCTGTAAAACGAGCGGATAACTCGAGTCGGGCAGGGACAGCTTACCGGTAGCAGTGCTTTCCGGCCTCACCGATGATCCTTCCCATCCTAGATCATGTGTGACTATAGAATCTGTAGACACGTAATTTTGTCCCTCCCGATAGTGTATTTTTACCCATTTACCCTATCCTACCGTGTACCTTCACCCATGTGATAATTTTCACTCAATAACAAATCTAAAAAACTCTTAACCATTTTTGACACCTCACCCTAACAAATTTTATCTCATCCTAACTACCCAACCCCTCACTACTTACGTACCCCCTAGGCTGCCCCCACTCAATTTTCCTCTCTCAACCATAACAGAATAATGATACACACATAGGGGGAACCACAGAGAAATTCCCATATCACTCATACTACATATATCTTCACTCACAGATACACAACCCACCAAAGAACAATTCTCCACACACACAGAGAATACTCTAAAAAAGATCCTCACCATGAATTGAGCTTCACCCACATAAATACATGCACACCATCGAATACACACTGGAAAGAGGGGGGATAGATTCACTCACCCATTTTTTAGGAGCACACTATAATACACAACACACACACAATTCCCACCATGATATATACACATAGATATACAAATGCGCACGCACACTATATATGCCGGTACACGCACAGTGAGCAGAGGACAACACAGTGAGAGAGGGGGGAAATAATGATGGAAAACTAATAAAACTAGAGGAAAAACAAAGAGATTTGAATGGAAAAAAGGGTAGTGATAGTTGGGGAAACACGAATCTCGCGTGTTGGTTACTGTTACGGCGATGGATTTGCTAAAACATGTGTTACAACTATATTTATTCTTCATTTTTTGTCATTTCCAGAGCTTGACGAAGTTATGATGAAATAAAACAGTTAAGCAAACTTTGATTTGCTTTCGATTCCATCCAAGCCCGTCGAAATCTGGTCCATATTTATCTTGTCCCTATAATTTTCACATTTAGGCTACTGTTCTGGCAACATCTGGCTGGAGCTAAGCTTTTTCGGTGAAGAATTTGCTGGAATTGATTAATTTTTGGTCGAATTCAGTCCGCCTGAGCTCCGATGAAGTTGCAAACAATAAACCAATACCGATTCCAATGAGTTTAAGTGGGTTTTTGTTCGTAGTTCGAAGCGACCATGGTAGAACCACGAGATCGAGGGTTTCCTAACACCGTCCCCTCAGTCAACAGAATTCCTTAACCGGAATCTTTATTTGCAAACCAGTTTAAAGAGTCAAATCATTTTGAAAAAAGATTTTTCAAAGGTGGCTTGGCACACCAGATTTATGTCAAGTGGCGACTCTGAGTTTGATTGTAAAAAAAGTCTTTTTCGAAACAAGTTTTTATTTTTTGTCACTTAATAATAAAACCCTTTCAAACTTAAAATCTAATCTTTTCAGTTAAAAAAGGAGTTGTGACAGCTCTGGCAACTCTTCTGGGGATTTTTCAAAATTCGAGCTTATTTTTTGAGTTGTATCGGCTTAGTTTGACATTATGGGTGTATGAATATTTTGTTTGTGTTGTTTTGTGTTATTATTTTTTCATTGTTTAGTGTCTACTTGCTACGTGTTTATAGTTTTTCCTCTTATGTGTTACCACTTTATATCTGACATCATTTGCATAACCCAAGTCAATTTTTTTCTGCAATAAGTCCCACAGTACACGTCGTGTACAAGAACTCTAGTTGAGTCACCCTTATTTTAGGAGGGGGATCCGTTGGACGTATGGAATGGGTGAAAAGCTGTCGCAGCCACTATTGACAATACTCTCCTTCGAAGAACCTTATTAGTGGACCCCGGCGTAGGTCAGCATTTAGGTCATGCTTATCTGCACCATACTGAGACCTAGAGGTTTCCACTTGGTCCTTTATAGGAGACTCTCCTTAAAAGCATCCCTACGTGTTAAATATTGTATTTTTTAGAGTCACGAGGTCATTTAATGGATTGATTTGGGGAAAGCATGTGTTAGAATTAAAGGAGCGTGTTTTTAGGCACGGAAAAACGAAAAAAAAAAAAGTTTCGTAGTTGTTTAGAGTTTTTATGGATTTTATTTTTCTATATGCAAAAAAAAAAATCAAAAAGAGTTTTACATTTTTCACTCGTTTGTCAAAAAAAATATCAAAAAGATTTTCTTTTGATTCCTTTTGCATGCATTCATAATTCAAAATTTTCAAAAAGATTTTTTTTTAATAGGAGTTTTTATAAAAGAAAATTCAAAAATAGTAGAAGTTTCATACATTTCATATAACGAAAATACCAAAATAATTTTTCTTTTATAGTTGTTGGTGTCAGTTTTATGTGAAGTGTCAAATTGAAAACTCAAAAAGATTTTATTGATGTTTTTCATCATCTGTCTTTGATCGTGTTTATCAAGTCAGGGTTCAGTCTGTTATTTAATCTTTATTTTTCCAATATGGATGAACTACGTACCCCTGATTCTCCTCTCTCGGGAGTGAGATACGTAGGCAATCTATTATGGGTTCGGGGATCTTATTTAAAAAGTTTAAAAAGATTTTCTTCACTCTTAATTAGAGTAGGTGTCATAAATATCTCTAAAACAAAACCACAAAAAGATTTTCCTATAATAGTTTCAAGTTTCATTTTCGTATGAAATTTAAAATTGAAAACCCCAAAAAGATTTCTCTTTGGTAATCGTAGGTTTCATTTTGTATAGGGAGTTTAAAACTGAAAAATTCAAAAATGATTTTCGGCAATTCTTTTGACAATTCATTATTTTCTTTTCTTCTCAAAATTTCAAAGAAAAAGAGAGAAACAGAGTTTGATTAGCCATTTTGACAAGACTTCACGAACTACGCACACCTGATTCTCCTCTTTCGGGAGTAAGATACATAGGCGTCCTTCTTGGGTTCGGTGATATTTTCCAAAAAAATAATAGAGAGAAAGAAAAAGGTTTTGAGAAAGTGTTAAACTCTAACACGTTTGTTATTTCTTATTCAGTTAGTTTAAGGTGGTTGTTTTGTGGTATTCTAGTTGTTCCTCCATGTCACACCAAATCCAAGGAAGAGTTAATTGTGTTCAACAAGAATATAGAGAGTGACATCATGGATCAAACAAAGAGTTAGAAAAATAAGAGTTTAAAGCAAGAGATTAGGAGACTAAGACAACAAATGACAGAAATGTACCGAGCTTGGGCCAGTGGGTTGCCACCTCCTCCATTTATCGCTATTGATCCTACAAATACCTCGAGTTTTCCACCAAAATCGTAAAGTCAGTTTCCTACTATTTTTGATACACTGTAACATGACTCAGAATCCATTCCAAGCTAAAAGCATCCCAATACTTCCACCACTATTTCTCTAGCACCTTGGCATAAGCCTACTACATTCGCAACACCATATGTCGTTTGTGATTTTGTTGCTCAATCCTCTACTAAGACATCCATATTGGCTAGCCGCCCAACGATTGTGCTTCCCCATGCTGCTAGTGGACCTATTTTCAATACTCTTGGTGATCGTTGTTATACTCCTGAGCATAGTTTTAAGTTAATTGAACCACCAAAATTTCTTAAAAAGATGCGTAGCATGCCTGAAGATCCAGATAAAATGGTTAAAAAAATGAAGATTGCAGAAAATGCTATGAAAAGTTCCCTAGGACTGGCGGGTAAAGAAGATGCTTCATATAAAAACTGAGGCATGTCTTTAAGTGTTAACCTTCATCCAAGCCTTGAGATATCAAAATTTGAGGAGCGAGATGGACATGAGAAATCTGTGAAACATTTGGGACAATATTACAATCAATTAAAAGAAACTGGAGGAAAGAAGAATAAGGAAGATGTGGCTGCTATTATAGTTGGAAAACGGGCACGTCCAAGAAGACCATGTCGTCGTTAACCTCATTCTCAAGCCCAAGTTCATTTCCAAGATCCATATAAATACTCCCAAAATCCATTATACCCTATCTCCTAATCTTCATATCTAGTATACTCTGCACAGCCATATGTTCAACTCCCTTCTTACTCACAATGGTGCGCATCAACGCCTCAAAGTCACCATCTAACTATACAAACATATCAAATCCCTTCTAGGCCCGATGTTCGATCCAAGTCAAACAATGAGAAGATGTAGAAGCCTAAGGATAGTTTCATACCAATTGGAGAATCATATGCTAGCTTGTTTTGGAGATTACTATAATGGGGCATGATCATTCCTCTCCTTGGGTATACTCCTGACCTGCATTCAAGAAATTTTGATCCTTACATACAATGTGCATATCATTCTGATGTTCAGGGTCACAGTATAAAGATTGTCGTGCTTTGAAAACAAAAATAGAAAAAGTGATTCAAGATAAATTGATTGTGGTGCAGAACATTGACAGTGGTGAAAGATCTAGTCATGATTATATGTAACTCAGTGGCTAAGATGTCAAGCTCAGCAATTGGGAAGTCATTTATCTCCTTACCAGGAAGGATTGTTGGTAGTTTATTTTGTTTTCCTTTCTGCTTTCCGAATTATCTCAAGGTTGTAGTTCAGAATCTATTTTGTTTTGTTTCTTTGTTGTTCATGTTTAAACCCTTCTATCTTTTATTTCAACTAAATAAAGTATCCCTTTCTCTTTGTGTTTTAAATATGTGTTGTTTGTTTATTTTCTTTACACAGTATATTTTATGTTGATTCTAGTGATATGACATGCTAGCAAAATTTTCATCCAGGTCTTAAAATTCAGTTTAATCATGGAACATTGAGTCAAAGGATTAAAGTTAGAAAAAGAGAGCATCTGAGAAAATAGATAGAGTGTTGAGGCATTTGGTGATCAAGTTGAAGCCTTCTTTAAAAATCAAGGCAATTATTTTGAGAATCATAACTTGGTCATCAATTGAAGGACATATCTCAATTAGATCAAATAGTGAATGCGTGATCCTATGTCAAAAAGAGCAGAAAGAAAATCAGCTCTACGAAGTCATGAGTCCTTCAGCATGAGGAATGTACAACAAAAGTTGAGTGGTATGTTGAACAAAGTACAAGAGTAGTGATGCACAAATTCAGTTAAAGTTAGTTCTGTAAAAATGCCGCGAATGATCTCCATCTTTCATTTTCACATTGAATGATATGTACTTGCATTTTCAAGGATTGATATGATGGGGGATTTTCATTCTTCTATCCAAACATTGTGTCATTCTTTGTGAATCCCGTTTGAGCTTTAGTTCTATTTTCTTTCATACTCCTCTTTTGGAATCAAGATAGAGTCAGCAAAGCTCAAAAGAAAAGTGTCGAGCAAAAGAATAGAGTAGAAAAATTTCCAAAAAAAGAAAAAATTATGTCAAAAAGAAAGAAAAGAGAAGAGTGTCAAGAAAAATAGAGTCAGAAAAAAATCCCAAAAAGAAAAGAGTCAAGAAAAGAAAAGAAAATGAAAAATAAATCAGAATCAAGTAAAAGAACGAGTTGTCGGAACTACGTAAGACCTGATTCTCCTCTCTCGAGGGTGAGATATGTAGGCTTCCCTACTTTGGGCTCGGTCCAACCAAATAAATAATTGAGAGAAGTATACATTAGCCCCCTGAACTTATCACGTTTTATTCATGGTACACCTGAACTTTGACTTGACCTAAGTGCCCCCTCCCCCACCACAAACTTGTTGTTTTAGTAAATCGCGTGACCCTTTTTTGCTGACTGTCCACGGCGTGTAATACACGTGAGGACACATGGAAAAAGTGCTGATATAGTTGTCCACGTGTATAAATATCATCCACTTCCCTTATATTAATCCTATATTAAAAAATAACTCACTTCTACCTTTATTATCTGATTTTTATCTAAAAAAAAAATTATATTTTTCAGTTTTCCTCTCCTCCAAAATAGTGAAAGGTTGAATTTATGTCGATAAAGTAAGCTATCATCTAAAAATTTATATTTTTTTGTGTGTTAAAAATATGAAATTATTTTTTTTCACTTAGTGTTTCATAGTAGTTTTCGATTAGTGTTTCGATTAGAATTTTGAGGAGACTCACATGCACAAACACGTTTCTTATTATAATTAATGGAGTAAGAAATATCAATTTAAGTTAGAGGTTACAAAAATCAAATCGATAAAAATGTTATTGATTTATCGTTGTTAGGTTAACGATTTTTTACACCCCATATATACATATATTACACCCAATAAGTAGGATTTTGGTTGCAATTAAGATTCGATTTTATTCATGTTAGTTACTCCCTCCGTTTCAAAAAGAATGACCTACTTTGACTTGGCACAAAGTTTAAGAAAATAAAGAAGACTTCTGAATCTTGTGACCTTAAATTAAAGTTATGTCAAATGTACCAAAATGCCCTTTAATCTTGTGGTCCTAAACATGCCATGTGGAAAGTTGAAATTAAAGTATTGCCAAAAAAAGAAAAGAGGTCATTCTCTTTTAAACGGACTAAAGAGGAGAGTAGGTCATTCTTTTTGAAACGGGGGGAGTTCTACTTTTTCTATTTTACGAGTATTTTCTTATCGGTTAAATCAAAAATCAAATCGTTAGGGACTAAAAATTGATAACCAATGTAACTACATTTATTATAAGTATGTGTCTTAGTTTCT
The DNA here is from genome assembly GCA_030864225.1 of Capsicum baccatum var. pendulum. Taxonomy (NCBI): domain Eukaryota; kingdom Viridiplantae; phylum Streptophyta; class Magnoliopsida; order Solanales; family Solanaceae; genus Capsicum; species Capsicum baccatum. The sequence continues at coordinate 39,505,204 of CM061553.1, read as the reverse complement.
TTAGTATTTATTTTGTTATTATTTTTTAAAATATCTGCTTCGATATTTAGTACATTTTTGTAGTTACAATGACTCATATGATATATATAATTAAGATTACAAAATTGAAGGAGTTTCATAAAAATGAAAACTAGAGTTTTACATTGAATTAATAAACGGATGAATTTTTTTTAGATTAATAAATAAAATTTTTACAAAATTAATAAACGGATGAAGTTTTTTTGTAGATTGAAAGTAATGGAGGAAGAGGGATGATATGTAGGAAGAGGATAATTGAATCTATTGAAAAAACTAAAAGAAAATGATTTTTTTTGTTTTTTAATCATTAAAAAGGTAGATTTGGTCAAAAAATCACTCCATCATGTGCGTGATGGAGTGTGACGACGTACTAAAAGAATAAGTTCGGGGGGGAGGGGGGGTACTTAGTACTAGTCAAAGTTTAGGTGTACCATGAATAAAATGTGACAAGTTCGGGGGGTAATAGATACTTATCTCTAAATAATTTAGAATCACCCAACCAAAATAAACTAGGGTGTGAGTTAATCTTCATTGTCTGAGTCGATTCTAAAAGTTGTAAGTCCCACCCCACTTCAAGTGTCATTTGTGAATCATGCCATCCTTTCTTTCTAACCTTATCCAAAAGCCAAGTTACAACCAAAGAAAGACCTTCAGATCAATATTTGAGAATCATAAGGCTAAGCATGCAATGCATATGATAATGTATTTTGGGAACTACTTGTCTTCCTTCGCATAAGGAATCAGAAGATAAATAAAAATGAGAGTCTTAGTGGTGAAAACCCTTTCGAAAACCGTAAGACGATGGTAAGTTGAGAGAAATAAAAATGTGAGAGCCTTATTAGTGAAAACCCTCACAGGCACCATAAGTAGATGGTGAGCTGACAGAAACAAAAATGACAGAGTCTCATTAGTGAAAACCCTCACGTATACCATAGGGCAAGGGTGACCTGAGATAAAGAAAGAGGCTTGTTTGCGAAAGCCCTTCAAGGCGTCACTAGACGAATAAGGTCTCAGAATGCGATTGACCCAAGGAAGTAACTATGTTTCAGGGCCATTAACTTAAGAACAATTGGTGGAAAGTTTGGATGGAAAGATCAGACGGCTTAATCCAAAATGCATGGCATAATCATTAGAGTTGACTGTCATATTTAGATAAATTTTTTGTTTCTTTGTTTTAAATAGGGACACTCATTGTCTTTTCTTTCTTCTCTATATTTCTATTTTTATTTTCTTGAGTTAGTTATTCAAATGGAAAGTTATTTTTTCTGTGTCTTTGAGTCAAATCAATGTCAAAGCAAGTGAGAAAAGATTTTAAAATTGGCTACCAACTTCTTCAATTGCGCAAAGTAAGACAAAAGGCCGACACTTGAAAGAAACAAGATTGCAAGTCAGAACAAGGCATGCAGAAGGTTGTTGTCAACAGATAGATTTGGAGGATTCGTGGAAATACCAAGGTTTAAAAGTAATTATTTGAGAAACATAGCAAAGTAGAGATACTGTGTTTGTTTCAGAGTCACTTTTAATATTCTGAGTTTGGATCAATGGTGCAACAAGGCAATGACAAATGTTAATGATTGGAAGCAAGATTTAAATGTGACGAGTGCAAGAGAAATAGCATCAAAAACCAAAGTCGCAAGCCAACGACCCTATTTTAAACTTACAAGTTTTCTTTGTATGAAAAAGGAACAGTTGCAACCTTCAAATCAAAATCTTTAAAACACAAATATCCAGAGGTACGATTCCTTATTTTTGCAAATTCAAGAGCAGTGTCGCTGTACAGGTTTGGTAATCGCAATTATGGTAAAACTCATCATCTTGTACCCCTAAGAGATAAATTCTCTAATTTGGGTCTTTCATGTCTCATAGCTAGGAGGTGCACTTCCTAATTTGAGTCGTTAATCCTAAAAGATACACTTTTAGTACGATCTTTCACTTTCACTCTTAAGAGAGGGACTTGTTGGTCTCAGTTATTCAATTTTACCCTCAAAAGGGTGCATTTGTTGATCAGAATCATGATTCATCTTTGCATTATGCATTGTGTTGCAAGTAGTTATGATTGGGTTTGACACCCACAAATGCTTTTGATGATAAACTAGGGAAAATGAAAATTTAATTCCTGTTATTAGGAACTTCACTTCAGGACCCTCCTACAAAATGAGACTTTATTTTGATGGAAAATGAAATCTTTCTTTATCATAATCTTTGTGCGGGATAATTTTTGTTCTAGTTTTGATTTTGCTTTTAGAAGCCCGCCTAAAGAACAGGGTGATGAGATTGAAAGTCAAGAGCCTGCCTGAAGAATAAGGTAATGAAATAGCAAGTCATGAGCCTGCCTGAAGAACAGGGTGATGAAATGGTAAGTCGGGAGCCCACCTGAAGAACAGGGTGATGAAATATCAAGTCAGAAGCCCACCTGAAGAACAAGGTGATGAAATAGTAAGTCAGGAGCCTTCCTAAAAAGTAGGATGATGAAATAGCAAGTCCGGATACCGTCTGAGGAATAGGGTGATGAAATGGCAAGTCAAGAGCTCGCCTGGAGAACAGGGTGATAAAATTGCAATTCAGGAGCCCACCTAAAGAACAGGATAATGAAATTATCAGTCAGGAGCCCGCCCGAAGAATAGGGTGATGAAATTGAAAGTTAGGAGCCCACCTGAAAACAGAGTGATTAAGTTGAAAGTCAGGAGCCCGCCTAAAGAACAGCGTGATGAAATTGCAAGTCAGGAGCCCGCCAGAAGAACAGGGCGATAAAATTGCAAGTCAGGAGTCCGCCTGGAGAACAAGGTGAAGAAATAGCAAGTCAGAAGCCCGCCTGAAGAATAGGATGATGAAATAGTAAGTCAGGAGCCCGCCTAAAGAACAGGGTGATAAAATAGCAAATCAGGAGCCCTACTGAAGAATAGGCTGATGAAATGGTAAGTCAGGAGCCCACCTGAAGAGCAGGGTGATGGAATAGCAAATTAGGAGCCCGCATGAAGAGCATGGTGATGAAATAGCAATTCAGGATCCCGCCTGAAGAACAAGGTGATAAAATAGCAAGTCAGGAGCCCGCCTGAAGAATAGGGTGATGAAATACCAAGTCAGGAGCCCACCTGAAGAATAGGGTGATGAAATTGAAAGTCAGGAACCCACCTGAAGAATAGGGCAAATAAATTGAAAGTCAAGTAACAAGGTTAAGAGATTGAAAGTCAAGAAACCAGGTGAAGACATTGTAAGTCAGGAGTCTTCCTGAAGAATAGGGTGGAGATTCTCAAATTCGGGTTCAGAATCACCACTAACAGAACATGGTCAATTTATAAGTTTATCTCCAAACATCAAATTTTGTATGGAGAAAGAATCTATTCTTAAGTTTAACTCAAAGAGGATCAGATATTTTGTAGATTTTGAAAGCATCAGAAACTTAAGTCAAGAGTCCAAAAGAAGCTGCATAGATAGGACTTTTGTAATTTTAGTTATCTTTTCAACTTGTAATTTTTATCTTTGATGTAATAACAGAGCCGCGGGTCAAAACCTCGACAGGGATTCACTCGACTCTCTAACTAGGTATAGTCCCTTACCCTTTGAGATACCTGTGACTCGATTCCCTCATAATCTGGGTAAGTAAGATGTCCAAAATCAAGAATCAGTCCCATTCCTTCATTCTGTTTCTTTCCTTTGAATAATGGTCGGATTAAAATTCGGTCTCATTGTCCACTTCTATGTATGCAAACCCTTTGTGTTTACATCCAAATAGGTGCATGATGTAGACACGTAATTTTAACCCTCCTAATAGTGTATTTTTACCCATTTACCCTATCCTACCATGTACCTTCACCCATGTAATAATTTCTACTCAATAACAAATCTAACAAACTCATAACCATTTGTGACACCTCACCCTAACAAATTTTATCTCATCTTAACTACCCTACCTCCACCCCTACCCCCACATACCCCCTACCCCTCACTATTTATGTACCCCCTAGGCTGCCCCCCACTTAATTTTCCTCTCTCACCCATAACAGAATAACGATACATATATAGGAGGACCCACAGGGAAATTCCCACATCACTCACACTATACATATCTTCACTCATGGATACATAACTCACCAAACAATAATTCTCCACACACAAAGAGAATACTCTAAAAAATCCTCACCATGATTGAGCTCCACCCGCACAAATACATGCACACCATCAAATACACACTGGAAAGAGGGGGGATAGATTCACTCACCCATTTTTTAGGAGCTCACTATAATAAACAACATATATATAATTCCTACCATTAATGTACACATATAGATATACAGACGTATACATACACTATATATGCCGGTACACGCACAGTGAGCAGAGGGCAACACAGTGAGAGAGAGGGGGAAATAATAATGGAAAACCAATAAAAATTGAGGAAAAATAAAGGAATTTGAATGAAAAAAGGGTAGTGAGAGTTGGGGAAACACGAATATCGCATGTATGTTACTGTTCCGGCGATGGATTCGCTGGAAAATGCTTTCCAACCATATTTCTTCTTCGTTTTTGGTCATTAACAGAGCTTGGCGGAGTTATGATAATACAAAATAGTTAAGCAAACTTTAATTTGCTTTTGATTCCGTCCAAGCCCATCAAAATCTGGTCCGAATTTCTCTTGTCCCCACGATTTTCATGTTCAGGCTACTGTTCTGGCAACATTCGGCTAGAGCTAAGCTTTTTCGGTGAATTTTTCACCGAAATCAATTATTTTTTGGTCGAATTCAGTCTGCCTGAGCTCCGACGAAGTTGTGAACAATAAACTAGTATCGATTTCAATGAGTTTAAGAGTTTTTTGTTCGTATTTGAGATTTTTTGTCGATTTCAAATCCGTTCAAGTTGTAAAAATTTTATTTTCGATATTGAGTTGGTTTGTGGTTCATTGTTGAGGTTTGAGTTGAGGTTACCGGAAGCAAATTTTTATTTTATCGAGCAACACTTTTTGAAAGCTTCAAATTGAGGTCCATTTCTGATCTTTACTCTTTTTATTTCCTTGTTTATGATATCCAGTGTTATGGATTGAACGTTTGTGTATTATTTGATCTTTGATTGATGGGTGAAGATTCATTGTTGGTTCTGTTGATTATGTATGGTGTGATGAAATAGTATCTCGTTTGAGATTTGAAATCGATAATTTCAGAATGAAAGAGGGGTGGCAATTGAAAATTAACAAAGGTGAATATTGATTAGTTTGATTCATTGATGGTTATCTGATTTGGAATAAGCTCTGATTATGTTGTTCAACCCGATAGTGTCGTGTTTTAGGCCCAAAATCGATAGGCAAATTTTAGGTTTCCGGGAAGGCAACTTGTAGGATTCTATATCATTGATTGTGTGATTTTCTGTGTTGAATGATTTCTCCACTTTTATTACATTTCATCAAATATATTCATTTGCCAGGGAATACCCGAGGTCATATTGTACTTATTCACCGGGGAATGTCCCGAAGTATCATGTACACAAAGGAGGCTCGTGATCAAGGCCCGAGGCATTAGGTAAAGCAATGGAGCATACTTTAGGATTAGCCTAAGATAGAGTAGGTTTATATTTCCGCATTTTTTATTTATTTTGATTTGTAATAATTGGATTGGAATTAACTTTTTTGGATTTTTGTTTGTTTGGTTTTTTTGTGTTATGTATTTTGTGGTTTATTCATTTCATAGTATTAAATTAGCCGATATACTTCACGAAGCGACGTCGAACTACGGGATCGAGGGGTGCCTAACACCTTTCCCTCGGTCAACAGAATTCCTTAACCGAAATCTTTGTTTGCAAACCAGTTTAAAGAGAAATCATTTTGAAAAAGGATTTTCCAAAGGTGGCTTGGTACACCAAATTTATGCCAAGTAGCGACTCTGAGTTTGATTGTATAAAAAGTCCTTTTCAAAATAAGTTTTCATTTTTGTCACTTAATAATAAAATCTTTTAAACTTAAAATCTAATCTTTTTGGTTAAAAAAAAAAGGGTGTGACAGAATCCTTCCTAGGAGCGTTGCCGCATCTCTAGTATCTCAAGGCTCGGGAGCGTATACCGCATCTCCGAATATAAAGTATCTCAGAAGACTCAAATGAGTGCGCGAGAGAAAACAGTTTATATTGCAATTCCAATAATATCAAAGCAGTTAAACATGTAGGCAAATAACACATTTAGCCCAACAATATACAATATCAAAATTATATAAATCCAAATAAGTCAATATAAAAGCTCGAATTCTGGTTATCCCCAGCAGAGTCATCATCTGTTACACCTCTATTTTTTACCGAATCCAACCCCGCTAGGAAGTAGGTTTTAGAGAAAATGAGTTATTTCAATTAAAGCAATGTTTTAAAAATGGATTATTTATTTTACAGAGCCGTCACTTGGAATTGAGTTTGGGTGTCCCAAGTCACCTTATTGAATCCCTATTCAAAATAGAATTATTCTTAATTTTCGGTCTACAATCTAGAAATTCGGATAAGGAATTCTATTGACCGAGGGGAAGGTGTGAGGCACCCATCGAGTGTCGTAGTTCTAGCACGATCGCTTTAATGGCTTATGTCTGGCTTAAATTACTTTTTCTAAATTGTGTTAAAGCCTAAATTCACTCATTTTTACTATACCGAAAATAACTATCTACGTCTCTTATGTTAAACTAGTAACAATTAATTTTTGAAAAATATTTATCAAGATGCACTATTACGTCCTAAAATTATTTTTTAAATGTCTCAAAAAAAAAATGTGTACTCCACATTCTTAATAGAGATAAAATTTAATTGTTTTATATTTGCCTAATGTTTAAGAATCTTACCTACTCGAAGCATTACCTAACCTTAAAAATCAATTTGAATAAAATTCATTTAAGACTATTAATTAATTTACAAAAATAACTATCAAGATTTATTAATGACAAAGAATAAATAAATAAATAAATAAATAAATAATGATAATAATACAATAAAAATAATACAAAAAAACTGTTGTTTCATATTTCTCAGTTAATCAAACTGAAAGCACAGAAGACAAAGATACAACCACGCCGCCAAAAAAATGTGAACACGGCCAGAGCTATCGATTTTTCGGCGGAAAGGAAGAAAAGGGAAGGAGCTGGTAGGTTCCGGCGGTTGGAACCATCCATTTATGGTTGTTGGACGCTGGAAAAAGGGAAAGAGGGGAAGGCGGCAGTGGTGGCTACTGGAGGTGCGCATGCCGGCTACCAATTCCAGTGGGGAGAGATCTCCGGTGATTTAGTTGATTCCGACGGCTAGAATTTGCCATTTGTGGCTGTTGGACACCGATAAATAGGGAGAAGGATGTGACAGTGTTGGTTGGGGTTTTTCAGCGGCGGTTTGCTTATTTTAATGGGTTTGTCGGCGAGATCTATCGAGATTCGGAGGCGGCAGTGAATGTATGATTACCGATCGGTTTTGGGGTTGTTTTTCGGTGGCTTTTCGATTTGTTTTTCTCTTTTTTTTGAATTTTCACTGTTATCCAACCCCCTCTCGATTTTCACTATTTCTCTTCGATCTCTCCCACTCGTTTACTTTTTTGTTCAATCACGACTTTATTTTTTTCCCTATTTCTTCTCCTTCTGATTTCGTTGTGGGAGTGTGTGTTTTTCACTGGGTGTGTTGTGTGTGCATGAATAGAATATTGTGTGAAGTTATGAGAGTATGTGGATTTTTTTTTAGAATCTAGAGAATTTTTGTTTATGTGTTTGTTACTGTCAATGAAAAAATAATCCTTGATGTGTGTGTTTTGTGAGGCCTGTATATGTATAATATAAACATACAGTGTAAATATAAATGGTGTGTATATAATATTAGTGAATGATATATCCTCTTTTTTTTATTTATTTCTATTTTTCCTGTTTCTTCCTATTTTTTCCATTCTATGAAACCAAGTCATTATACATTTTACAAGAAAATCTCGACATTTAGGATCAAGTTCAACGAATAATCAATGATGATAGACATAAATTTAAATAATCATATACATAAACATAATATTACAACAATCATACATACTAAATAATTCAAGAAAATCATTGAAACAATTTTTATTTATGATGTAATTCACAACAGAATTCATAAAATAAAGTACTGAATTAAATAAGAACCTGTGTGATGATTTTAACTGATTACAGAAACAAAGCATTATTACCGGAAACTCGAACGGAAGTTTGAATTCAACTTCAACTTCACTCTTTTTTTTAATCTGTTGTTTTTTATTTTCACTCTAAGTTTTCTTTATCTCTGTCTGTGTCTGAGCAGTCAATGTATGTTGTTGTTGTTTTGTGTCTTGTCTGGTAGTGTGTATCTTATTGGGGAGGAGTAAGGAAGTTGTGCTAAAAAAGGGGAGAGGTTGAAGAGTTATGGGATTGTGGGGGGTGTATGGGTACTTTAGGTTTCCTCCTTTTTTAAAAAAAAAGAAGTAAATAACTAAACAAGTAATAGAAATAAAAAATTATTTAAAATATGATTCTATTTTTTATAGTTTTCAAAATTTTTAAAGCAGACTTTGTAAAATAAGATAAAATCAAAATACCTAATTTAGAACTAAAAATAATATACATATGTATATTAAACGTTAAAAATGACATAAAAGATTCGGTTGGGTAAAAAATTAGGTGTTTACATATGTAATATAGATATTTATCTTTTAAAAATAAAAAATAGAGATAGAAGAGTAAGAAAATAAAAAATAAATAGAAAAAGAAAAAAAATAAAAAATAAAAATCCGAAAAAAGAAGTGAAAAAGAAAAAAAAAAAGAAAAAGAAATAGAAGCTAGAAATAGAAGTGTAAAAGTAAAAGCAAAAAAAAAGAAATAAAAATAGAAAAAAAGAAGAAAACGAAAAAATATGAGAAAGGAAAAGATAAGAAAACGAAAAAAGAATTAAAAACAAAAAAAAAAGAAAAAAAAGAGAGAAATAGAAGAGAGAAAATAAAGTGGAAAGAAAAAATTGAAAAAGAACAAAGATATTAAAATTAAAATAAAACGATAAAAAAAAAAGATGAAAAAACTAACAAGAAAAAAAGAGATATAAGAGTGATATTTTGAAATTTTGAACATCACGAAGATAATAATCTTCATATTTGAGTTTGATTTGGATAAAAAATTTACTAATATAAATAAGAGTAATTTATGAAAAAAAATCTACTATTTTAAATACATGAGATAATTATTCCTTATTTAGCTCAACTGATTTGAGTAAAACAAGGACAATAAATCTTGTTGTATATGTATTTTAGTAGCAACACTTTTATAAAATACAAAATACAAGTTGTTATTTTAGTTAATTATGAAACAATTGCTATGAATTCCTAATTATGAGTTTAAGTTTGCTACTTATGAAATTTTCTCTTTTTTTAAAAGCTTATCCACATCTGGAGTTTATACCAAGCCAATACATTTATCATGCATGTCATGTATTTAAATTTAGAAATCATTATACTTAACTATAATTAGTTACATGTATTTTACTTTATTAAATTAGTAAATTACACAATCATGATAAATGATATTAATTTAGTGTAAATATGAATAAGTTTTAACGTTGTTGAATTGATTTTTAAAAAATAATGGGAATTTGAAAGTAATGAATAAGACTAAACCAGATCTATTTTTCCAAACATAAGTGAACTTTTAGCTATAACTTTTATAAGACCCATTAGAAATTTAAACTTAAAAACTACAAACATGTGAATATTTGAGTTTGCAATCGTGACAAGTTTATATACTTGGACGAAATTTTAATTACAATTAATTCTTTATACTTTTCGCGCATTGCGCGGATACTATACTGGTTACAATAACAATATCTTGCTTAAGATCCTAAATCGTATACGTTTTTCCTTTTTCTTATGCCATTGTCTCCAAGCTGTTCTAAATTCATAAGTTTGCCTGCAAATTTTTGATAAAATAAATCAATGTCAAAAAGAAAAAAGAAAAGAAAACTGTGTCGTATATATAATTTAATTTAAGAGATAGTATAATAATTTGATCAATATCATTTGATCCCTTGAAAAGAAAATCAATATCATTTGATCCCAGTAAACAATATCTTACAAGATGATAATTAGAGGACCAGGTCAATTGCTTACTTTGTCCAGGCACAACTGTCACACTCTGCATAGTTTTGTCTTCTAGTGTAACAACTGCGCAGGTGCACAACGTACCAAAGTGGACACCTAATCCAATCAAAATTCGATCATTCAATTCTACACTACTATAAATAGATAAGGATGCTCCTTCCTCAATAGTTTTTGCAATTCGAGGATTCAAGCGTGATGGCAAAAATCTTGATAGCTCAAGTTTAAATATTTCATACTGCTCACTGTGTTTGTGTTCTTGAGTTGAGTTTTGTAATTGATTCACTCTAAAGAATTAGAGTAAAGTTTTCATTTTGCTTTTAAGTTTCTTAGGTAGAGTTGAGGTTGTGCTGGTTAGAGTTAGAGTTGATTTTGATAGAGCTGTCAAGAGGAGATTGTAAAAGAGTTACTGCAATTTAGTGGAACTTAGAGTTGAGTTCTAATAGAGTCTGTAATCATGATTGATTCTGAGTATAGTGAAGTTTGAGAACCTGTGAGTGCAGGTCATACTTTTCCTTCCTGGAGCAAGGAGGTTTTCACATAAGAACGCTGAGTTGATTTATTTACTGCATTTTTGTGTGTTACTATCTTATTATCATATATTTTACTTTGGGGACCTGATCCCTTACATTTTGTTTGGATGGTGGTTTGTCATGGTTTCATAATGTACGGTACTGTATGGTATGATATTGTACTGTACAATATAGTACCATACAATGTTTGGATGGACTGTATCGTTCACTGCTGTTTAATAACAGGTTTATCATTTGATTTGATGGTATGATACTGTATCGTAATAGGTAAATTTATGAAAATGTCTTTAATTATTATAAATGTTAAATTTATCAATAATTGTTAATAAAATAATTTTCTTCCTGCTAATTTGTCAAAAATTATGTCATATAAATATATTAAGTTGTTAAATTCATGTAAATTGTAAGAAAATCAATACAAGAGTAGATCAAAGTAAATGTAATTGAATTCCATTTTTATAATAATAAATTTCATTTTCTTTTGGTGTTTTGAAACGTGACCATCAATGACAAGTACAAAGTTTGAATGCATCTTTTGTGTATGTTACGAGTGTGTTCGGTATGAAATATACAAACAAAATTCTAGGAAAATAAATTATTTCTTACATATTTTATTGTGTTCGTTACACAAATAAAAAATATTTTTTATAAATCTTTATATATATTTAACGCAAAACAATGAGAATGAACTTATGAATTATTTGTTAAAAAAATATTTAGGGGTGGGGTAGTGGAGTGGGGGATCGAGGGTAGGGGTAAGAATTCTTTTTTGAATTTTTTAAAAATAGATTAAAAAAAATATTTTTTATGGGTAGGTGCCGGGGAGAGGGGGGTGCTGGTAAGAGGTGGTGGTGGGTAATAATTTTTTTTAAACCTTTTAAAAAGTAAAAAAAATATTTTCGGGAGAGGGACTGGTAAGTGGTGGGGGAAGGGGAAGGGTGGGGTAAGAAAAAGTTTTTGAATTTTTTTTAAAAATAATTTTTTAAAAAAAGTTGGAGTGGGAGGTTGGTAAGGGTGGGGTCGAGGTCAAGGTAGGGGGTAGGACAAGAAAAAAGTTCAAAATTTTTCTAAAAAATATTTTTAAAAATTAATTTCTTTCTGGGCGAGGCAGGGGGTAGGAGGTGGAGTTAAATAATATACAGTAAAAGATAAAATAAGATTATATAATATTAAATAAGAGAATAATTGAAAAAAAAAAAAAGCAAACCATGGGGTACCGCCAAATCGGTGGTTACATAAAGTAAGGGTTGATAACCATGAAATTAGTCATACCATACCATATATTTTAAGAAACAATCAAAACAAATATAGTTATCTTAGTAACCATACCACACTATACCATGAAAAACTACCATTCAAACAATGTGTTAGTAGTGGTGTACTGCATTTCAACAACATTAGTATACTAGAGGTTTTAGATACTCCCTCCGTTTAAAAAGGAATGACCTACTTTGACTTGGTATAAAGTTTAAGAAAATAAAGAAGACTTTTGAATCTTGTGGCCTTAAATTAAAGTAGTGTCAAATGTATCAAAATGTCCTTTAATCTTGTGGTCGTAAACATGTCAGGTGGAAAGTTGAAATTAAAGTATTGTCAAAAAAAGAAAAGGATCATTCTTTTTTAAATGAATTAAAAAGGAAAGTAGGTAATTCTTTTTTAAACGAAGGGAGTAATATATATGTGATACGTCACACATGAATTGCGGAAAGATTCTTAAGGTGGTCTATAATGGGCATAGGCTATTTTTTCTCTTTAATTTTTGAGTTCGGTACTAAAAAAACTTCCGTATAATATCAAATCCAGCTCTTTTTTTTTCTAAGAGTTAACTATTGATAAGTCAATTTTCTACACCATCTTCCATTAGTTATAGTTCTTTTATGGACTTCTAGAAACACTTCATAGCCCTGTTTAGTCTGTACGTACTTTCTTTGCTCTCCACTATTCAATCTGTGGAGTTTGTATTTTTTTTAGTTTTTAATTTTTAGCTTCGATTGGGACAGCTCCTTGACATGTTGAGCCACTATATTCTTTCTGGATGACACGCCAAAGATATACAGGAGAATGGAGGAAAAAAACCCGCTTTGTCTATGACGACTCTAAAATGTATTTTTCTTTATATAGAGAGAGAGATTTTGAATCCATGAACACTAGGTTAGACGTTGGCTCATTGATTTAGGAAATTCACTTGGAGGTTTCACTTGCTCAAACTTTGGTTCAATTTAGCCCATCAAACATGCAACAGTTTGTAAGCTTGTCCGAACCTTATATTCCAGCGTTTCCAAAGGCAAGTAGCGACCTCGGTGCTAGAGATTCAGTGCACCACCAATGTTGGCTAATTCCGGGATGATTTACAACAAGAGAAAATTATCTCATATAGTATTATTAGATTCAAAATTATAAATTTTAGCAACATTTTTAGATAATTGCATTAATAGCAATTTCATTGCAAGTTATAGCAACTTATTAAAATATATATTATTTTTATTGTATTTTCAAAATTCATTTTTTAATTATATAATTTAAAATCAATTTCATATTTATAGGATTGTAATCAATATTCCTCTTAAATAGTGTATTAATAATTATGGTAAATATATATTATATTTTATTTAAAAGATTGCACACTTTTATCAGATAACTTTATTGAAAGAAGAAGTGCATTATGACATAAAAAGCTTTTTAATTCTCCAACAAAAATTCAGAAGCACTTTTCTCTTTCTCCATTCACATACTCAACCTTCAAAATTTTATTAAAACTCAGTTCTCCATTAACGTACTCAAGATTTTTCTTGAAAAAAAAATGGGGCTCCAATATTCATCTTTTTCGCGTAAAAACCCAATATTGATCTATTTGGGTTTTTTCATTCTCCATTAGGATAGATATTTATATCATAACCCCAAATTTGTCATGTCTAAACCCAAATTTGATTCTACTCCTTCGCGTAGAAGTCCTCGAATAATCGAGAATACTAGCGTTCATTTGATTTAGGTTGTTTCACTCCATCACTTCTATCTAAGTGTACAAAAAATTATTGAAAGTGAGTCTTACAACAAGAATCAAAATCAGTGCTTGCCCGATAAAATTGAAGTTCCGTTTGTTGATGAACCATCGAAGAAGCTCAATTTGAACATGCATATTGAGAAAAATCTCAACAAAAAGGTTGTTATTCCTCAAGATAAGATGAATTATAAGAGAAAGAATATGGTTAGTGAACAAGTTTCAGACTCTGATTTTGAGGATGGAATTTCATTACTCAAACCAAAAAATTCAAGTGTGGAGGCATACATAGACATAGATATTGTATTTTAATGTAATTATTTGGTTATTACTGTATGTTTTTCTAAGATTGTTGGTATGAACAAAGTTTAGTTTTTGTATTTAAGTAGTATTTATATAATGTTATGCTACTTCAACATTTGTTTCACATTTTACATCGTTGAATGAAGTTGGTATGAACTAAATTGCATCAGATGATATTAAATTTGATATCAACTACATCAAATTTTACATTTTTCGATTATGCAATTAGTAACATTTGACATGAATATTGCATTTTCGATTTTAAAATTAGTAACATTTCGATTCTTTCAAATTATACTCTAAATATATGCATACATATATTACATGTCATACACACATATTCTGACCTTCATACCTATTTGAAATAGTTCTCATATATATTAACATGCACAAGACATAGACACAAACATTTAGTGATATGCACAATTGAATGTCATATGTACTTATATATTATATGTATGTAAGTGTATGTATAGTGATACATAAGATATATACTTAACATAAGTCAAACAAACGGTCGTCTCTTTGGTGGAATAATTGTATGCCGAATGTATGTTATTTGTATATTCAATCTATCACTAGATATACAATAATATACACATGCAAAATGCATGTAACCACATAATTATATGTGTTGTAAATATCATTCTTATATTTTTACTATATATATGTGACAAGGTAATTTGTATGTTTTATGCATATAACTGGTGTGTTTACTATGTTTATTTATGTTTTGTTAAAACACTATTGCTAGTTTTATGATTTCTTAAAATCGAGTAATTAAGGCCCTAATTTTGCATCTCTAAGTAAAATTTTCCTTCTTTTTTCTTTCAATCCTAGAGCCCTCAAATCAGTCAACCAAATTCAATGGCTTGCTAATGATTTACAATATGTGTATTACAAAATCATGCACTCCTAATTGGAAACTGAATCTTCTAAATGCTCACATTCAGTATTCATAATTACAAAAATTGATATACCAAAATTTTGTTATCTAATTTTTATAATCTGTAAATTTTATGTGTACTTGATGAACATTAATAAATAAAACAAAGAAACAGAGAAGAAGATGTAGAGAAGAAAAAGACGAGAGATTAGAGGAGAGATTAGAGTGTGAATTTTTTTATTTACTTCATTCAATCAGGAAGAGACAATAATTTATTTATAGAACCGTTTTTATGTTAATCAATTTAGAACAAAACTGCTTCAGAGAAGATTAATGGATGATTGATATCTGTCATAACTGTAATCCCCCTTTTATGGGTACTAGTTTAGATGTACGCGATTCGCATGTGTACCTCACTATAATGAGTTTAAACGTTACACTAAATATGATAATTAAATAATAAAAAAATTTATTTAATTAGTTATATAGTAATTGTAAATATCTAAGATACAAATAAGGTAGGTAAAAAAATACATTGATAACTCCTTAAATTACGGTTGGTGTCTTAGAAAGAGAAAAATAATCATAATATTTTGTATGGCTCAAAACTTTGATCATCAATTGTCTATATTATCATCATCATCATTCATCTTCAAGATACCTGCAAAATTGGGTGAAAAAGAAACCTGCAAAAGCAATGCATCAAAGTAAATCAAATATTACAAAAATATATTTCTTAACGACAAAGAATCATTTAAGAACAAAAATAAATAAATCTTATTCTGTATGTTCATATTAGATATTATTATATTGTTATAGAAGAATTCTCAATTTATGAAAGTTTAAAATATTATTCTTTAGTAAAAAAATTATCTAAATATGATAGATTTTTACTTTTTTACTTTTTTCATAAATTATTTATCAATATTAGAATTTTCTAAATTTCAAATAAACTAAACTAAAACAAATATTAGATTTTTTTAAAGATGTCTGTTGAACCTTTTTAAAATTTTGGTAGACTTTTGCTTCCCTATTATTTAATATAAGATAGAGTTCATGTTCTTTTGTTTTAAACAAAATTAATATAATATACATAAATTCTTTCACACTTTAATATAATATAGATAGATATAGATTTGTAATGAAATTCAAGTGATTAAGTCAAGAATAGTTTAAATACACAGTCAATTAACTGCACCATTTTTAGTTGTTCTTTTTGCACCATCACTAATTATAATTACTTATCCAAATTCCTCTCCAAATATCAAGCAAGATTATGGGTGCCAAGGAAAAAAATCAACATGCATGAGACTTAATATTATTAAAACAAAAGAGTTCGGATAATGTTATCGGTGCAAAATTTTAACAATAAATATAATGTCGAGAATCAAATTTAAAAGCTCAGATGTATTTATGAATGCTTGCAAACTAATACTCAAATTTGAAACTTGAAACTAAGTAAAGATGATTATTAAAAAAGTCAGAAATCTGTAATAATTTAATAATCGAAGTTTAAAGTCCTCATCTTGATCTTACGTACTATAATTCAATTGCTATATATTGCAAAGTAAAAGTATCACTTCCTGCTTTTTAAATATATGTTGAACAATTGATGAGACCTTTTAAAAAATGAATGAATAAATTTTTTAAATAAAATAATAGTATCTAATTAATTGCTGAAAAATAATTTCGAAGGATCATACAAATGGATTTTGGCATATTACGCTTGTTTCATCCGTTGATTGCAAAAATAAATATCTATACATATAAAACAACTCAATTACTATAAAAACTTGTTAACTCTATGTTATTCTATGTAATGAATTTATTATCAATCCAAAGACACAATTAAAAACATAATGATAAAGAAACGAAAAAAATTAAAGGACAAAATAACTATTTCTACGTACCTTTTATTTACGTAATGATTTAATCACCGCATAGAAGAACTCCTTTTATGAAAGGAGTATTCATAAACTAAAAAAGAACTTAATTTTATACTCCTATATAATTTGTATTAGAATATCATCCATTGATTGTCAAAGAGAATAGAGGACTCCTATGTATAATAAAAAGGACTCTCATGTTAATTTTTATTTAGCATAAAATTATTTCCTGCGACAGTTTTTTATTTACAAAAAACAAAGTAATTTTTATTTTTCTAAAAATATAATTCTATGATAGTTGGTCAAAAGTAATAACAGTTTGTATTTTTTAAAAGTAAGACAATATATTAGGACTCTACTGAATGTATAATTGTTACCATAGTGTTTTAGTTTGTTAAAAGTAATGAAAACTTTTAAATTTTGCCAAATATACTCCTACGTTTTTCTTTTGCCAAAAAAATAAGGCAATGTTTGTTAGGACTCCTATTATATGTCTAGTTTATAAAAAATAAAGAAAAGTTTTTATTTTTCAAATATAATAAAAACTAGTGAAATGACAATTTTGTCTATTATGAATTCTTTTAATGAAGGGCAAAAGGCTCAAATAACATTTTTAACATCCTTCACACTTATAATAGATTATATAGATATATAGATAGATATAGATTATAGATTATAGATAAGAATATTAGTAAAGATTCTACTCCAAAGTTATTGCTCGTGTGAAGGAAAAAAAGAGAGTAGATTCCTACTTCTAAAACTAGTCCTAATCTTTATAGTGAGCATAATTATAATAAGATACAATTTTTATTTAAGGTAAACTATAATTGATTAAAATTATCTCTTATCATATATTTTAGGACTTTTAATTTAAGAAAAAATATTACCATATATTTTAAACTCCTGATCCCATTTATTTTAGGAGATAATATTATAAATATAACTAAATAATAATTTAAGAAAATAGTGAAAAGACGACTTTGTCTAAAGGAGAAACTTTTAATGAAAGGCAAAAAGTTCGAATCACTTTTCTAAGGATCTTCACACTTTTAATATATTATAGATTATAGATATAGATATAGACTATAGGTTATAACTGTAATATATTTTTCATATATTGAAATTATTTTTTATTATTTTTAATCATTAAAAAAATGTTTTTCTTTTCCTTTTATAAATGATTTTTTTGTATAACTTTCAAAGTTGAAAGTACTGTTATAACTTGCAATTTTCTATCTAAGGAATGTTATTTACGTTTTTTCCCCTTACAACAATGACGAAAGTAGGTGATTGTCAAATTTAATATGTATTGTCTTAAAAATAACACTTTTGTTTTGACCTTAATAAAGGTTTACATATGGGACAAGCGAGATCAAAAGTTCACGATTATCCATTTTAAAGATCATCTAATGTAATTTCCTGAGCCGTACACACCCCATCTTTCTATGAATCCGAGACTCTAAATGGGCCTCCATCCTCAGAATATATCTCCACAGTAACAATTAATAAATCTTAAAGCACATATATATCCCTGACAAAATTTAATGGGATAGGTCCAAGAATACTCTAGCTTGACAAAAACATGCCCAACTTAAGTGATGGCTGACCATTTTTTCCCAGATATTTAACTAGCACTACTAAAAAAAGGGAAAAACCAACCACAAAAATCGACTACATGTGGTCGGTTTTCCCCAATTTTCGATCACAAAATCGATCAAAATGTGTGATCGGTAAAGTAGTGATAGGTTTTTAAAAAACGACCACAAGTGGTCGGTTTTTTCTAAAATATATATATAGTTTTAAAATTTATTATTATTTTATTAAAATTTAAAAAAATAATTTTAGGAAAAAAAATCAATCACAAATGGTCGGTTTTTTATTAAATTAATTAGTTAATTTTAATATTAAACCGACCACTTATGGTCGGTTTTCTGGAAATAAAAATTAAAAAATCGACCACTTGTGGTCAATTTTTCTGAAAAAATTTTAAAAAATACAAATCAAAATCGAAATACAGCATGCAACAACAACAATCCAATAGAGCCGTACCCAAATCAAATACATCAGGAATAACAACCAAAAACCAAATGTAAATACTTCCAAAAGTGTACAACACATACAAAATGTCCAACAAAAGTTAGTATGAAAAAACTACAACAATAGATTCAAACAACAAAATTTCTAAATTCAAAGTAGAACACATACAAAAATGAAAAAACTAAAAGTCATCATCATCGAATTCGTCCTCGTCTTCCATATCATCATCCTTACTGAAATCATCCAGGGGGCCTAGACCTTTTGCAGCCGGAACTGCATCACCAGGACACGGAGGAATAACCCCCGCAGTCTGAATGAAAGAGCTGAACTGCAGCTGCAGCATCTTGATTTGTGATGCTGTTGCCATCTCCGTCTTCTTCTGCCTCTCTCTCTGTTCAGCAAACCTCTCTATCTATTCAGCAAGCTCTTCAGTGAGTTGAGAAATCGTATTTTGTAGTCTTTTAATGGTTTCTCTATCAACTGAAGATCTAGAGTATGTAGCGCCGAACGAACACCTAATATTATCGCCAAAAAAATTTGTGTGGTATCCGTAGAAATGGACTCTATTTGCAGGACCTGCAGCTTTTGTCCATAACTCCTCCTATACATGTTGTAGTATTGGGTCACCCTGACTTTCAGGAGGCTGACTACTACGATACTCACCAACAACACACATATATTCGTCCTATATTCAAAGTAAAGTTAATACTAAAAGTAAGAAAATATTAAAGTAGTTATAATTGAATAATATCAACTTTGATAAAAAGATTCATAAATTCAAAATTTATTTCTTACGTGGACAGCTTTTGCACGAGCTTCAACCCAGACATCTTCATCATTCGGGTTCTTTTTCTTTTTCAGATGAGTCTGCTCGAATAGCTCATCAGTTGGTATTTTTCTACCCTTTTCTTTTTCCTGCATATGAAAAAATTATCAATGTTCAAATAATAAAAAAATTTAAATAGAAACAAACAATTAAAACTGTAAAAGTTACATACCATTTTTCCTTCACAGCAAGAATAATTTTGGCACCCGCAGTATGTAGGGAGCCGCCCTTGGATGATGCCCGGTATTTCTTTCCTTTTTCACTCAACAATTGGTATTATGCGTTACTCCAATGGCGAAGGTACAGTTTCCATGCGGCTTCAAGAATCTACTTAGGTTTTACCAATTTCTTTCGGGTATAGTCCAAGAGATCTTTAAATCTGGCTCTACATCTTATGAAAAAGTTCTTCTTTATAAGAAATGTATTTGAATCATTCCACCAGTAAAATTTCTAAAATAAAAATATACTATTCAATCTTTTGTTCTAACAAAGTGCTAATAAGTAGTCGATAAGTTAAATCCTTACCTTAAATTCTTCAAACATTCTATTCCTGTCAAGTTCTGGAACCTTTTGACAGCTGGTCTAGTAGCCGTTGAAATGCTGAGTAGTGCATATTAGCGCTTTTTGTCCAACTCCAGCATCCGTCCTAAACCTACAAAACAAGATCAAACAGTAATTTCATAGAGCATAATAATATAGTAATGAAAAATGAGTAACGTTATTATATTTAGAAATCTTACTCTCTTGGAACTGGAACAAGATAAATCCTCCTATAATCATCTCTGTCTCTTGACTGCCTAGTAAATGATGGTGGATACACTGGCGCAGGTGGATTTGAAGCACCAGATGGAGTGCCTTCAAGCTGAAGATTTGACAACCCAATAGATCCAGCCGAATCACTGTATGAAGCTGCGTGACTACTGTAGGAGGGTATCGATGATGGTAGATGTCTGGAGGATCCAGCGGTCGTCCGATAGTACTGTGCTGGCGGTGGCACGGTCATAGGAGCAGAATGAGTCGGTGTAGACCCATATAGTGGACCCATATGCGTAGGAGTAGGTATCGAATCGTCGGACGACCTAGAATATGAGGGTCGTGCTGTCGCGTCAGAAAATCAACCCTCAGATATATGAATACCTGTCGGTCATCTATAAGGCGAAGGTTGTTTATTCTTTTTTGGTTTCATAATATCAACTTTTCCTTTACCTTTATCACCTCTGCCTAACATCTAAATTATGTTAAGTTAACAAGTAGTTAGTTCTTATAAAATGAATGTATAAGAAAACATTCCAAGTAAATAATTTCAAGTTACTAATTCACATTTCAAATCGCTCCAACAATACGACATATAGACAATTTTTTTTTTATTACTATATAAATCATGGAAAAGTGGAAACAACAAACTTTAACAGTATATTACATATCAATCTTAAGCAAGAAATATAAAGGTAAATATATAGTACAAAGCATAAAGACATCAATAAATAATAAATACAACCTACACAACTAATCCTCCTCTTTTGAAGACTCTTCACTAAACCATTCACCCTCTTCGGAGGTTTTCTCATCTCCTACCCACTCAGTCTCTTCTTCCGTAATATTAACTTCTTCAAATATATTTTTCGGGTGATTCAAACCGTCCACTAGCTGGTGATCAATCTGCATTTCATTTTGATATGCAGTCTCCAACACATTCTCAACTTTCACTCGGCCTATAGACTTTGTTTTAATTACAACCCACCAATCAAACTTGTCATTGCGCAATGGATAAGGAGCATAATACACTTGTTTAGTATTTTGTGCTAGAACAAATAGATCGTAAATAGGATATGGGCTATTGTGCTTTACTTCAATGATGTTATTATCCCTATATACTCTTGTGCCTCTTGTGCTTGGATCAAACCACTTATATCAAAAGAGAATAATTTTTTTTATTAGGAAATCAGCATACTCTAGTTCTAAGATCTCGTGTATGATGCCAAAGTAATCAACATCATCATCACCCTTAACCCAAACACCACTATTATTTATTTTCCTTGTATTGGAGTGTTTTTCGGTGGAAAATTTAAACCTATTTACTTTGTATTGGGACATTGCATTAGCTTCAACTGGACCCAAAGAAATATTTCTCAAGAGCTGATCGTATGCGGCTGCATTTGGTGAATGGTGTACCTAAAAGTATTATACATATATATATATTTTAGTTGAGGAATGTGTAAATGTTTAAACTTTGTAGAAATATCAATACACTTAAGAACCTTATTTTTAAAATTTTCGTGGAATTGAGTCTTAAATGAACTGAACATCCAACCTGGGAAACACAATTAGTTTCTTTAAGGGAATGAGTAAACAAATAAGATATGTTAAAATTTTAATCTCCTTACTTCAGAAAAGGCTCAATTTTCGGGCAATTCAGTATGACATACAAAGTTGCTGATTTTTGCTTTGTGGGAGTGAGCTGACCAGGTATGGTCTTTTTAGCCTTACAATCAGATTGATTGAAAATTAATATTGGTTGTAAATGAGGCTCATTCACATCGTCTTGATGACGATTCGGTTGGTTTCTTGAACAAGCAACTTCATCACGAAAGTAGTATGAACAAAATTGAGAAGTTTCTCTCGCAAGATATGCCTCAACTATAGATCCTTCAAGCCTATGTTTATTTTTAGGAATCTTTTTTAATTTTCCAATTGTCCGGTACAATCTTAAGGCTAGATGTTTACTATATTTAATAAAGATATATATGAATTTAAATATGTTGCAAATGCTTGCTGTTCGAATGGATGCATCCACCTAGTTTGAACTGAACCGCCTAGCCGAGCTTCGTGCACAAGGTGAATGGGAAGATGTTCTATCACATCGAAGAACACTGGCGGGAAAATATTCTCCAGCTTGTTGGTGATAATAACAATATTACTTTCCATTCGCGTCAGATTTTCTTCTTTTAATGTGGTGGCACATAAGTCTTTGAAGAACAAACTGATCTCTGCTATTGGTTTCCATATGTTTTCAGGTAAACCAATAAAAGCAATTGGAAGTAATTGTTCCATGAAAATATGACAATTATGGCTTTTCATTCCATGCAAGATTCCTTGTGTCATATCAACCCTCTTTCCTAAATTTGAGGCATATCCATCTGGCATCTTCAAACTTTGAACCCACTCACTTATTGACGCTTTTGGTCCAACTTGAATGTAAAACTAGCCTTGGGCTTAAGAACATTGTCGTTGGGCCCCTGCTGTAAGTATAATTCTTTGCAGTTGCAATATTCTGGTAAGTCAAGTCTGGCCTTAGGATAATCCTTTATTTTGCTGGTGACATCCATAACTGTGTTGAACAAGTTGTCAAAATAGTTCTTCTCGGTATGCATGACATCAACATTATTTGGCGGTAAATTATCTGGCCAATATTCTAACTCCCAAAATATACTTTGCTTAGTCCATTTATGCGAAACGCCATATCCATCAAGCCTGTACAATCGTTCCTCGCTAGCTTTAGGCAAATCCTGAACTATTTCCTAGACGTCATGACCAGACAGCCTTGGAGATAAACCATCATGTTCTCTTCTATTCCTTCTGAATGCATTCTTGAGTCTCCTAAATTCATGATCAAGTGGCAAGAAATAACGATGACAATCAAACCATGATTTTTTCCTGCCATGTCTCAATGTGAAAGATTTTGTTTTTTTCCATGCAGTATGGATAAGCCAGCTTTCCAGCTGTCATCCACCCATACAATATTTCATAAGCAGGAAAAGCATTAACAGTCCACATTAGATATGCACGCAAATTGAAATTCTGTTTAAGAGAGATGTCCCAAGTTTCAACCCTTTTATACCATAAAATTTAAAGTTTATCAATCAAAGGTTGCAAGTAGACATCTATTCCGCTTTTTGGATTACGCAGGCCAAGAATAACACAATTCAGAAATATATAGGGACTAGTCATCAACAGTTCAGGAGGAAGATTATAAGGAGTGATAAATACAGGACAACATGAATATGGTGCACCACCAACTGAAAAAGGAGAGAACCCATCCGCACATAATCCCAATCGAATATTTCGTGGCTCAGCTATAAAATCTGGATAAGTCGCATCAAAATGCTTCCAAGCGTCTTCATCAGATGGATGACACATAACACCAGTAGGCCTTTTATTTTCACTATGCTATCTCATATGAGAAGCTGAGTTGTTTGAAGCATATAACCTCTTCAACCTTGGTATAAGAGGTAAATAATGCATCGCCTTAATAGCAATTTTATTTCCAGTAGAACCACGCGAGTGCTGACAAAACTTACAGAACTCTAGCTTAGCATCTTCCTTAAAGTATAACATGCAGCCATTTTCACAACAATTAATTCTAACCGATGAGAGACCTAACTTTGACACCAATCTTTTTGCCTTATAGAAAGAATCAGGAACCTCCAAGCCGGGGTCAACTAACTCTTTAATAAGGTCTATCATTGAGTCCATTCCTCCTTCAGCAATATTCCAGTCAAATTTAATACTTAATAATCTAACAGCAACAGACAAACGAGAGTACGAACACCCATCAAACAAAGGATGACTAGTAGCATACAATTCTTTGTAGAAATTGCCCGCTTCGCTATTAGGAACATCTCCAACATTTTTTCTAAAGTCAACCCCGTGTTGCATCCCAAAAGCATCATGCATCATTTCTGTCATTCTAGTATCTTGATATTCATTATGCCCTGCAGACCTACTACTTTCTCCAACAATAAAGTTATTTTCCGCAACATCCCCATGAATACCACGCAATCTTAAAAAGTCATCGTGAAACCCCTTTTTATAAAGATGTTCCTTTACATTTTCTTCACTTACAAGATTTATACCATCAAATCTAATACAAGGACAACGAATAACCCGATAACGTGTCCACATATCAAGTGTCTTAGCATTTTCAACAAATCTTTTGACACCTTCAATAAATTCCTCCCTAATATCCATTCTATTATCATTGTTCCGTTGATATATCCAGTTATAATCAGGTTTCATCTATGCAATCAATCAGATTCAACTAATTAGATCAAGTCACAAAAATTTAATTATTTTCAAGAAAGTAAGTCACCTACCAAACCACATTCAAAATAATAAAATCCTCTTTAAAGTCCCTACACGTAACTATTTTTAACCAACTAAGTCACCTATCAAACCACATTCAAAACAAAAAAAATCCCTTTAAAGTCCCTAAACTTAACCATTTTGAAGCAACTAAGTCACCTACCAAACCACATTCAAAACAAAAAAGTCCCCTTTAAAGTCCCTAAACTTAACCATTTTCAAGCAACTAAGTCACCTACCAAACCACATTCACAACAAAAAAATCTCCTTTAAAGTCCCTACACTTAACCATTTTCAAGTAACTAAGTATCAAAACAAAACCACATTCAAAACAAAACAATCTCCTTTAAAGTTCCTAAACTTAACCATATTCAAGTGACTAAGTCACCTACCAAACCACATTCAAAATAAAAAAAATCTCCTTTAAAGTTCGTACACTTAACCAATTTCAACCAACTAAGTATCAAAACAAAACCACATTCAAAACACAAAATCCCCTTCAAAGTCCCTAGACTTAACCATTTTCAACCAACTAAGTCACCTACCAAACCACATTCAAAACAAAAAATCCCCTTTAAAGTTCCTACACTTAAACCATTTTCAAGTGACTAAGTCACCAACCAAATCACATTCAAAACAAAAAATCCCCTTTAAAGTTCCTACACTTAACCATATTCAAGTGACTAAGTCACCAAACAAACGACATTCAAAACAAAAAAATTCTCTTTAAAGTTCCTACACTTAACCATATTCAAGTGATTAAGTCACTAAACAAACGGCATACAAAACAAAAAAATCCCCTTCAAAGTCCCTACACTTAACCGTTTTCAACTAACTAAGTCACCTACCAAACCACATTCAAAACAAAAAAATCTCCTTTAAAGTCCCTACACTTAATCGTTTTCAACCAACTAAGTCACCTACCAAACCACATTAAAAAATAAATTCCTATAAAGTTCGTACACTTAACCATTTTCAAGTGACTAAGTATCAAAACAAAACCACATTCAAGAAACAAGCAACAACAAGACCTATAAGACGTCAACAACAATGCTAGTGAATCGAACAACACACGGCTTCACTAGACTTCAATGTAAAAAATAACAAGAAGATAACAACAACGCTAGTGAATCGAAAAAGGTCGCACACGGCTTAACTAGACTTCAATATGAAAAATAAAAAGAAGATAACAACAATAGTGAATCGAGAGAAATTAACTTACCTTTACTTGGCGTAAATTAAAGTGAAAGAGATAACCGATCACCGAATCAAGAACCTAAAAAAATCAAGACAAAATATTCCAACTTTGAGTGATTTAGCAAAACTAATATCAAAAACAACAAGCTAAAGTGCTAAACCATAAAAGTAAATCCATTCACTTTAAAGACAACAAGTTAAACCCTCATCAAAAACAACAAGCTAAATCATAAAATCTATTCAAGAATCTTACAAAATCACAATTAAAGATTCCAACTTTGAGGATTTATACAATCAATAACTTCAATCAAGCAAAAGTCATATCTAAAACAAGAAGCTAAACAAGCAAAACTAGTTCAAACAATTATGTGTATAGCTCTAAAATTCCACAAATAACTAAACAAAATTCGAGCTTCAAACGAGCTTAAAAAAACTAGTTCAAACTAACCTAATCTTCACCATTATAAATTTCACAATTATATAAATTAGTACACCTATAAATCAACCTCAAAATGCAAAAATTTCACAAAATACAACAAAATTCATACCTGAGATGAGCTGTGGCCGGAGCACTCGCCGGAGAAGTGGGTTTTGCGATTGGAAAAATTAATTTGGGTGTGTTTAGGGTATTTTTGTGTGTGTGCGTGATTTTTGTGTGTGTGTGTGTGTTTGTGTGTTTTGGTGTTTAGGTCGACTTTAGGAAATATTTTAGGTCGGGTCATGTGGGGATGGGGTCGGGTAGGAGTTATATAATTAGAATATTTTTTTATTATTGTTTTGTTGAAAACCGACCACAAGCTGGACCACATGTGGTCGGTTTTTATAAAAAATTTCAGAAACCGACCACATGTGGTCATTTTTTAACAAAATAATAAAAAAATATTTTAATTTCTACAATTAATAAATTAAAATTAATTTTAAATAAATTAATTTTTTAATAAATTCTATAATATTTATAACAATAACATCAGTAGTATATTTCCTCAATCATATAATAATATCAACGAATAAAATAATTTACGATAAATTTTTAGTTAATTAGATTTTAATTACGATATTATATATATATATGTATACATATATATATATATATATATATATATATATATATATATATATA
Source organism: Capsicum baccatum var. pendulum (assembly GCA_030864225.1). Classification (NCBI taxonomy): domain Eukaryota; kingdom Viridiplantae; phylum Streptophyta; class Magnoliopsida; order Solanales; family Solanaceae; genus Capsicum; species Capsicum baccatum. The sequence goes on along the minus strand of CM061553.1, from coordinate 39,478,235 downwards.
TATATATATATATACCTCTTAATAGAATATGTTAATCAATAAATTATTGATTACTTGTCTTACGTTATTACAACTTCAACAATATATGCGTATCTACATATTGATACTAAATAGTATATCTATTTCCTCAATAGTATGATATCAATGTATTATTCAAATATTTTGATATATAGATTCAGTTTTCGAGCTTTTGATTACTGCATACGTCACTACACGAGATGTACATATATATATAAATATATTCAATTGTCCATCAACTTTCAAATAAGTACTATAAACATCACGATTTTAATATCATAATTAAATGCTAACTAATCAAAAATTTATCATAAATTACAAAATTCATTGATATATATATATATATGTGTGTGTGTGTGTGTGTGTGTGTGTGTGTGTATGTATATACCTCGTAATACAATATGTTAATCAATAAAATATTGATTACTTGTCTTACGTTATTATAACTTCAACAATAGACGCGTATCTACATATTCACACTAAATAGTATATCTATTTCCTCAATAGTATGATATCAATGTATTATTCAAAATATTTTGAAATATATATTCAGTTATCGAGCTTTCGATTACTGTATACGACAATACACGAGATATATATATATATACATATATTCATTTGTCTATCCACTTTCAAATAAGTATATAAACATCACATACATATACACATATATAAACATCAAATAAGTATATAAACATCACACACAATTGTCGAATACTGCATACGTCACTACACGAGATATACATATATATACATATATATATATACACCTATACATACACACACATATATACACTATCGACTATATCATGTTCTAAATATGTACTTTATATATCACATACGTACACAAGTATATTATCCAATAATATAATGCGATGTGTTTCATATACATACTCAGATGAGTCATTGATTAATTATATTTGATTAGCTTAATATACTAGGTTTTGACTAAATCGTTCATCAATCGATCACTACATGATATGTGTGTGTGTGTGTGTTTATATATAAAGATATTTATATATATGAACTCTTGAATGTGTGTGTATATATATATATCACATCCACAAGTGTATTACCTTATAACAAAACACGTTCATTATATTCTGATGAATTATCGGTTATATATTACATTATTACGACTGAAATAGTAACATAATATCATTATCTCAACGGTATGATAAATATATATATATATATATATACACACACACATATTCATTATACAAATTATGCATGTTTAACATCATTTAAAGTATATACGAAGGAAAATATTATGTTTTGAAACATAAGTAAAAGATAAAGATTATGTTTAACGTAATTTGTTTATTTTATTTGATATATTTTTAAGTGCAATTTTTTCAAAAATTTAAAGATGATTGATTTTTATTATTATTAAACTGATTATCCACTACGTGTGATCAATGTAATTTTAAAAAATTATTATACTGATTAAGAATAATTCTTTTTTATGAAACTAATATATATATTTGATTACATATATATAGTTATTGATTACATATAAAGATTATGTTTAAAAGTATTTTCTTTTCTTTTTTTAAATTAAAAACCGACTACTAGTTGTTGGTTTTTCTAAAAATAAAACAAAAAATAATTTTTATAAACCGACCACAAGTGGTCGATTTTTAAATATAATTTTCATTTTGTTTTTAAAACCGACCACTAGTGGTCGGTTTTGTTATTTTTTTAAAATTTTTATTTGTAAAATAAATTATAATTAATATAAAAATTATTAAAATAATTATTTTAATTTTTAAAAATATAAAAACAACCACATGTGGTCGCTTTTAGAAAAAAAAAATTAAATAAAATAAAAAAAAACGACCACGTTTTCCGACCACAATCTGTGGTCGATTATTTTTTTTTTTTCTAGTAGTGTAGTTTTTGTTCCAAATTTTGCAATAGCTTTCTTTTTAAAACGGGATGCCTAGGCTGTTTTCTTATTATCAGGGGTGGCCCCACGTCGGAAAATTACACTGTGTAGATGGGGTAAATCAATTTTTTAAAACAGTAAAATAACTAAATAATTAATTTGAATCAAAATAATATTGTTATGGTCTTAGCTCAGGCGGTCGGTGGGTTCATTTTCTTTTCCTCTATGTCACGCGTTCGAATCCTCTTCACTACTTCTGTTTTATTTGTCTATTTTTTTGATTGGCGAAGTAAAACTGTGTGCTTTGACCCGCAACATGCCTTCTAAATTTACCAAAGTATTACTTTTATTTTTTGCTTAATATAATTAATGTCACACCCTTTTTTTTTCGCTCGAGGGATCGAGTCGAAGGGTTTTTCCAATTAAAGTGACGATATTGAATAGGGATTAAATTATTTACAGAGTCGCCACTTGGAATTGAGTTTTGGTGTTCCAAGTCACCTTTTTTTTTTGAATCCCTAACCAAAAGGAAATGACTCATATTTGGTCTGCGAAAACAAAAGACCGGGTAAGGAATTCTGTTGATCAAGGGGAAGGTGTGAGGCACCCCTCAAATCCCGTGGTTTTAGCACGATCGCTTTTATTAACTTATCTTGACTTAAATTATTTTAATAAATTGTGTTAAGGCCTAAATTTGCTCATTTTTATTATACTAAGATTATTTAAAATTCTTATAATAAACTGGTGAAAACTAATTTTAAGACGTATTGCATCCTCGACTTATTTTTAAAGGTCTCAGAAAGATGCGTACACCGCATTCTTAATCGAGATAAATATTAAAAACATACCGAAAATTTACTTAACATTAAAGCATTGATTTGTTTTTATAAACTTGTCTCAATTTATCTATTTGAAATATTTTTAACTTAAATAATAAAATAGACTAAAATTCATTTTAAAAGAATAAATAATTAGTAATTTTTTTAACGATAATTAATAATTATAACAATAATAAATAATAATAATAATAATAATAATATATCCAAAATTTATTAAGATTCTCTAAGTATTATATATAAAATCACGTCATACTCAATTATCATAATAAAAGTTACAAATAAATAAATAAATAAATAAAAATAAAAAAAATAAATGAATAAATAAATAAATATTACGTGGACCCACCTAATAAGAGAAATCACCACATATTCATAATTTGCATGTGACCTCTTTATCTTAAATGTATAAAATATATTTTTCTATTATCTTAATATATATAAAAAAGGTCAAATTACCTAAACCATCTTCACATTTTTCATTTCTCATGAACTACTGCAAGTTCATCTTCCTAAGTCCTAGTATCGCAGAAAAATGGCCTTCTCGTCCAAGTTTATTATAAGCAAAAAGATGAAGTGTCGTTGGTAACCGGTGGTAGGAAAGGGGAAGGGGAGGTCGGTGTCAACGATTTTTAGGAGAGGTGGTCAACGAGATTTGGAAAATGCGGCGGATCTGGTCGGACGGCGGCGGAGGTCTGGTCGGATCTGGCCGACGCGCCGCGGAGGAGATCTGGTCGGATCAAACCGACGCGCCGTAGCCGGATTTGGTTTTGAGCCGGCGTCACGGTGGTTCCGCCGACGGAGCAGCAAAGAGAACGAAAAAGAACCGACAGTGCGGTTGTTGTCGATATCGGCGCCGGTTCGCCGGCTGTTTCACCGAATGGTGAGTCGCGACCGCTGGCGGCGGCAGATCTGGCGGCAGAGATCTGGTCGGATCTTAGCCGACGCACTGCGGTCAGAGCGGGTCGGGTTTTCGGGTTGAGAGGTCGGGTCGGGTTTTCGGTCGGCGAACAAAGTTCGCCTGCGGTGGTTGTTTCGGCCGGCAAGACGGTGACGACATAGTCGTCGGCAGTAGCATGGATCGTTTGGGTAGTCGCCGGATCTGAGCGGGGAAAAGGTCGGTCATTTGCCGAAGTTGTGCCAGCGGACAGAGATTTGGCCGAATCTAACCGACGCGCCGCGACCGGAGCAGCGACTGCTGGCGGCGACGACAGATTTGACTTTGCTTTCTTCTCCGGTCGGTCGGTGCATATATGGTGTTTGCCGATAGCTTTCCGACGAAATTTCGCCGGAAAGCGAAACAACCTTCTCTCTGTTTTATTATTATTTTTTTACTGGTTTCACACTATTTGCATTTCTAATCACTGTAATGTGTTAATCTGTGCTGTGTATGTTACTAATGAAAATGGAAAATTCTCCTTCCATGTTTATACGTGTGTACAGATATATTCAGTATCATAATTACATAACATATAATGACAAAAATTTATCAATTATTCATTTACAGAAAATTATATGAGCATTTTTATTTATACTTTTACAGAATGAAATTTATATATAAATGATTTAGATTCGAAAAATAAAAAAAAACCTGTAATTGATTCGAACAGAGTATTGAAGTAAGATATAATCGTCTACCGAAAATTTCAATCGGAAACTCTTTAACTCTCTTTCTTTTGTTTGATTTCTCCTTTCTGATGTTCTGCTGATAATGTAAAAATACTGCTATTGTTTTCTAGTTTTTTGACAGTGTAAAAAAAATATCCTCTCCCCCAAAATGTCTGATGGTGAATGTCCTTAAATATAGGAAAACATTGGGGGGAACAATTAATATTTTTAGGGGGGAACAGTTGTATTTGGGCAGATAAGGGGGAAGGGGTTTTAAAATTTAAATTTTATAATTTATTTATTTATTTATTTTCTTAAAAAAAATAAAAAAAATTCCCCACTAGGTGGGAATACAGTGGGTTTGTTGTTGTTGTATTTATTTTCTTAAAATATGACAATAGTGATAATAAATAAAATGATAATAATAACTAATTAATTTTATATTTAAGAAAAATACAATAAAATTTACAAATAGTTAAAATAAAATAATATTAAAACTACTAATTTATTTATTTAAATTGAGAAAAGACAACTATTTTTAATTAATTAATTTTTTTAAAAAAAAATCAGAATAAAAATATAAATAAAATTCTCAACAAATAAAAATAAAAATTTAAATAATATTAGACCAAATATAAATATTTACTATCAAAAATAAATTAAAATTTGAGGAGGATCAAAAATCACGTGTCTACATTTTTGCCCCTCTTTGTGTGAAATTTCGAAGAGTTTTCATACAAAGAAGTAGACAAGATATGATTTTTGACCCTCCAATTATTTGAAAGGTAAAAATAAAAAATAAAAAAAAAGAAAAATATGACCGAGTCCTGTTTTTGGACATCCTACCTATCCCGGGTTATAAGAGAATCAGGTCATGAGTAGTTCAAAAGGTAATTTGGTGAAAGAAAAAGTTAAAGTCGAGTGAGATTCCGTCGAGTTTCCGGTTGACGACTTCTGCTTTTACATTCAACTGACTAATAAAAATCAAAAATGAAAAAATACAAGTAAAAACTGCAATCTCTAGAATCTTGATTCAAATCTTCATGACTTGAACTTGAAAATTTACCCTATTCTTCAGGCGGGCTCCTGAATTTTCTTTTTCTTCACCCTGTTCTTCAGGCGGGCTCCTGGACTTACAATTCTTCACCCTGTTCTTCAGACGGGCTCCTGAACTTGCAATTTCTGCACCCTGTTCTTCAGACGGGCTTCTGTGTTTACAATTCTTCACTCTATTTTTCAGGCGGGATCCTGGACTTACAATTCTGCATCCTGTTCTTCAGGCGGGCTCCTGGACTTACAATTCTTCACCCTATTCTTCAGGTGGGCTCCTGTACTTCTTTTTTCTTCACCCTGTTCTTCAGGCGGGCTCCTGAACTTTCTTTTTCTTCACCCTGTTCTTCAGGCGGGCTCCTGAACTCAAAGCAAAGAGTGAAACAGAAAAATAACATTCTATTCTTTAAGAGGGTCCTGTATATAAAATAAATTCCCATTCTTTAGGAAGGTCCTGAGCATAAAAATAAATTCCCATTCTTCAGGAGGGTCCTGAGCATAAAAATAAATTCCCATTCTTCAGGAGGGTCCTGAGCATAAAAATAAATTTCCATTATTCAGGAGGGTCCTGAGCATAAAAATAAATTCTCATTCTTCAGGAGGGTCCTGAGCATAAAAATAAATTCCCATTATTCAGGAGGGTCCTGAGCATAAAATAAATTCCCATCTAACACACATAAAATTTTACCCCAGTTTGTACTGAAAAAATTTATGTGTTACTGGATCTTAATATATCTCACAGAGAATAAAGTTTATCATGACCGAGATCCAGTATCAGATGTTATAATCATGCTTCTTGCATTGAATGAAGTGTGAAATTGCATCCTTTATCTGAAAACATTATTTCATCTCTGTTCCAAACAAAGAAATATTGTGAATTTTAAAACATGTGGTGGTTAGTTTGTGGCATTTGGCTTTTGAAGTGGCTGCTCTCGCACTTGTCATGCTCAACTCTTTTCTAATCCATGATAATCTTCTTTGAATTGTCATATTTCTGACTCATAATTCTGACTACTGAGATCCTCAACTCAAATCATATTTCTGTTGTATGATGCTTCTGAGTTTAGCTTCAATACATCTCTTAGATTTCCTCAAGTTTTAAAATGGTCAAATCACAATCATCTTGAGTACTTTACTTTTACTTTGAAATGTTGTCTCTGTACATCGACTCTTGTCTTGCTTTGTACCCTTAAAGGAGTTGGTAGCGAGTTTGGAGTCTTTTCTGACTCGACCTGATGTGAATTTGACTCAAAAGATAACTAAATTTTTGTTTAATGATAAAGACACAAAAATCAAAAATAAAATAAAAATAAAACAAAATAAAAAGACAATAGATATCTCTTTTTCAAAACAAAGAGAAAACTTATCTAAATGTGGAAGTCGATTCTAGTGATTATGACATGCATTTTGAATAAAACAACCAGATCTACCCACACCAATCATTACAACTTTTGTCCACATATTGAGCTTGAAATTAAGCCAATCTTGAATTTGTTCCTTCTTGATAACAACCTTTCTTAAGCTAGTAGCACCTCAATGGGTTTTTGCCAACGAACTTATATCCTTTTATTTTCGTCTCAGCTCACAGTCGTCTTATGATGCCCGAAAGGGTTTTCACCAATAAGACTCTCTCATTTTCATCTTTTCATCATTTTTTTTAATAAACACCCAAAATATGAAATATGATGCACTCATAATATGTTTAGCCTTGACATTCTCAAAGATTAATCCGAAGGTCTTTCTTTGATTGTAACTTGGCTTTCGGATAGGGTTAGAAAGAAAGGTAGGCATGAGGCTCAAAAAATTTATATAACATTGGGTGAAACATACAACTTTTGAAATCTATTCTTTTAAGAAAATAAATTTTTGCCCCAGTTTCATTTCATTCTGGGTAATTTGAATTTTCTTCTAGTTAGACCGAACCCCGAAGTAGGGCTGCCTACGTATCTTGTCATAGCAAGAATCAGATCAAACGTAGTTCATGAAACATCATTCTTTGTTTGATTTTGAATTTTTGATTGATTTTTTTTTTAACACACTTTTTTTCCAAAAGAGGGGTTCGAAGAAAAATAAAAGCTCAAAGGGGTAAGCAAAGGTTTATATACTATTCAGATAGTAGAACAAAATGTCTTCATCATTTCAATCTTTAAAAATATAAGTACAAAACATACATAACATAATTGTACGTGAATATCATACATAATATCTTTAACTGTATCAGCATTGACCGGCATTCCTTCCATTTTTCCTTCTACATCAGTTAGATATAACGCGCCATTAGGTAATACTTTCTTTACCATGAATGGTCCATGCCAATTAGGAGAAAATTTGCCTTTGGCTTCAATCTGATGAGGAAGGATACGTCTTAGTACTAACTGACCAACTTCAAAATGTCTGTGACACACCTTTTTATTATATGCTCGTGTCATTCTCTTCTGATATAGTTGTCCATGACATACTGACGCCAATCTTTTTTCATCAATCAAGCTTAATTGCTCCAAACGAGTCTTGACCCATTGGTCTTTATCAATTTCAGCTTCCACAACTACTCGAAGAGATGGAATCTCAATCTCTGCAGGTATAACTGCTTCAGTTCCATACACTAACAAGTAAGGAGTTGCACCAATTGAAGTCCGAACTGTAGTACGATAACCCAACAAAGAAAAAGGTAACTTTTCATGCCATTGTCGGGAACCTTGCACCATCTTACGGAGTATTTTCTTTAAATTCTTGTTGGCAGCTTCTACAGCTCCATTCGCCTTTGGACGATAAGGAGTTGAATTCCGATGCATAATCTTAAATTGCTGGCACACTTCTTGCATCAGATGGCTATTGAGATTCACAGCATTATCCGTGACAATTATCTTTGGAATGCCGAAACGACAAATGATGTTGGAGTGAATAAAATCAACCACAACTTTCTTGGTCACTGACTTGAAAGTTGTTGCTTCTACCCATTTCATGAAATAATCAATGGCTACCAAAATGAACCTATGTCCATTCGAGGCCTTTGGTTCAATTGGTCCAATTACGTCCATTCCCCAAGCCATAAAAGGCCATGGAGCAGTCATTGTATGCAACTCAGATGGAGGGGAATATATCAAGTCTCCATGTACCTGGCATTCATGACATTTACGAACGAAATTGATGGAATCTCGCTCCATGGTGAGCCAATAATAATCTGCTCGGAGTATTTTCTTTGCCAAAATATACCCACTCATGTGTGGTCCACAAATCCCAGAATGTACTTCAGTCATGATTTTTGAAGCTTCTTTAGCATCTACACACCTCAGAAGTCCCAAATCAGGAGTCCTTTTATACAAAATTCCTCCACTTAAGAAAAATCCACTAGACAAACGTCAAATGGTTCTCTTTTGATTACCATCAGCATGTACAGGATACTTCCCAGTCTGAATATATTCTTTGATATCATAAAACCAAGGCTCCCCATCAAATTCTTCTTCAACCACATTACAATATGCATGTTGATCGTGAATTTGTATATGCAAAGGGTCAATATAAGTTTTATCGGGATGTTGAAGCATCGAAGATAAGGTCGCCAAAGCATCAGCAATCTCATTATGAGCTCTGAGAATGTGTTTGAACTTTACTAATACAAATTGTTGACAAAGATCTTGCAAACAACTTCTATATGGTAGGAGTTTCGAATCACGAGTCTCCCAATCTCCTTGGATTTGGTGGACTAATAAATCTGAATCTCCTAATACCAACAATTCTTGAACCCCCATGTCAATGGCTAATCTCAATCCCAGAATGCAAGCTTCGTATTCTGCCATATTATTGGTCAGTAAAATCGAAGTTGGGATGTTATGGGATAATATTGTCTTGATTCAGAAATAAGAACCGCTCCTATCCCCACTCCTTTTATATTAGCAGCTCCATCAAAGAACAACTTCCAGCCTGAATGGCAATCTTCTGAAACAAACTCATCAACATAAAATACCTCTTCATCTGGAAAATAAGTCTTCAATGGCTCATACTCCTCATCAATAGGATTTCAGCCAAATGATCTGCCAAGGCTTGAGCTTTCATTGCAGTTCGTGTCACATAAACAATATCAAACTCTGTAAGCAACATCTGCCATTTCGCGAGTCTGCCTGTGGGCATAGACTTCTGAAAAATGTACTTTAAAGGATCCACAAGAGAGATGAGGTAAGTAGTATAAGATGACAAGTAATGTTTCAGCTTTTGGGCTACCCAAGTTAAGGCGCAGCATGTTTTCTCAAGAAGAGTGTACTTAGCCTCATAAGTGGTAAACTTTTTGCTGAGGTAGTAGATGGCTTGTTGTTTTCTTCCTGTGACATCATGTTGACCCAATACAGAGCCAAAAGACTTATCTAAAACAGACATGTACAATATCAAGGGTCGTCCTGGCTCTGGAGGAACCAAAATAGGCGGATTCGACAAGTGTCTCTTAATTCTGTCAAATGCCTCTTGACATTCTTCAGTCCATTCAACTTTAACATTCTTCTTCAACAACTTGAATATTGGCTCGCAAGTAGTCGTAAGCTGAGCAATGAATCTACTGATATAATTCAACCTTCCAAGTAAACTCATCACCTCCGTTTTATTTTTCGGTGGAGGTAAATCTTGGATAACTTTTATTTTTGAAGGATCTAACTCAATACCACGTCGACTAACTATAAAACCCAAAAGTTTTCCTGATGGAACTCCAAATACACATTTTGCTGGATTAAGTTTGAGATCATACCTCCGAAGCCTTTCAAAGAATTTTCTCAAATATTTGATATGATCAGATTGCTCTCTCGACTTAATGATCACATCATCCACATAAACTTCAATTTATTTGTGCATCATGTCATGAAATATTGTGGTCATTGCCCTCATGTAAGTTTCCCCAGCATTCTTTAATCCAAAAGGCATAACTCTATAACAATATGTTCCCCATGGAGTAATAAATGATGTCTTTTCCGCATCTTCTGGATCCATAATGATCTGGTGATACCCCGCATAACAATCCACAAAAGAAGCAAGATCATGTTTGGCACAATTGTCCAATAAAATATGAATATTGGGAAGTGGAAAATTATCTTTCGGACTTGCTTTATTTAAATCGCGATAATCAACACACATCCGAACTTTGCCGTCCTTCTTTGGAACAGGGACAATATTTGCCAACCAAGTAGGATACTGGGCTACTTGAATAACTTTAGCCTCAAGTTGCTTCATGATTTCCTCTTTAATTCTTACACTCATGTCAGTTTTGAATTTTCTTAACTTTTGCTTGACAGGAGGAAAAGTAGGATCAATTGGCAACTTGTAAACTACCAGATCAGTGCTTAAACCGGGCATATCATCATAAGACCATGCAAAGATGTCTTTATACTCATACAACGCTTCAATTATTGCTTTCTTTTGTTGTTGTTGAACATGTACACTTATCTTAGTCTCCCTAATATTTTCAAGATCTCCTAAATTGATTGCCTCAGTTTCTTCCAAATTGGGATTTGTCTTATTCTCAAACTGTTTGAAATCTTTGCTTATATCCTCAAATGTTTCTCCTTCATCGTTTCAACCTCCTTATTCATTATTTCAAAATTAGATTGAGTTTTTAAATCTGGTTGACAATTCGTCATGCATGTCATATCATTAGAATCGGCATAGAACGAACTGTATGATAGAAAATAAATAAATAAACATCAGACCCAAAATAAAACAAAAGGAGACTATACTTTATTAAAAACAAAGCTAGAAAGAGTTTTAACCTAAAATACCAAAGTAAAAGTATGAATTACAATCCTAAAATTATTCAGAAAGAAAAACAAGCTACTAAGATTGTAAGAAAAACAAACAAACTACCAAGACTCCTTCATAATAGGGAAAGGAGTGGCCTCCCAATTGTTGAGCTGGACATCAGGGCTGACAAACTGCACATCTGCATTGCTAGTACCTTCCCCGATTTCAACCATATCAGCTTCAATGAACATATTCTGAAAAAGATCAATCAACTCTGTACCATCATCATTCATTGATTCTGCACCAGGTAACTTGGAGGATCCGCCATCACTGAATTTTATAAAAGACTCATGAAGTGGCGGTATTGGCTTGATAAGTGACCATGACTCTTTCTTACGCTTTTTAGCCTTCTTTATATCTTCAGCAGTAGGCTCGTATCCCAGACCAAAAGTACCAAAGTTCTCATAGAGGTTTACCGGATAAACTATGCCTTGCAAAAACATCCCTAGACCTTTTCCTGGTTCAAAACCATGCTTCAACATTTCATTCACTACCATAACAGATGCAGCGGACAATTGTGGTCTTGCGATGAGATTTCTCTCGAGGATATGCTCAACAGCCACTACCTCAGAAGCTTGATGAATTAACACCTTGGCAGTATTTGCTTCGATGGAAGAAACAGAGTAGTCTTTATACATTGATAAGTCTCCTTCACCATGAACCACTATCTCTTGCCTGTCACATTTGAATTTCACCATTTGATGCAACGTTGATGCGACTGCTTTAGCCCTATGAATCCATGGCCTTCCCAATAACATATTATATGAAGCATCAATGTTCAGTACTTGAAAATCCATAGCAAAATCCACAGGCCCAATTTTCAATATGAGTTCTATCTCACCAATGGCATCAGTTTTTGATCCGTCAAAACCTTTGACGCACACATTGTTAGGTCGGATTCTTTCCACATTAATATTCAACTTTTGTAAAGTTGATATAGGACAAATGTTAGCGCCTGATCCTCCATCAATTAACACTCGAGTGATGATGGAATGTTCGCATTTCACAGAAATGTACAGACTTTTGTTATGTTCCGTACCTTCTATAGGCAATTCATCGTCTGAAAAAGTAATTTTATTTGCTTCAACGATCTTTCCAACAACTTTTTCCAGCTGATTTACTCTAATCTCACTAGGAACACATGCTTCATTAAGAATCTTCATTACAACCTTGCGGTGTTCCTCTAAATGTATCAATAAAGACAATAAAGAAATATGTGTTGGTGTCTTCTTCAACTGTTCTATTACAGAATATTCTGGCAATTTCATTTTCTTTAAGAATTCTTCAGCTTATTCATCAGTGACAGGCTTCTTGACTGTCATTCGTTCTTCACCACCTTGTTTATTCTTTCTTAACTCTACTGGAGCATAACATCTTCCAGATCGAGTTAATCCCCCTACTTCATCTACATCTTCAGTCACTTCTTTCCCCTTGTGCATCACCACAACACGATCATAATTCCAAGGGACTGCCTTGGTATCAACCATAGGTAGCTGTGACACTAGTTTAATCTTTTATAATTAAAAGAGGCTTATTGGATCTTCCAGGAATAATGAGTTTCGGCTTTATTTGACTTGACCCAATATTTTCTGAAATCTCTTTCCCCATCACCAAGGGATCATTCGATGATTCGGGTTCTATCACCACCTCTACTTCTGCAGGCTTTTCTTTCGTTAAATCTACAGTATTTGCTGATTTTTTCGGATCAGTTTTAATTTTAATGATCGGCTTAAAGGGAATCGTAGCATCTTCACCACTGAGTATCACATCGAGCATGTTTGTTTCATTATGATCTGGCAGCGGATTTTGATTGACATTTGGAGTGCCTGGACTTTCTACCATAATCTATTGGGTATCAATCAACTCTTGAATGGTTCATTTCAGATACCAACATTTCTCTGTGTCGTGCCCTGGGGCATATGGTTGTGTATTGTAAATAGGATATTGGGGAGATGTAACAAAATATAATGGATTCTGCGCGTATGGTTGATGCACACCTCTCCAATTTTGTCGTGGACCTGCCATGACAATTGCCACATCCTCTTTTCTTTTCTTTCCCCCAAAACTTCCTGTACCACTTTGAATTGCCTGTGTTGTTGCTTTTAAAGCGGCTTGGCTGATGATCTTTCCTGATTTGATTCCGTTTTCTACCATCTCTCCAACTTTGATAACTTCTGCAAATGTGCTTCCGATAGTAGAAAGCAAATGATGGAAATAATCAGGTTCTTGTGCTTGCAGAAAAATATCAATCATTTCAGATTCTTTTATCGATGGTCTAACTCTTGAAGCCTGCTCCCTCCATCTGACGGCATATTCTCGAAAACTTTCAGTCATCTTTTTTCTCATGTTGGCAAGCGTAGTGCGATCTGGCACTATCTCAATGTTATACTGAAATTATCGAACGAAATCTCAAGCCATGTCGTCCCACATGTGCCAACGGGAAATGTCTTGGTCAATGAACCATTCAGAAGCTATCCCTGTAAGGCTTTCTCCAAAATACGCCATTAATAATTCTTCTTTTCCTCCTGCTCCCCTTAATTGATTGCAGAACTTTTTCAAATGAGCTACAGGATCGCCGTGTCCTTCATATTTGTCAAATTTTGGCATTTTGAACCCTATCGGCAAATGGACATCAGGAAACATACATAAATCCTTGTACGAAACACTTTTTGGTCCACCTACTCCTTGCATATTTCTCATACTTTGTTCCGGGCTTCTAACTTTTCTAGCCATTTCTTTCTGTTCCTCATTCTTAGCAATCTTCTCAATCACGATAGGAGTATCGCGTTGATGAACATGATAATGTGGATTTTGTGATTTAAAAGTCATTTCAGGAGGATGTAACATATCATGATTTGGTTTTCCCATATTCTTTGGTATTATCGGTTGAATACCCGCAGTAGCTGGCGCTACAGAAGCAAAAAGTGGGTTATTTGTGACAGATGGATTTGGTGGGCGCATGGTAGAAGTACCAACAACTCCAGACATATTAGCAAATGGGCCAAATCCTGGTGGGTAAAATGGATCACTAGTTTGAGCTGGGTCAGAATTTGGATCATTTGAAGTTGAAAGTCCAGGGATTGAAGAAGACGGGGCTTGTCCATTCAACCAAGCTTTGTACATCTCCGCCATCTGTTGTTTTAATGCTTTTATTTCTTCCATTGATGTTACTTCCTGCGAAATCAACTGATTCTGCTCTTCTTCACTATCAGACCCTATATCTTCTCTGCGAGTCATTCTTCTTTTACCCTTGCATCTGGTGTTATACGAATGTGATTCCAGTTTAAACCACAAACTAACCACCAATTATTTTATCTTTCTGTGATCAAGTAGCAAACGGGTGGGTGTTATATATTTAAAACATTATAATGCCATGTTATATGTCATGTTTCTATATGCATTTCCAAACCTATCATGGAAGCTGTGTGTTTCATCCCGGCTTTTCTAGGCATATTTTCAAAAGTTATGATCGAACCCTTTGGAGGGTTGCCTACGTATCATGTCAGGACATGAATCAGATCTTGCGTAGTTCGGGAGGAATTTAACAGTTTTTTTTTTATTATTGTTATTATTAAAGAAAATAAATAAAGTAAGTGAAGTAAAACATATGTAATGTATATAGAAATAAGCAGTCAACTTCATTACATTCTATAATATCAATACGATAAAATAACTAACCCAACTCCTAAAATAAAACCTACTAACTGACATCTGAAAACTAAAAGACATATTATCTAAACAGGAAATTTTTAAAAAATGAAAATGAAAAACTATGACAAAGAAAACAACGATCCATTCAAGGAGATTTCGATTTAATATGTCCTCCCAAACTCAAATATATGTCCTCCAATGAAGTGGTGAGTCGCTATGCGAAAGCTGGCACTTGTGCCAAAAAGTCCTCACAATCCAACTGCTAATAATCTAAATCCATTCTGGCAGTATCCTGCGCTACACGGTGGACCTTCCCTCGAAGAGAAATGAAAGCCTGATCCCATTCCTGGGCCTATCGATCTCGGAAATCAACCATCTCTCTTGCACGTTGTTCACGAGCAGAAACAACCTCCAGCTGTTCTCGCAATATTCCTCTTTCACGAATCCACTGAGATCTCTCTCGATCAAATTCTTCTTGCATATTCTTTTCAACTTCTTGAAGTTGTTGTCGGCGAGATGCGGCAAGTTCTGCAACGTGTGACCCCCTAGTGGTAGCAAACTTGATTTGTCCCCGAAGTGCAACCTCAATAGCTGCTGACTTAGCTTTCTCTTCAGAAAATTCCCTTTGTTGTTCGTCTATTTTTGCCCTGGCATGCTCTAATTCTTTTCTCAAAACTTGGTTGGCTTCATGATGTTCTCGCATGGCTTTTTCAATTCCTATTCTGATTGCATCTTCCTGATCTATAGGTCCCTTAACCGATCTTTCTGGTCTGACTGGAGGACTCGACTGTTCTTCAAACCATTCCTGGTAATCTGGGTTCACTTATCCTTTCTCACGCTCTATGACCATCGTTTCAATTCCCATAATACGGCGACCCTCCCAAATCTACTGGGCCAAATCTTCTGGAAGTGAAATCTCTGGTCTGACCTCAAATACGAACTCAGCCATGTCTTCCGTTATAGGAATTATTTGACGCCTACCTAGCTGACGTAGAACTCTCAATGGAACATACGGTTGAACACCTCTAATACCCATTAATAACAAGAATGGACGAATGACAGAACTATATATGACTTGCCTCCAAGGGAACCAATGGAGATTCCAAGAGATTTTATCTGTTGTCAAGGAACGAAAAAGTTTAACCCAATCTCCAATTTCTTTTGGACATTTATATTTCTCCATCCTTTCCTCGTAATCGTTGATGCGATTAAATCGCTCGGGATTGAACCTTGTCAATGTAGGACGTTGATAAAGATGCTCCACAATCCACATCTGTAACAAGATATTACATCCCTCGAAAAAACTTTTTCCTTTCTGACAAACAGTCAGAGCACGGTAAATATCAGCTAGGATCATTGGTATCATGGTGTAATCTTTCTTAATCAGTATCTGTACCACTCCCGCTAAACGAATATTAATTTTTTCTTCTCTTCTTGGAAAGACCATAGTGCCTAAAAAGGCTACCATGAATGCAAATCGTCTGTGAATTTTCCAAGCCTCAAAACTTCCTTTATTACAAAGTTCTTTACCGTACTTTTGAAACCCCTCTTGCCTTCCGTATCTGTCATACAAAAACTGCAAGGAAACCCAACCTTTTTTCACTGATTCTTCTTTTGTGTTCCTTATGTTCATGAGCTTGCAAAATTTGTTTATCGAAATAAGTCTTGGGGCTATAAGTTTCTTCCGATGCATATCACCATATCCAACATAGCCTGCTATCTCTTCTAAAGTAGGTGTCAACTCAAAATCTGAAAAGTGGAATACATTATTCTTCGGGTCCCAGAAATTCAGTAATGCATCAATCACCTCCCTATTAGGGTTGATTCTCATGATACTCGTCAAAAAACCCAAATATTTATGTATTTCGCCATAATCGAATGTATCCATTTCATTCCACCATAACCAAAGTTGCAGAGGGGTACAATCCACAACCTGAAGCGGTACATTCCCATCTCTCTTTCTTTTTAGACGCTTTCCACGAACAGGGGGGAACATTTTATACCTATTGAAAGGGACATAAGATTAATAAATATCTAGATTTAGACAAAACTTAATTTATTAATTTTGAAAAGAATTTATAAATTAACTTGTAAAACCTAGGGCGGCCATTATTTAAACTTAGTTGCAAAGAATAATTTTATCAAAAATCGAAGCGAGAGAAACAAGATTGATAATTTTTTATTTTTATTTTTTTTTTGAATTGACTTTATCAAAAACTTTACTATAACAAACTTCTAGACAATTTTATCTATATGTTTGAAGACAATATTTCCTAAGTACAAAAATAAAATAAAAGGACTCAGAAATAAAGAAAAATAGAATGACCGTTTTATGTATGAAGTTGTATAAAATTTTCAGTCTCACGACCCTAAAGGTTCAGGACTTGTTAAAATTGATATATATATATATATATATATATATATATTGTAAAAACTTAGCCTCATGATCCCTAAAGATTCTGGGCTGTTGAAATATATATATATATAAAAATTGGACTTGAAAATTAGAAAAATAATTATGAAAATAATCATATTTTCAAAATATTTTCTTATTATTATTTTTTTTTAAAAGATAAGGTCGTATCCTAGGAAAGACTTCCTACGTATCTCACAAAGATGTGAGAATCAGACCCTCGTAGTTCATAAAGATTGTAAAAAATTGTGTTGCTGTATATCTAAAAAAAAAAATTCTTTATTTAAATTTTTTTTTTTTCAAAAATGATCAACTAAATTTGAGAATAAATTAATCTCTCGTATTTTAAAATTGCCTAAAGCCGGTCAACAAATAAATAGTCTTCTAAGCAAATGTCAAAGAGCACGTAGGATGCACATGTTGGTCTTTATAAATTAGGTTACCTGTCCTAGACAGACTCGACCCTGTGCCGAGTCCCGCTAAGTCAAATGCATATGATGCAAATAAAGCGGTACCTAATAGGGATAACCAGATTCTGAGTTTTCAATTCTTCTAAGTTAAAACCTAATAGGGATAAGTGTCTAGACTGGCTTACTCGAGCGGACACTCGAGCCGGGGAGGGACAACTTGGTCGGTAGCAGGGCAACACCGCCTTCGTTGTCGATCCGAACCCCGCCTAATATGTGTGACTATATCCTTCACCAGGTGTCTTGACACTCCGGTTATCTCAAAAAGAAGGTGGGATGCATATGCTGCATTCCCTCTATTCTATTTCAGAGACTCAGAGGGGTACGTGAAAGAAGACAATACATAATACAGTTCAAATAATATCAAAGCGGTAAATGAGCAACAAGTAGCACATAAGGCCAACAAACAAACACAATATTAAAATAATTAAAGCAAGTAAAAGTCAATATCTAAAGCTCGAATTCTTATTTAGTCCCCAGTGGAGTCGCCAGAGATGTCACACCCCTTTTTTTTCGCTCGAGGGATCGAGTCGAAGGGTTTTTCCAATTAAAGTGACGATATTGAATAGGGATTAAATTATTTACAGAGTCGCCACTTGAAATTGAGTTTTGGTGTTCCAAGTCACCTTTTTTTTTTGAATCCCTAATCAAAAGGAAATGACTCTTATTTGGTCTGCGAAAATAAAAGACCGGGTAAGGAATTCTGTTGATCAAGGGAAAGGTGTGAGGCACCCCTCAAATCCCGTGGTTTTAGCACGATCGCTTTTATTAACTTATCTTGACTTAAATTATTTTAATAAATTGTGTTAAGGCCTAACTTTGCTCATTTTTATTATACTAAGATTATTTAAAATTCTTATATTAAACTGGTGAAAATTAATTTTAAGACATATTGCATCCTCGACTTATTTTTAAAGGTCTTAGAAAGATGCGTACACCGCATTCTTAATCGAGATAAATATTAAAAACATACCGAAAATTTACTTAACATTAAAGCATTGATTTGTTTTTATAAACTTGTCTCAATTTATCTATTTGAAATATTTTTAACTTAAATAATAAAATAGACTAAAATTCATTTTAAAAGAATAAATAATTAGTAAATTTTTTAACGATAATTAATAATTATAACAATAATAAATAATAATATATCCATTATTTATTAAGATTCTCTAAGTATTATATATAAAATCACGTCGTACTCAATTAGCATAATAAAAGTTACAAAAATAATAAAAAATAAAAATAAATAAATAAATAAATAAAAATTAAAAAAAAATGAATAAATAAATAAATATTACGTGGACCCACCTAATAAGAGAAATCACCACATATTCATAATTTGCATGTGACCTCTTTATCTTAAATGTATAAAATATATTTTTCTATTATCTTAATATATATAAAAAAGGTCAAATTACCTAAACCATCTTCACATTTTTCATTTCTCATGAACTACTGCAAGTTCATCTTCCTAAGTCCTAGTATCGCAGAAAAATGGCCTTCTCGGTCAAGTTTATTATAAGCAAAAAGATGGAGTGTCGTTGGTAGCCGGTGGTAGGAAAGGGGAAGGGGAGGTCGGTGTCAATGGTTTTTAGGAAAGGTGGTCAACGAGATTTGGAAAACGCGGCGGATCTGGTCGGACGGTGGCGGAGGTCTGCAGGCGGAGATCTGGTCGGATCAAACCGATGCGCCGCGACCGGATTTGGTTTTGAGCCGGCGTCACGGTGGTTCCGCCGATGGAGCAGCGAAGAGAACAAAAAAGAACTGACAGCGCGGTTGTTGTCGATGTCGGCGCTGGTTCGCCGGCTGTTTCACCAGACGGTGAGTCGCGATCGATGGCGGCGGCAGATCTGGCGGCAGAGATCTGGTCGGATCTTAGCCGACGCACTGCGGTCAGAGCGGGTCGGGTTTTCGGGTTGAGAGGTCGGGTCGGGTTTTCAGTCGGCGAACAAAGTTCGCCTGCGGTGGTTGTTTCGGCCGGTAAGACGGTGACGACTTAGTCGTCGGCAGTAGCATGGATCGTTTGGGTAGTCGCCGGATCTGAGCAGGGAAAAGGTCGGTCATTTGCCGGAGTTGTGCCAGCGGACAGAGATTTGGCCGAACTAACCGACGCGCCGCGACCGGAGCAGCGACTGCTGGCGGCGGCGAAAGATTTGACTTTGCTTTCTTCTCCGGTCGGTCGGTGCATATATGGTGTTTGCCGATAGCTTTCCGACGAAATTTCGCCGAAAAGCGAAACAACTTTCTCTCTATTTTATTATTATTTTTTTACTGGTTTCACACTATTTGCATTTCTAATTACTGTAATGTGTTAATCTGTGTTGTGTATGTTGCTAATGAAAATGGAAAATTCTCCTTCCATGTTTATACATGTGTACAGATATATTCAGTATCATAATTACATAACATATAATGACAAAAATTTATCAATTATTCAATTACAGAAAATTATATGAACATTTTTATTTATACTTTTACAAAATGAAATTTATATATAAATGATTTAGATTCGAAGAATAAAAAAAAAAACTGTAATTGATTCGAACAGAGTATTGAAGTAAGATATAATCGTCTACCGGAAATTTCAATCGGAAACTCTTTAACTCTCTTTCTTTTGTTTGATTTCTCCTTTCTGATGTTCTGCTGATAATGTAAAAATACTGCTATTGTTTTCTAGTTTTTTGACAGTGTAAAAAAAATATCCTCTCCCCCAAAATGTCTAATGGTGAATGTCCTTAAATATAGGAAAACATTGGGGGGGGGAACAGTTAATATTTTTAGGGGGGAACAGTTGTATTTGGGCAGATAAGGGGGAAGGGGTTTTAAAATTTAAATTTTATAATTTATTTATTTTCTTAAAATATGACAATAGTGATAATAAATAAAATGATAATAATAACTAATTAATTTTATGTTTAAGAAAAATACAATAAAATTTACAAATAGTTAAAATAAAATAATATTAAAACTACTAATTTATTTATTTAAATTGAGAAAAGACAACTATTTTTAATTAATTAATTAATTAATTTTTGTTTTTTTGTTTTTTTAAAATCAGAATAAAAATATAAATAAAATTCTCAACAAATAAAAATAAAAATTTAAATAATATTAGACCAAATATAAATATTTACTATCGAAAATAAATTAAAATTTGAGGAGGATCAAAAATCACGTGTCTACAATTAATGCTTTGCTTCTTTTCAAGTTCCCAGTAGTTTAAAAAATTAAGTGGTCATTTCGCCACAAATAATTTTTTTTTTTTTTTGAGTTTAATTTTGAAAATCATGTATCATAAAGTTTTATAGAATTTGAATATCGAGACTTGAAAATATTAAAAAGTTGTTTTTAACCTTTTTCACTCCATATCACTCATAAAAAATTAAAAATAATTTTAATTTTTATTCATGTCCATACACAACTCATTTTTAAATATTATTTTTTACTTTGAAAATAAAAACACCTTTTTATCAATTAAAACTCTCGAAGATGAATTTTAATTTCTCTTTTATAGAATGCTAAAAAATGCAATCATACTGGTCTAAATTTCTTATAATTTGTAGTTTAATTTATATTATGTTAAAAATTGTTATTTGTTTTATATTGAAGCTTCTAAATTAGTAAATAACTCTATTTTTTAATTATATATTTTAATTTAGTTGAGTTGTGTAATTCTTTTGGGTTAACTTCTATTTGAAAATAACAACCCTTTAGTACAGTGACGAACTCTGGATTTAACATTGTTGATGCTTGGGAGGTTCATACACACATATTAACACTCAAAATTTTAAGATTCCACCTGAAAATCAAAGCACTCAATTATCTTCTTGATTTCATGGGTGATTTCTTTTTTCATTTTATATCAATTTTTATATATTTTCTACATCGAATTTATTAACTAGTGCGGGACCATATTTTTGAATCTAGGTCCGCCCCTGCCTTAGGAGTAACAGAAAGAATAAGAAAAAAACCATTAAATCTAGCTTATCGTGTCAAATATTAGTTATATTATTGGTTATAGTCATTTTTTGTTGAACCCATTTGTGAAAAATTCTGGATCCGCCACTGGTTATTATAATTTTACCTTACTAATGCTAAAGTCAGTTATTTGTCTAGTACTATGTTTTTTTAAGAATATTAATTTAATTTTTGGAAATATCTAAACTCAATTTTTTTAATCTTAAAAAAACTAAAATCTCCTCAAGTTCAAGATTTGAAAATAAACGAAGCTCTGAAAATGTCCACACACAAAAAGGGTACCTACTTTAGCAAAAATATTCGTTCTGAAAATGTCCACACATGAAAAAGGTTACCTACTTTAGCAAAAATAGCATCAAGTAAATTAACAAGTAGTTGTTGAAACCATTGTTACTACACCACTTTGTTAGGATCTTTTTTGTAATCTCTCTATTAGAGGTCTTGGTTCATATCCCCTTCTAATTATGTAACCTTTTGCATCTGAATATGGATGGTAGATATCAAGCCTAATCCCCAATTTCAAGGACCCACAATCCTTGGTGATTGCTTACAGAAAATACCAACTGTTTTTTTTATGAGAACCAAATTAAAGAAGTTTGGCAAACTTACTTTTGGAAAAATGACAACTAAGAATGCCACCTTAGTGTTTTGAACAGTCAAAAATTGGGGGAGTGAATTCGTGGTAGCATCTTTGTAAAATTAGATATTTTATGTATATATTTTTTAAAATGGGTATATATATTATACATTATATCACAAGAAATTAAATGGTGAACTTGATTAAAGGTTGAGATATTTACCTAGCCATTAGATATATTCTTTTCCTTCTTTTTAATATTGCATTCATATTTTAAAAATCCTAGATTTGCCACCGATTAAAAGATGAAGATAAGGTTTAGGTGTTAGATTCCAACAGGCAAATATACCTACTTCACATTAATACAAAGGTGTACCAAATAAGTTAGACATGAGCTTCACGACCAAATATGTTGTCCTCCGGCAGATAATTGAGTACTCAAAGCTTTTTTTATTTTTTATTTTTTATATCTGTGCCCGATATGTCTTTGGTATGTATGCATTTGTTTGTTACATGTAGTCAAATTTTATTTCAGGAAAAAATAGCCAAATTTATACTTGTCTTATTTGAAATTAATAATCTATTTGTCAAGTATCCAGAATTTGCTTATCTGGATAAGTATTTATTGTTGTAAGTACTTTGCTAAAGTAATAATCTGAGTTTGTTAATCAATTTGAAAAGTATTTTACCAATATTAGATCATCAACATATGCTTGGCCAAGGTTTTAAAAATGAGAAAAGTTACTTTTTAGTTTCTAAAAACAGTTGTTGCTACTATTAAAAAAAAATCCTAATTATTTGTTCAAACACTTCAACTCGCTAAATATTTGCGGGACAAAATAAGCAGATTTATCATTCCATGGCCAAAACAGCCTATAATCAACATTCCCCTTTCAACTTTTAGGATCCTTTTGATACGTGGGATAAGGATAATATTCTCGATATAAAATTTCAAATTAACTTCATCTCATGTTTGATTGGAGATATTTGTTAATTCCAAAATTATGTTATCCCATATAAAAGAAATGAGTTAAAATAACTTAAAATAATTTGCCAACTGATTATGAGATATTCTTATGTCTCCTATCTCGCAGACCAAACAAACCCCCCGGTCTAAACCAATTTCAATTGTAACCGTCCATATATTTATCCATGTGTTGCAGAAACTTTTTTTCCCAAATGAGGCTTAGCCTTGTAAGGAATTTCGATCATGAATTAAAGAAAGTGAATTCTGAAATGTATATCTGACACGTATATATAAGTGTGAGCTAATTCACTTTATCAGATGAAGTGGTAGTGGGCTTACTTACGTATTACATTGTACAATCGGAAATTTCTGCTACTGTTATATTGGTTATTTGGTCCCCTATTCAATTATTGTCCTGTGACCCTACGCGGGTGGGAGGGTGTTCATGTGAAGCCCTTTCTCTAACAAAAAATTATATTATATATATGAGATAATTTTTTTTAGTTTTAAGGTGTATATATATTTTTTAAACTCCTTAACATATTACTGGAGTTTGACTAGTTTAAAGATATTTAAAATTCATTTTAAGGTTTCGAGTTTTAATCCTGACCATTTTAATTTTGTTTTTAGTTCCCTAAATAAAATCTTGAATCTGAGCCGGTCTGATACGATTTATAAACCAAATAAGTCTTTCATTGATTTATAAACCAAATAAGTTATTTCATTGTATTAGTTCTTTATAATAATTCTGGTAAATTTTGCCTGCGTTTTCTGTGCCTATGCTTTTCGTTTTCTTAGAAATGGATAGATCACTTTTACATAGTGCTCTTATAATAAAGCCATAGATATTAGATTCTCTCTATGGTGGCAGGTTAACGACCCATTATATTGCTTCTGCCGACCACCATGTGCAGCCCTTACGTTTCGTGGTCCCTATAAAACTAATTGAAAGCTCCATTTTTGTAAAGTCAAATAGGTGCTTGTGAAATCGAGGGCGGGTCACGGAAAAAGATTGATAAATTTTTAGATTGATAAACTTTTGAAGAACAGTGTGTACATAACTTCTATTGAAAATTTCATATGGAATGAGGTAAAAAAGTGGAAATTAAACTGGACGTATCTAGGGGGTTGTCAGAGTCGTAGGACCTCATGCTCTCCGACTCCTAGATTTCATATGGTAGTGTTATATTTCTACAAAAATATTAAATTATCATATAATGCAATGATGTTAGGATGTACTTCTCTATGGGGTGTTTGGTAAAGTGTATAACAATAATGTAAAATATGGTGTATTAGTAATGTTTGTATTAGTAATACTTGTGTTAGTTAGGCTTGCATTAGTTATGCTTGTATTTTTCTTATGCAGTGTTTGGTTCGATATATTAAAGAAAATATGAATTACATAATTTCTAAATTTTTTTTTTCTTTTTACATAATACCCTCAATATATATGTTGGAAAGGATGCGAAAATTTTTTTAAGGGGTAATAGAGTCTTTAAGCATGCTAATGCATGCATTAGATCCATTGCATTACTAATGTCATGAATTTTGAGGTATTAGTAATACACACCTCAATACACAATAGATTGTATAACTAATGTTTGCATTAGTTATACATAGGGTAAAAATATATACCAAACAAGGTACTACTAATACATATTAAACTAATGCATGCATTAACATTGCAATACATTCTACCAAACGACCCCTAAGTGAGGTTAGAAATTTAAATTTTGTGTCTTTCTTCCTTTCTTTTTAAAACTTCAGCCATGTATGATTGAAGTTCAAGCAAAAATAGTTGTACCCAAACTTTAGCCATACGAAACTTGTAAGGTTAAACTTTATCAAGACTGACTACAGTTATTCTATGTCTAACGAAGTTGTTTGAAGCGGTATATGTAGAGAAACAAACTATAAAGCATATACAAGTTAAATGATGACATTATATTCAGTAGGAGTGGATGTTTGGTGTTCGATTCGGTAATTTGATAATCGATAATTAAAAGTATATACCAAATATCATACTTTAGTACTTTAAATTTTGTGTATTTAGTAATACTATGTTTCTATTTCTTCTAACTAAATGTTTGAAAATCAATCTACTCATTGTGAAGGCAGTTGCAAATGTATTCAACTAAATAGGGTTGGAGCTTTTGGCTAATGCTATTGTAAAACACAAGTGAAAAACGGAGGGTGAAACTTTTGACTTTTGAGTTGGGTCAGTTAGATATATAAAAAGTTTAAAAACATTTAAAATGTAAAGGATAAAAAATATGTTTATTCTATACATGAAAAAGAAAAATATACTAACTTTATAAAACTTTTCTTATAAAAAAATAAAGTCATCCACCATAAACTTTATCTCATGTAATTTCCTGATCTAGTACAAGTCATGGACTTTTGTTGTTTAGATAAGTCCATTATGGGTCAAAATGTGTTCCCGCAGCATAATCACCTAACATATGTAATGCACTACTGAGTGGTCCGTTTCTCTACCATTGGCATTATACTGTCGCATCAGAAAGCCTTTTCCATGGCTTTCCATGGGATATGGACAGTTTCTTGAAATGGTTTGATTTGTTTTTTTCAAAACATAACTTTCCTTGAAAAATATTCTTTTTTTCTTTTCGAAAATGCTTGGGAGAATAATTGTGATTGAGCTGGATGTTATCTAGAAACAACAAAACTAAATTTTGTTGTAGTCTAAATAATATATCAATTTACGAGTAAATTTCATAAGTGGCGATCTAATTTTATTCTTATTATCAAAAGTCATTATTCTTTGTTTTGTTATATAAAATCATTTAACTTTACTTTATCTTTCACAAAAATAGCTTTGATCAAATTTGATTAAAATCCTACCTAAAATGTGAGATGAAATTAAGAAAAAGATCTTTTATGTTTAAGGATAGGTTTAAAATGGTCCCTCATATATACATTTGAGCAATTTTGATACTTTAACCTTACTAAATGTAAGTGCATTTGTCCTTCATGAAATGCTTAATATATTTGATTGTTAAATTTTACAGAATTGTGCC
The DNA here is from genome assembly GCA_030864225.1 of Capsicum baccatum var. pendulum. Classification (NCBI taxonomy): domain Eukaryota; kingdom Viridiplantae; phylum Streptophyta; class Magnoliopsida; order Solanales; family Solanaceae; genus Capsicum; species Capsicum baccatum. The sequence continues at coordinate 39,451,960 of CM061553.1, read as the reverse complement.
AAAAAAAAGAATTTAATATTAACGCACATGTAGAAGTGTTTTCTTTGCAAATTTTTTTAATTTGGTAGATTGGTATAACTTGTTAGGTGTAATTGATCTGCCATGTGACGTATGATACTACATTTACTTGGTTTTTTTGATTTCTTTATAAAAGTTTTTTTAACGTATTTATCACCAATACAAAAATGTGTACTTAAACTTATTTTTTTCCTACTAATACTACTTTATTTGATTAATTTTACTTGTTTTATTATTATTTTTTTTTATTTATTTCACTTATTACGATTACTAAATAAATATAAAAATAGAAATAATTTTTTATTATTTTATTTTCTTTTAACAATTTTTATTTGCAGTTTAGGTCACACAATATGTTGATAATACTATCTATAGAAGCTATAACACAATATTTGTAAAACATATTTGGTTACTTAATAACGTGCTGATAGTATGAACAAAATAATATTTAACAAAAGAAAATAAAAGATGTCTATAAAGTAATTAAATAAAATAGTGTATTAGTAAAAGGTATGTAAATGAAACTATAATTATTTTACATTTATGATAAATAGATTTTAATATAGTAAAAGGTATGTAAATGAAACTATAATTATTTTACATTTATGATAAATAGATTTCAATATTTTTTGTGATTTTATTTTTTTCAATTTTTGTTAAACTTAGTAGGTAGAATTTATTAAATATATGAAACAAAAAGAAACATTTTTAGCAAAATAGTGGATCTTGTTCAGTATATATATGGGAACATTTTGAACTTATCCTCAACAAAGAGGTTATTTTTGTTATTTTCTCTCGCGTTTTAGGTAGATTTTAACTAACTTTTGTTGAAATTACTTTTGTGAAAAATGAAGCTAAACTAAATAATTTTTGTGTAATAATATAAAAAAGTAATGACTTTTGGGTAATGAACTCAAAGTTGAGATGACCACCCATGAAATTTACTCATCAATTTGCAATATAAAAATTGATTATTTATTCCGTTAGTTCATTACTTTTTTTCCCTTATGATATTTGACTGCTCGATCGGTATTCACCTTCATCAATTTATTAAACTATATATTTCTTATCCTTTTTAGAGTATGTATATAAATATCTTTAACACTATCCCTACCCTCTAAATATGGACTATATAAGTATCAATTAATCATCATAATTGTTGAATTTCATGCAACTTTTTAGTCCTAACTCGCCATTGATGGTCGAATTCAAGCTCAATAGAGAAAAATAAGATAATATTTCAGCTAAGAAGAGAAATGAGGAAAACCATATATCAATTACAGTGATATTTATACAATATTGATCATAATTGCCTCCTATCAAGCTCACTACTTAACCGACTAACAACCTCACTTTTTATTAAATTGCCACCTAAACTATTTGTATACAATATCAAGTAATTTCTAAATCATTACTCCCCTCATGCTGGTGGGTGTGAAAATATTCAGCACACCTAGCTTGCCTATAAAATTCTCATGTTGCGGTCTAGGCAATTCTTTTGTCAATGTCTGCTAGTTGTTCTTTGGAACTAACATGTTTTGTTCTCATCATCTCTTCTTGTATCTTTTATCTAATAAAGTGGCAGTCAATCTCTTTATGTTTAGTTCTCTCATGAAACGCTGGATTGACTGCTATTTGTGGGGTTGCTCTACTATCACTAAATACCATAGTTGGCTCTTCAACTTTATGTTCTAATTCTTTTAATAAAGCAGTAGTCCACACTAATTTTGACACTGCATTAGCCATGCTTTTGTATTCAACTTCAGCTGGACTCCTTAAAACTATTTCCGTGTCTTCAATTTTCATGACAACAACGATTCTCCATATTTAATAAAAAAAACTAATATTGATCTTCTAGTATTGGGGCATGTTGCCCAGTCTGCATCACATTACACATTCAATCTTCTACTATTCAATAATACTCCAAGTCCTGTCTCTCTTTTCACATACCTCATTACTCTAATAGAAGCTTCCCAGTGTGATCTATTTGGTTGTTGCAAGAACTGGCTAAGTATCTGAATTAAAAATGCAATATCTGGTCTTGTCAATGTTATGTACAACATTTTCCTAGCCAATCTCTGGTATTGCTCTCTATCTTCAAATGGTTCATCATTTTAACTCTCTTGAAATAGAATCTAACTCCACTGTTGTCAGCTTTGCATTGGCTTCAAGTAGTGTCATGGCTGATTTAGCACTCCCTAATCCCAAGTCTGAGATAATCTCTAAGAACATATTTTCTGTGGTTCATCAAGATGCCTTTTGCAGATCTGTTGAACTCCATACTAAGGAAAAGTTTCAAGTCACAAAGGCCTTTAATTTGAAAAGCCTTTTGCAGAGATGCTTTAGTGTTTCTTATTAGAGTTAGGTTATTTCCTATTATCAATATGTCATTAACATAAACAAGAATCGCTAATATGGCTAATCTTTGCCTTTTAATGAATAATAAGCGATCCAAGCTATTTTGAACAAAATCAGCATGCATTAATGCTTCACATAGCTTCAAATTCCACTGTCAGCTTGCTTACTTAAGTCCATAAAGGGATTTGACAAATTTTCATACTAGATCAGACTTCCCCTAACTTGAAAAACCCTCAGACAATTACATGTAGACATCATTATGCAAGTCACCATGTAAGAAGGCATTATATATATCTAACTGATGAATATGCCAATGGTACTGAGCAGCCAAGAAGAGAACAATACTGACTGTAGCTATCTTAACAACTGGCTATCACGATCCAAACCAAGGCCTATTTATGATGGGTATCTCAAGTCCGCCAAGGACCGGAGACCACACTATTAATCATCCCAATCAGAATACAAAACAACTAGCAGCGGATGAATTCCAAATATATAACAAGATAGGGATGATTTTTAAACATATAACAAAAAAGAACTGAGTTCCGAACATATAACAAGATAGATAAATTAACTAAATAGGATCTAAGAATCCATAATACCAAATCAACCCACATCTTGTCCACAAAAGCCTCTAAGAAACCAAATATCAACCAAAGCGGGACATGCCACAGATAATAGCCAAAAACCCACCGAAATAGTCTAGGATGTAAGTAAAGACAATACCATGAAATGAGGCCCTTTCAGAGAATGAAATCTCACCAGATCAAAGTTGAATCACAGGCAATCCAAAAGTCACCTACCACTGCGCAAGGAAACAGAAGTATCTTTGGACCCTACATTGCATGGGGATACAGTGTCGGGGGATAGTTTGCGGGGCGAGCACTAGCATAAAATTCAGACAAAAGACAACATAATGTCGTGATCAATCAATCCAGAATCATTCTGAAACATATCCACACAATCATATACATATATATATATATATATATATATTTAATATGCTGAGATAAGGAACAAGGTTTAGCATGAGATTTAAAACATTAAACTAGACTGTATAGCTCTAACCGTCATAAAGACAACCATGGGCTATATGGGTCCGACTCCCCACACCAGAAGGGCCCTAGTACATGTTAGCAGCACGAACTGAAGATATCAAGAAAGGCTTGGGAATCCACGACCCTTCGCCAATCCATGATACATATATATATAAGGTGTGACACAAGTACACATTTATCAAGAAAAACTCTCTCCACGCTGGCAAATGCGGGTTTCCAGCATCATCCCCTTGGGTCTTTCACTTTCATGGCTCAGCTACACAACCTCCTTTAAGCCTAGTTAAAACATTTATATATTTTTATTCATTGAACCAATAATCATCCATAAGGCATATCCCGTCGGTATCATCATACCAACTATACTTGCAAGCTATTATCAACATACCATTCCAATTATCATCACTTGGGAGAATTCATTATCTAAAAGATCCAATCATTCATCCATATGGGGGAATCCACGACCCCCAAGGTTCAATGTTAGTGATCCATCAAATTGGGGGAATCCACGACCCCTAAGGTTCAGTTTAAAACCATATATGTTCCATTAGCCTTTTATGCAGTGTGGTAGTTCCAAAAGCGATTACAATATACATACACTCATGTTTTAAAGCCAATTTCATAAGGTGCGTTGAGGTTATTACCAATTTCAATTCCAGAACCATTTATTCAGGGGAACATACGACCTCCATTCCCATTTATCATGCCCATGCACCCAATGAGTTCACAAACTATCAATTCAAAAAGATGAATGGTTCCCAAAAAAACATTAGAAAAGTAATTCCATCAATAACATTCAAAGGCCCTCAAACCAATTTCCAAAATCATTAATTAATTACATGAACAAAAATTCTAAACACATGATTTTAACAAAATAAATTTAGGGAGAGAGATATATGTCTGAAAGTGTTGTGAATTATGAAGGAAAATCACCAATTGGAGCTCTAGAAGCCAAATCCTTAGAAACCCTAGCATGTTCTTGACTTAGGGATTTAAGAGAGTTTTAGAGTATTTAAGATTCAAAAATAGGGAGTTATAGGGCCCCTTAGGGTATTTTAGGTCGTGGGTCACAATTAAGAAAAGAGAGAAATGACCAAAATGCCCTTAAATAAAACACAAGAAAAACTATCGCCAGTCATTACGGATCACGTCACGACTTGTGACAATTGGGTATGAGTCGTTGCCTGGACTCATAGTCTAGGCTGTGACTTAGGCATCCTTACTTGTATGGTAACGAGTCATACCTTACGACTCATGACTATACCCTATGACTTGTGGAGTCTTAATCGTTACCAAGACAACAACCTTGGGCCATCTCACTAGTTTGGCCATGAGTCTCACCCTACGACTCGTGACCTCACCTTACGACTCGTGAGATCCAAGTTGTGACCTCAGTAGAAACCATGGACAACTTACTAGTCAAACAATGATTTGAGCCATACGATTTGTGAAGAGTCTTCACGACTCGTCACCTAAGTCATACCCTAAACAATAAGCTCAAAACTCTACAAATTTTTATAGGCAAAAAATCTGGGGTATTACATCCCCCTCCCTCCTTTAGGATTATTTGCCCCCGAATGAGGAGTCAAGGCATCCATTAGCATGAACATAAGACAAGAATGCGATCACAAAACCTTTAGCAAAGTTAAAAAATAAAAAAGTAGGAAAACACATACTTAAGCATGATCATCCAACCCGAGGAACAAGAAAGGATATTTGGATTTCATATCCTCTTCAGCCTCCCAAGTAGCTTCTTCTACCTTATGGTTCCTCCAAAGGGCCTTCATCGAAGCCATATCTTTAGTCCACAAAAGATGGACTTGCCTATCCAAAATCTCAACAGGAACTTCCTCATAGATAAGGAATTCAAAATATCAACATTATCAATAGGTACCACCACCAAAGAGGTATCACCCATGCACTTTCGCAATATCGACATATGAAAAAATAGGTAAATCGAACCCAAACTCGAAGTCAAATCCAATTCATTAGCGACGTTGCCTCCTCTTCTTAAAATTAAGTACGAGCCCACATAATAGGGACTGAGCTTCCCCCTCCTTCCAAATCTCATAACTCTCTTTATAGGAGATACCTTCAAGAACACCTAATCACCAACCTCTAACTCCAACTCTTTTCACCTCACATATGTATAGGACTTTTGGCCACTCTAAGCAGTCTTAAGTCTATACTGAATCACCTTCACCTACTCCATGGGTTGGTGAACCAAGTATGGACTGAACAATCTAGTCTTACCAACCTCAAACCACCCAATAGGAGATCTACACCTCCTACCATAAAGAACCTCAAAAGGAGCCATCCCAATACTAGAGTAATAACTATTATTGTATGCAAACTCGCTGAGAGGCAAATGATCTACCCAACTACCTCCAAAATCAATCACATAGGCCCTTAGCATATATTTTAAAGTATGAATGGTCCTTTCTACTTGTCCACCATCTGAGGATGGAATGTGGTGTTAAGGTTCACCCGTGTGCCCAAGCCTTTCTGAAATGAATGCCAAAAGTGAGAAAAGAATTGCATACCTCGATAAGAAATAATGGAAACTGGAGAACCATACAACTTAACGATCTCATAAATATACAACTTAGCATAATCCTCTCCAGAGTAAGTAATACTCACAGGCAAAAAGTGAGCAGACTTTGTCATCCTATCCACGATGACCCAAATTGAATCATGCTGATTTTAAGTTAGCAAAAAATCGGTAATAAAATCCTTGTTGATCATCTCCCATTTTGCATGGGCAACTCAATCTCTTGAGACAAGCCACCAGACCTCAAATACTCAACCTTCACATGCTAACAGGCCATGCATTTAGCCACAAAACTTGTCACATCTCTCTTCATGTTGTTCCACCAATAAATATCATTCAGATCATGATACATCTTTGTTGAACTAGGATGAACTATATACCTCGACTCACGAGCCTCAGTCAAAATCCTTTTTTGCAACCCATCAATATTCAGAACATACAACTTATCTTGGTACTACAAAATACCATCACCACCAATCTCAAAAGCCATCACCTTCTGCTGGCCCACATCATTCTTAATCTGCATCAACGTAGGATCTAAAATCTGTTTCTCCTTCACTTCAACACCAAGATATGACTTCACCACCTCTTGAACAATCACACCTCTATCATCAAAATCTAAAAGTAGAACTCTAAGATTAACAAACCGGTGAATATCCTTCACCAATCCTTGCTTCTCCTCACCCACATAAGATAAGCTACCCATAAATAACCTGCTAAGAACATCAACAACCATATTTGCTTTACCTGGATGATACTGAAGACTCATATCATAGTCCTTGAATAACTCAAGCCATATCCTTTTCTTGAGATTCAACTCCTTCTGGTAAACACATAGTGCAAGATCTTATGGTCTGAATATATATCAATATATACCCATACAGATAATGGCGCCAAAAATTCAATACAGATACCACAACTGCTAACTCTAGATCATGAGTCGTAGAATTTCTTTCATGAACCTTCAACTGTCTAGAAGCATAAGCCATCACTTTACCATGCTCCATCAAGACACAACCTAGTCCTACATGAGATGCATCATAGTAAACAACAAAATAATCAGTTTCCTTGGGCAGGGTCAAAACTGGCGCAAAAGTTAACTTATCCTTCAACTTCTCAAAACTACCCTCACAAGCATTGGACTACAGAAACTTCACCTTTTATTGAGTCAACTTAGTCAATGGAGCAGCAATAAAAGAGAAGCTCTCCAAAAACCTTTTATGATTCTCGGCTAAACCCAAGAAGCTCAATGTCGGTTGCAGTTATTGGTCTTGGCCATTTCTTAACCACCTTAAATTTTTGTGGATCTACCATGATACCCTCATGAAAAATAACTTGACCCGAAAAGGTCATAATATTAAATCAAAACTCACACTTCAAAAATATGGCATATAATCGATGATCCTTAAGAGTTTGCAACACTACTCAGAGGTGATTGACATAATCCTCCTCACCCTTAAAATATACCAAGATGTCATCAATAAAAACTATCACAAAAAAATCCAAGAACTACCTAAATACCCGATTTGTAAGATCCATAAATGCCGTTGGAGCATTAGTCAATCCAAGTGACATAGCAAGAATCTCATAATAACCATATCGGGTTTGAAAAGTAGTCTTAGAGATATCCGCTTCCCTAATCTTCAATTGGTGACAACCCAATTGAAGATCAATCTTAGAGAAGTATCCACCACCCTGAAGTTGGTCAAAGAGATCATCAATCTTGGGTAAATGATACTTATTCTTTACCGTTACCTTATTCAACTGTCGATGGTCTATGAAAATTCGAAGAAATCCATCCTTCTTACACATAAAAAACATAAGATCACCCCACAAAGAGACACTAGGGAAGATAAAACCCTTATCAAGAAGATCCTTTAACTGCTTTTTAAGTTCTTTCAACTTATATGGAGCTATTCTACATGGAGAAATAGAGATAGGACGAGTATCCGATAGAAAATCAATCCCATAGTCTGTAAGAATACCAAGAAGGTCATCGGTAAATACTTCAGGAAATTTGTTAACCACTAAGATAGATTGCTAGGAAGTATTTTTAGAGCCAAAATCCTTAACCCAAACTAGATGTGTAACACCCCGTATTCAAGTACGTGTATTGACGTATTCAAGTACGTGTATTGGTCTTATTTATATGGAATTAATTTTTTATTTTATTTATACCGGAATTTGCCCGTCGATGGTTCCATACGAAGGTTATTGAATAAGCTTTCCAATGATATAAAGATTTCCAAAAACGGATAGGTTTCGAATATAATCGAGCACGTTCGAAACTATAAAACGGTGGCCGAGATGTTGGGAATAGTAAATGTGCAGAAAAATTTTCTGCACACAAACTACTGAGGCCAACCAATTTTTTGGGTCAACTTTGAACGATCATAACTCCCTTAATATAATGAACTGGGAGATATGAAACCTATCAAAAGAAAGATCTTTGAGTATTCTTTCCAATACAATTGGTTTCATCCAAATCTAACATCTGAGTAAGGAGTTATACTCGTTTTACTTCAACCTCTCAAAACAGATTTTTAGGGTCAACTTCAAACGATCATAACTCCTTGTACAGGACGAACTGGGTGGCCTACTTTATATGAAATGAAATCCCTTTGAATTATCTAACCAACGATAATAATTTCACCCAAATCCGATATTGGAGCAAAGAGTTATGGTCGATTTACTTTAGCTTATCAAAATAGTCCACCAAAGGACAGATTTGATATTATTTAAATTTTAAAGGCACTTTGGTCATTCCTTATGATATTATGGACGGGAATATGTGTATATATACATGTATATGAGTTCAAAAACTCATCTTCATCATCAATCATTGAGAAAGAACAAACCCTAGCCAAATTTGACCTTCAAATTACTTTTGATTCAACCGTAGAAATTCCAAAGTAATCCGATAACTGCGTTTGTCATCTCGAGAGCTTCGAACGGCACCTATTATTTGTGCAAACAGGATTGCATAATCAAGAGGTTAATTCTAAGGTATGAATATTGTTTGCCTTGTACTTTTCCATATGTATATGTATGATAGAGGATTATATGTATTGATTGTTATTGAAAGGTGATGGAAATAGGGTTATGGACTATTTTGCATGGTTTGGTTGTATTGAATTGTGGAAGGTGGATATGGTAATTGATTTATGGAAGGTGGATATGGTGATATACTATTGAATTGATGATTATTTATGTCTATGGCTCAATTTGGTTTAATGGATTGGTTGGAACGATAAATGAATCCAAACTTGATATTGGAGGATGTTGTATGAATATGCATGGCATGTGAATGTAATTGGAGTATAAGAAGGTTAAAGTGACACCCTTTATGGTGTAATTAAGGCTTACTACTTAAACACTAGTTTGGTGAATTCAAATAATTGAATTGTGACGTTTGGTCACTAATACTAGATTGCTATATATGTTCATTGTAGATAAGTAATCCGAAAAGACGAGAAGTCCATTTAGGACTAGTATTGAAGGTTGATAGTCAGGTATGTAAAGCATACTCTATACCATATCTTTGGCATGAAAGTGAACAATTGTTCTATTAAGAAAGTTTCCAAAGTTATTCAGTAACATGTGACCCATAATGATTTTGTATGATGTCCTACGTTACCAATGAACTTGTTTCCACCTTACAAGATATCAAGACATTCCAATACTTGTTTTCCAAATCTTACATGTTTATTGCACTAATGAATGTCAGAAGGTATCCGGTTACTCAAACAAGATCCATGTGCTATTAATGACTCCAAAACATTTCATTGATATACCAATAAGTTCCTACTTCATTGTTATGACATTGATGACTCCAAAACACTTTATTAATGTGCGAATGAGTTCTTAATTCATTGTTATTGAATTGATGGCCTATTTATATGTCTCTTATTGATGTATCATTGTTTCAAAGTATCAAAAATGTGGTGGCGACCGAAATAACAATCTCAAAGATTAATTGAACTAAGTGATGTAAGTTCTCTCTTATCGGGTGGTATCCCAGGGGCATAAGCCTATCATGGATCGATCCCTAGTTATGTGTTTATGGGTGGTATCCCAGGGGCATAAGCCTAGCATGGGTCGATCCCAATTGATATGTACTGGAGGCAGCCTAATGGTCACAGTACAGTACAGTAATGATTACAAAGATGATAAGAACGAAGGTAAAGTGATTGAATAAATACAATGTACAGTTTGTCACAAGTTCTAGTAAGTGTGGTCCACTCCTATTACGATTTATTCACTTGTTTCTGATTTCTATTTAGCTCTTATATCATATGTGATTATCTACAGCTTTACATACTCAGTACATATTTCGTACTGACGTCCCCCACGGAGGACCTGCATTTCATGCTGTAGGCACAGGTACCTCAGCTCATACACCACATAAGTAGGAGCCAGGATACCCAGCTGCTTTTGGTGAGATCCAGTTTGCTTCGGGACTTTCCGTGTCATATCTAGTCACTTTTGGTATTGTATAGAAGTTAGTTATATGGCGGGGTGTGTCCCGACCTTAGTTAAACTCCATGTATTGTCTAGAGGCTTTGTAGACCTAATGTACAGTCAAGATGATATTTTGTTAATAGATGTGATGGCTCCAACGGCCAAGTATTGTATATACATATATATGTGTGCTCGAGCTTATACAGGTGATTATTTCCTTTTATATACGACATGATGTTGTCCGAATTTCGGGTTGTCATAGAGGTATACATGGGAAGTATAAGGTTATGAGTTGGTTCTCCCGGGCCTCCTCGGTTACAGGTGCCAGTCCGCCCCAATAGGATTTGAGGCGTGACAAGATGATATATACACACCTTGAAAATCAACTTTTCTGCTCTAAGAAAAGAAATAAATCTTTCCTTAGGTACTAAAGAACTTCCTTCCCACTCAATCACTGATTTATTCAAAAATTAAAAACTGACCTTATGGGTCTGACAAACTAGAGAAGCATAGCATGAATGGAGTCAATTCATCCCTATGATCGTATCAAAGTCTACCATATCCAACTTTATTAGATCCACCAACGTCTCCCTACCACAGATATATACTACATAACCCCTATAGACCCTTTTAGCCATAACCGAATCACTCACCGGGGTGGACACAAAAAAGGGATTGGAGATACTCTCGGGACCAAAACCAAAATTAACAGTCACATAAGGGGTCACAAAAGAAAGGTTAGAACCTATATCAAGAAGACAGTATACATCATGAGAGAAAAGTTTCAGTATACCAGTAACGACATCAGGAGATGCCTCAGATTCCTGATAGGTGGTAAAAGCATAAAGATAATTTCAATAATTATCGATACCAAAAGTAGCACCCGTTGGTGCAGAGCTGATGTAGTAGCAACCGGAACCTTATTAGCTCCAGAAGAAACCTTAGTTGGAAAGTATCGTTGTAGATACCCCAGTTGACAATAATTATAGCACCTATTCCTCCTCTTATCATACTAATCACAATAAAGTTGTCCACAGAAATGAAAAGGGGGATAAGATGGGGCTTATCGGGCTCCACTAACCTTAGACTAAGTACCTTGGGCTTTAAAACCTTTGTCAGTTTGAAAGTGATGATTACCAAATAACTTAGTATATGAAGCACTAGCAGTAGAATATGAACCCGAGTTTTCCCAAGTCCTCTTCTGAAACACTTTGAATTTTTGGCCCTTGAAAATTTCTTGACCTTTGAGCTTACTGTCTTGGTTACGAATTGATGCCATGAGTTGTAAGGTGTCTTAACGGGTTAGCTGACTCTAGTTGTATAGTGACCATTATATGGTGTTGGATTTTTGTCCTGGGTATGACTTGATAGCATGAGTCATAAGGGCTCATGATGATTCATTAGGAGGAGTCGTAAACAAATCATATAACTTAGTGGCTTGATTTTGCTTAGAGTACGAGTGGCTCAATTAGAGCCATAGGGATATATTACGAGTTGTGAGATAAATTCGTAGGGAGTCCAGTGTTTAACCTATTTTGAGTTCTATGTTGCTTATGACTGGACCTTACGAGTCGTAAGGTCTTGTTACAAGTGATCTTGTTGAGTCGTAAGGTTTATAGTGTAAAGAGATCTTAGTCACTATCTTGGTTATGAATCATAGTCACAAGTTGTAAGGAGGGGTTATGAGTCAATGGTTGACTCGTAGTCAAAGCCGATGTTTTTCCAGCTTTTAAGTTAAGGGCATTTTGGAAATTTCCCCCTTTTCCAACTTAAAAACCCACGTGTTATAACCCCTTTAGGGTTTTATTAGCACAAAAATACATATCATAGTAACTTCTAAAACACTCCAAAAGGTTCTCTCTATTCCCTCAATCAAGTCAAGCTAGGGTTTCATCTAGTTAATTAATTAGGGCTTTCAAGGGTGATTTCTCTCCATACTTCTTGGTGCTTAAGGCATGTTACTCTCCCCTCATTGTTATTTTACTTAAAGCGCATTTTCTAATGTATAGCTTCCATGGCATTGTTATGATTTTAAAATAAACATTGGGGGTTTTGAATGCTTATTGTTGAATAATATTTTCCCATGGTTTAATTATGGGTTTCCATGTTTTAAATATGGTTTTGAACATGTGGGTGTATGGTTATAGTGGTTGAACTTGAGAATGGTAATTTTATCTAAACTTGTGACTTTTGAAGTGCTTATGACCCCAACCCTTTATAATAAAATTGGTTTATAGTTGTGAGAAATATGGGAATTTAAATTAGGGGTACAATGGAGTCCCTAAGGTATTTGGTTTGATTTATTACTTAAATTAATGCATTGCATAAATGGAAATAGTTAAGGATGGTTTGAAAACCTTGTAGGGTACATGAAAATATCCCAAGTGATTTTATAATGAAAACCTTCTGGGGTACATGGGAATCCCTCAAGTGATTTTAATAATGGAGTCTGTGGGGTACAGGAGAATCCCCTAAGTGTTGGCTAATGACATTGCTTGCAAGATATAGTCGGTATGACTATACCACTTAACAATATCTTAATAATTGACTCCTGGATTTGGTGGTTTAGTTATGTGTTAAATGTTTTAATTGGGCAATAATAGGGGTTATGATAGCTAGACGTAAAGGTGTGAGTCTGAAAGGTTAACACTAGAAACTCATATTTGCAGACATGAGGATTGGTCTTGATGACCATATACTTATGGGGTACAAGGGAATCCCCCAAGTATATATGCATACATATGTATCATAGAGGGCGAAGGGTAAAAGGTAATTTGTAACACCCCATATTTTTGCACTAGAATTCGAACCATCATTTTTATGTGTTTAAATGTTAATCTCATGATTTGTATGTTAATACATGTGTCATGATCATTATCCTAGTTTATGAAGTGCTCTCTAAGAGAAATAATTTCATAGAATTTACTTAGAACAAAGTTGAGCTAAGAACCTTAGATTCGTCCTAAGTTTGGTGTTAGATTCTACAAGGGTCAACTTTGTAAGTGTACAAATTTTAATTTATATAGAATTTTCCATATAAATATCCACCAATATGTAGGTAATTGAATCTGATTTCTAACGATACCAATTTTGCCTTAATCTGATACCCGAGTGAAAATTTATAGCATTTTTCGTGTGAAGCAATAAGATGTTGCGATTACATCGTTCGACGGTGCCTATAGAGGTAGAGCCAATAGAACTCAGTGGTAAGCCTCAAAGTCAGTATTTTCCAAAACAATAGGTCACTATGATTACACCACTCGGTGGTGCCTATAGTGCTGGCACCAACAGCGCTTAGCGGTGAGCCTCAAAATTGGGATTTCTGCTGAAACTTTTAATTCTGAGGGGCAGTCTTGTCTTTTTTCATCTCAACCCGGGTTATAAAGACATGATTTTAAGCATAAATTAGGGCATTATTTGCCCTCATTCTCCTATTTTACTCTCAAGAACAAAGCCTAATCAATCCTCTTCAAGATTATCCATTCCATCACCTCCTCTTTTGAGAAAAAAACCAAGATTTAAGGCTTCCTAATCCAAGAAGTTCAAGAAAAGCATTAAAAAATATTCTGAAATCTTTAAAGTCAAGTTTTTACATCAAATCAAGCATAATAAGGTATGTGGGGTTTTAAACGAGGATACTCCTTTTATACTTGTGCCCAAAACTAGCTTTTAAAGGTGAATTTATATGAATTGGAATTAGGGTTCATACCCAAAGTATCTTGTTTTGAGTTATGAATTTATAAAGTGATTGAAGTATGAAATTTCATATTTTTCTGATTCAAAGGATTCTCTTTTTTGATTTGAATACCATGATTATAACTTAAGACATTGATTATAGATTTCCAGTTGAGTTTAAGCATGATATTGTGATTTTGATTTCATTATCTTGATATTGTTGAAGTATTTCAAGAATTATATTGAGCATGATTTTTTGCTATGAATTTACACAAGTTTAAAGCATTGGTTTTACGCCCTAAGTTTTAGTATTGATATTTCAAGAAGATTATGCTTTTAAGCACCCTATGATTAGTGTATATTCACATTTTGAACAGGATTTGATCTTTTGATCCTCAGTTAAGATATGGAATCCACTTTACAGTTTAGATTAGAGCTTAAAGCAAACAGATGCATAACTAGTTTTCATTGTAAACCTTTATGCTAGTTTTAAAGTGGATTTCCTACAGAATGAGCATATCGATTAAAGGTAGTAGTATTTAACACCTAGTTGGGTATGATTTCAAGGTCTCATACCCCAGAACTATGAGCCAACATAGATTCGGATTATCAAATTATCCCCATTTATATGGATGCAGCTACAGACTGTGATTACTCAGCTCAGGTTATACTCCTTGGCAAGAGTATGACACCTCTCCCCAATGCGAAGTTTTCTCCTTAGGGGATCTAGATGTTGGACTTCATGATAGCTCACATGTTTTATGCCGGTTAGAAGAACCTCCCTAATAGAAAAGTCTAAAAGAAAAACTTTTTTAAAGAAACTCCCTAAGTCCTAAAATAGAATAACAGAACAACTTTTAGAAATTAAGTATAAAAGCTCATAATTTTACTCAGATATTGTTTTACATAAGGCATTAGCTATGATATTTTCAGCTTTCAATTTATAGATGATAAAGGTGAGTTCTTTTACACTTAGCCTGCATGATTTGAAAACAGACTTGACTTCAGTCCTACTTATTCCACTAGAAAGAGTAAAGATACAACTTTTAGAACTAAGTTTTATGACTCACAAGATTTATACAATATGCTTTATCATTCATGAGTTATGATTTTCAGTTTTCAGTTATTCAAGCCAATGTGAGTCATTTACACTTAACATGCATTATTTACACGCTCTATGAACAATTGAGTTGTTGTTTTACTTATGCATTCATACCCACATGCTCAGTACATTTCAAAAGTATTGATCTATATTTACGTGTATGAGCTACATTGTTTAATAATGTAGGTACCAGTTCAGTTGTAGTCCATATATCACAATCAGACAGTTGCAGATTCCAGCCGATAGATGACGAGTCCTCCTACTTTGGGGACTTCAGTTAGATGTTATTTATGTACTTTATTTTCTTACTCATATGTATTGATTAGTGGTAGTTGGAGTCACGTCCCAGGTACCTATAGTCAGTATAGTAGAGGCTTCATAGACTGTCAGTAGAACTAATGTATTTGATTCCAGTTTTTTTTTGTATAAGCAGAGTTTTAATTATTTTTATATAGCTTTGTATTGATCATATTCAGAAAATATTGATCTTCCATTTATTTCATTCAGATTTATATATCTTATTCAGTTGCTCATGATTTATACTAGTACAAGGGTTAGCTTAGGATCATGTGTGGTCCTAAGCACCGTGTGATGCCTAGGGAGAAGTCTCGAGTCGTTACAGAATCTCCGACCACCTATGGTATCTCTGGTTCATGCGGCTAACGCATACTGGGGCCCATCCAAGAGGTAACACTTGACCCATATAGCTGGTGGGTGGATTATAACGGCAATGGTTCAGCACCCAGGTTAAGAATTTAAAGTGCATGCTAAGCCTTGCTCCTTATCCCGGCATGGGGTATGTGTATATATATATGTGTATATATATATATATTTACATATGGTTATTTGCATTGGTTTAACTTGGTTTTGGAATGATAACATACTTTATCTTTATCCATGAGTTACATGATAGTGTTCACCCCACTAACCATCTTCGGATGTTGTATCCCCATGTGATGCAGTGACTAGGTAATTTAGGGACAGATTTTGAGTCAGACTGAAGTGGTTGAGCTTTCATACTTTGAAAGACCCTATTTCATGCTATGGATTTCTTCATACCTTTACTATTTCTTTTGGTCTTAGTTTCGGCTATGGTCGGGGGCATGTTCCGACCGAATATTCTTTGGTTTTGATTAGAGGCTTTATGGACTATTGTGGACATGGGCGGTATTGGTTGGTTGTTTGGTTGTTGGTGGTTGGTTTTGCTTATATATTTATCATAATATCTTTAAATTGATATTCTCTTATCTTGTTATATGTATGAAATTCATCCGACATGGAGTGTAAGGTGGTTAATTATTTAGGTATTAGGGGTGGTCTCCACTCCTGGTTGGACTTAAGATACCCGACACGGCTATGCCCTGGATTGGGCCATGTTATCTTCTTTCCCCACTGCCTACAATCTCTGCCACTATTCTGCTGGCCTCCACCCTGCTCTGAATATCTAAACTTCTTATTCTGTTTCTCTCCTATTTCTGCTTATTTCTTCTTTTCATATTCAGCATGCTGCATATACACCACAAGCTTATAGATATCTATGTCATTATTCAACATTCTTGCTATCATACTAGACACAAGTCCCGAGACAAACCCAAAGCAAACTTCCTCATTCTTGCTATCATATTAAACACAATCTCAGGGGCATAACGAGACAACTGGTGGAATTTTAAAGCATACTCCTTCACAGTCGTCATTCCCTGCTTCAAGTTCCCAAACTCCTGACTTTTAGACTCCCTCAACTCCTAAGGAAAGAAATGATCAATAAAAGCACTCAAAAACTTATCTCATATAGATGACTCTGCTCCATTACCTCTTAACATCTCCCAGTCCTTATAAAGCTGTTATGTAGAAAATTCCACACCTTCCGAGTTAGTTGCATGCATCACCCTAAATATTTTTTATCTCATCTATAAAATGTTGAGGATTCTTCTCAACGTTAGAGCCAGTAAAGGTCAGAGGATTTATCTTCATAAACTAGCCAACTCTAGTGACTGCAGAAGATAAAGAAACAGAACCAACACAGTCAGACTGACGAGAATAAAAAGTCACCAACTGAGCAGATGAATAGATCGATGAAACTCGGAATTAGAAATATATCCTTGAGGTGGTAGGTAAGGAACATCATCAACCCAAATAAAACTAGTAGGGATCGATGGAACTCCACGAGGAGCAGTACAGTTAGGAGCAAAGACCCTAGGTTGGGTCTGAACTCCATAAACAGGGTGAGTTCCATCTATATTATCCTCAAGTGGGACTGAGGATTTTCCATGAGCATCAAATCTTCGAGGAGTCGTGATCTGAAATACGAGCAAATGGAGATTAGAGGAGTTTTCAAGACCTTAGACTCTATAGCCCAAAAATAAATCTCAAAAAAAAAAAATTCTAAAATGACTTCTAGCCTCTCCCTTATAAGTATGGAGTGCTGCACACCATAAAAGATACTCTACTTGACACAGCTTTATGGACATATGGATACCCAATGACTATGAACCTATGCTTTGATACCAAATTTGTCATGATCCAAACTAGAGGCCTAGTGGTGATGGGTATCGAAAGTCCACCAAGGATCGGAGACCACCCCCATTAACCTAGACAATCAAAATATAATACAACTAGCAACAGATAAATTCCAAACATATAATAAGATAGAGCTGAGTTCTGAACATATAACAAGATAGAATTGAGTTGCGAATATATAATAATATAAAATTAATTTTTGAATATATGGCAAGATAGATAAATCAGCTAAATGGGACCTAAGAATCTACAATACCAAATCCACCCACATCCTATCAACAAAAGCCTCTAAGAAACCAAATACCAACAAAAGTTGGGACATGCCCCCAACCATAGCCACAAACCCACCAAAACAGTCTAGGACGTATGTAAAGATGAGATCATGAAATGAGGGCTTTTTGTAAAATAGAAGCTCACCACTTCAAAGATGACCACGAACAATAAAGAAGTCACCTACTACTACGCAATGAAATAGAAGTGTCTTCGAACCTTGTATCGTATGGGGATACAACGTCTGGGGATGGTTAGCAGGGTGAGCATTTGCATATAACTTAAAGAAGATATAAAATGATGTCATGATCGGTCAATATAGAATTATTTCAAACCATATGCACATAATAATATACATATATATAATATGCCGGGACAGGGAATAAGGTGAAAACACCCTAGATTTTGGTTCTTAGATATTTCGTGGGTTTTGGACTTTCTGGACATCATACGACTCACCATACTAGTTGTATAGTAAGGGTATATATCAGGTGACCCATTTGTATGTTGTTTAGTGTTGGGTAGTGTTAGGTGGTTGAGTTTTTAAAATGGGTACGACTTGGGTGGGTACGAATCGTATGGTTGGTGACAGGTCATAGAGATGGGTTTTCCTTCACTTAATCTAAAACTTAGTAACTTACCTTGGATCTGAGTATATATAGCTCACCATGAGTCATAAGATAGGGTACGGGTGGTATAGTCCAACTCATATGTTGGACATTACCAACTCCTCTAGATTCTTCCTAGGGTATAGTTTATGGGTACCTATCGTATGATTAGGTACGAGTGGAACTTTGGGGTCGCATGTTGGATAAAATTAGGGTCCAAGGGATTCTTAGGGTACGAGTGGTGGGTACCACTCGTATGTTAGGGTACAGGTGGTATGGTGAAGTCGTACCCTCCTGCAGGAATTTTATATAGTTTAAGTTGGGGTATTCTGGATATTTCCCCTTATAACTCCTTGAGACCCCATGACTTAAAACACCTTTTGAGGCTTCATTAAAGCAATCACTCAATCACTCTAAACTCTCTCAAAATCTCTTAAGGCTCTTGGATTAAACAAAAGCTAGGGTTTTCTTCAAAGTGATTAATTGAGGCTCATAAGGATGATTTCTTCTCATCTTCTTCTCAATAAAAGGAATGTTACTCCTCCCTCATTGTTAGTTCCAACTAGAGGCACGTTTTATGAATTGTTTTCATGGCATAATTGTTGTATGGTTTTGGGTTTTCAAATATATGTTGGGGGTTTTGGTTACAATGGTTTGCGATGATTTTTCCATGTCTTTTACTTATGGTTTTCATATTATAATGATGGTTTGAACATTTGGTTGCATGGGAATGATTAATTGATACACGGTTTTGGCTTTGGAAACTATATGCCCCCAATGTGTTTGATAAAATACCTATGAGAATGCTTTTACTATATTGTTGTACTTTTAATAGAACTATTACATGTTACAAATTGGTAATGGAACCCTAAATGGTATAAATGATTTAGAGTGGTTAAAATGGTAAGGTATTGGTGGTCATGGTTATGGATTAATTGAACATCCTTTTGGGGTACATGAGAATCCCCCAAGAAACTAAATAATGTAATAAATGGGTAAATGGGAATCCCTTCTTCTCTAAAAGGTTGGTTAAGGACATTGCTTGCAAGTTGTAATCAGTATGACGATAACACTACTTATAGATTTGGTTAATAATAAATAGAATGGTATTCTTAGTTGTGTGGTGATGGTTTTAATTGTGCAATAATGGCGGTGTCTGATTGCTAACCGTGAAGGTGTGAGTCTAATGGACAGACATTGGAAACTCATGTTTGCTAACATGAGGATTGGTCGTGGGGAACATATATAATACTTACAAGGTACACGGGAATCCCCTAAGTTACATTTGTATATATGTATCATGGAGAGTGAAAATTACTTGGGATTCCCCTACTCTTATGTTATCTTCGATTTATGTAGCTACACGTATCAAGGTTCGTTTAGGGGATTACACTGGACCCATATAACACGTGGGTGGTTCTAGGATGGTAATGCTACGCATACTCAGGTTAATGGTTCTTAAATGCATGTTAAACCCGGTTTCTTTTCCCAACATAGATTATATTATATATGTATGGTTGTGAATGCATATGGATGTTTACTTGGGTTTAAATGTCGGCATTATTTTATCCTTATCCCAAGTACTTGTTGGCGTTCACCCATTAACTTATCTTCGGAAGCTTTATCCCCACGCAATGCAGAAACCGATCATTCTACTCATTCTGCTTAGTGGTTGGATTCGGGATCATTTTGTTGGATTAAAGTGGCTAGCTTCTATACTCCAAAAGTCTCTATGTCATATCATGGATGTCTTTACATACTTTGGTTCTTTCATGGACATTGGTTTTGGCTATGGTTATGGGTATGTTCCAACCGAATATTGTTTTACTTTTGGTTAGAGGCTTTGTAGAACTACTATGGGTTGGTATGGGCGATATAGGTAGTGGTGTTAGCCTTAGTATTAGCATTGGTATAGGGGTTGATACCGTTCGACTGTATTTATGGTTGTTCCATCTTATTATGTTATGGACATGAGCTTGGTTATTGCTTTGGTTTGGTTATGGTTATTGGTTGGTACTGGGTGTTTGGACTTGCTTGGGCTGGTCACGGTCATAGACCTATCCCAAAGTCTAGAATTTTACAAATCGCTATCTTGTTATATGTTTGGAATTACTCCAACTCAGGGTATATGTGTGCTGGTTGGGTTGGGTATCGAGGGTGGTCTTCGATCCGGGTTGGACTTGAGATGCTCATTACGATACGGCCCTGATTCGGGTTGTGTCAAGTGAAATAATCTCGGGATCAAAACCAAAATACACAGCCACAAATGGGGTCACATACAAAAGAGTAGACCACGGATCAAGCAAGCAATACACGTCACGAGAAAAGAGTTATTACGCACAAGTCACGACATCAGGCGATGCCTCAAACTCCTGTCAGAATGCAAGAGCATATAACTATTCCGGCCTATGACGGTACCTGAACTAGAAACAAATGCAAAAGTAGAACCCTTCGATGCAGGAGCAGATGAAGAGGCAACCGAATTCTTATTTGCTCCCGTAGCAACCTTACCAACTGGGCAATTTCTAAGTATATGACCTGGCTGACCACATTTGAAGAACTTGTCCCTCCTCTCATTACAAAAACCCCAATGTAATCAACCGCAGAACCTACAAGGAGGACATGATGAGGCCAATTGTGCCCCACTTGCCTGAGATTGGGAACCCTGTGCCCTGAAGTTGTCGACACCCTGCTGATACCTGTCACCCGAGGGCTTCGGGTAGGGAGCACTATTTGTGAAGAAAGAACCAGAACTCCCTCACTTATTCTTTTGTCACTTACCACCATTCCTACCACCTTTTTAGTGACTACCCTGCTTAGAGAAACCTAAATTTTTAACCCTGCCTTTCACACACCTTAGCCTGCTTTTTGTTTTCCTCCTCCACCTGTTGCATGTGAACAATCAACCTAGAAATATCCATGCCCTTGATCAGTAAGGTAGTCTTACTTTCAAGGATCAACTCACAGACAGTCTTGAAGCAAACTTTCTCATCTTGTCCCTCATATCCGACACCATATTTGGAGTATACCTAGACAACTAGTGAAATTTCAAGGCATACTCCTTGACCGACATTGTCTCATACTTCAAATTAACAAATTCCTCCACTTTTACGTCCCTTAGTTCTTGAGGAAAGAAGTGGTCCAGAAAAGCATTAGAGAAAGTCTCCCATAAAGATGACTCCTCAACATCACCCCTTGCCATATCCCATTCCTCGTACCATTGGTACACCACATTCTTTAGCTAATAGGCAGCAAAATTCATCCCTTCCATATTTGTGGCCTGCATAATATTGAAAATATTTTCCATATCATCCAGAAAACCCCGAGGGTCCTCCTCTACCTTAACACTAGTAAAGGTTAGAGGACTCAATTTTATGAACTGCCAAACCCTTGTAGCCTCAGAAAATGGAATACCTTATGCACCATGCTTAACTTGAGGAGCTACAAACTGAGAAATCACATAAATCGACTGAAGAAACTCCTCATTCATTACGTCACCTTGAGGAGGACTAGAAAAATACGGCGGAACTCCAGAATAGTTAGGGACTGGACCCCTAGACCGAGTATGGATCCCCTGAGTAGAAAATGTCCCATCAACATTGTCCCCAGTTGGGACAAAGGATTTTTCATGAGCTTCAGATTGTCGGGGCATGATCTAAAAAGCAAACAAACAGGAATTAGAAAGAATTTCAAGACTTAGGCTCCAAGCTTGAAAATCGGAATACAACAAAAAGAAACATTCCTAAATCTCTTGTAGCCTCTCTCTCTTATGAGTGTGGTGCACTACACACCCTTAAAAGAGACTCTACTCAACACGGCTTTGTGGACTCCCCAATTTACCAGGAACCTAAAGCTCTATATCAACTTGACATGACCCGAAACAGGGCCTTTTCATAATGGACATTTTAAGTCTAACTAGGACTGGAGACCTACCCTCTCCCTGATACTAATCCCAACTAACCAATATATACCCTGAGTTGGATGGATTCCAAACATATAACAAGATAGCGATTTGTATAATTTACTTTGGGATAGGTTTATGACCATGACCAATCCAAACAAGTCCAACCACGCAGTACCAACCAAAAGCCATAACCAAACCAAAATAATAATCAAGCTCATGTCCATAACATAATAGGATGGAACAATCATAAATACAATGGAACGGTATCATCCCCAATACCAATGCCAATACTAAGGCTGACACCACTATCGACACCGCTCATACCAACCTATGGTAGTTCCACAAAGTCTCTAACCAAAAGTAAAACAATATCTGGTAAGGACATGTCCCAACCATATCCAAAACCAATGTCCATGAAATAACCAAAGTATTTAAAGATACCCATGATATGAAATAGAGCCTTCCAGAGTATGGAAGCTCATCACTTCAATCCAACAGTTGATGCCGAATCCGATCATTTAGCAGGAGGAGTAGAATGGCCGATTCCAACATCGCATGGGGATACAGCCACCCAAAGAAGAGTTAGCGGGTGAACGCTAGCAAGTACTCAGGATAAGGATAAAATAATATCGACCATTCAAACCAAGTAAACATCCATATGCATTCACAACCATACATATATAATATAATCCATGCATGAATAGGGAATCTGATTTAGCATGCATTTAAAAACCATTAACCTGGGTATGTGTAGCTTAATTGTCCTAGAACCACCCATGAGCTACATGGGTCCAGTGTAGCTCCTTGAATGGGCCCCATATGTGTAGCCGCATGAACCAGAGATACCATAGGAGTAGAGGATTCCCAAGTACCCTTCACTCTCCATGATACATATATACAAGTGTAACTTAGGGGATTCTCGTGTACCCCATAAGTATTATCAATGGTCTCCATGACCAATCCTCATGTCGGCAAACATGAGTTTCCAGTATCTGTCCATTGGACTTATACCTTCATGGTTAGTTATCACACCTCGCCATTATTCCCCAATTAAAACCATTATCATACGACCAAGACCATCATTCAATTTATTAATAACCAAGGTTATACGTAGCGGTATCGTCATACCGACTACAGCTTGCAAGCAATGTACTTAGCCAACTTTTAGAAAAGAAGGGATTCCCGTGTACCCATAGATTACATTATTTAGTTACTTGGGGGATTCCCATGTACCCCTCAAGGATATTCAATTAAGTAATAACCATGACCACCAAGAACTTACCATTTTAACTACTCTAAGCCATTTAAAACATTTATTCCATTTAGGGTTCCATTACACAGTTGTAACAAGTAATAGTTACATTAAAAGTCCAATAATATAGTAAAAACATTCTCATAGGCATTTTATCAAACACATTGGGAGTATATAGTTTCCAAAGCCAAAATCAAGTACCAATTAACTATTACCATGTAACCAAATATTTCAAACCATCATTATAACACAAAAACCATAAGTAAAAGACATGGAAAAACCATTATAACCAAAACCCCCAACATATATTTGAAAACCCAAAACCATACAACAACTATTCTATGAAAACAATTAATAAAATATGCCTTTAGTTAGAACTAACAATTAGAGAGGAGTAACATGCCTTAGATTGAGAGGAAGATGAGAAGAAATCACCCCTATGAGCCTCAATTAACCACCTTGAAGGAAACCCTAACTTTTACTTAACTCAAGAACCTTGAAAGATTTTGAGAGAGTTTAGAGTATTTGAGTGATTGCAAATAGGTTAATGAAGCCTTAAAAAGGTTTTTTAAGTCGTGGGATCCCAAGAAGTTATAAGGGGAAATATCTAGAATACCACCAACTTAAACTGCATAAAATTCCCGCAGGAGGGTATGACTCCACCATAGCACTCATACCCTAACATACCAGTGGTAACCACCACTTGTACCCTAGGAATCCCTTGAACCCCAGCACTATCCAACATACGACCTCAAAGTTCCACTCGTACCCAATTATACGATTGATACCCATATACCGTACCCTAGGCAGAATTAAGAGGAGTTGACACCTATACCACTCATACCCTATCTCACGACTCCTGGTGAGCCACCCGTACTCAGATCCAAGTTAAGTTACTAAGTTTCAGATTAAGTGAAGGAAAACCTCACCCTATGACCCGTCACCAACCATAAGACTCGTACCCATTCCAGAAACTCAACCACCCGACACTAGACAACATACGACTGGGTCACCTTACCCGTACCTTTACCATACGACTAGTATGGTGAGTCGTATGATGTCCAGAAAGTCCAAAACTCAGGAAATTTCTAAGGACTAAAACCCAAGGTGTTTCAAATATTTAGCATGAGAGTTAAACATTAACCTAAATTGTGTAGATTTAACCGTCATAAAGGCACCCACGAGCTATATGATTCTGGCTCTCCTCCACCGAAAGGGCCCAAGTGTGTGTTAGCCGCACAAACTGAAGATATCAAGGAATTTCAGGGAATTACGGTTAGCCGCACGAACCAAAAGGGCCCAACTCTCTCCATGCTGGCAAACATGCATTTCCAACATTAGTCCCTCAGGACTTTCACTTTCATGGCTCAGCTACACAACCCCCTTTAGGCCTAATTAAAATATTTACATATTTTCATTCATTGAACTAATAATCATCCATTAAGTCATAACATGTTGGTATCATCATACCAACTAGACTTGCGAGCTATTATCAATATGCCATTCAAATTATCATCACTTGGGGAATCCATGATCTACAAGCTCCAATTATTCATCCACATGGGAAAATTTACGACCCCTGAGGTTCAATGTTAATGATCCATCAACTTAGGGGAATCCATGACCCCCAAGGTTCAATTTAGAACCATATATGTTCCATTAGCCTTTTATGTAGTGCGATATTCCAAAAGCAATTACAATATGCGTATACTCACATTTCAAAGCCAATTTCGCAAGGTGGGTTGAGGTTATTACCAATTTCAATTCCAAATTCATTTATTCAAAGGAATCTATGACCCTCATTCTCATTTACCATACCCATCCATCCAATGAGTTCAAAAAATATCAATTCAAAATATGAATGATTCATAAAAACCATGGGAAAAACAATTCTGTCAATAACATTTAGAGGCCCGCAACCTAATTTTCAAAATCATCAATTATTTACATAAATAGCAATTCTAAACACATAATTTTAACAAAATATATTTAGGGGAAGAGATACATGTTTGAAAGTATTGTGAATTATGAAAGGAAATCACCAATTGGAGCTCTAGAAGCCAAATTCTTAGCAACCCTAGCTTGTTCTTGACTTGGGGATTTGAGACGGTTTTAGAGTATTTTAAGATTGAGAAATGGGGAGTTATGAGGTCCCTTAGGGTAGTTTAGGTTGTGGATTATAATTGGGAAAAGAGAGAAATGGCCAAAGTTTCGTTAAATAAAACACAGGAAAAACTGTCACCAGTCATTATATGTCACATCATGACTTGTGATAACTGGGTATGAGTCGTTGCCTGGACTCATAGTCTGGGCAGTGACTCAGGGCATCCTTACTGGTATGATCAAGAATCACACCCTACGACTCCTAACCAGACTCTATGACTTGTGGAGTCTTAGTCGTTACTAAGAAAGCAACCTTAGACCATCTTACTGATTTTGTCATGAGTCCTACCCTACAATTTGTGACCTCACTTTATGACTCGTGTCCAAGGTATTATCTCAGCATAAACCATGGATAAATTACTGGTTTGACAATGATTGGATCCATACAACTCCTGAGGATTTTTTACGACTCGTTACCTAAGTCATACTCTGGATAGTGAGCTCAAAACTCCAAAATTTTTTAGACGCAAAAAATCTAGGGTGTTACATGGGGAGAAGGTATGAAAATCAAGACCTTCCTTATGATTATATCATTTGTATACTAATCTATCCTTAAATCTTTCTACGTCACCATTTGGCTTCAACCTGACTTTATACACATATTTGCAGTTAATACATGTCTTGTCCCTTGGAAGAGGGACTATGTCCCATGTGTGATTATCATGAAATGTTTGCAACTTAGCTTCCATTGCTTTCAACCATCTAGTATCTGAGGCAGCCTCATAATAAAATATAGGTTCATGAATTCTCGAGAAGCTCTTAAGTAGCTTTAGTAAGAAGGAGAGAGATAATCATAAGATAAGTGATCTCTAATAGGATAGAGAATAGTGCTAGCAAAAGGTTTAGACACAAAATATGACAACCAAAGAGGTTGCTTAGATATCTTAGTAGATCTTCTAAAAGGTGAAGCTACAGGAGAAAATTGAGTAGGAATATTAGTAAAAGATATTGCAGTAAGTCGAATTGCAACATCAATAAGACCAACATCAGGAACAAAAGTAAGCGTTGCAGCAGAAGCATCAGCAAGTATAGGGATCTCTGATGCAAATTCATGTGTAGAAGATCCATCCTCTATATAATATTAAGAAGTAAGGAAGGGATCATCAGGTGTAACAATAGATGTAACAGTATCCTTGAAAAAAGAGTGATATTCATGAAACAAGACATCTCTATTCACAAGAAAATTTTTAATTTTCAAGATTAAACAAAATATAGCCTTTAGTGACACTAGAGTAGCCCATAAGCACTGATTGCACTGCCCTAGGTGCAAATTTATCATTTCTAGGTTGTACACTTTCAAAGCATAAATAATCAAGTGTTTTAAGTTGAATAAGACTTGTTTTTTTATTTAAAAAATACTACATATGGAGATTTACCTCCAAGAACATGAGATGACAATCTATTATGAAAAACTAGGCCTTAAGCCTAACTCACACCCCAAAAGCTAGCTCAAAGGAGGAGGACTGTCCAAGCCTTATAAAAAGACCATCCATCACATTAATCACTGATATAAGACTTTTTCTGTTTCTTTAACACTCCACCTCATGCCCAGGACTGGACATCTAGTGTGTGAAAATATTTTTTATTAGAGGCCTAACATTGAATGAGATGGATCCTGCTCTGATATCATGTTGAATTTCATGCAATTATTCAGTCTTAACCCGCTATTGATGGTCGAATTCAAGCTCATACAGAGAAGGAAGAAGCTATTATTTTAGCTAAGAAAAGAAACGAGTAAAATTAGTTACCAGTTACAATGGAACAGTGATATTTATACACTATTGATCATAACTACCTCCTATCAAACTCACTACTTAACCGAGTAACAACCTCATTTATTAATTAACTAGTTAACTTGACCACGCTTCGCGCAATCACATATATCTTTTTTCAAATTTATTTATATATAAAAGATAAAACTTATACTATAAACAAAATATATATATATATATATATAAGAAATTTAAATGTAAACAATTATAAATCAATATATAAGAAAATACATACTAAGAAAATGACACAAAGACAACTGAAAATAAAAATGTTACACATCTTTTTCTAAATTTATAGAGATGGAGTTCTTGCGAAATTGTCTTGCTAACTGGGAAAGAAAAACTAACATGACAACCTAAGTTGTCTCCATGTTTTTTTTTTTTTGATTAGATTTTCAATTAATTCAAATTCACATCATATAAACTTTATTAAATGGCCTATCTCATCATAACTCTTGATAATAACGTAAGTTTTGTCATACTTAATATTTAAATTCTTTTACCATATTCATAGACTTTTAATCTTACATAAATCCTCTTACAAATTTATTCTTAATTAATTGTATGTTGTTCAAAACTAATATTAATACTATTGAGAAAATTTTTATGATAAATAATTAAAAAATGATGGGATAAAAAGGTAAGTACAGATTTATTGATTAAACAATAATGTATAATGAGGTAATTTCTCGTAATTTCAAAGAGAAATTATTGCCATGCATCATATTAGAGTTAATTGAAAAGAGCTTTCATTACAGTTTGTTAAGAGGGTAAGTTTGGAGTGTTTGTTCAAGATTAGTGAAACACAAATATTGAATGGAAATTACATAATCATTAAACCTTGAAAAAAAAAAAACTGTTAATATTTTCATTACTCGAAACTTAAATTGAAAATATAATGGATTAAAAGTAGAAAAATATAATGAATTCATATCCGACAATCATAAGAAGAGAAACAACCCAACTCTTTCCATCTCTTAGCTTCTTTCAAATTTATCAAACTCTAAATAATTATTTTTGATCTTAAGATCATAGCAACATACCTTGTGAATATACACATAAAAGATGTGAAAAATAACTCTCTTCAAAATATTTTTTTTTTCATATCCTTTTCCTCTTTAGCCACACATAGCACTAATGCCACTGCAATATTTAAAACAACATCTATCAGGATACTATTATCTTTAGAAGGAATTGAAGAATTCTATTTTTTTATCACGTATACATTCATTGACATAGTCAAAAGTCACAAGATCATCTCATTTCACTTTTTAATTTTAAGAAAATCATATAACCTTGTATATTAAAACTAAATACATATAGTAGTATAGATTTTTACGCACATAAAATCAATCTAATATTCACAAAACTTTTGATAAATAGAGAGATGAAAATGAAAATTATCTCTTATATTGGAGTGAGAAAATCATGCAGAAAAATTTAAATTTTACAATTAAAATTTGTGTGTTAAAATATGAACTTATATGAATCCATCAACATTTCTTGATATTTATGGGCTTAGTTTTATTTTATTTTTTTTATAAAAAAAGTTAAAATAACACGTAAAATAGAGAGTGTTTAAGAAAAGTTACGGGGATGAAGTAGAAGTAACACAGTCATTAGGGCGAAAAGTAAAGAATAACAATAATGGGAGAAAAAGATTCATATTTGTTCCCCCAAAATTATAGAAAATATATTAGGATCTTCCTTTCAGATCAAAATGAGGTTTAAAAAAATCTAAAAACATGAAATAAAAATAAATAACAATGTTGGTCAAAGATAGGTGTCACACTACTTATTATAAGCTTAATTCAATATTAACAACCACAAAAAAATAAAAACTTAAATCACAAAAATAAAATTAAAGTCTTATGAAAACTTAAATAACAATGATTTTGTTATTGATAAAAGTTTTTTGGCGTACCTCTTCATATAAAAAATCACCATATTTTGACCTATCATAAGATGATGGTGAATATGCATATTAAAAAGCAAGGATAAAAATAAAATAAAAAGAAGAAAAAAGATAAAAGAGAAAAAAAGAACTTACATAAAAATCCAAAAGAAATGGTACAAAAAGACATAAATATATAGGCTGAAACAAAGTATGGAGAAGCAGTGAAAAAAGTTGGCTACCAATTAATTGTCATTAATTAAGCATTAAGGAGAAAACGTGGGGTTAAAATGGTTAATTGGCGAGGCGTTTGGATGAATTGTGCAATTGTTCAATTAATAGCATTGATAACAAATTATTTATATATGGCTATTTTTAATATTCTATATTGTTTTATATTGAAATTTTCAGCTTTATAAAATTAAGAAAAAAAGCAAAAGGTTCACAAAAAGGATAAATATGATTCTAATCCTTACAGAGTGCCACATCAACAAATCTATAATTCTCCTTTTTATATATATATTGATTTCCACCAAAACTATTTATATACAATATCAAGTAATTTTTAAATCATTAATAACATGTTGGTGGTTACAAGATTTTATAGTCATTCTAGTGCTTAGAGGTGAGCTTACAGTTTAATTACATTTATTACCTATGGCTTTTGGACCAAAACAGTTAGCTTCATGAAAGTTTGGCATATTATTTCTTTTTTTGTAAAAAAAGCTTGAAAATTTCAACGTAACTATGCATATGATCGAAATGGATGACCTGTCGAAGCAACGGGAAGAATTAAAAAAATATATCCTGTTGCTTGGAAATGAATTAGAGCTACACTAGATATGTTTAATATGATGGTAGAAAATAATAATTTGCTCATTAGTTTGTTCTTGAGAAATAACTTCACTAAACTCACAAGTATATCCATTTTAGTCATCAATCAATCAAACAAAACTAACCACTTGCTTTGTTAGTGGGTTTCCAATAAATATTTCTTATATATCTAATGAATTTCTAGATACGATATCTCCGCAAGTCATTGTTTCCTTGGAACCCCTCCCCCCTCTCAAAATAAAATAAAATAGAGAGAAGTATACATTACTCCCGAATTTATTGAATTTTATTCATGGTATACCTGAATTTTTACTAATCCAAAGTACCTCTTCGAACTTGTTCTTTTAGTACGTCGCATGACCCCTTTTTGCTAAAAGTCCACTGCGTGTAATACACGCGCGGACACGTAGAAAAAAATATTGATGTGGCTGTCCACGTGGATAAATACCATCCACTTCCCTTATATTTATCCTATATTAAAAATTAAGCCTCTTCTACCCTTAATCATCCGATTTCTCTCTAAAAAAATTATATTTTTCAGTTTTTCTCTACTCCAAAATATTGAATGGTTGAATTTTCATCGATCAAGTAACCTATTATCTAAAAATTTATATTTTTTGGTGTGTATTAAAAATATGAAATTATTTTTTTCCAGTTAGTGTTTCATAGCAATTTTCGATTAGGATTTTGAGGAGACTCACATGTACAAATACGTTTCTTAGTATAATTAACGGAGTAAGAAATTGCAATTTAAGTTAGGGACGTACAAAAATCAAACCGATAAAAATGTTATTGATTTATCGTTATAGGGTTAACGATTTTTTAATGATTTTATAAAAAATAATTATTGAGTTATTGATTCGATTTTGAATTTTTTACTGGGTTATTGGGTAAACCGATAACCCAATAAGTTTATGCTAAATTATTATTTTACATTATATATATATATATATATATATATATATATATATATATATATATATATATATATATATATATATATATATATATATATATATATATATATATATAAATAGAATTTTGGTTGCAACTAAGATTCGGTTTCGTTTCATGTTAATTACTATTTTTTTATTTTATGAGTATTTTCTTATCGGTTAAATCGAAAATCAAATCGTTAGGGACTAAAAATCGATAATCAATATAACTACATTCTCTTTATTATAAGTATGTGTATTAGTTTCTTTAGTATTTGTTTTGTTATTATCTTTTAAAATATCTGCTTCGATATTTAGTACATTTCTTTAGCTACAATAACTCATATGATATATATAATTAAGATTACAAAATTGAAGTAGTTTCATAAAAATGAAAACTGGACTTTTAGATTGAATTAATAAATGGATGAAATTTTTTTTTAGATTAATAGATAAAATTTTTACAAAATTAATTTACGGATGAAAGTTTTATTTCATAAACTAATTAAGAGATAAACATGAGTTTTATAAAATTAATAAATGGCTGAAATATTTTTTTAGATTGAAAGTAATGGAGGTAAAGGGATAATAAATAGTGAGGGGGATAATTGATTTTTTTGAAAAAATTAAAGAAAAATAATTTTTTTCATTTTTTTAACCATTAAAAAGGCTGATTTGGCTTAAAAATCACTCCATCACGCGCGTGATGGAGTGTGAAATCCAAACATTTCGCCACCTCAGCAAAAGGGCCACGTGATGTACTAAAAGAACAAGTTCGGGGGTACTTAGGACAAGTCAAAGTTCAAGTGTACCATGAATAAAACTCGACAAGTTCAGAGGGGAATAGATACTTCTGTCAAAAGAATATGATAATCACTTTTTTTGTATTAATTCCGCCTAAGGGTGTCAAACGGGTCGGGTCAATCCATCCCGACCCAGGCCACCTAGTCAACCCGGCCCGGTCAGCCCATGGGTTGTAGGATACCGAGTCTCGGGCTGATTTATTTTTGATTTTGGGCTTGGTTAACTCGGCCCGGTCCAGGCTTGTCAGTTAACCGTCCCGGAACCAACCCGGTTAAGTTTTTTTTTAAAAAAAAAATAAAATTAACAAATGGACTAATTTACTATAAGTATTATTAATTTATTATATTAAGTAGCATATGTTTTATTTAAAGAAGTACATATATTTTATATGTTTACGTATATATTGAATGATACGTATATATGAGTGTATATTTTCTAAAGTAATATATATTTAACGTATACATGTGTATATGTTTTAGAAATTAGTATATAACTATATATTTAGTGTGTGTGTGTATATTGTAGTATATCTATATTGCAATATATGTTTCATTTAAAGTAGTACATATATTGAATGGTACGTATAAATGTGTGTATATCTTCTATAGACGTATATATTTACTGTATACATGTGTATATGTTTTATAAATTATTATATAACTATATATTTAGTGTGTGTATATATTGTAGTATATATATTTGTAATCCCCCGCATTTTCGTGCTAGAATTCTAACCGTCGTTCCTGCGCGCCTAAGCTCTAATCCAAGTGATTCTCACATAAATAAAAGTTGCATGATCATTATCCTAGTCTATGGAGTAGTTTAGAGGTGGAAAATGTTTATAGCAATGACATAGAACTAGGTTGAGCTAAGACAATTGATTCATCCAAAGTTTGACATTCGATTCTACAAGGGTCAACTTCAAATGTGAATATCTCTTAATATACATGGAATTTTTTATCTCAAGACCTACCAAATTATAGAGAATCGAATTAGCTTTCCAACGATACCAATTTCATCAAAATCCAACACCCGAGCAAGGAGTTATGGCTTTGCGAAGTAGAGTGCGTCGCCTAACCAATCGCACATGGCTACTGGAATAGGTGTGCGATAAGCAATGTGGTGCATACTTAAATGTGTGCAATAAGAAATGTGGCGCATACTTAAATGTGTGTAATAAGAAATGCGGCGCATACGTAAATGTATGTGATAAGCAATGCGGCGCACACTTGGTGTTTCAGGTAGTAAAAACACTCCGTTTTGAGTTATTTTGAGGGCAATTAAGTCTTTTGGCACTCTTTACACACCCCTAAACTTAACCTTACAAATTTAATAGAATCTAAAAACATCATAACCCTATTATCAATCTAAGTTCATCGTCCAAGAGCACTAAAGGAGAAGAACAACTAGGGTTGCACAATCAACATTGAGGGTCAAATCTTTCAACTAATCCGTTACCATAAAGGTATGTGGGGTTTTCAACAAGAACATCCTTTCGTTCTTGTACCCAAAAATTTATATTATTTTACTAAGATACATGATTTTACTTTTTTAATTATGAATTTGAGATGGAAACTATTATCCTATATTCTTGTTCAAGAAACTATGATATTTTTGTGATGTCTTAAAGATTAATTCCTTGAGTTTTGATGTTAATATCATATTTCAAGTTGAATTTCCAGATTTTCATATGAGTTATACTTGTTTGCTATACAAAGTATGAATCTTGAAATGTTTTGCTCAAGTGTTGATATATGGGATTTAAACCCTCTTTGAGATTATGATCTTTGGTGAAGTAATGTGTTATACACACCTTGATATTTGAATGATTTGACCTTTTGGTCTTGAAAGAGTGATTTTTTAACTCGAATGAGAAAAGAAATCCACATGTTGATTTATTATGAAAAAGGGGTAACATGATAGCTTGCGATATGAATTGTTGAATTGCGTTGTTGTGGATTTTCTTTTGAAATGATCTGAGCTAAGTCCGAGAGTAGTCTTTAGCACCGAGTGAGAGGTATAGCTATGATTGGTACTTCCCTAGAACTACGTGCCCCCGTAGGATGTGAGCCTAAGGTTGATTGATATAGTGATCACTAGTGAACAAAAGATTAAGGTCCTACTCCGATAGCAAGGATAGGACAACTCTCCCCAACGTGGGTTGGACGTTGGACTCCATGTAGATCACATGGTTTATGTCGGTTGTAAGAGACTCCCAATGTGTGTGTGTGTATTCTCTTATCTAATATGAAAAGTCTTATTCTTCTATCTGAGATGGAAACATATTAGTTTGAAAGACTGAGTTTGAGAAAGTCATCGTTTTCGAAAGATTTAATGAACATATATTCCAAAGTGAATTGTTATGAGACTTGATTGCTTTGATGATTTGGAATCGAGATGGAAGTGAATTGAGATTTATTATGATGACTCACATATTTTACCCGATATATTTTACTCTCTTATGATTATGATGATTTTAATTCGAGCTAAGTGAGTCATTTATATCAGCATGCATAATTTTATAAACTGTGATGATATTAAGATATTATTTTATATATGCATTGCACCCCCATATGCTCGGTACGTTTCCATGGTACTGACCCACATATTCGTATGTGGGTTATATTTTCTCAGAATGTAGGTACAAGGTATAGTGTACATCTTTAGATCCAGTCAGTTCGCGGCATCCAGTCAGCAAGTGATGAGTTCTTTTGATTCAAGGGCTTGAGTTAGTTATACAGTTCGAGAAGTGTTATATTTTCTTTATCCATCCGTATTGAGTTGGGATAGTCGGGAGTCATGACCCAGCTACCTATAGTCAGTACTAGTAGAGACTTCATAGACAGTCAGTAGAAGTTGATGTATTCCGTTTCAGTTTTGGTTGTAAAAGTAGAGTTGTAATCTTGTAAATTTAGTTTTGTATCTATCATATTCAGAAAAGAGTTATTTTCCGCAGATTTGTATAGATTTATACTTTTGTTCAATTGCTTATGAGTTATGCCAGTAGAAGGGTTAGCTTGGGGTCACTTGTGATCCTAAGCACCGTGTGACGTCTCGGGACCCGATTTTTGGGCGTTACAATATTGTAGTATATTTTATTTAAAGTAGTACGTATATGTTGAATGGCACGTATATAAATGTGTATATTTTCTAAAGTAATATATATTTAATGAATACATGTGTATATGTTTTATAAATTAGTATATAACTATATATTTAGTGTGTGTATATATTGTAGTATAAATATTGTAGTAATATTTTATTTAAAGTAGTAAGTATATATTGAATGGTACGTATATATGTGTGTGTATTCTCTGAAGTAGTATATATTTAATGTATACATGTGTATATGTTTTATAAATTAGTAATATAACTATATATTTAGTATGTGTGTATATATTGTAGTATATATATATTGTAGTATATTTTATTTAAAGTAGTACGTATATATGTGTATATGTAACACCCCGTACTTAATTACGTGCATTAGCCATGGTTATATGTGCCGGAGTATATGTATTGATCATAAGTCAGGTATATTAGGTATATATAAGTTTAAGTATGAGTATTGATTATTTTGAGATGGTTTCAAGTGTATAGTTGGATTATATGTGTATAGGAATCGACTTTATTTATACCGGAATTTGTCCATCGATGGTTCCATACGAAGGTTATTGAATAATCTTTCCAACGTTATAAATATTTCTAAAAACGGATAAGTTTCGGATATAATCGAGCACGTTCGAAACTATAAAACGGTGGCCGGGATATGTGAACAGTAAATGTGCAGGAAAATTTCCTGCACACAAACTACAGAGGCCTGTCAGTTTTTTGGGTCAACTTTGAACGATCATAACTCCCTCAATATAATGAAATGAGAGAGCTGCGACCTATCAAAATAAATATCTTTGAGTATTATTTCCAATGCAATTGGTTTCATCCAAATCCAACATCTGAGTAAGGAGTTATACTCGTTTTACTTCAGCCTCTCAAAACGGATTTTTAGGGTCAACTTCAAACGATCATAACTCCTTGTACAGGACGAACTGGGTGGCCTACTTTATATGAAATGAAAGCCCTTTGAATTATCTATCCAACGATACCATTTTCACCCAAATCCAATATCGGAGCAAAGAGTTATGACCGATTTACTTTAGCCTGTCAAAACAGTCCACCATGGACAGATTCGGATTTACTTAAATTTTTAAGGGCAATATGGTCATTTTCCATCACCTCATGGACGAAAATTGGTCATTATATACATAAACTTAGCCTCATATCCATCATTCATCATCCAATTATTGAAGAATAAGGAACCCTAGCCTAATTTCAACTCCAATTATCTTGTGATTCTACCGTAGAAAGTCCAAATTGATTCCGTAGTTGTGTTCACCGTCTCAAGGGCTTCGAGAAGCACCTCTTATTTGTGCCAACAGGACTTCAAAATCAAAAGGGCCATTTTATGGTAAGGATGTAAATTATGTTGGTATTATTTATATGGATATGTATATATATGCATGTGAGCATAAGAAGTATGTTATTTGATTGTTGTTGAAAGATGATTGGAAATAATGTTGGATTATTCTTGTGCATGGTTGGATTATGTTGAATTGTGAAGGGATTTGGTGTGATGATGTGGTATTGAAATGATGACTATATATATATATATACACATAAACCTATTGTTCAAGTTGGTTTTTGGAATGTTATGCAAATATTGGTTGTATGGAATTATGGAAGAGAATTATGGTGTTGGGTTGCTAATACTAGATGCCAAACATTTCATTGTAGATAAGTGATTTGTAAAGGCGGGAAGTTGTGTTGAATTGGTATTCGAATCTATAACGAGGTATGTAAAGCATACTCTAACAATGTTCTTTGGCATGAAAACACCAATGTTCCATCAAGTAAGATTCCGAGGTTGTCCAAAAACATGTATTGTTCTACATTACCAACGAAGTTGTTTCCATTCTATAAAGTGTCAAAATGTTTCATTGATATACCAAAAGGATCCTATTTCATTATTGTGATATTGATGATTCTAAAACACATTGTTGATGTACCAATGAGTCTTTATGACATTGTTATTGTATAGAAGGTCTATTACTTGATTCCTATTGATGTGTCATTGTTCCAAAGGTACTATATTGGCATGAACACTAATGTAATAATCTCAAAATCTTTTGAACTAAGTTATTGGAAAGATCTCTTATGTGTGTTACTTGATATACGTGTGGGTGGTATCCCAGGGGCATAAACCTAGCATGGGTCGATCCCTATTTATGTGTTTATGGGTGGTATCCCAGGGGCATAAGCCTAGCATGGGTCGATCCCAGTTGATATGTACTAGGGCAGCCTAATGGTCATAGTACGATACAGTATTGATTATTGTTAGGTGGTTGGAGGTTCGGGAGGAGGAGGTAATGGCGAATGACAATTGTAAAGAATGAAATGAACGAATGTATACCGTTCCACAAATGTGTTTGAATTCAAGAACTCAATTCAGATTAATGATAATGTACATGATCCTAAAAGTGTTTATGAAGTGTGGTTCACTTCTATTATGATTTATTAACTTGCGTCTGATTTTCTTGATCCCCCATATCACATATGATTATTTACAGCTTTACATACTCAGTACATATTTCGTACTGACGTCCCTCACGGGGGACCTGCATTTCATGCCGCAGGCACAGGTGCTTCAGCTCACTCACAGCATAGATAGGAGCCAGGTCATACAGCTATTGTTGGTGAGCTCCAGTTTGCTTCGGAGCTTTTCGAGTTGGTTCCTTATGTTTTGTCATTGTATAGGAGTCGTGTATGGGCGGGGGTTTGTCCCGACCCTAGTTATGTCATGTATATCCTAGAGTCTTTGTAGACATAAGGAAGGGTAAAGTCATGGGAGTTTATATAGTGATGTTATATTTGTATATGTGGTGGCCCCGACGGCCAAGTATTATATATATATATATATTTCTGCGTGTTGTGCTGATACAGGGAATTAGACCCCTTCTATATGTAACGAAGTGCTGCCCAAATTTTTGGTGACATGTAAGTGAAAGTACAGGTATTTGAACGGGTTCTCCCGGGCCTTCTCGGCATCGGGTGCCAGTCCGGCCCGATGGGATTTTGGGGCGTGACAAAAGTGGTATCAGAGAGGTTCGTCCTAGTGAGTTTACAAAGCTGTGTCTATGTAGAGTCTTGTTTATCGGTGTGTTGTGCACCACATCTATAAACAGGAGGCTATGGACATTTAGGAATTGTTTCTTTTCTTCATGTCTTAGATCGTGCGATAGAGCTTATATTGTATATGAAGTCATAGTTGACCACTGAATCAGTTTGTTTCTCTTATTATAGTAATGATGCCAGTTACCAAAAGCAAGAATACCGGTAAGAAAGATGTGGCTGCTGGAGAGGAGACTAGTAAGTCACCCACTATACCAGCTAATCAAAGTAAGGCTCCAGCTGAGTATGCATCAAAAACTTCCCCCAGTCCGAAAGAAATAAAGGGGAGGAGAACTATATCCCCATAGCCACCTATTAATGCTGTTGATCAAGATCTTAGAAATGCAGTGCAACTTTTGACTCGTATAGTTGCTAGGCAAGTCCAAGGGCAAGCTATTCCTGTCGCGGGTTCTAGCGGTACTGATAGGGCGGCTAGTCTTCGAACGCAAGATTTTCTTAAGATGGATCCGCCTACTTTTATCGGATCCAATCTTAATGAAGATCTGCAGGACTTTATTGATCAAATCCAAAGGGCCCTAGAGGTGATGCATGTATCGGGTAGAGAGACAGTGGAGTTAGCCGCGAATAGATTCAAAGGTGAGGCTATATATTGGTATGAAGACTGGAAACGGTCAAGGGGCATTGATGCACCCCCAGCTACTTGGAAAGAGTTCAAAGAGGCATTTATTGATCATTATCTTCCATATGAGACTCGTCAGGCCCGTGCGGATCAGTTCTTAAATCTTAGACAGGGTCATACAAGTGTGAGGGAGTATAGTCTTTGATTTAATTCTTTGTCCAGATATGCTCCTAATGTTGTAGCTACTATGGATGGCAGAGTTCATCGGTATGTGAATGGATTGGATCCGTATTTGGTTAGGGATTGTACTATTGCTGCACTGAATAAAGACATGGATATAGCTAGGATCCAAGCATTTGCACAGAAAATGGAAGATCAGAGGCAAAGGAAAAGAACACAGGAATTTGAAAGCGGATCTTCTAAGAGGGCCAGATCTACAGGGCAGTTTATGGCGCCACAGGGAGGTTTTAGACCTCAATTTTCTGCTAGACCACCTAGGCCATTATTTTCTTATTCTGCAGCTAGTGCTCCACCACAGCATCAGGGGTTCAGAGGCAGTCAATTTGGGCAAAGAAGTGAGGGTCATAGTTCGCGATTAGTGGGTTATCATGGGAAAGGGAACATGATCCAATCGAGACCTTCTCGAGAGCTATGTAATCGATGTGGAAAGCATCATATGGGCGTATGTCGAATGGGAACAAATGTTTGTTTTTGGTGCGGTATGACGGGGCATATGATGAGAGAATGCCCACGAAGGGACGCAGGTGGCGTAGCACGACCTTCGGGATCAGCTGTTGCATCATCGTCATTGGTATCTTATTCTAGTAGGGGCGCACGACCTGCGGGTCACGCTAGAAATGAAAAAAGAGTCGCCAGTTCCAGCGGGACTCAGAATCGCACTTATGCTTTAGCGGATCGACAGAATCTAGAGGCTTCCCCAGATGGGGCTACGGGTACGTTGTCCATATTTTCATTTGATGTATATGCTCTAATTGATCCCGGTTCTACATTATCATATGTTACTCCTTTGGTTGCTGGAAAGTTCAAAAGAACCCCCGAATTGTTAGATA
This sequence comes from Capsicum baccatum var. pendulum, assembly GCA_030864225.1. NCBI lineage: Eukaryota > Viridiplantae > Streptophyta > Magnoliopsida > Solanales > Solanaceae > Capsicum > Capsicum baccatum. The sequence goes on along the minus strand of CM061553.1, from coordinate 39,411,912 downwards.
AGCCGTTGGAAGTGTCTACCTTAGTTGGAGAATCTATTATTGCTAGAAGAGTTTATAAAGATTGTGTAGTAACTGTGTGTGGTCGAGACACGATGGTCAATCTCGTGGAACTAGAAATGGTAGATTTTGATGTTATAATGGGTATGGATTGGTTGGCGTCTTGTTATGCCAAAATTGACTGTTGTACGAAAAAGATGTATTTACATTTTCCTAATGAAGCAGTTATTGAATGGCAAGGTAAGATTGGCGCACCAAGAGGTAGATTTATTTCTTATTTCAAAGTGAGAAAAATGATTTCCAAGGGCTACATATGTCATTTAGTTAGAGTAAAGGATACGGAATCAGAATCACCAGATCTTCACACGGTACCAGTGGCAAATGAATTTCCTGATGTATTCCCTGAAGATCTTCCAGGTTTGCCTCCTGAACGAGAAGTAGAGTTTGGTATTGATGTAATACCAGGAACCCAACCAATCTCCATTCCTTCGTATAGAATGGCCCCAGCAGAATTACGAGAATTGAAAGAGCAATTGAAAGATTTGCTAGAGAAGGGATTCATAAGGCCTAGTATGTCCCCCTGGGGAGCACCAGTGTTATTTGTGTGCAAAAAGGATGGCTCGCTGAGGATGTGTATTGATTATCGGCAATTAAATAAGGTGACTATTAAGAATAAATATCCTCTCCCAAGAATTGATGATTTATTTGATCAGTTACAGGGCGCCAAGTGCTTTTCTAAGATTGATTTGAGGTCAGGTTACCACCAAGTGAGGGTCAAAGAGAAGGATATACCTAAGACAGCTTTCCGAACATGGTATGGTCATTACGAGTTTCTAGTTATGTCATTCGGGCTAACAAATGCACCCGCAACTTTTATAGATTTGATGAATAGGGTGTTTAAGCCATTCCTGGATGTATTTGTGATAGTTTTTATAGATGATATTCTTGTTTATTCTAGATCAGAAGAGGACCATGCCAATCACTTACGACAGGCATTGTAGACTCTTCGTGATTGTAAGCTTTATGCAAAGTTCTCTAAATGTGAGTTTTGGTTAAAGTCGGTGGCATTTTTGGGTCATATTGTATCTAGTGAAGGGATAAAGGTTGATACTCAAAAGATAGAAGCTGTGAAGAACTGGCCAAGGCCCACAAGGCCTATGGAGATTCGTAGTTTTCTCGGGTTGGCCGGTTATTATAGAACGTTTTTTAAAGACTTTTCTTCCATTTCAGCACCCTTAACCAAGCTAACGCATAAAGCATCCAAGTTCCAATGGAATGATGCGTGCGAGGAGAGTTTACAAGAATTGAAGAATAAGTTGACTTCTACACCTGTGTTGGTACTTCCAGAAGGTACAGAAGGGTATACAGTGTATTGTGATGCTTCGAGAATTGGTTTAGGATGTGTATTAATGCAGCATGGTAAGGTGATAGCATATGCCTCAAGGCAATTGAGGCCACATGAGAAAAATTACCCCACACATGATCTTGAGCTGGCAGCGGTTATCTTTGCTTTAAAAATATGGCGCCACTATTTATATGGGGTTCATGTTGATATATATACTGATCACAAGAGCTTACAATATATTTTCAGTCAGAAGAATCTAAATCTGAGGCAGCGAAGGTGGATGGAACTATTAAAAGATTATGATGTTGATATTTTGTATCACCCAGGGAAAGCGAATATAGTAGCTGATGCGTTGAGTCGTAAGGCTATGATGGCACCTATAGAAAGGCAAGGGATGATTAAAGATCTTCATCAATTATCTAGCCTAGGGGTTCGTCTTCTCGAAACTCCGGACAAAGAGCTTATCGTACATAATGTTGCGAAATCTTCATTAGTAGCTGAAGTGAAAGAGAAGCAATATGCAGATCCTATTTTATTATAGCTTAAGGAGAACGTTCAGAGTGGTGCGACCAAGGCATTTGAGCTTACGCGAGAAGGAGTACTTCAGTGCCAAAACCGATTGTGTGTGTCGGATATAGACGGGCTAAGAAAGAAGATTATGACAGAGGCACATTTTTCAAGGTATTCCATTCATCCAGGATCAACCAAAATGTATCAAGATTTGAAAGATATGTATTGGTGGAATGACATGAAGAAGAGCATTGCAAAATTTGTAGTTGAATGTCCAAATTGTCAAAGAGTTAAAGTTGAGCACCAAAAACCCGAAGGCTATATGCAATGCATAGATCTTCCAATTTGGAAGTGGGACATGATCAACATGGATTTTGTTACAGGTTTGCCTCGTACAGCTCAAAAATTTGATTCTATATGGGTGATTGTGGATAGGCTTACTAAATCCGCACATTTCTTACCCTTTAAGACCACTTACACAGTTGAAGAATATTCGAAGCTGTATGTTAAAGAAATAGTCCGATTACATGGAGTGCCAACTTCTATTATATCGGATCGGGGAACTCAATTTACTGCAAACTTTTGGATGTCTTTCCAACGGAGTTTGGGAACACAAGTGAATTTGAGTACAGATTTTCACCCTCAGACGGATGGACAAGCAGAGCGCACTATTCAAACACTTGAAGATATGCTACGAGCATGTGTTATAGATTTTAAAGGCAGCTGGGATGATCATTTACCTCTTATTGAGTTTGCCTACAATAATAGCTATCATTCAAGTATCAAAATGGCACCATATGAAGCTTTATATGGGAGGAAGTGTAGATCACCAATAGGATGGTTCGAAGCGGGTGAAACTCTTATGTTCGGATCGGATCTTGTGTATCAAGCCATAGAAAAAGTCAAGGTGATTCAGCAACGGTTGAAGACAGCCCAAAGTCGACACAAGTCATATGCGGATAGTAGAAGAAGAGGGCTAGAGTTTTCGTTAGGCGATTCGGTATTTTTGAAGGTATCACCAATGAAAGGGGTGATGAGATTTGGCAAGAAAGGAAAGTTGAGTCCACGATATATAGGCCCGTATAAGATTATTCGAAGATGTGGGCAAGTTTCTTATGAATTAGAGCTACCCCAGGAACTCTCATTAGTGCATCCAGTATTTCATGTATCGATGCTTCGAAAGTGCATCGGAGATTCGTCCCTTATTACTTCTACTGAAGATGTGCAAGTAACAGAAGATCTTACCTATTAAGAGATGCCTATTGCTATATTGGATCGTCAAGTTAAGAAGATGAGAAATAAAGAAGTAGCATCGGTGAAAGTACTTTGGAGAAATCAACAAAGGGAAGAGATTACATGGGAAGCTGAGGAAGCAATGAAATCTAAGTACCCTCATTTGTTCAAAGATGAAGAGGAAGTTCAAGAAACGGAGTTAGAAAATTAACAAGTAAGTTTTTGTTTATATATGCATAGTATTTATGTGATGATGTGAATGTTAATGGTGGACTTGAACTTGTTTTGGTTGAATAACTACGCTAACATTCGAGGACGAATGTCCTTAAGGGGGGAAGGATGTAACACCCCGTACTTAATTACATGCATTAGCCATGGTTATATGTGTCAGAGTATATGTATTGATCATAAGTTAGGTATATATAAGTTTAAGTATGAGTATTGATTATTTTGAGATGGTTTCAAGTGTATAGTTGGATTATATGTGTATAGGAATCGACTTTATTTATACCGGAATTTGCCATTGATGGTTCCATACGAAGGTTATTGAATAATATTTCCAACGATATAAAGATTTCCAAAAACGGATAAGTTTCGGATATAATCGAGCACGTTCGAAACTATAAAACGGTGGCCGGGATATGTGAACAGTAAATGTGCAGGAAAATTTCCTGCACACAAACTACAGAGGCCTGTCAGTTTTTTGGGTCAACTTTGAATGATCATAACTCCCTCAATATAATGAACTGGGAGAGCTGTGACCTATCAAAATAAAGATCTTTGAGTCTTATTTCCAATTCAATTGGTTTCATCCAAATCCAACATCTGCGTAAGGAGTTATACTCGTTTTACTTCAGCCTCTCAAAATAGATTTTTAGGGTCAACTTCAAACGATCATAACTCCTTGTACAGGATAAACTGGGTGGTCTACTTTATATGAAATGAAAGCCTTTGAATTATCTATCCAACGATACCATTTTCACCCAAATCCAATATCGGAGCAAAGAGTTATGGCAGATTTACTTTAGCCTGTCAAAACAGTCCACCATGGACAGATTCGGATTTACTTAAATTTTTAAGGGCAATATGGTCATTTTCCATCACCTCATGGACGAAAATTGGTCATTATATACATAAACTTAGCCTCATATCCATCATTCATCATCCAATTATTGAAGAATAAGGAACCCTAGCCTAATTTCAACTCCAATTATCTTGTGATTCTACCGTATAAAGTCCAAATTGATTCCGTAGTTGTGTTCACCGTCTCAAGGGCTTCGAGAAGCACCTCTTATTTGTGCCAATAGGACTTCAAAATCAAAAGGGCCATTTTATGGTAAGGATGTAAATTATGTTGGTGTTATTTATATGGATATGTATATATATGCATGTGGGCATAAGAAGTATGTTATTTGATTGTTGTTGAAAGATGATTGGAAATGATGTTGGATTATTCTTGTGCATGGTTGGATTATGTTGAATTGTGAAGGGATTTGGTGTGATGATGTGGTATTGAAATGATGACTATATATATATATATATATATATACACATAAACCTATTGTTCAAGTTGGTTTTTGGAATGTTATGCAAATATTAGTTGTATGGAATTATGGAAGAGAATTGTGGTGTTGGGTTGCTAATACTAGATGCCAAACATTTCATTGTAGATAAGTGATTTGTAAAGGCGGGAAGTTGTGTTGAATTGGTATCCGAATCTACAACGAGGTATGTAAAGCATACTCTAACAATGTTCTTTGGCATGAAAACACCAATGTTCCATCAAGTAAGATTCCGAGGTTGTCCAAAAACATGTATTGTTCTACATTACCAACGAAGTTGTTTCCATTCTATAAAGTGTCAAAATGTTTCATTGATATACCAAAAGGCTCCTATTTCATTATTGTGATATTGATGATTCTGAAACACATTGTTGATGTACCAATGAGTCTTTATGACATTGTTATTGTATAGAAGGTCTATTAATTGATTCCTATTGATGTATCATTGTTCCAAAGGTACTATATTGGCATGAACACTAATGTAATAATCTCAAAAGCTTTTGAACTAAGTTATTGGAAAGATATCTTGTGTGTGTTACTTGATATACGTGTGGGTGGTATCCCAGGGGCATAAGCCTAGCATGGTCGATCCCTATTTATGTGTTTATGGGTGGTATCCCAGGGGCATAAGCCTAGCATGGGTCGATCCCAGTTGATATGTACTGGGGCAGCGTAATGGTCACAGTATGATACAGTATTGATTATTGTTAGGTGGTTGGAGGTTCGGGAGGAGGAGGTAATGGCGAATGATAATTGTAAAGAATGAAATGAACGAATGTATACCGTTCCACAAATGTGTTTGAATTCAAGAACTCAATTCAGATTAATGATAATGTACATGATCCTAAAAGTGTTTATGAAGTGTGGTTCACTTCTATTATGATTTATTCACTTGCGTCTGATTTTCTTGATCCCCCATATCACATATGATTATTTACAGCTTTACATACTCAGTACATATTTCGTACTGACGTCCCTCACGGGGGACCTGCATTTCATGCTGCAGGCACAGGTGCTTCAGCTCACTCACAGCATAGATAGGAGCCAGGTCATACAGCTATTGTTGGTGAGCTCCAGTTTGCTTCGGAGCTTTTCGAGTCGGTTCCTTATGTTTTGTCATTGTACAGGAGTCGTGTGTGGGCGGGGGTTTGTCCCGACCCTAGTTATGTCATGTATATCCTAGAGGCTTTGTAGACATAAGGAAGGGTAAAGTCATGGGAGTTTATATAGTGATGTTATATTTGTATATGTGGTGGCCCCGACGGCCAAGTATTATATATATATATATATATATATATATATATGTGTGTGTGTGTGTGTGTGTGTGTGTTGTGCTGATACAGGGAATTAGACCCCTTCTATATGTAACGAAGTGCTGTCCAAATTTTTTGTGACATGTAAGTGAAAGTACAGGTATTTGAACGGGTTCTCCCGGGCCTTCTCGGCTTCGGGTGCCAGTCTGGCCCGATGGGATTTTGGGGCGTGATAGTATATATCATCTAAAGTAGTATATATTTAACGTATACATGTGTATATGTTTTAGAAATTAGTATATAACTATATATTTAGTGTGTGTGTGTATTGTAGTATATATATATTGCAGTAGGGAGAACACTCACAAAAATATCTGAAGTTTGACCGGATTACCAGTTGAGCATACTGAACTTTGCGGGGGTCCTATTACCCCCCAGTCTTTTTTTTCGTATTTTAATGGCATATATCTGGCACTTCACACATTGCATGTTAGTCACGTGCATTAAACGCGTGAATTGTGCTCTTTTTTTGTCCAAACAACCCCTTAATTTTATAATTATTTAAAGTTTTATATTTTTATTTATTTAAAATTTTTCTTTCTTCTTTCTTTTTTCTTCTTGATTCTTGAGTTTCAGTTTCTTCTTCCGCTTTGTTGCAGTCCATTTCACTCCATTTCAGTTTTCATTCTTGAAGATTCTGTCATTGAAACTGAAAACTCAATGGAAGAAAGTTTAGAGTTTTGAGTTTAAGAAAGTTTGTTGAAGAAATTTTTAAAAGTTTGTTGAAGAAAGTTTTCAAGAAATTTGAGTTGGAATGGACTTGGAATTTGAATCTCAATGGAAGATTCAGTTGAGTTGGCGTAATTTAGAAATGAAATTTGAATAATTTTGGGGACCCGGATGAAGAAAATTATGTATGTTTGGAAATGGAAGAAATGAAATTCAATGTATGTTTTTTATACTTAAACTGGAATTCAAGTGAATTCATATAAATTCAATGTGCAAGAAAATTTTTGATTAAACTCAATGGAATTCAAAGTTTGAAACTAGAAATTGAATTTGAAAACTTGTGTGATAAGAATGGACTTGGAATTTGAAATTGACTCAATGAAATTATTTGAAAATTGATTTATATGATGAATTTGAGTTGTGAAATTTTTAATATGGTTCTAATGATGAAAAAATATTGAAAAGTGATATAATGGAGAAGACAAAGTGCGTGTACCACACTTCCCACCTAAAAAATTGGGTATACGTTTTGAGGGGGGGGGGGGGGGGGGATTAATTCCACTTTAAAAAAGTCCGAAGGAAAATTAATTCCGATTAAAAAAGTATAGGGGGTAATAGGACCCTCGCAAAATTCAATATGCTCTACTGAAAATTTGGTTAAAGTTCACGTATTTTCGTGGGTATTATCCCTATTGCAGTATATGTTTTATTTAAAGTAGTACATATATTGAAAGGTACGTATATATGTGTATATATCTTCTATAGACATATATATTTAACTTATACATGTGTATATGTTTTATAAATTAGTATATAACTATATATTTAGTGTGTGTGTATATATTGTAGTATATATATTGTAGTATATTTTATTTAAAGTAGTATGTATATATTGCAGGGGCGGATCTACGGTAGCGGGTGTGGATTCTCGGGAACCCACAACCGCTACCGTAAGAAATATAATTAAATGAGAATATTATTAAAAGATATAAATATTTAAAGGTTTGAGCCCATAACTAAACTGATAGATAGCTTAGTGGCAAGAGGGAACCATATGTATTTCCCGCGCTCCAACGCGGGTTTGAATCCCCTTGGACGCGTTTTTTTTTTAATCCTTTTTCCAGCCGCTATTTTTAAAAGGCTTTTCAGCCTATGCTTTTAAATAGATAAAAAAATTTCTTTTTACTTTTTTCTGCCCCTATTTTTAGAAGGCCAGCCTATTTTTTTTAAAAAGGTATATTCAAAGTTTTTTTCTTTTTTAATACAAACGTTTTTATATTTTTATTTTTAATATTCGTGTTTAACGGTTTTTAACTTTTAGACTACATATGAAAAATATTTGATCACTCAATTTTTTACAAATTATTTTTGCATATTAATTTATTTTATTGGAAACCCACAAATCTAAAATTTTGGATCCGCCTCTGATATATTGAATGGTACGTATATATATGTGTATATTTTCTAACTATATATATAGTGTGTGTATATATTGTAGTATATTTTATTTAAAATAGTATGTATATATTGAATAGTACGTATATATATCTTCTATAGACGTATATATTTAACGTATACATGTGTATATGTTTTATAAATTAGTGTATAACTATATATATATATATATATATATATATATATATATATATATATATTGTAGTATATTTTATTTAAAGTAGTACATATATATTGACTGGTACGTATATATGTGTCTATATCTTCTATAGACGTATATATTTAACGTATACATGTGTATATGTTTAATAAATTAGTGTATAACTATATATATAGTGTGTGTATATATTGTAGTATATATATATTGTAATATATTTTATTTAAAGTAGTACATATATATTGAATGGTACGTATATATGTGTATATATCTTCTATAGACGTATATGTTTGACGTATACATGTGTATATGTTTTATAAATTAGTAAATAACTATATATATAGTGTTGTATTTATTGTAGTATATATATTGTAGTATATTTTATTTAAAGTAGTACGTATATATTGAATGGTACGTATATAAGTGTATATATCTTCTATAGACGTATATATTTAACGTATACATGTGTATATGTTTTATAAATTAGTGTATAACTATATATATATATATATATATATATATATAGTGTGTGTATATATATATTGTAGTATATTTTATTTAAAGTAGCACATATATATTGAATGGTACGTATATATGTGTATATATCTTCTATAGACATATATATTTAACATATACATGTGTATATGTTTTATAAATTAGTATATAACTATATATATAGTGTGTGTACATATTGTAGTATATATATTGTAGTATATTTTATTTAAAGTAGTACGTATATATTGAATGGTACGTATATACGTGTATATATCTTCTATAGACGTATATATTTAACGTATACATGTGTATATGTTTTATAAATTATTATATATATCATTATATTGTAGTATATATCTTGTAGAATATGTTTTATTTAGAGTAATATATATACATATAGTCGTACACATGATTACATGTGTAATTGTGTATATATTTTTTAAAATTCTAATGTAGTATATACTATATATATATATAGTGTATATATATTGTTTAATGTATTTAAAATGTATATAGGTGGGTATATATAGTGTATATTGGAGAAATCTTTTCTTTTTTTATATTTTGACCTGATTTTTAACCTGTTTTGATCGGGTTTAGGTGGGTTGGACCCAATTTGGGTTAAGTGGGCCGAGTTAGGATTGTTTTAAAAATTTTTACTGTTGGGCCCAAAATCAGACCGGCCTGTTTAACCAGGCCGAAATCTGAGCTGGCCCACAACTCGACTAAATCTCACGGGCCGATTCCAGATTGACCCGGCCCGTCCCACTTGACAGGTATAGTTCCGCCTTGTGATGGTGGGAGATTTGGCTCACATCCAATACAAAAATTGAGGGGACATAAAACGTAACCTCTACTCCTCTAGGATTCACAAAATCAAAAGGTGAGTTGGGCATTCTCAACTCACAATGAAAAAACTGAATCCTATCTAAATAGGTGAAGTTAGGTCCATAGGATGATCTAGCAAGAGATTGATTAATATTTTTTATAAACATTGGAATCTTTAAAGTGACATTTAGCATTATAAGTACCCTTCTTATTACCATCATTAACGATAGCAAAATCATTATTTAAGGCTAACCAAACATAATTAAGAGCAACTAACTAATGAATCCTTTTCTTAAGGTCGTATACGACCTACATTAGATACAGTTAGAGGTGGCAAAATTAGTCCATGAAGTCATAAACTCGCTCTACTCGCTTAAGTTTGGATTGATTATTAACCCATCCATTTATTAGCTCAGCATATTTTAGTCCATCAAAATTTGGGTTGATATCTATCCAAATTGATCCATGAGAAATCATGTCAAAATATTTTCGAAAGAATTTTTTTCTTAATTTGATATGTTATATATAGCCATAATAAAGAAATAATAATAATTTTGTTACGTACTAAAAAATTTTTTTACAAAACAACTAAAACAAATATTTAAACTTAACAAGAATTGGCTGGGCTGGGTTTGACCCATATTTTAGGTCATTTTAACTCAACTCCTTTATTAACTTAACCCTTCTTGGCCCGCTCAAATTTACCCCGACGTGCCTCTAGATAGAGTCACCGTCAAGGAGTCAATTCTAATGTCTCGGTATGAGATACCGTTATTAATTGAGGCATCCACTGAAGTCATAATAATTCTTCATATCATTTTCCTAGAATATAATCAATTCCAAATCGAAGAGATCAATTAATTACGTGATTAATTTGAGTTGCATATATTTCCCACTAACATTATCCATTAAAGGATAGTACATGATTGTTCCAAACGCTCAAACTATTTGTGCACAGTAGATGTGATTACTTGTATATGCCAATCAAATATAAATGTCATCACTCAATACTTGCAGGGGAAAATGAAATATAGTGCCCATATTCAACTTTCATGAATTAACATATACCTCATGGACACAAAAACCCCTTAAGTCAACACGCAACAATTAATAAAAGAGTATTCTACTATTTTTCATCATTTGATTTGATATTAAAAACATTGATTCATTGCCATCTATGTTTGCTTCTAACAAGATGGAGAAAAATAAAAATTTACCATCCTGAAAAGGCGGGATTGCTTCAATAGAAAATATTGTAAAGATAAAACACCATAAAGGTATTTTTCTCTTTTGATCCTGTGTACCAAATATTATTTTAAAATAAAAATAAAAATATGACCATTATTGTCCATCGTGATAAGTTCTAATTACAGTATGCGCATAATTAGCTAGTTTTATTTATCAGGCATGAAATCAAAATACTTCAAAAAGTTAGTCTTACGAGTTACGAGAGTGAAGATACTGTAATGTTTATCTATTGGGCAGGAGTTTCAATTGTTGAACACAATGATAGATCTGGCCCTTGAGGTATGTGTTCACAGAAACCTAATGACTTTGGTTTATATTGTTGGATTCGAAGCTTGACCAAGAAGCAGGTTCAACAATGGTGGAAACCCAAATGTACAAGAGACGAAGAGAGAGAAGATGAGAAAAAATATCTTTATTCCTTTTGTCCTGTTCAATCAACTTTACTGAAGTACAAGTATTATATATACACACATATTGGGCCGGGTACCAGTATTGGGCTATAGTAAATGTAAACAAATTACAATTAAGTCGGGTCTACTAGATAAGGAACTGGCCCAACACCCCCCTTCAAGCTGGAGGGTGTAAACACTCCAAGCTTGGGCAGGAAACGATGATGAACATGTCCAGGCAGATTCTTGGTGAATATGTCCGCCAGTTGAGCATGTGTAGAGACATGATGGAGGGAAATCAGACCAGCAGACAAACTCTCACGAACGTAGTGACAATCCACCTCAATGTGCTTAGTGCGTTCGTAGAAAACTAGATTCTTTGCGATATGGAGAGCAGCCTGTCTATCACAAAAAACAGGAACAGGAGAAGTAATAGTGAGACCAAGATCACTAAACAAACGGATCAACCAAGAAATTTCAGCAACTACTTTACGAAAGGCCCTGTATTTAGCCTCAGCAGAGGACAATGACACAGTAGGTTGTTTTTTGCATTTCCAAGAAACAGGAGAACCCCCAAGGGTAATGAAGTATCCAACAACAGATTTACGTGACTGGGCACAAGTAGCCCAATCGAAATTAGAAAAAGCAACCATTGAGAAGTCAGAATGACCAGATAATAGGATCCCTAGATCAGGGACATTGAGTAAGTAGCGCAACACATGAATACCAGCCGTAAGGTGAGGAATCTGAGGAGCCTGAAGAAATTGGCTCAAATGCTAGACAACAAAAGCAATGTCAGGCCTCGTGTGTTGTAAGAAATTTAATTTCCCCACCAACCTCCGAAATAAACTAGCATTACAATGGGGCATTCCCATATCAGGAAGAAGTTTAATAGATGAATCAAGGGGAGAAACCACATCAGAAAACTGGTCAAAAGTGAAATTCAGCAAGCAAATCAGAAGTAAACTTTTGTTGGGTCATCAGATAACCTTGCAAATGTTTGGAAATTTCCAAACCCAAAAGATAGTGAACATTACCAAGATCTTTAATTTTGAACTGGTCATGGAGAAAGTGTTTGAGAGCATTCAATTCATCAATATTATCTCCAGCAAGGAGAATATCACCTATATAAACAGCCACAACAGACAAAAAACCATCCCAAGACTTAGAGAATAAAGAATAATCATTCTTACTAGAAGCGTAGCCTCAGGAAGTCAAAGCTTTAGACAGTTTGAAAAACCATTACCTAAAAGCTTGTTTAAGACCATATAAAGATTTCTTTAATTTGCAAATAATAGGAAAAACAGATGTAGAAGGTGAAACCTGAAGGCCAAGAGGAATTTTCATATACACCTCCTCATGAAGGAATGCATTGTTGACATCTAATTGGTAAACAGTCCAATTACATTTGGCAGCAATGGTAAGAAGATATTTAATAGTAGTAAATTTCACAATAGGAGAGAAGGTCTCAAGATAGTCAATGCCTTCCTTTTGAGTATCACTCCGGATAACCAATCTAACTTTATACCATTCCACTGAACCATCAGATTCTCTCTTGATCTTATAAACCCATTTACAGAAAATAGGTTTGTTATGAGGGGGAAGAGGGACTAGGTCCCAAGTATTATTTGCCTCAAGGGCTTGAAATTCCTGCAACATAGGTTCTTGCCATGCAGGATGGGAGACAGCTTGATGATAGAACTGAGGCTCATGTAAAGGGGCATCAACAGTAGGAAACTTGGAAGAGACATTGGAGCAAACATAATCTGAAAGGCAAGAAGGGGCAGAATGTGTTTTACTGGATTTCCTAAAAGGAATAAGAGGAGGTACAATAGGTACGAGAGCAACAGGGGTAGGAGTGGTTGAAATAAGAGAAGGAGCTAAAGATAGAACACTGACAGAAATATCAAAATTAGTAGACATAGATGGAGGAGAGGGAAAATAGGAAGAGAAGAATTGGGGGAAGAAAAAGGAAACAAATGTTCATACAAAATAACATCTCGTGAGTAGAAAATAGAGTGAGTGTCAAGGTTGAGTAGTTTATAGCCCCTTTGCCACAAGGATAGCCCAAAAGGATGTATGGAATAGCCCTCGGTTGAAACTTGTCTCTACCAGATTTAGGTGTGGCAGCATGATAATAACAACCAAAGGACTTCATGTGAGCATATGTAAGGGTTATACTATGCAATTTTTCAAAGGGAGAGATGTTATTTAAGGAGGATAAAGGAAGTCTATTGATGATATATGTGGCTGTTAGGATACAATCACCCTAATATTTAGTAGGGAGTTTGGATTGAAAAAGTAAGGCTCAAGCTACTTCAAGAAGGTGCTTGTGTTTGCGTTCCACTATACCATTTTGTTGAAGAGTGTGTGGAATAGTAGTTTGGTGGAGAATACCATTAGATGTAAGAAATTGAGAGGCTTCAATGTTGCTGCCCAGTTCATATGCATTATCAGTTCTAATACATCGGACAAGGGTGTTAAATTGAACCTTCACCATCGAAAAAAAGACTGAACTATGGAAAAAGCATTAGATTTGTTGGATAATAGATGTGACAAGGTTGCCTAAGTGAAAGCATCTACAAAAGTAATAAAATATCTATATCCATTATAAGTAGGAGTATGATAAGGTCCCCACATATCAATGTGTACTAGAGCAAAGTGAATAGTGGTATGAATAGTGCTAGGGGAAAAGGGCAACCTTTGTTGTCTAGCCAATGGGCAAATTGGACAATCAAAAACTTGTTTAGTAGAGATTTGAGGAGCAATAAAAGAAATAGACCTCATTTTGTTAAAAGGCATGCGTCCCATTCTTTGATGCCAAAGTAGATCCAGTTTATTAGGTACAATAGCAGAATTACATGAGGGAACTAAGGGAATAGGAGCATTACATATAGGAACAGGAGAATAAAAGGTACTATAAGTAGGATAAGAGCCAGCTTGGACAGAAGGATGATTGAGAGAATTTGGGAAATCAAGCTGACAGTAGTACAATCCATTTTGAGACCTTCCAATGTCCAGTGGCCTCTTCAGTGAAGGGCCGTATAATTAACATACAGAAATAGAAAATACAGCTGAGTACTTGAGTTGATTAAGAAGTTAATAGACAAATATTAGATTAAATTGAAAAAAGAGAACTAAAATAACATTATGTAAAGTAGTATCATCTCTAAAGACTAAATAACCAATAGATATGACTTTGGATTTGTAACCATTGGGTAAAGTGATAAGGAAAGGAATGGTAAGGGGTTGTAAGTTGTGTAAAAGGTGTTTGTGTGGGGTCATGTGATTTGTGGCTCCAGAATCAAGTATCCAAGAATTTAATCCTAACTGGGAGGATGCATATATAGTATAACCATCAGTACTAAAAACAATGCTGAAAAACCCACCTGTAAAGTTAGCAAAAGATGGAGTATCTGGCTCAGTGAGAGCACCAGAAGTATTAAAAGAGTGCTTAAGAAGATTTAAGAGGTAAGTATATTGCTCGAGAGTGAAACCATGGTTTGATGAATAAGATGAATGGTATGCATCATAGGGAGCAGAACTAGGAGGTTTAACAGGAGAAAAACCAGTTGGATGAGCATGCCGCTCCTTGTTAAAACAATGCAGTTGATTCTGAAAAGATGGAGAAGCAGGATGAACAGCATGGATATCTCTGATTTGAACACATGAATCTAATTTCTTTCCTTTATTGAACCTATAATCAGCAAGATAGCCAAGCAGTTTGTAGCACGTATCAATAGTGTGGCCATTCTTTCTGCAATATCTGCAGTAGAGTGGATTATTGGCATTAGATAAAGGAGGACCCTTTTTAGGAGTGAAAGACACTCTCTGCTGAAAAGGTCTACCACCAGACTAATGTATGGATACAGAGAAGGAGGTTGAGTGCCTGAGAATCCAGAATTGACGAACCTTGCATCCTTTTGGCTTTCATCATGTTGTAGCAAAGAATAAACTTTACCAAGGGGAGAAGGAGGTGACATCATAAGAGTGTTGCTTTTTACAGTAGAGTAACTATCATTTAAGCCACTAAGGAACTGAAAAAGTTGTTGATCTTGGATGAACTTAGAGAGAGCATCACAAGTGCATTGTGGTCCTACATAAGTAGAATTAAGTTCATACCAAAGACCCCTCATTTTGGTGAAATAGCTAGCAATGTCTGAAGCTCCTTGGGTATAAGAAATGATCTCCTTCTGTATTTGAATGTATTTGGACTCGTTTGATTGTCCAAATCTATCATTTATGTCTTACCAAATTCTTTGGCAGTACCTAAGCACATGACACTTATAGTTATTTTAGCTATTAGATCCCTACCCCTATAGATCTAATGACGTGTATACTGACTATCATGACGTGTATACCTACTATCATGACGTGTATACTGACTATCATGACCTGGTTACTTGCTTAAATAAACGTATACTTACTTATGCTATTATTTCCCTATGTTAAGTAATTTCACCCACCATATACATTTTTTCACTGTTGTGGGCTAAGCTAAAAAAGACTATTTCAATGATGGCCCTGCATGGATTCACCTATATAAGCCGCAGCTAAAGTTGCAAAAATAAAAGCTTGAATACCACTTGTAAATAATCCAAGGAGCATGAAGGGTATAGGAACTACTAAGGGTACTAATGAAACAAGAACAACAACTACTAATTCATCAGCTAAGATATTCCCAAAAAGTCAAAAATTAAGTGATAAAGGTTTTGTGAAATCTTCTAAGATGTTAATGGGTAAAAGGATTAGGGTTGGTTGAATATATTTTTTCGAAATAACCTAATCCCTTTTTTGTAAGACCCGCATAGAAATATGCCACTGATGTGATTAAATCCAAATCAACAGTAGTATTTATGTCATTCGTGGATGCGGCTAACTCCCCATGAGGTAATTGTATGATTTTCCAAGGTAAAAGAGCTCCTGACCAATTAGAAACAAAACTAAAAACATAGTGCCAATAAAAGGAATCCAGGGCCCATATTCTTCTCTAATTTGAGTTTTACTCATATCTCGAATGAATTCAAGAACATATTCGAAGAAATTCTGACCCCCAGTCAGGATAGTTTGTGGGTTTCGAACAACTATAGCGGCTGAACCTAATAAGATAGCAATTACAACCCAATAAGTAATAAATACTTGTCCATGTACTTGGAAACCTCCTATTTGCCAATAGAAATTTTGGCCTACTTCCACACCGGATATATTTTATAACCCCTTTAGATTATTGATAGAACATGATAGAACATTCATATTGCCTTGGCCTCTGAAAAAATTAAACTTTAAACAAAATTTTTTGATTCAACCATCTCTTTGTCTACTTGAATCGGATATTTGTAATACCAACTAATATTTACAATACTAATAAATCAGATAATATCCCCAATTATTTTTATCTCTTTTTTGAAATTCAGAAATAGTAAGCGATTCTATAAGGGATTTCTGAAGAAAGTTATTTATCTTATTATGTTATTATTAATCAAGGATTTCTTATATAGCTAGAACGACCCTCACAAATTGAGAATACTAATTTATTAATAATTAATCGGATTGAGGATATGGCGTCATCATTCGCTGGAATTGAAATATCTGCGAGATCGGGGTCACAATTTGTATCGATTAAACAAATTGTTGGAATTCCTAAAGTAATACACTCTCGTAGGGCCATATATTCTTCTTGATGATCAATGATGATTACAATATCGGGTACACCTGTCATATATTTAATCCCACCTAGATATTTTTGCAAGCGAGATAATTGTCTTTTAAACATAACTGCATCTCTTTTCGGGAAACGGTTGAGTCTCCCTATTTTTTGTTCCATTCTCAAGTCCCCGAACTTATGAAGTATTGTTTCTGTAGTGGAACAATTCGTTAACATAGGGCCAAGCCATTTTTTATTAACATAATGACACCGGGCGCTTATTACAGCCCACTCTATTGATACAACTGCTTTATTTTTGGTACCAACAATTAAGAATTGTTTCCCCCTACTTGCTGCGTCAAAAACTAAATCACAAGCTTCTGATAAAAAAAGAACATTTCTAGTAAGATTTGTAATATGAATACCCTTACGCTGTGCAAAGATATAAGGTGCCATTTTAGGATTCCATTTCCTAGTACCATGACCAAAATAAACTCCTGCCTCTATCATCTCTTCCAAATTTATGTTCCAATTTCTTCTTATCATTTCTCCCCCCAACCTTCCCCCTCTTTTTATTCTTAAAAAAAAAAAGAGACGAGGAACCCTGAACTAAAATAAATAATTGTTCCGACAGAACCTTTTCTTCTACCGTAGATTGGACGTAGATACACGACCCAAACCATTATTCTTTTCTATTCATTATTATTTTTATTACCAAAGCAAATAACCATCCCAAATGCTGATAGCGAAAGAGATGAATTCGTTGTTAGTAATCATTAAATCCTATAAATTATTGTTCGGGTATGTCTTGAAATTTTTTTGAAAGACAAGAATCAAATAATTTTCTGTGGTGGAACAAAATATCTCTCATCTCTCCCTCGAATAGATTTTTTTTTATTTCCAAAGGAATGTTGTTATGTTGTTTTGAAGGGTGCACTAATCCCTTGAATCCGGTACCAATGGGTATCAACCACCCCCCCCAAACAACATTCTATTTCAGGCCTTTCAACTAATCAATACGACCCTGGAGATCCGCTTTTGCTAAAACTCGAGCAGTTTCTTGAAAACTCGCTTCAGCTACTTATTTTTGTTGTTACGGGAATTGATACTTCCATTCAGTAAGGGAATACAAGTCTTTCTAGGAGTTTTTTGAATTTGAATCTTACTCTTCCCCACTCAATCAAAGCGCCCCCACACCTTTTTTTATCTCGCAAGCTCCATTGCGGATTCAGCCTGCTGCTTATCCCTCCTTCTCTACCGCAACAACTGCAATAGAAAGCTCCTATTTAGGCTCCCTCGGCTTTTCAATAATATATTCAATATCATCAGATACCTCAGAGGAACTACAAAGTTTTAGTCCCTTATGACTACACCTCGACTGTCTTTGATAGAATTTCTCTCCTAAGGGGATAAGCCAAGATAGACTACCCGCTCTTAGACGGGAATAGAAAGCGAAAGCTAGTCTCTGACCCTATCTCTGGTATGTATATGATTTTCTCATCTCGGTGAGCCTAAACCTTTTATTCTCAAGTATTCCCGCTGCTAGTAGAGAAAGTTCTCTTACCGCTGTTGGTGGGTGAGAACCGTTTCTTTCCTTCTTTACCCCGAACCCATTCCTACTCCTACTCTAGGGCTTGATCGACCCAAATACCTCTTTCGGGTGTTGTTAAGCCTTTTTCCACTGGAACCTTTTGTTTTGGGTGAGAAACTTCTCTTCTATTCACTGGGGCCATGCCCAAACTCCCTGCTCTCTAGGTTGATGTAGATATAATTGAGTAATCAGAAGAGATAGAGATTAAAGATTCAATCTTTCCAACCCCCTTACTCTTAAGTGGAAAAAATCATATGCTTAACACATTCGACTTTTTTCCTAGCGCATCAGCAACTATAACAGCTCTTGTTCCTGCTGAAGCTCTATCTGTTGCTGCTGCAAAAGTTTTTATAGCTGTTCCTGCTAAACCAGCAGCTGCTTCTGTGAATTAGTTACCCCTTAGCTCTAATCATTCCTAATAAAGATCTTTCCCTAGGTTTTAAACCACCGGCTCCCACTCCTAACAACTGGCGCTTAACCCTTTTCTAATAAAAAGACTCTTCTCTCTCCAAAAAGCATAACCTACATGAGACAGTAACCCTTTTCTAATAAAAAGACTCTTCTCTCTCCAAAAAGCATAACCTACATGAGACAGTCAAAGGGAGTGGTAAACTGTAACCTATAACCCGAATCCCCTGAAAACCCGTATTCTACCCGTATTCTACACTTCGTCACTGGGTCTTAACCTTGAGGCTAAAGCCCTTTCCTCTCTTACTGATTGGGCATTGCTTGTTTTTTATTTATATCGTAGCATTGGGGAATCATCACTTACTCTTACTGAGATGAGACTGCACCGATTGTTCATTCCTTACAAGGCACCAAGGACTCTTTCTCTTCCGAATGCTGACGACCTAGAGCAAAAAAATGTTTAGAATCCCCTTAAGCTGTCTCTGGAATTTAGCTCTTAGTCCTCTTTTGGGGCATTCATCCCTTTTTAGTCATTAGAATGACTCTTAATTCCACTGCGAATCTCCACACAAAAAGGAGATTTGGCCTAAAGCTTTCACGATTCATATTCTTTAGCCCGCGCATTCGTCACAACATTCATTCTTTTATACTCCACTTGGGGGTAAAGTACGTGAAGCCATTTCTACCCAAGATTTCAAGTCAAAATGCAAAATGGGAAGATACCCCAGAAATTTGGGTATCAAGGCATTTTCCTTAATGGAAGACTACTTCATAATGCAATTCGGAATCTCTATATAGCTGTAAAATAACATTTTTTGAGAAAGTGCAGAGCAAAGTAGTAAATACTTTGAGTCTTTGGAGTGAAATAAGTAGGAGTGTAGCCTTTGAATCCAAAATTCCTCGCACGCTTGGTTGTAAAGGGCTATAGTTAGAGAGAGGGTGTGGACTTCAATGAAGTATTCTCTTCTGTTGTGAAAGACAGCTCTATTCGCATCTTGTTTTCCATAGTTGCACTCTTTCGATTGGTGCGATAGGAAGAGGTAGTCAGAAACTCTTTATCTGCTTTGAATAGAAAAAATCCTTTTACTCGAACTAGGAAAAAAATATAAATCAAAGTAGCAACAATCAAGATAGCAGGCAAATTCCTATCCCCGAATTCCACTCCGGGTGGGAAAAAAGTCATTGCTAGCTCTTTGAACGAAGACGTTCTTGGGCAACAGGAAGAGCATCTCTCTCTGTCTATTGGTTCACCTTTAGATCTTCATATAGATCATTGAGAAGCTGGCTACTTATTTTTATGCCTTTGGAATCGAGATAATGGTATATAGGAACCTCGTGTCATCAAATGACTTTGTCTGCTGCTTCATCATTAATTATTCCCCATAGATTGTTGGACGTGATTCTGGGTCTTTTCTTTTTTAGGTTTTCCCCTCTCTACCTAGGACGCATTTACTAGATAAGCTCACAGGCTAGGGGCCTATCCAAGGCAAGATCCAGCTGTGGTGTATTCAATAGCTTATGATTCTCATTTTACTTAGCATTAGAGGATCTAGAGTTCCAGTATTTCTATTTATATCCCGTTAGTCATAATCTGTAACACCCCGTATTCAAGTACATGTATTGGCGTATTCAAGTACGTGTATTGGTCTTATTTATATGGAATTAATTTTTTATTTTATTTATACCGGAATTTGCCCGTCGATGGTTTCATACGAAGGTTATTGAATAAGCTTTCCAACGATATAAAGATTTCCAAAAATGGATAAGTTTCGGATATAATCGAGCACGTTCGAAACTATAAAACGGTGGCTGGGATATTGTGAACAGTAAATGTGCAGGAAAATTTCCTGGACACAAACTACTGAGGCCTGCCAGTTTTTTGGGTCAACTTTGAACGATCATAACTCCCTCAATATAATGAACTGGGAGAGCTTCGACCTATCAAAAGAAAGTTCTTTGAGTCCTATTTCCAATGCAATTGGTTTCATCCAAATCCAACATCTGAGTAAGGAGTTATACTCGTTTTACTTCAGCCTCTCAAAACAGATTTTTAGGGTCAACTTCAAACACTCATAACTCCTTGTACAGGAC
This sequence comes from Capsicum baccatum var. pendulum, assembly GCA_030864225.1. Classification (NCBI taxonomy): domain Eukaryota; kingdom Viridiplantae; phylum Streptophyta; class Magnoliopsida; order Solanales; family Solanaceae; genus Capsicum; species Capsicum baccatum. The sequence goes on along the minus strand of CM061553.1, from coordinate 39,390,977 downwards.
GAACTGGGTGGCCTACTTTATATGAAATGAAATCCCTTTGAATTATCTATCCAACGATACCAAATTCACCCAAATCCGATATCAGAGCAAAGAGTTATGGCTGATTTACTTTAGCCTGTCAAAACAGTCCACCATGGACAGATTCGGATTTACTTAAATTTTTAAGGGCAATATGGTCATTTTCCATCACCTCATGGACGAAAAGTGGTCATTATATACATATAATTAGTCTCATATCCATCAATTATCATCAAATTATTGAAAATAAGAAACCCTGGCCTAATTTCAACTCCAATTATCTTATAATTCAATCGTAGAAAATCCAAATTGATTCCGTTGTTGTGTTCACCGTCTCGAGGGCTTCGAGAAGCACCCCTTATTTGTGCCAACAGGACTTCGAAATCAAAAGGGCCATTTTATGGTAAGGATGTAAATTATGTTGGTGTTATTTATATGGATATGTATATATATATATATGCATGTGAGTATAAGAAGTATGTTATGTGATTGTTGTTGAAAGATGATTGGGAAATGATGTTGGATTATGTTGAATTGTGAAGGGATTTGGTGTGATGATGTGGTATTGATGATGTGGTATTGAAATGATGATTATATATATATATACACATAAACCTATTGTTCAAGTTGGTTTTAGGAATGTTTTGCAAATATTGGTTGTATGGAATTATGGAAGAGAATTGTGGTGTTGGGTTGCTAATACTAGATGCCAAACATTTCATTGTAGATAAGTGATTTGTTAAGGCGGGAAGTTGTGTTGAATTGGTATCCGAATCTACAACGAGGTATGTAAAGCATACTCTAACGATGCTCTTTGACATGAAAACACCAATGTTCCATCAAGTAAGATTCCGAGGTTGTCCAAAAACACGTATTGTTCTACATTACCAATGAAGTTGTTTCCATTCTATAAAGTGTCAAAATGTTTCATTGATATACCAAAAGACTCCTATTTCATTATTGTGATATCGATGATTCTGAAACACATTGTTGATGTACCAATGAGTCTTTATGACATTGTTATTGTATAGAAGGTCTATTACTTGATTCCTATAGATGTATAATTGTTCCAAAGGTACTATATTGGCATGAACACTAATGTAATAATCTCAAAATCTTTTGAACTAAGTTATTGGAAAAATCTCTTATGTGTGTTAATTGATATACGTGTGGGCGGTATCCCATGGGCATAAGCCTAGCATGGGTCGATCCCTATTTATGTGTTTATGGGTGGTATCCCAGGGGCATAAGCCTAGCATGGGTCGATCCCAGTTGATATGTACTGGGGGCAGCCTAATGGTCACAGTACGATACAGTATTGATTATTGTTAGGTGGTTGGAGGTTCGGGAGGAGGAGGTAATGGCGAATGATAATTGTAAAGAATGAAATGAACGAATGTATACCGTTCCACAAATGTGTTTGAATTCAAGAACCCAATTCAGATTAATGATAATGTACATGATCCTAAAAGTGTTTATGAAGTGTGGTTCACTTCTATTATGATTTATTCACTTGCGTCTGATTTTCTTGATCCCCTATATCACATATGATTATTTACAGCTTTACATAATCAGTACATATTTTGTACTGACGTCCCTCACGGGGGACCTGCATTTCATGCTGCAGGCACAGGTGCTTCAGCTCATTCACAACATAGATAGGAGCCAGGTCATACAGCTATTGTTGGTGAGCTCCAGTTTACTTCGGAGCTTTCCGAGTCGGTTCCTTATGTTTTGTTATTGTACAGGAGTCATGTGTGGGCGGGGGTTTGTCCCGACCCTAGTTATGTCATGTATATCCTAGAGGCTTTATAGACATAAGGAAGGGTAAATTCATGGGAGTTTATATGGTGATGTTATATTTGTATATGTGGTGGCCCCGACGGCTAAGTATTATATATATATATTTGTGCGTGTTGTACTGATACAGGTAATTAGACCCTTCTATATGCAACGAAGTGCTGTCCAAATTTTTGGTGACATGTAAGTGAAAGTACAAGTATTTGAATGGGTTCTCCCGGGCCTTCTCGGCTTCGGGTGCCAGTCCGACCCGATGGGATTTTGGGGCGTGACAAAAGTGGTATCAGAGAGGTTCGTCCTAGTGAGTCTACAAAGCCGTGTCTATGTAGAGTCTTGTTTATCGGTGTGTTGTGCACCACATCTATAAACAGGAGGCTATGGACATTTAAGAATTGTTTCTTTTCTTCATGTCTTAGATCGTGCGATAGAGCTTATATTGTATATGAAGTCATAGTTGACCACTGAATCAGTTTGTGTCACTTATTATAGTAATGATGCAGGTTACCAGAAGCAAGAATACCGGTAAGCAAGATGTGGCTGCCGGAGAGGGGACTAGTAAGTTACCCACTATACCAGCTAATCAAAGTGAGGCTCCAGCTGAGCATGCATCAGAAACTTCCCCCAATCCGGAAGGAATAAGGGGGAGGAGAACTATATCCCCAGAGCCACCAATGTTGTTGATCAAGATCTTAGAAATGCAGTGCAACTTTTGACTCGTATAGTTGCTGGGCAGGTCCAAGGGCAAGCTATTCCTGTCGCGGGTTCTAGCGGTACTAATAGGGCGGCTAGTCTTCGGACGCAAGATTTTCTTAAGATGGATCCGCCTACTTTTACCTCTTATTGAGTTTGCCTACAATAATAGCTATCATTCAAGTATCAAAATGGCACCATATGAAGCTTTATATGGGAGAAAGTGTAGATCACCAATAGGATGGTTCGAAGCGGGTGAAACTCTTATGTTCGGACCGGATCTTGTGTATCAAGCCATAGAAAAAGTCAAGGTGATTCAACAACGGTTGAAAATAGCCCAAAGTCGACACAAGTCATATGCGGATAGTAGAAGAAGAGGGCTAGAGTTTTCGTTAGGCGATCAGGTATTTTTGAAGGTATCGCCAATGAAAAGGGTGATGAGATTTGGCAAGAAAGGAAAGTTGAGTCAACGATATATAGGCCTGTATAAGATTATTCAAAGATGTGGGCAAGTTGCTTATGAATTAGAGCTGCCTCAGGAACTCTCATCAGTGCATCTAGTATTTCATGTATCGATGCTTCGAAAGTGCATTGGAGATCCGTCCCTTATTACTTCTACTGAAGATGTGCAAGTAACAGAAGATCTTACCTATGAGGAGATGCCTATTGCTATATTAGATCGTCAAGTTAAGAAGATGAGAAATAAAGAAGTAGCATCGGTGAAAGTACTTTGGAGAAATCAACAAAGGGAAGAGATTACATGGGAAGCTGAGGAAGCAATGAAATCTAAGTACCCTCATTTGTTCAAAGATGAAGAGGAAGTTCAAGAAACGGAGTTAGAACATTAACAAGTAAGTTTTTGTTTATATATGCATAGTATTTATGTGATGATGTGAATGTTAATGGTGGACTTGAACTTGTTTTGGTTGAATAACTACGCTAACATTCGAGGACGAATGTCCAAAAGGGGGGAAGGATGTAACACCCCGTATTCAAGTACATGTATTGGCGTATTCAAGTACGTGTATTGGTCTTATTTATATGGAATTAATTTTTTATTTTATTTATACCGGAATTTTCCCGTCGATGGTTCCATACGAAGGTTATTGAATAATATTTCCAATGATATAAAGATTTCCAAAAATGGATAGGTTTCGGATATAATCGAGCACGTTTGAAACTATAAAACGGTGGTCGGGATGTTGTGAACAGTAAATGTGCAGGAAAATTTCCTGGACACAAACTACTGAGGCCTGCCAGTTTTTTGGGTCAACTTTGAATGATCATAACTCCCTCGATATAATGAACTGGGAGAGCTTCGACCTATCAAAAGAAAGTTCTTTGAGTCCTATTTCCAATGCAATTGGTTTCATCCAAATCCAACATCTGAGTAAGGAGTTATACTCGTTTTACTTAAGCCTCTCAAAATAGATTTTTAGGGTCAACTTCAAACGATCATAACTCCTTGTACAGGACGAACTGGGTGGCCTACTTTATATGAAATGAAATCCCTTTGAATTATCTATCTAACGATACCAATTTCAGCCAAATACGATATCGGAGCAAAGAGTTATGGCCGATTTACTTTAGCCTGTCAAAACAGTACACCATGGACAGATTCGGATTTACTTAAATTTTTAAGGGCAATATGGTCATTTTCCATCACCTCATGGACGAAAATTGGTCATTATATACATATAATTAGTCTCATATCCATCAATTATCATCAAATTATTGAAAATAAGAAACCCTAGCCTAATTTCAACTCCAATTATCTTGTGATTCAACCGTAGAAAATCCAAATTGATTCCGTAGTTGTGTTCACCGTCTCGAGGGCTTCGAGAAGCACCCCTTATTTGTGCCAACAGGACTTCGAAATCAAAAGGGCCATTTTATGGTAAGGATGTAAATTATGTTGGTGTTACTTATATGGATATGTATATATATATATATATATGCATGTGAGTATAAGAAGTATGTTATGTGATTGTTGTTGAAAGATGATTGGGAAATGATGTTGGATTATGCTGAATTGTGAAGGGATTTGGTGTGATGATGTGGTATTGATGATGTGGTATTGAAATGATGATTATATATATATATATACACATAAACCTATTGTTCAAGTTGGTTTTTGGAATGTTTTGCAAATATTGGTTGTATGGAATTATGGAAGAGAATTGTGGTGTTGGGTTGCTAATACTAGATGCCAAATATTTCATTGTAGATAAGTGATTTGTAAAGGCGGGAAGTTGTGTTGAATTGGTATGCGAATCTACAACGAGGTATGTAAAGCATACTCTAACGATGTTCTTCGACATGAAAACACCAATGTTCCATCAAGTAAGATTCCGAGGTTGTCCAAAAACATGTATTGTTCTACATTACCAACGAAGTTGTTTCCATTCTATAAAGTGTCAAAATGTTTCATTGATATACCAAAAGACTCCTATTTCATTATTGTGATATTGATGATTCTGAAACACATTGTTGATGTACCAATGAGTCTTTACGACATTGTTATTGTATAGAAGGTCTATTACTTGATTCCTATTGATGTATCATTGTTCCAAAGGTAATATATTGGCATGAACACTAATGTAATAATCTCAAAAGTTTTTGAACTAAGTTATTGGAAAGATCTCTTATGTGTGTTACTTGATATACGTGTGGGTGGTATCCCAGGGGCATAAGCCTAGCATGGGTCGATCCCTATTTATGTGTTTATGGGTGGTATCCAAGGGGCATAAGCCTAGCATGGGTCGATCCCAGTTGATATGTACTGGGGGAAGCCTAATGGTCACAGTACGATACAGTATTGATTATTGTTAGGTGGTTGGTGATTCGGGAGGAGGAGGTAATGGCGAATGATAATTGTAAAGAATGAAATGAACGAATGTATACCGTTCCACAAATGTGTTTGAATTCAAGAACCCAATTCAGATTAATGATAATGTACATGATCCTAAAAGTGTTTATGAAGTGTGGTTCACTTCTATTATGATTTATTCACTTGCGTCTGATTTTCTTGATCCCCTATATCAAATATGATTATTTACAGCTTTACATACTCAGTACATATTTCGTACTAACGTCCCTCACGGGGGACCTACATTTCATGCTGCAGGCACAGGTGCTTCAGCTCATTCACAGCATAGATAGGAGGCAAGTCATACAACTATTGTTGGTGAGCTCCAGTTTTCTTCGGATCTTTCTGAGTCGGTTCCTTATGTTTTGTTATTGTACAAGAGTCATGTGTGGGCGGGGGTTTGTCCCGACCCTAGTTATGTCATGTATATCCTAGAGGCTTTGTTGACATAAGGAAGGGTAAAGTCATGGGAGTTTATATAGTGATGTTATATTTGTATATGTGGTGGCCCCGACGGCCAAGTATTATATATATATATTTGTGCGTGTTGTACTGATACAGGTAATTAGACCCTTCTATATGCAACGAAGTGCTGTCCAAATTTTTGGTGACATGTAAGTGAAAGTACAGGTATTTGAATGGGTTCTCCCGGGCCTTCTCGGCTTCGGGTGCCAGTCCGGCCCGATGGAATTTTGGGGCGTGACATAATCATAGACTTTTTCCCTTCTATTCCTTTGCGAACCAGTAACAAAGTGCTTGGTATTATCCCTGCATGTGGTGTGGTGTTTTCCCCTCCCTGTAGAATATATGTAGGAGGGCCTACTATAATGGATTCTCCTCCTAAAGTCAAAGTATCAAGATCTTTTCCTCACCTCGTCCCACTATTCTGCTTTTTTTTTTCTCTATGTGGTATATGGTGTCTTCATTTCCCATAGCTGTTTTAGTAGTCCCCAGTAATAGGAGTCTTTCCCCAAGGAATGAAGCCTTTTAAATCTCATTTAAGCATGTAAAAGCTAGCAGTCGTAGGGTAAGCCCTTTTGTCAGCCGTTGAGCAAGTGAGTTATTTTTTAGCCAGTTCAGAAAAAAATGCTATTCCATCTGCCTTTGAGCTCAGATAATCCCCGGCCCCTTCTGTTGCAGTTGCAGTAAAAGGGGAATCCATTAGATCAGGAAAGCAAGATGCATTTTCCTAAGAAGAGAATCAAGTTCTTTCTGAACTTTATTTGGCTAGCCCCTCTATCGATTATGAGTTCCCATACATGGGGAGTTCTCTTTCTCCAGTTTGAGATCTAGCTGGCTAGTTTGAAAGTGTTTACTTTATAGAGGGTAATATAGTAGCAATACCGGTCCCAATGGTGATCTCTTTTTTTGGGTCCAGGCCGGTACTTTTCCCATCCTGTGATCAAGGTTGTGATAAAAGCCTATTTTGTAAAGCCATTTAAAGGACAACAAATGAAATCTTTGAGTCTAAGGAAATTTCTTTTACTTTACACCGGTGTGAGACCCTTCTTTTATTTTCCTTCCTTGTACGAACAACTGGACTCAATTTTCTAAAACCAGTAAAGATATTTGCAATTCTCTTCTCAATGTTGTGCCACCTGATGGAATAGTTTGCAGGCAAGAAATACAAGTATAATAATTTCATCCAAGAGTTTGGAAGTTTTTAGTGCTTTATTCTTATCAATTAGCTTTCAGTTCTATTCCTGCCAACTCCTTGTTTCATTTTAGTAGTAACGGGGAATTATGAACTGTGACTGATTCACCTAAGGCCATAGCTAATCTGATCTTTCTTATCTGATGTTATTCCTGTCCAAGAGAGCCTTGTATGGTCTAACGTCTTGGTGCTTTGAAGAATAGATTCATTTCATCGATGCTTCTATCACTTCTCACCCGGGACTTCTTCCTTAAGATCTATCTCCGTAGAAGCTTACCTATCTTATAGTTATGACACTGGCTACTCAAAAGCCTTCACCTATAGCTTCTATTCCTACAACTATAATTGGGTTATCCTAATCACCACCTCCCTTCTTGTCTATCTCCTTAGGTGAGGTAGTTGTAGCTCCTTTTTTGAAAAGAAAAGATGGTTCCATGGATCGGGTTTTGTTTCAGTCAGTGAAGCACTAAGAAACTCTTTTAGCATGCCTTTTTGAATCAGAGATCGGAACAAGGTGTAGATAGGAATAGAACTTTTATATGATAATCCCAAGGGCCGGTTGAAAGCAAAAACACTCCCGAAAGAGGAAAAGAACCACTCTATCAAGTTCTCAGTCAAGTATAGTAGCAACTGAAGTCTTTTCCTTTCACTCTGACTTGCCATTCATCGTTTACTCTTCCTTGTGCTGCGGTGGGAGAGGTAATTGATAAGGAGTTCCAACTATTGTTTTGGATGAATTGGCGTGTGCTGGTTCTTTGCCTAATTAAAATTTCACCTGGGCTGAAGGACTAAACCCCATATCATCTTCCTACTGCCATGTCAAAGCTAAGACCGCTTATGCGAAATTGGAATCTAGTTCCAGCAGAAGACTCCACTGGGCGGGGACTTTTCTCGGGAAAGCTTTTCAAAAAGCGGATTCTCGGCTTTCCTCAGGAATGAAGTAGAGTTTCAATAATTGCTTTCAGGTAAGTAGGGAATGAAGACCTTACTCTGACTATGTCAGAAATCAAAGGAGTAGCTAAGGAAAGCTGCTTCGACGAAAGAAGAAACTTCATTGCTTGTTCTTCACACTTCTTTCCCTATCTTTATGCTTGAATATTCCACTTTTTTCTTCTGCCTTAGATTAATAACTTTCTTTAAGTATACATATTCCTTATCCTTAGAGGAGTCCTCATATGGTCAATTTCCTTTTAAAGTTGAATTCAAGTCTAGTCTACCCTTGAGTGATGCAAGCTTGATAAAGACACGGAGTTCCACTCTTTAACCTTCTTTCTTTAGGTTCGATGAAGAGGAAGGATAGACTGAGCCTGCTAGCGCAAAAACGCCCTTTCTTTTCTTGTTGGACTCTACCTATCTTGGTTTGATTTCTCCAATCGGGCTGAATGAAGAAGAGTCAGTCTGACGATGGAGAGGGGAAAAAACTCCTAGTAGTCCTTTCCTTATGGTTGCCGTTTAGGAGCTAGTATTCATTCGCAAAGGCATACGCTATACTTTAGAGATGATCGAGGGTGGATGTAATTCAGCTCGATGGAGAGTAATTCTGCTACTTCCTCCTTGACACTCAAAGTCTGCCCCCTCTCTATCTTCTGAGTCATACCCGGAATGAGTAATTTACCCTTTAAATCTATCCAAAGCAAAAGAGTTCAGCTGTCTAAGATGACTAATAGAAGCTTAATCGAACAGACCTTGCCTAATAGACTGGAATGGGGTTAGCCAAAATAGGCGAAAGAGATCAACGAGCTGTAGATATTAGATAAGAAATGTGCTTTGCAGGCATACTCTATCATCTAAGTGCCCACCCAGACTGTTCAGTTTCAGCCAAGAAAGCTGCATCGAATTTTTGATAGAGTTTGATCTTTCTCTTCCCACTAAGGCCAATCCACAGCTGCTGAGGATATTGGACTTGACTTACTTTCTACTTCCTCTGAGATTGTATGATATGTTTGATAAGGAAATTACTAAGAGATGAAGAGTAACCAACCCCAACCGAAAGAGGAAATGAGTGAAACTGATTTCTGAAGGATAAGAGAACATTATCTGAGCCCTTAGATATGTTATTTGATGATAGAGATTTTGAATGAACCAAAACCGACAACCCTATGTATATTATATATATATATATATATATATATTATGTATATGTAGAAAGGAGAGCTCCGTGACTTTCGAGCTCAGCTTTTTTCCGGTGCAGATGAATAAACCAGTTTGGTCTTGCTACTCTGGGGAGAGAAGTTGAATTTGCTAAAGAAGAAGATTCCTGCTTGAGAGAAATTGCTTTTATTGTATTCCCGACTCTCGGCTCTCTCTTTCCCTTTATCCCATGCCTGGGGAATATATGAATGTTTTTTACTATGATTTTTGGGTGGGAGGAAAATGATTGCCAGCTCTTTGAACGAATAGGTTGCTAGAATAATTTGTTTGAGAATAGGTTGTTCAAGCATATCCTTCTCTGTAATAAGATAAATTATTTAACTACCTATCCTCCAAGAAGCGTTATCTCTTGGGTGTTTTGTTTCCCTTTTTTTCCAAGTCATACTCATTCCGTACGAAGGATTGGGCCCCCTCAGTAATGAAAGGGGTGGAACTCATCACATTACTGGGTAAATCAGTAAAAGGTGCTTCTCGAGACCAGTAGTGCTCCAGCGATGACGATTCTAACCCCTTTCCTGGTAGTAGAGAGAGATACGTATAAGCAAGCCGTGCTGGTGGGGAATACCCACTGACGTAACTCAAAACTGCTAACTATAGACCAACGCTGTGAAGCTCGCCTACCCGGGTCAATTATGGGCACCCCCTACTACTAGTGGGTGCCTCCGGTTTGAGACAAGACTTTTGAAGAAAAAGATACTCCTCCGCAAAGGTTGGAGAGAATTGAGTTGGTCATTTCTTTGGGGCATCGAGAAACTTCGTTAGAGTGGAAAAATATAGAAAGACTACTTCCTCGCTTCCAACCACATCTCATGTAATGTTAGCATGAATTGTAACTGAACACTAACCTGCCTTCAGCCCAATAGAATTCCCCTCTATTTTCACACCAACTGTAAAGTTGCCTTAGTCACATCAAGGGTCACCATCACTATACCAACTCCTTCTGCCAGTTCCTCTTCTTCCTCTTGTATGACACCAACTTCAAAAAGGTATTTTTGGGGTAATAGAGACCAGGAAAGAGAGAAGCTTTAGTCAGCCTTAAGGCATAGAATCGTCATTCTCCTTAGCTTTTTTCATTGAGGTAAGGTATAAAGTAAGGCCTGCAAGTTCATTCCTTGAAGTATTTTTCTCTTAGTTTAAGCTCTTGGATGATATAATCCATCTAATCAAAAGGAAGGAAGGATAGACAGTCCAACAGGTGTATAAGGATGAAGTGAAGATAAAGTAAGGATGGCTTGGGCACCTTTGGAATTATGAAATCCTCTTCTAGGCATGTTCCTGATACTATACTAGTAAAAGAAGTTCCTTGCCTTTTATTTTACTAGTGGGATGGTGCAGACTTTTTTTTTTATGCTCATAGGCTTAACCAACCTAGATCACGATATGCTTGTATACCAGTAGGCTATTACGACGCACTGGAGACCTTCGGCCATAAGACTTTAGGTGCAACAACGCTACTATTATATGACCACTTACGCATTGATATGTGAATACAATGGGATACGACCTCCCGTAATGGCTTTCCATTGGTATGTAGTTGGATCGATGCTTCGCCTCATCCGTGCTCCTTAGAAACCTTAACTCTTCAATATATTAGATTCATCAACACTTAAGAAAAATGGTACTTTCTCTTTGCCTTACCGTATTTTTTCAGTGGACCAGCCACATAGTCCGAAGTAAGGTTAGTGACGGGAACTTAGCTATCTTTTGGTCAGGTTTTTCGGGGTTAGTTCCTTTACTAGAATTGGTCCCGAACACCTCACTTCTCTTACTTTTGGTGCTTATCTTTAATTAAAAGATGGTCACCCACCCTAAGAAAGATCAGTTCAGTAGGCCAATTCATGCATCTTTCCACAGAGTACCAGCACCAAGCCTGAGCTAACTTTTCATTTAAAGGAAAGAAAAAACAATAGGCCCTGTGAAAGTCACATCTTTGACTAATATACACGGGCTTCTAAGAGGATTTTTTAATCAAGCCAAGAGAAATTGATTTAGCAGTCCATACCAGGTAGATTTAGGAGTGACTAGCAATGAATGCCCGGTAGAAAAGGTGCAAAGCAGACTCGGCTTAACTTTACTTGAGTTTGATTTCCCTTGGAAATGATGGAATAAGATTTTCATCCTCTTAGCAACTATGAGCTCATAGGGAGCTGGAATGAACTTGGTTATCTGGGACTAAGAAGGGATAGGATTTGATTAGCGTACTTTCTGTCTGTCCTTTCCTTACTCTGTCGATGTTATGCTTGAGATGGCAGTCTTTCTCCTTAGTGTGTACTCGAGATACGATGTTCAAAAGACAACCAATCCTTGTCCAGTAACCATTCTGAGTGGGAGTTTGGATCTATATTCAAAGGAGGAGGTCTATTAGCAGAGCGTCAATAATTGAGTTATGGGTGTTTGTAATCGGAGTTAACCAGACTCCGATTATAACTACCCTCTTGGCCACCCTCCCATTTCTGGGATTTTACCAAGAGGGACTACGTGCTCAGATACACCTAAATTCTGATGTCCTGCGTCCTTTCACCAGCGATGGTAAGTCAACCAGTGCCATTAAGAAATCGATCCCTGATAACCCACCCAGTATCCATCTATCAAATTATATGGAGGTAGCAAGATGTAACAACCACCTTGGTATGGTTGTTATATCCCACCCTGCTCCCATGTTATAACATTTCTAGATCAAACCAAATAACACTAAATCATTATCAATGTTTGATCTTTTCCAGGATCTGCTACACATAGGAACTTCCATCAATTGATCAATGGTTACTTATGTTGATAAAGCGACAATATAGTACCACGAGACCCATTTCAGCCATTGTTTTACCAAATTAAGTAAAATAGTGTGTTCAAGGATTTCTCGTTCACCATCAAACACCAACTCTTCTGGGAAGAGCCCTATCTCCTTAGGTTTTAAATCCGTCCAAAGATAATTCACTAACTTTCCCTTCAGATAAGGATTGAGGGGCTTACCCCTTCTAATCCAATATTCTAAAGGTAGAGGATATGACCTGCCTATCTTTCGAGCAGCAGCCTTCAATCTTTACCATCATTTTAACTGGGTAGAGTAAAGACGTGAACGAACCCTATATCCTGCTCCTCCCAACCTTTGTAAAATGGAAATATTTATTAAATACTTGGTTGAGAGATTGTAAAGACCAAGAGTTTTCCTACAGTAAAGTAATGATCGAAGAGCTATGGGAGATAAATCCACTTGCATGGACTTAGTCCAATACCTCTTGGCAAACTCAATGGTACCATTATAAAAAAATAATCAATTTTGATTTTGAAATGGTAACACCAAGCCTATCCAATAACTTTCTGTACTGCTCTGCCACCTTTATGTCGGTGATTAGGATATCATCACCTAATAAAGCGTAATGAACAAAAAGAGATGTCCTCATTGGGTATGCATATTTTGCAACTAACCACACTATATAGTGGTGTGAAAATGAAAAGAGGGATCAGGATCCATAGTAATCAAGAGGCTATCCAGTAAGAAAGGCTATCTCAGATATTTTCTTAACAATCGGTTTATCCAATAAGAAAGTGTTAAGACCCAGAGAACTATTGACTATTGAAGATGAAAGAGTACTCCCCCAAATACAATATATGGGGGAATATATCACACTCAATGGCCAATGGTCCGTTGCAGATTTCAAATCGAAAAAAAAGCAAAATCAACTTTTCTTCTTCTTTAAAATATGCAATGGACATTCCTGGTCAAAGGTTCCATCAGTTGGAATTCTGGATAGAACCTTCATAGCCCATTTACAAATAGGAAAAATGAGTCTTTGCTTGATATAATTACAAATTGCAAAGATCCGTCTCTTACCACTTCCCTCAATCACCTGAGCTAACCTACCTGTTAACAATGAAACCCCGGTGTAGGCCCCTAGAAGAGAACTAAAGTAAGGACCTACATATTTTTTAAAATATTCAAAGGATCCTATGGCAAAACAAGTATTATTGGAATCAAAAGGGTAATATACCATTTTTTACCACAATGTACCAGGTGAAAAGAACCCATCTGGAATTGAATGAATTTTATTTATATTCTAGATAAATGCCGCCAATTCATGCTTAAGATTAACAAAAATATTGTTGTCTTTAGCATATTTGTTGGCTACCTTATCGATGTTATTGTCCACTTTTAATCCAAAACTATGGACGAAAGTGTCTAATAAGGGGGTATTTTTCCAAGTAGGTTCCCAAGACATTCGTAATTCCAAGGGAATGTCTTTCAAGAATGGTAAATAAATGGGTTGGAGTTCCTTGAATGAAGTTTTCATTTCATCCAGGACTCTTAGGACACAACCAATATCAGGGTGTGGAGTGGCTATAGAAGAGAAGGTTGCCTTTCTAACCTTTCTGGTAACTAAAATCAACTTAGACAATCGAAACCAAGATAGGTATATCCTTACCAATCTATCATCGTGATCAGACTTTAATCGTATACATTTCTGTAACACAGCAGGTATGATCCGGGGGATACCACACCTGGTCAGGGATATTGGAATGGAGAGAGAATCACCTTTTTGGTAATTCCCCGCATAATAAAGCTGCAGGGAGATTGCATATTGTTTCAAATACAAAGCAGTGAACAGAAAACCTGATCTCCATTTCATGGTCCAAACTTTTCAAACAAAATTGCATCCTGCAAGGATGATCTCTCTGGACATAGACGCAGTGGCTACTAAAGGAACTCAAAAGAGGAGTCCCTTTAATCTAAGGGCCTTTTCAAACAGACCCCAACCCGCCAAGAGAAATTGGGTGACCTTTCGATCGCACTAAACAAAATAGAATTATTAATCAGAATTTATTATTTACAATAAGTGCAATATATTAGTCATTCCGAGTATCTCTACTCTCCCTATCGGACCAAACAATTCAGTCTTGGGGGAAGGCTCCTGGGTTCCAACCAGGGGTTTATTCTCACTTAATCTCAATCACCCTAGGGTGCAAGAGAAAGAGTTCAAATAAACAAGAGATTGTAATAAGATATTAGTGTTACAACACTAATACTACAGATCAAAATAACTATCTTATTATTCTTTAGACAGTTAGATAGATCCATAATATTAATATAGTAACACACACCCTTATTAATGCTCTATTCGACATCCTTAGAATAACCAAGACAGAATATATAACTACATGCTCGGAATATCCTAATAAGAAAGTTGGAAAACTTTCTAACTGGAGTTGTGTAACTCCAGATGATGCCAAAAAAGCCCTTCCTCGGATTCAAACCGATAACTTTCTTAGCCTATTTATAAAGGGCGAACTGATCAACTTTCATGTGTTAAGCATACGACTGAAATAGATTGATTGGGCCTTCTTATCACTTTTTCAACTAGATATAAACTTCAACCCCTCTTCTCTTACTTAGATGGAGAAATAAGTAAGCAAGACTTTCTACCTTGCTTTTCTTTTCTGAAAAAATGGTGAATTACACCAAATTTTGCCTTCAACCAAGCCTTTTCGTTCCAAAATTGTGAAAGATCACTCAAAAAGTAAGCATTTTCTTATTATACGATATCTTCACTATGGATGATAGAATTCCTCCTAGAAGCGAAGGCAGGAGCAAAGCCTATTGATTTACCAGTTTGCTAGCCTATTTATCGACTATCCATACTCTATAAACAGAATAGAGCTCTGGACTTAAAACCACCCGCTTTTAGAAGTTTGTAAGGCGGTGCCTAAACTAGTCAGACTCAGTTGCATACATCACTGAATTTCCACTTGACACCTATCGTAATGATAAACGGCTCATCTCGCCATGACCTTCTCTTAAATTCCCTAAAAAACTTCTGTCGCTCCATCCCCGCAGAGAAAGAGAACCCGTTGTTGTCTCGGCTATGCTACTGAAAGCTCTGGGGAATTTGGAATAGGAGAGCACTTATATTGGGGTGGGCTTACTACTTAGATACTTTCAGCAGTTATCCGCTCCGCACTTGGCTACCCAACATTTACCGTAGGCACGATAACTGGTACACCAGAGGTACGTCCTTTCCACTCCTCTCGTACTAATGAAAGGTACTCTCAATGCTCTAATGCCCACACCGGATATGGACCAAACTGTCTCATGACATTCTGAACCCAGCTCACGTACCGCTTTAATGGGCGAACACCCCAACCCTTGGAACATACTACAGCCCCAGGTGGCAAAGAGCCAACATTGAGGTGCCAAACCTTCCCGTCGATGTGAGCTCTTAGGGAAGATCAGCTTGTTATCCCTAGAGTAAGTTTTCTCCATTGAGCGATGACCCTTCCACTTGGCACCGTCGGATTACTAAGGCCGACTTTCGTCCCAACTCGATGGGTGGGTCTTGCAGTCAAGCTCCTTTATACCTTTGCACTCGAGGGCCAATCTCTGTCCGGCCTAAGGAAACCTTTAAACGCCTCTGTTACCTTTTGGGAGGCCTACTCCCTATAGAAACTGTATACCTGAGATTGTCCCTTGGCCCGTAGGTCCTGACACAAGGTTATAATTCTAGCCCTTCCAGAGTGGTATCTCACTGATGGCTCGGGCCCCCCAAAAGGAGGCCTTCATCGCCTTCCACCTAATCTGCGCAGGAAAGGCCCAAAGCCAATCCCAGGGAATAGTGAAGCTTCATAGGGTCTTTCTGTCTAGGGGCAGGTAGACCGCATCTTCACAGACATATCTATTTCACCGAGCCTCTCTCTGAGACAGTGCCCAGATCATTACGCCTTTTGTGCAGGTTGAAACTTACCCGACAAGAAATTCCACTAATAACTGGCCATATACTTAGGAAACTATTTTTGCAGAAAGCCACGGAGAAATTTCAAAAAACTTTGAATTCGAGAATCTTCAAAGAATTTGAGAAACTTTGAAATTGTCGGTAAAGGTACTACCGGTCGAACTATCAGGTCCAGATCTTTCTATATCTGTTCTCTGATACCATGTTGTATTTGAAGCTTGACCATGAAGCAGGTTCAACAATGGTGGAAATCCAAATGTACAAGAGACGAAGAGAGAGAAGATGAGAAAAAATATCTTTATTCCTTTTGTCCTGTTCAGTCAACTTTACTGAAGTGCAAGTATTATATATACACACATATTAGGCCGGGTATCATTATTGGGCTATAGTAAATGTAAACAAATTACAATTAAGTCGGGTCTATTATATAAGGAACTGGCCCAACATATATCAGCCTGTATATATATATTAAAAAATCAATAAACATATACTCCCTCCGTCCCATTTTATATGTTGCCATTTGACCGGACACAGAGTTTAAGAAATAAGGGCAGACTTAATAATATTTACCAAATTTTCCTTTATCAAAAACATGTGTTGCTATATTTTTTTTAATTAAGTGAGCCCAATAAGGGTAAAAGTGTAATTTTCTTTTTAAATATTTACCAAATAAGGAAACATGACATTCTTTTTGGGACGGACTAAAAAGAAAATGATGACACATACAATGGGACGTAGGGAGTATAAATTATTGATTATGAATTCGAATTAATATTTTACGTCAACTTGGAATCAGTGTAGGAATTCATATATTTCAAAATTTGAATCTGCCTTTGGACTTGAACAACACTATCAACTTTTGTCCATGAGGCGGAATGTGAATTGAATAAGGTCATCGACTTCTTAAAATGTTATGCCTACAATTTATAAGTGATCGACAACAAATATCGCTTTCTAAAATTTTAAAACTTTTAAGCGAGAAGTTAAATTAATTAAAGAAAAAATAACATAAACATACACCTTAACATATCATAATTACACAAATTTCCATCCCTAGAAATTAATTATAAAAATTTCAGCTAATTATGTATCTTCGTTGGATGTATCGGAAGCTAATTATGTATCTAAACAGACTTAAAATTGAGATTTTCAATAATTATATAAAATATTAGAATTTTCTATAATTAAGCTCCAAACTTTCGAAATTTATGTTGTTTTCTCAAACTTGGGCTTGTTGTCTGAGTCATTCATGTAAATCATTGTTCATTGGGTGTCACACCCCTTTTTCAACCAAAAAAAATTAGATTTTAAGTTTGAAAGAATTTTTATTATTAAGTAACAAAAGATGAAATTTACTTCGAAAAGGATTCTTTTTCATTTGAACTCAGAGTCGCCACTTGACATAAATCCGATGTGCCAAGTCACCAATGGAAATCCTTTTTCAAAATAATTTTTTGACTCTTTTAAAACTGGTCCACGAATAGAGATTCCGATTAAGGAATTTTGTTGACCGAGAGGAAGGTGTTAGGCACCCCTCGGTCCCGTTGTTCGATCACGGTCGCTTTGTGGAGCATATTGGCTAGTATGACACCAATAAATGTATAAACCAAATAACAAAACACACAAAACGAACAGACAAACAAACCACACAAAACAAGTCCGAAAAAAATACTAAAATAAACCTACACTAACCTATACTAACCTTGAACTATGCTCTACCCAACTCCTTGGGCCTTCATCATGAACATCCTTCGTGTACAAGATACTTCGAGGCATTCCCCGATGAATAAATACAAATGGCCTCGAGGCATTCTCCGGCTAAATAAATACATTTTTTTCAATGCGAGAAAAAACAAAAAACATTCAACAAATATTTTCAACATTCAACAAAAACCACTGATAACGGTCAAATTACACTCTTGAATGGGTATAAGACATTATTGTCAATATAAAACCCAACTAGGTTGGGGTCGAATCCCACGGGGAATAGGGTGTGAACGTCAATTTATTTACAAAATACTTTACTGGTAGTTTATCATTTCCGAAAGTTGGGGGTTTAAAGTTCACAATGTATCAATCTTCACTTTCTGAATTTTTAGAGTTGTTATCAATATAAATGGGAAACTAGGGTTATGATCACCAAAGGTTTCGGGTATTGACAGATACCAGGTAATGCTAGAGATCCTCGGAATGAGTAGAACAACAAAATATCCCTAACTATGATACTATCTGACTTATCTCTCGACCTCACCAGATAATTTATTATCTAATTCTCTCGAACTTAGATAATTTATCTATATCCATTCAGATGTTATCTCAGGTAGATTAATCCAGTTATGGCATTAATCATTAAACAGAAGGTTGGTAGCTTCCGAGTTCCTGTTGATAATTTCCGTCCTCTAGTCTATTTCTCCGTTAGAAGCAAATAAAACCTAAGGCATAATCTAATGTTTGCAACCACTAAATTTCAGTTAAAACCACATAATTTCAAGATGTGCTACTACTCTTTGAATCCGTTAAACACCTAGCACCATATCAAATCCTAATCCTTGGATCCCATAACCCCGACTAATGAAATTGGCCGCTCATGATTTGATGAAGGAAATCACAAGTTGAATTCATGATGATAATGACAAACTTACGTATAGATGGAAAACAAAAAATAATTTCTTCAATTAAATCCCAAGTTAGAAATCAAAGAATAGTTGATATGAAAGAAGCTAAAAATAATTGGCAACAGAGAACAATGTACGTGTTTCTCCCTCCAAAATTCTTGTTCTGAATAATGAAAACTTCTCTTCTTAAAAACCCTAAAAACTGCTATTTATACTAAAGCCTAATTAAGGAAATAAAATAACAAAATCACAGCTGGGCTCGGATTTAGGTGACACCATATTGGTGTTGGTCATCAGTCTTCTAACGGCGTCTCAGATATGTCATCAGAAGTCATGCCATCTTGACCTGTTCTGCCTCACTCTGACGATGTCCTATGACGGCTTACCACACTTATGACGGCGTGTAGCAAATGTCGTCAGACCTTCAGCTTATTTCACCATGTTCTGCCTCACTCTGATGGCATATTCTGACGGCTTACCACACTTGTGATGACATATTGAGAATGATGACATATTGAGAATGTCATCACTCTCATCCAGCAACTCTTCTCCACTGTTCTTCTTGACGCCTTTTTCTGGTAGCTTACCACATCTCTGACGGCTTGTAAGAAATGCCGTCAAACTCATATCAGCTCACTTGTACCAGATTTTACTTATTTTGTTCATCTTTCTTATGTTTTCATCCCATCCTTGCTACAACTGCAATATCACAAGAAAACGATCAAAAACAACCAAAAGTTGTTTAAGACTTCGCAATTATTTAGAGTTAAAAGCCTTAAATGTGTTAGTATCTGCTCACACATCAACACCCTCAACTTAAAACAATTGCTTGTCCTCAATCAACCAAAACACAACTAAGAGAATACAACAAAAATTCAGCAGTCAACAACCAATTCTTAGCTCAAAACTCAGTTTACCATTTCCAAGGTCAACCAACTCAAACTACTGTGCAATTTATTGAAAAGAAACAATGTAACACAAAGGCTTCTACCCATGGCATCACTAAGTGCCAAAAATCATGCATGTAATGTACACTACCCAAACAAGCAAGTAACTTAGCAAGATACTAGTGTGCCCGCACAACAAAGAAATTCCCCTTTTCTCTCATTATCAGCAATCAAGGTATAATCATGGGGATAATCACAAAGACTCTCGCACTTAGAATGAAGTTCAACCAGTGTATGCCAAATACCATATGCTTGACCTTATCGTTATTACCGAAGTGTCTACACAGGTAAGCTAGGATCACTATAGGACTTTCTCAGGCTTGTAACGTAGGCTAGGGGCTGTTATGATATTAAACGGCATTTAGAGTGACTAACCTCCTTGGAACTACATTATCTTGTGTGGTTCACTTATTAACCTCTTTTTATCTCTTTTTCTTTTCTTGATCACACTTTCAGGATGGGTGCACTTCTTTTTATTCCAACAGATTTTCTTTACTTGCTCTTTTTCACCAACACCCAAGATTTTATTCTTTTTCTTTGATTCTTTATCTTCTATTCTACCTCTCTTCATACCTAACTTATATTACGCACCCATATGATAGCCACCCTCAACTTAGGTTGTTTGCCTATGTTGAGGTACACAGTGTCCAAGGAGGACCAGGGCCAAAACTGGTTCATTATGATTTAAAAAGGGAAGGTGATGGGTTTCATAGAAATAAAATGGTCAATTTAGGCTCAAACGGGGATCAAGGGATATAATACAGTACAGGGAAGGTCATTTAGGCTAAAAGTGACTTAAATTCAAAAATAGTCTATGATCCTTTCCTAACCCCTATCTCTCAACCAAGGCAAAACGAACTGGGCAAGTTCTAGATTCAGCAATACCACAGGGAACACAGTAAGATCTTACACACACTTAGCACACAAGCATTTTACTAACTACTACTTATCTGGTTCATGCAATTATTCAGCTGTGATTGTTAAGCACAAAACTAATGCCCTAACCAGATGCTCAATAGTCTTAATTTGAGGCAATTTACACAGTCATGCAAAACAAACCTTCGGAGAGGTGTTCAAAATTAAAAAAAATTACCTGACTACCTACAAAACTTGCACTACTCCTAGTTATTTGTAGAATATGCAACAACAACATGCTACCCTACACCCTCAACTTAAACTCAAAACATAATGAAACTAAGGGTTGCCTCTCATGCAGCGCTTGATTTAATATTGCAGCACGACGCAGGTGGCTCGATTACCTCAGACTTCATCGAGAGAAATAATGGTGACGCTTTTCACTGATTCTTCTGGTCCAATGTACAGCTTTACCCGTTGCCCATTTATATTGAAGGTACTGCCATCTTCATTTTCAAGCTTTACTACTCCAGAGGAGTCGACTTGGTTTATCTTAAAAGGGCCTGACCACCTAGATTTCAGCTTTCCTAGAAACAATTTAAGTCTGGAATTAAATAGAAGTACCAAGTCCCCTTTTTTGAACTCTCATTTCTCTATCTTCCAGTCATGGTACTTTTTCATTTTTTCTTTATACAAATCTGCTCGCTCGTATGCCCTAAGGTGGAATTCATCCATCTCATTCAGTTGCCCTAATCTCATTTCTACCACCTCCTTCCAGTTCAGATCCAACTTCTTAAGTTCCCATAAGGCCTTGTGCTATAGTTCTAATAGCAAATGGCATGACTTTCCATAGACCAATTGAAATGGTCATATTCCAATAGGTGTCTTGAAAGAATTTTGGTATGCCCACAAGGCATCATCAAGTTTTTGTGACCAGTCTTTTTGGCTAGCATTCACTGTCCTGGATAGGATGGCCTTCACTTCACGATTCGACACCTCCACTTGCCCACTGGTTTGCGGGTGATATGGAGAAGCCACTTTGTGGTGTTTTACACCATACTTCACCAGAGCCGCTCGAAATAGTTTATTGTAAAAGTGAGATCCTCCATCGCTTATGATAGTACGTGGTACTCTGAAATGAGAGAAGATGTTTTTTTTGAGAAATGCAACGACTCTCTTTCCCTCATTATCATCCAATGTGATAGCCTTAACCCACTTGGAAACATAATCAACAGCAAATAGAATGTACTTTATCCTGTAAGAACTTACAAATGGACCCATGAAGTCAATACCCCACACATCAAATAAATCTACTTCAAGCATCTTAGTCAAGGGAATTTCATGCAATTTAGATATCGATCCCTGTCTTTGACACTGATCGCATTCCTGCACAAACTTATGGGCATCTTTAAATAATGTTGGCCAATAATAGCCACTCTGCAATACCTTTCTGGCCGTTCGGTCGCCTGCATGGTGACCCCCAACTGGGGAAGCGTGACACGCTTCCAGTATACATCGTACATCTACTCCAGGCACACATCTCCGTATGATATTGTCTGCACATCACCTGAAAAGATAAGGCTCATCCCAGAAATAATGTGTTGCATCATGCAAAAACTTCTTCCTTTGGTGGAACGAAATGTATTTTTGGAGGATCTTACTCACAACGTAATTTTCATAATCAGTGTACCAAGGCAATGTTTTCATAGCAGTTTCTAGGATCTCCTCATCTGGAAACTCATCATTTATTTTTGTTTCATCACTCACTTTTTATCCACCTTCCATTCTAGATAGATGATCTGCAACCTGGTTTTCATAACCTTTTCTATATTTGACTTCAAAATCAAACTCTTGTAGTAGCAACACCTATCTAATAAGCCTTGGTTTAGCATCCTTCTTGGTCATCAAGTACCACAAGGCAGCATGGTCTGTATGGACTACCACTTTAGTTCCAAGCAGATACGACCTGAATTTATCAAAAGCATACACCACAGCTAGCAATTCCTGTTTGGTTACTATGTAATTCTTTTGTGCTTCATTCAGTGCTTTGCTGGCATAATATATCGGGTGAAATAATTTATCCCTCTTTTATTCCAATACAACTCCTAGTGCAACACCACTTGCATCACACATTATTGCAAATGGTTTGGCCCATTCAGGTGCAATAATAATGGGGGCCTCTACCAGCTTCTTTTTAAGGTATTCAAATGCTTTCAAGTACTCATCATCAAAGAGAAATTTAACTTCCTTCTCCAATAATTTACAAAGTGGGCTTGCAAATTTTGAGAAGTCTTTTATGAATCTCCGATAGAATCCTGCATGACCAAGAAAACTACGCACTCCCTTTACTGAAATGGGGGACGGTAATTTCTCGATAACTTCAACCTTTGCTCGATCAACTTTAATCCCTTTTTCAAAAATTTTGTGGCCCAGCACAATACCTTCCTTTACCATAAAATGGTGTCTTTCCCAGTTAAGCACTAGATTAAATTCAACACATCTTTGCAAAGCCACATTCAGATTCTCCAGACATATTTTGAATGAATCACCTACCATTGAGAAATTATCCATGAATACCTCTATGGTGTCTTCTACCATGTTAGATAAGATAGACGTTATGCACCGTTAAAAAGTGGCGGGTGCATTTCATAGCCCAAATGGCATCCTCTTAAATACAAATGTGCCATATGGGCATGTGAATGTCGTCTTCTCTTGATCTTTCGAAGCAATGTAGATTTGGTTATACCTAGAATAACCATCCAGGAAGCAACACCACCCCCTGCCAGCTAATCAATCAAGCATTTGGTCTATAAAAGGCATTGGGAAATGGTCCTTCAGCACCCAAGAGTTTAACTTATGGTAGTCCATGCGGAATCTCCACCCGGTCACTAGCCTGAGTGGAATCAGCTCATTCTTCTCATTAGCAACCACCGTCATACCACCCTTCTTGGGCACACATTGAACTGGGCTCACCCACTTGCTGTCAAAAATAGGGTAAACTATGCCTGCATCCAACCACTTAATAATTTACTTTTTAACTACTTTTTGCATTGGTGGGTTAAGACGATGCTGATGCTCAATAGTAGGAGTACAGTCTTCTTCTAGTTGGATTTTGTGAGTATAGATGCCAGGGGGAATGCCAATAATGTCTATGATGGTCCATCCGATTGCTCTCTTATGCTTATGAAGCACTGAAATAAATGCAGTTACCTGTAGTTCTTCCAAACTGGCTACAATAATAACAAGTAGCATGTTCCCTTTTCCAAGAAATACATATCATAAGTGACCAGGCAGCTCCTTCAATTCCATCATCGGAGTTTCTTCAATGGATGGCTTGGCTGGTGATGTTGGTCGATTAGCCAAATCAAGGTTGAGCTTTTTAGGAGCATAAGAATACGAGCCAAGGCTGGTCAGGGCACAACTTGTCTCTTCATACTTTTCAATGCCTTCGCTTTCATAGTTTATCATAATCGCTGCTAAGGGATCAATAATAAGTTGTTCAGTTCTAAGCACATCCTTTTCGTCCTCAAAGTACATATCAACTACTGAGAACACACTCATTTCCTCATGTTGTTTCATTAATTTGCCCACATTAAACCGTACCTCTTCATCGTTCACCTTAAATAAGAGCTCATTCGCTCTTAAATTAATTAATACACTTTAGGTTGCGAAAAAAGGTCAACCCAAGATTATGGGAACCTCAAAGTCCAAAATGACGAAGTCTGTAGGGAATATGAAATTGGAGACCTTGACCAGTACATCATACAAAATGCCAACAGGTCATTTTACTGATCTGTCGGCAATTACCAGCCTTATGTTGGTCGGTGTGGGATTTCCCAGACCCAAAATTTTATAGATAGTCAATGGCATCAGGTTAACACATGCTCCTAGATCACACAGTGCTTTGGTAAAGTCCATAGCTCCAATTGTGCAGGGAATAGTGACTGCACCTGGATCCAACTTCTTTTGCGTCAAAGTCCCTGTGGAAATAACACTATAATGGTGGAGGTCTTCTTCCATTTCACAACTCACTACCTGTTTCTTGGTCACGAGATCTTTCATAAATTTTGCATATCCTGGAATTTACTCCTGGGCCTCGATCAAAGGCACATTTATAGTTAATTGTTTGAGCATTGCCAGGAACTTGCTGAACTTTGCATCATCCACTTTCTTTCTCAGTCATTAAGGAAAGGGAGGTGGTGGTCGTGGCATGGGTTTCAACACCACTTTCTTATCTTTCTTCTTATCTGACAAGTCAATAAAACTATTTGGTTTCTCATACTCCTCTGGGTATTGTTTTGCTGGTTCATCTGCAACTTCCTCAATATTCACAGGTTTGTTGACAGTAGGGCCAGATAAAATCTTACCACTCCTAGTGGTGATCGCTTGAAATAAATTGTCAGTCCTCTGATCCTGAATTGCTTAAACAAGTGAATTACCACTTATTCCCTGGTTTAGTGCTGAGGATAGTTGACTCATATGTTGCTCTAACTACTGGATAGAAGTTTAATGTGAACTAACCAACTGACTCATAGTGGAAAATTCACTCCTCATACTGACTAAGCCTGCATTAGTATCCTTGATAACGCTCAATCTACAGCTCTCATAGGAGTGTAAAGCGGTCGTTAGCAAATATAGAACCCAACCTGGGTTGGGTGTCGATCCCACAGGGAATAGCTTGGCCAACAAGTAAGCAACGGTTACTAGACTTTTAGTGCTAGTCTCGTAAAAAGGGGGGATTGTAATGTGTAACCAAAACAATAAAGTAAAAGCTGAAAATAAAAAGAAAGAATGTTACGTAAGTTGTAAACAATGAGAATTGAAGCGTTGGGGTTATGTCCACCTTCTGAGTTATACGTCTCTATTAGCTATGAGTGTGTAGAATTGTGACATGCATGTGCTTATAGAGAATTGTATTCGATGATAAATCCAGGCGTCTTTCGACCTATTCGAGGATTATTTCACTTTAACTCTTTCGAGCTTAAAGAGTGTCTAACGGTACGAATTCTCCAAGAGGTTAGTCCAGTTACGGCACTAGCTTTTTGATAGGAAAGGGTGTCCTACTACCTTGAAATTATCTCTTTTCCAGACAGATAACCTTTCTTTCGAACAAGTTAAATGTTATACTGGCGTTATTCTATGCATCTGCAGCCACAAGAATTTGCATTAAGATGAAGAGAATAATGATATAAGCAGTGTACGTGTCATAAACTCACAAACTCATAGCAATAGATAGTAACTCAGTTGGCTTCCATAACCCCAACAGAGAGGTTTAGTTACCCATGAATGCGAAGGAGATCACGATTGACATTGTTATTATATCACAATATTGGTTAATTGCGTGTAGCTCGAGTGATAGGCGTGAGGCGTGATTCCTTAGCAAAGTAACGTTTCTCTTGTTGCGGAAATTAAGAATTGAATAGATGAATAGAAGAAGAAAAATAGAATTAATGGGAAGATTAGAAGAGTTTTAATTGAGAAGTAGAATGTATCTCTCCACTAAGGGAGGATTGTTTCTCTCCACTAAGGGAGGAATGAATAAAAATCTCTAGCATGATAGGGTATTTATAATACCCATATCCTATTCCTACTAAGTTAATGAAATACTTAACCAAATCCTACTAAGCTAATGAAATACTTAACCCAATTGTACTAGGTTAATGTATTATTTTCCTAATCCAAATAAGTTACTGCAAGTCCCCAAAGTCTTCAGAAATGTTGTTTTAGCCCAGGACAGATTTCCCATGCATCACTTTTGGTCCTTTAGGCGTCCAATCTTACGTTCCTTCCTTCGTGAGCTTTCTTTGGCGTCAAGTAAGCCATAAAATGCTGATTTCTGCATCATTTATACCTGAAACTTTGCTAATCATGTTTGTTAGCTCACTTACAGGAAAAAGGACTAAAAGTGCATGAAATATGTAATTTGTTCTCAAAACATGGCACAAATATGGGCAAAATATATTGATATAGGCGCGTAATATCGCCTATCATCAACACCCCACACTTGCAGCTTTGTTCGTCCTCGAACAAAATATCATGTCCCTCTAAACATCAACTTAGGGTTTCATAGCAACAACACAAAACATTCGTCAAGACAAGCACAACAATTATCAACAAAGAGTAGTTTTCCGATCATTAGTAGAAACAATTTAACCTCTAGCATAGACTCGTGATGGTGGTTAACTCATATTCAAAAGTCAAGGCACAAAGAATCATACACAACTATCCAAAACTCATCAACCATGTGTGTCTCACAATATATTACCCATAGTCGCTCACAAGTATAGCATATTTTTCAAACATGGGTATCAAAATATCCTTGCTCTCGCTCTCACAAAGAATTTGTATGCAGCAACTGATGACCATAGGCTTGCCCTTAGTGTACTACTCCACTTAATGTCAGAATGTTAAGATTAGGATCAAGTAGGTCTTTTGATGGTTGTAATGTAGGCTAAGGGACGGGTAGGATCAGCTATTTTGGCCAAAAATAGTGACTAAGTTCCTAAGCACTTTAATACATCACATTGTATCACTGACATTTTTTTTCTTTCAACCTTTCTTCTTTCTTTTATTCTTCCACCCTTGTTCTCCTCTTTTGTTTTTCACTTTTAAGCGCAACTCAATTTTCAGTTTTCTTTTCCTTTTTCTTTTCACAACATACCTCTTATGCTAGCACTTTCTTTCTCATAACACATTCAAGCACCATTACAATTTAAAGCATCATACTCACCCAATTTCCTCTTATGTTGTCACATGACTTTTTCACTTTAAAGTACTTAGGAATTTGGATCAAATTACGGTCTTGAAAAAAAATGGATTAGGCTTACACACGAGGTTGTCAAAGAAATATGCTAAAGGCTCAAAAGGGTTTAACTAGGATGATGTCCAAGGGTAGGTAAAACAAAGGTAAACATATGTAGGTTGCCAAATAAATGCCTAAATCATCTCCTAAACTCACACTCCTTATTTTCGCTTTGCATACATACCAGGCAAGTTCTAGCATCAGCCACAAACATAGAATATACTATTATCTCACACGCACAAGGCACATGGTCGACTTTATTGGAAGTAATATAGATTCTCGACCCAACAAGTGAAGGAATTGAACCACACAATATCACATAATGAGTTATAACTGGAGCCTAAACGTCTCAACAGTCATAATTGTAGCACATACTCTTGTTATAATCTCATGCTGCCTATTAGAATAATTTCATGCGAAGCTAAAAAAAATTTTACTACTAAAAAAACTTAAAAACGAAACACAAACAAAAACAAAGTAAACAAACATAGATGCAAATAGAGAATTATAGCATGCAATACCACCACCCCACACTTAAACGGGACACTGCCCTCAGTGGAAAGTAAATACGAAGAACCTGGTTAGTCGAACTCATTCTCTATGTCTGGGGTCATACCCCTTGCATCGGAATCATCATCAGAGTCTTCATCCTTAGAAGTTCCTCATAAGTATCCCACTTAATTCCAAGAGTGAGTCGAAGTGTTTGCATCGAGAAGGGTTCTCCTTGCTCTCTTTGGCCTCTTTTTTTGCCTTATTGTGAAGTGATAGCCTTATCTTTGCCTTGTCTTTTGGTGCCATTGTACCTGAGATCTCAATAGAGTCATGTTAGCATCATCTCAATGGATATAATCTATGAACAAGCAGTGGAGGTACCACCCCACACTTAGGTTGTTGGCACCAACTAGTGAAGTGAAAGTGGTCGATTACTCAGACTTCATCGACATACGTTTTAGGTGCTCTATTCCAACAATAAAATCAGTGAGTCATACTTATTTTACTCTTGGCAATACTTGCATGTAAGATTATATCAAGACTACTACATAGGGATTACATCAAGGTATAGTATTTATCAATAATCACAACCGCTTATGTCGGTAGGCAACTATAAGTCTTATTCCGATGAACAATTCATTCCAAAATGTAAGTATTCAAGTGACAAGATTATGCAATGTTAATGACTATAGCAATTCCGCAAGAGTATGACAATACATCAAAATCAAATTCAAGTTGGAAACAAGTTAAGAGCATTCTAACGTATATGTTCACTCACTTGGTTGTGTATCAGCAATTCAAACACATGAATATCACCAATGCTTCTTCAAGATATAGCAATTCATAATAGGCATAGCAACGTAGTACTTACGAAAAATGGATGAAGAACAAAAGAGTACTTACGTGATTGAAGCCTTTGGAGATGTTCTTGTGAATTGGAAGAGAAATTTTGAGATGATTTGGATGGATGTGCGGCGCCTTTGGGTCAATTTCTAATGTGGTTATGTTTCAAGACTAAGTCCCCTTTATATAGGAAGAGAATGGGTCGGGTTTTGACCCATTTCCAAACGGTTTTGAAGACAAAAATACCACATATGCGGCGCATAATGCTCGGCATAGTCATGACATATGCGCCGCATAGTCTATGGCATTTTGAGACATATGTGCCACATAGTCTATGTCATTTTGAGACATATGCGCCACATAGTCTATGGAATATGAGATCCTGAGACCTAATGCCATAGCATAGGCGGCGCATAGTCAAAAGCACACTTAAGAATGGGCGGCGCATAGTGTATATCACACTAGATTCCGAGACCTTAGGCTATAGGATAGGTTTTGCATTGTTCGTGGCCTAGTTTTACCTAGGCCTAGCCTTCCTCGATGCCTATTTTGTCATGAGCAATGCTCAATCCATAACCTTATGCATCCTTATACCTAACTTACCACCTTTTCCATACAATACGTCCAAATCGTCATGTGAAACCAATCTCCTCGTTGAATACTTCTCGCACCTATATTTGCTCAAAACCAATGAAAACAATTAGTATGATGGGTTGCCTCCCACCAAGCGCCTTAGTTTTGGTCGTGGCACGACTCTTATTTTTGGATTTTCATTTATCAAAAACAAAACAAGTACTAGAACGAAAGAAAGACAAAACGATAAACAATAAATGAAAAATGATAAACGATGGGTTGCCTCCCATCTAGCGCCTTATTTATTGTCGTGGCACGACATAGTTACCTCGAGTACTCAGACTTCGTCGAGGTAAATGGTGGATCGTTTTCTGAAAGGATTTAGATGACAATGAGGCTTACCTGTGGGCATGTGATCTTTTTCGAGATAGCTCATACGTTTCTCCGGAGAGTCACCAATTATATCATCAATAGTCCACCCCATAGCTCTCTTGTATCTCTTCAGAGCAGAGATGAGAGCCTCTACGTGCTGTTCACTTAAATCATCTGCACTCTCTGGAAGTATATTTCTACTTTCCAAGAACACATACCTTAGATAATTGGGGAGCTCTTGCGATTCAAGCATTGGTGGCTCGTCAATGGGAGTCTTCGCTGTTGGTTGATTATTGAGATCACAATCCAGTTTCTTAAGAGTATAAGACTCTATTTCTGTTAGATCACCCATAAGTTCTTCATAATCTTCATTATCCTCATGCTCAACATTCAGTGGCGCAGCAGATAATGGCTCAACAGTAGGCTGTTTCTCTATAGATAATGCTTTCATATCCTCTTGATGAACATCATCTACAGATAACTCATTCATATCGCTGGGATGTTTCATGGCTTTGCATATATCAAACCGTACTACTTCGTCATTAATTCGAAACAAAAGCTCATTATCTTTCATGTCAATAAGCACACTTCCGGTTGCAAGGAAAGGACGTCCCGGGATTATGGGAACTTCAGAATCCTCCTTACAATCCAGAATAATGAAGTCTGCAGGAAAGATGAATGAAGAAACTTTCACCAACACATCATTCAAGATACCCACAGGTCTTTTTACCGACCTATCAGCCATCACGAGCCTCATATTGGTTGGTGTCGGATCGCCTAGCCCCAACTTCTTGTAGATGGATAGTGGCATCAAATTGATGCTAGCACCTAGATCGCACAATGCTTTGGCAAAATTCAAAGATCCTATGGTGCAAGGAATAGTGAAAGCTCCGGGGTCGGCCTTCTTCTGAACTATCGATCGGGTAGCAATTGCACTACAATGATGCACATCTTCTTTCAACTCATAACTTGCTGCCCGCTTCTTAGTAAAAAGATCCTTCATAAATTTTGCATATCCAGGCATTTGTTCAAGTGCCTCGACCAATGGAACATTAATGGTCAGCTGCTTTAACATAGTTATGAATTTGCTGAACTTTGTGTCATCCGCCACCTTCCTCAATTTTTGGGGAAAAGGTGGTGGTGGGTATGGAAGTGTTCTCTCCACGGTTTTCTTCTCCTCTTGCTTCCGTTTTTCCACTTTTTCAGGCTGCACCGTGCTGGAGGTGGCGTCCTTGACGTCAGGAGTAGTAGCTGCAACATCTTCTCCTTTTGCGTTGTCATCCATGTACGCAACTTCGTCAACCAATTGCTTGCCTTTTGCTGAAGTTTCCAGCACCTTACCACTTCTAGTAGTGATGTCCATGCATGACCCGTCATTCCTTGGGTTTGGCACAGTATCGCTAGGTAAAGTGCCGGCCTTTCTTTGATTGAGTGCTGCTGAAAGTTGGCTCAATTGCTGCTCTATTTGCTTGATAAAAGTGGAATGTGAATCAACTAATTGTTTCATGGAGGACAAATCATTGATTACCTCTGTTACTCCTGCGCTCGTTGCTTCCACTCCTTTCAATAATTTAGCCATCATGTCTTCCATACTTCCAGAATTAGATGTGGTGGTGTCACGTCTACCAGGGGGAACGTACAAACCACTCTTTTCATTCTTGTTCTTCCAACTACCTTGGTCCTTGTTTCCAGATTTATCATAATAGTTCCGTCCTTGGTTTCCTTGGGCATTCCCGCGGAAACCCCCCTGATTGTTCAAGTAGTTGGCCTCATCTTCCGAATCAGATTCGTCTCTTCCTTTTGACGCAATAGCTTTCACTTTTTCGGTCTTCCCTGATAATAAATGCTTTGTAAGAAGATCCATTTGTATTTTCAAATGCGCCATATCTTGATCACGTTCTTCTTCTCTTCTTCTTTGGTCTGCAGTCATGCCAATAGATAAAGTGGGGCTTGCTACCTCAGAATCCCTGGTATGCCAAGCTCTACTTTGTTTCGTCATACTATCTAGCATATTGCTTGCTTGACCAAAGGTGAGGTCCATGAAAGATCCTCCAGCTGCATTATCCACCACTAGTTTAGTTATTGAATTCAAGGCTCTATACAAGATCTCCATTAGGTGAACATTGGTCATGTGATGGTTTGGGCACCTCGCTAGCTTTGTCTTGAACCTCTCCCATGTTTTATGAAGAGCTTCAGTGGGAAGCTGACGAAAGTTGCTGATTTTATCTCTCAATTGCGCCCTCTTGGATGGCGGAAAGAATCTTTCTAGGAAAGCGTCTCTCAATTGCCTCCAATTTGTAATAGAATCAGGAGTCAGCCCATTCAACCATAGTGCTGCCTCCCCAGACAGAGACAATGGAAATAGACGTAATCGAATTGCATTCTGACCAAGACCAGGATTGTCAAACGACTTGCATGTAGAAATAAAGTTGATGAGATGCATATTCGGATCATCGCCTACTAGTCCACCAAATAATCCCTTGAGTTGCAATAACTGAATCATGGTGCTTGTGATGTTAAACATGGCTCCGGGCGCTAATGGTGGTGGAATATGGCCCCAGTGGCTCCGGCACCATCAAGATCATCATCATCATCGTCGAAAGCTGGCTGTATAGGTTGGCGATCATACCTAAACCGAGCTTGTCGACCTCTTCGGTTGGCAGGTGTTATAATTTCAGCATCACGCCTAGGGTTATGTAACTCGTCATCACCTAAATCCTCATCATCAGGATTTGTTGCTCACCCAGGGTTATCAATGTTTTGTTGGTGTACTTGGGAAGCGGCAAGGGCAGCCAATCTTGCTTGTTCCTGTTGAGCAGCCATCCTTTCGATTTCTGCTTGTGCTTCCATTCTTCCAATGTGTTGTGGTTCAGGATTGATAGGTAATAACGGTTGACCAGAACTTCTAGTATGGGGCATGCACTGAATAAAAACCTGCAGTAAACAAAAACAAAAACTAAAAGTAAAAGTACGAGAATCTTTGACCAAAGGGTCTAGTAATTATCACGAACTTGATTGACACTCGTATTCCTCGGCAACGGCGCCAATTTTTGATAACGCTCAATCTACAGCTCTCGTAGGAGTGTAAAGCGGTCGTAAGCAAATATAGAACCCAACCTGGGTTGGGTGTCGATCCCACAGGGAATAGCTTGGCCAACAAGTAAGCAACGGTTACTAGACTTTTAGTGCTAGTCTCATAAAAAGGGGGGATTGTAATGTGTAACCAAAACAATAAAGTAAAAGCTGAAAATAAAAAGAAAGAATGTTACGTAAGTTGTAAACAATGAGAATTGAAGCGTTGGGGTTATGTCCACCTTCTGAGTTATACGTCTCTATTGGCTATGAGTGTGTAGAATTGTGACATGCATGTGCTTATAGAGAATTGTATTCGATGGTAAATCCAGGCGTCTTTCGACCTATTCGAGGATTATTTCACTTTAACTCTTTCGAGCTTAAAGAGTGTCTAACGGTACGAATTCTCCAAGAGGTTAGTCCAGTTACGGCACTAGCTTTTTAATAGGAAAGGGTGTCCTACTACCTTGAAATTATCTCTTTTCCAGACAGATAACCTTTCTTTCGAACAAGTTAAATGTTATACTGGCGTTATTCTATGCGTCTGCAGCCATAAGAATTTGCATTAAGATGAAGAGAATAACGATATAAGCAGTGTACGTGTCATAAACTCACAAACTCATAGCAATAGATAGTAACTCAGTTGGCTTCCATAACCCCAACAGAGAGGTTTAGTTACCCATGAATGCGAAGGAGATCACGATTGACATTGTTATTATATCACAATATTGGTTAATTGCGTGTAGCTCGAGTGATAGGCGTGAGGCGTGATTCCTTAGCAAAGTAACGTTTCTCTTGTTGCGGAAATTAAGAATTGAATAGATGAATAGAAGAAGAAAAATAGAATTAATGGGAAGATTAGAAGAGTTGTAATTGAGAAGTAGAATGTATCTCTCCACTAAGGGAGGATTGTTTCTCTCCACTAAGGGAGGAATGAATAAAAATCTCTAGCATGATAGGGTATTTATAATACCCATATCCTATTCCTACTAAGTTAATGAAATACTTAACCAAATCCTACTAAGCTAATGAAATACTTAACCCAATTGTACTAGGTTAATGTATTATTTTCCTAATCCAAATAAGTTACTGCAAGTCCCCAAAGTCTTCAGAAATGTTGTTTTAGCCCAGGACAAATTTCCCATGCATCACTTTTGGTCCTTTAGGCGTCCAATCTTACGTTCCTTCCTTTGTGAGATTTCTTTGGCGTCAAGTAAGCCATAAAATGCTGATTTCTGCATCATTTATACCTGAAACTTTGCTAATCATGTTTGTTAGCTCACTTTTAGGAAAAAGAACTAAAAGTGCATGAAATATATAATTTGTTCTCAAAACATGGCACAAATATAGGCAAAATATATTGATATAGGCACGTAATATCGCCTATCATCAATCCTCTACTCCCTTCAATAGTTCTTTCATCATATCTTCCATCGAATACTTTCCCAAACTAGTTGTGGCAGCTTCTTGATGACCTGCACGAATATACAACCTATTTTTGTCATTGATGTATCTCCATTTTTCTTGCTCTCTGTCTTTATAATTAGGATTGTCATACCCATTCCGACCTTGAATCCCTTGGCTAGTTCCTCGAAAACCCACCTGATTAGCAAAATAGTTGAATTCTTCTTCAGTCTCCATATCAACACAGTCCCAAGTCATTACAACTTTAACTTGTTTTGTCCTTCCTGACATTAGGTGCTTGGTGAGCAGGTCCATTTGAGTCTTTAGATGGGCTATGTCTTGATCATTTTCCCCATTCCTTTTTCGCTGCTCTTCATTCCTTCCAACAGGTACAGTTGGACTTGTCACTACAGAATCACTGGTGTACCAAGCCCTACTTAATTTGGTCATTCTATTCAGCATATTAGCAGCATCTTGAAATGCAAAAGTAACAAATGATCTTCCAGCAACATTGTCTACCATTGACCTTGTCACAGAGTTAAAAGCTCTGTATAGAGTCTCCATCAGATGTATGTCCATTATATTATGATTTGGACATTATGCCAGCTTCTTCTTGAATCTCTCCCAAGTTTTACGCAAAGCCTCATTTGGGAGTTGCCTAAAATTGTTGATCTCATCCCTCAACTGTACCCTCCTGGACGGCAGAAAGAACCTTTCTAGGAAAGCTCCTCTCAACTGCCTCCAGTTGGTTATAGAATCAGGAGTCAACTCATTTAGCCATAATTTTGCCTCGCCGGATAGATACAATGGGAACAACCTTAATTGGAAAGTGCTCTGTCTCACCCCTGGGTTATCAAAGGATTTGCAAATGGTGACAAAATTTACCAGATGCAGATTGGGGTCATCATCAGGAAGGCATCCAAACAACCCCTTCATATTTAAAAGATGGATCATTGTGCTTGTAATATTAAACTTTGCTTCTGGTGCCAATAGTGGCAGAATGATCGTGCCCGTTGCACCTGCTCCATTTACATCGACATCCTCTTCAGCCTCATACCACAGTGATCATTTTGCCATTCTGCTTATGTGATGGAGTTCTCGATTGGGTATTGCTTAGTGCAACCTAAAGTAAATATCCTGCAAATAGAAAAAAAAAACAACTGAACGTAAATTAAGGAAACTTAACTATCAGTAAATTTTCGTGCACAAAATTTTCAGTCTACAATTGTATTCCCTGACAACGGCGCCATTTTTGATAACGCTCAAATTATACTCTTGAATGGGTGTAAGCGATCGTTGTCAATATAAAACCTAACTAGGTTGGGGTCGA
Source organism: Capsicum baccatum var. pendulum (assembly GCA_030864225.1). Taxonomy (NCBI): domain Eukaryota; kingdom Viridiplantae; phylum Streptophyta; class Magnoliopsida; order Solanales; family Solanaceae; genus Capsicum; species Capsicum baccatum. The sequence continues at coordinate 39,355,768 of CM061553.1, read as the reverse complement.
ATCCCACAGGGAATAGGGTGTGAACGTCAATTTATTTATGAAATACTTTACTGGTAGTTTATCGTTTCCAAATGTTGGGGGTTTAAAGTTCACAATGTATCAATCTTCACTTTCTGAATTTTTAGAGTAGTTATCAATATAAATAGGAAACTAGGGTTATGATCACAAAAGGTTTCGGGTATTGACAGATACCAAGTAATGCTAGAGATCCTCGGAATGAGTAGAACAACAAAATATCCCTGACTATGATACTATCTGACTTATCTCTCGACCTCACCAGACAATTTATTATCTAATTCTCTCAAACTTAGATAATTTATCTATATCCAATTGGATGTTATCTCAGGTAGATTAATCCAGTTACGGCATTAATCATTAAATAGAAGGTTGGTAGCTTCCGAGTCCCTGTTGATAATTCTCGTCCTCTAGTCTATTTCTCCATTAGAAGTAAATAAAACCTAAGGCATAATCTAATGTTTGCAACTACTAGATTTTAGTTAAAACCACAGAATTTCAAGATGTTTTACTACTCTTTGAATCCGTTAAATACCTAGCATCATATCAAATCCTAATCCTTGGATCCCATAACCCCGGTTAATGAAATTAGCCGCTCATGACTTGACGAAGTAAATCACAAGTTGAATTCATGATGATAATGATAAACTTACATATATATCCTTTCAAAAGTGACAAAGATCTGATCTTGCCTCTTGACTCTTGTCTTGGGTCTCCGATGCTTTCAAAAGTGACAAAGATCTAATCTTCTTTGGTTTGAACTTGAGAATAGATCCTTTCTCCATACAAAATTTGATGTTGGAAATGAACTCAAAAATTGACCATGCTTTGTTGCTGGTACTTCTGAATTCGAACCTGAATTTGAAAAATCTTCATTCTATTCTTCAGAAGGGCTCCTGACTTATAATTTCTTCAATCTGTTGACTTTTAATTTCTTCAACTTGTTGCTTGATTTACCATTTCTTCACCCTGTTCTCCAGGAGGGCTCCTGACTTTCAATTTCATCACCCTGTTCTTCTGGTAGGCTCCTGACTTGCCATTTCATCACCCTGTTCTCCACGCGGGCTTCTGACTTTCAATGTCAAAACTACAACAAGTTTTATCTCAAACAAAGATTATGATAAAAAAAGATTCCATTTTTCAGAAAAGTGAAGTTCCAAACAACAGGAATTAAATTTTGTCCTAGTTTATCATCAGAGGACTTTGGTGAAAGTCACATCATATACTTGAATAAACTAAATAAGGAAATGTATCTTCTATGGGTTAATTGGAATGATTCGACTAGAAAGTGCATTTTCTAGGAGTCAAGGGGAATGACTCGACTAGAAAGTACATCTTCTAGGAGTCAAGGGGAATAACTCGACTAGAAAGTACATCTTTTGGGAGTCAAGGGAAATAATCAACTAGAAGGTACATCTACTAGAAGTCAAGGGGAATGACTTGACTAGTAGGTACATCTTCTAGGAGTCAAGGGGAATGACTCAACTAGAAGGTACATCTTCTAGGAGTCAAGGGGAATGACTCGAATAGAAGGCAAATATTCTAGGAGTTAAGGGGTATGACTCAACCAGAAGGTACATCTTCTAGGAGTCTAGGGGAATAACTTGATTAGAAAGTTCATCTTCAAAGAGTCGAGAGGAATGACTCGACTAGAAGGTACATATTAAGTTACATCTTCTAGGAGTCAAGGGGAATGACTCGACTAGAAGGTACATCTTCTAGGAGTTAAGTGAAATGACTCAACTAGAAGGTACATCTTCTAGGAGAAGGGGAATGAATCGACTAAAAGTTACATCTTCTAGGAGTCAAGGGAAATGACTTGACTAGAAGGTACATCTTCTAGGAGTTAAGGGGAATGACTCGACTAGAAGGTACATCTTCTAGGAGTCAGGGGGAATGACTCGACCAGAAAGTACATCTTCTAGGAGTCGAGGGAAATAACTCGACAATAAAGTACATCTTCTAGGAGTCAAGTGGAATGACTCGACTAGAAAGTACATTTTCTAGGAGTCAAGGGGAATGACCCAGAAAGTACATTTTCTAGGAGTCAAGGGGAATCACTCGATCAGAAAGTACATTTTCTAGGAGTCAAAGGGAATGACTCAACCAAAAAGTATATTTTCTGGGAGTCAAGGGTAATGACTCGACCAGAAAGTACATTTTCTAGGAGTCAAGGGGAATGACTCGACTAGAAAGTACATCTTCTAGGAGTCAAGGAGAATGATTCGACTGAAAAGTACATCTTCTAGGAGTCAAAGGTAATGACTAGACTACAAAGTATATCTTCTATGAGTCAAAGGGAATAACTTCACTAGAAAGTACATCTACTAGGAGTCAAGGGGAATAACTCGATTAGAAAGTGTCTTCTAAGAGTGAAGGTTCAATTTAAAAAGTGTATCACCTAGCAATTGAAAACTGAAATACCTGAACAAAGAAGTGTCTCTGAGGGATATAGGATAATGATTTTTTACCATGATTTGATGATCAAACCTGTGCTGCAATATTGTTTGCTGCATTTGTAGAAGTGAGGCATTGTAGCTCTTGATATTTATGCTTTGAAGTCCCTGATTTAAAAGTAACATATTTCCTGTTTCATCAAAGAAAACTTGTGAGTTTAAAAATAGGGTGGTTGGCTTGTGGCTTTAGCTTTCACGCTAATCGCTCTTGAGCCCGTCATATTTAATCATTCTTTCAACTATTAGCATATGTCATTAACTTGCTGCATCATTTATCCGAACTCAGATTATTAAGAGTGACTCTAAAACAAAACACATTATCTCTATTTTTCCATGTTCCTCAGATAAACCCTTTGAACCTTGATATTTCCATGAGCTCCCAGACTTGTCTATTGATAAAACTTTCTGCATGCCATATTTCAGCTCACAATTATGTATCTTTCATGTGCTGGCCTTTTTGTCTTGCTTTGCGCAATTGAATAAGTTGGTTGCCAGTTTTAAAATCTTTCCTAACTTGCTTTGACATTGATTTGACTCAAAGACATAAGAAAAATGACTTTCTATTCGAATAACTAACTCAAGAAAGCACAAATAAAATATAAAGAAAAAAACAGACAATGAATGTCCCCATTGAAACAGAGAACAGAAAAATTTATCTAAAAGTGGTAGTCAACTTTAATAATTATGACATGCATTTTGGATTAGGCTGCTTGATATTTCCATCCAAAATTTCTACCAATTTTTCTTGAGTTAATGACCCTAAAAATGAGTTACTTTCTTGGGCCAATTGAATTCAAAGACCTCATTTGGCTAGTGACGCCTTGAAGGGTTTTCACCAACAAGCCTCTCACATTTTTTTTCTCTCAGCTTATCATTGCCCTATGGTGTCTGTGAGGGTTTTCATCAATGAGGCTCTCTTATTTTTATTTCTCTCAACTCACCATCGTCTTACGGTGCCCGTGGGGATTTTCACATATAAGACACTCTTATTTTATCTCTGTCAACTTACTATCGCCTTATGGTGCCTGTGGGAGTTTTCACCGATAAAACTCTAATTTTTATTTCTCTCTTTATTTCTTATGTTGAGGAAGACAGGTAGTTCTCAAAACACATTATCATAAACATTGCAAGCTAAGCCTTATCATTCTCAAAGATTAATCTGAAGGTCTTTCTTTGATTATAACTTGACTTTTGGATAAGGTTAGAAAGAAAGGATGACATAAGGCCCAAACAACACTTGAAGTGGGGTGGGACTTACAACTTTTGGAATTGACTCAAACAATGAAGATTAACTCATGCCCCAGTTTCTTTTGACTGGGAATTCTAAATTGTTTATTTGGTTGGACCAAGTCCAAAGTAGGGCAACCTACGTATCTCACCCCCGAGAGAGGAGAATCAGGTCACACATAGTTTCGAAGCTTGTTCTTTTGCTTGATTCGGATTTCTTTTTTTTTATTTTATTGACTTTTTTCTCTTTGGGAATTTTCTGACTATATTTTTCTTGACACTCCTCTTTTCTTTCTTTTGGACATATTTGCCTCTTTTTTCTTTTTGAAAATTTTTTGACTTTATTCTTTTCCTCGATACTTTTATTTTGAGCTTTGCTGACTCTATCTTAATTCCAAAAGAAGGGTATGAAAGAAAATGGAACTAAATCTCAAATGGGGTAAACAAAGGATGACATAATGTTTGGATAGCAGAATGAAATGCCTTCTTCATATCAATCCTTGAAAATGCAAGTACATATCATGCAAAATGAAAGTGAAAAATGAAGATCATTCATGACATTTTTTACAGCACTAACTTTAACTGAGCCTGTGCGTTAATACTTCTTCTGCGTTTGTCCAGCATACAACTCTACATTTTTAGTACATTCCTTACATCAAATGACTCATACTTTGTGGAGCTGATTTTCTTTCTATTCCTTTTGATATAGGATCACGCATCCACTATTTGACCTAACTGAGACATGCCTTTCAGTTGGTGGACAAGTTATTATTGTGATTCTCAAAATAATTGCCTTAATTTTCAAAGAAGGCTTCAACTTGTCACCAAATGTCTCAACACTCTACCTATTTTATCAGATGCTTTTTTAAACTTTAGCCCTTTGATTCAAAGTTCATGCTTAAACTGGATTAATATCTGTCCAAAAATTCCATAGGCATGTCATAACACTAGAATCAACATGTCATAACACTAGAATCAACATAAAATATATTGTGTAAATAAGACCAACAAACAACTTAAAATAAGACAAAACAATAAGGGACACCACATTTCAAATGAAAAAAAGGATAGAAAGGTTTAAATGAAGATGACAGAGAAACAAAACAAGATAGATTTTGAACTACAACCCTGAGATAATTCAGAAAATAAAAAAGAAAATAAAATAAACTACCAATAATCCTTTTTGGTAAGGAGGGGAGTGACTTCTCAATTGTTGAGCTTAATATCTTAGCCACTGATTTGCACATCATCATGAATAGAGCTTTCACCGCTATCAGACACATTCCCCAATTGGTGTAAAATTATCGTTTGACTTCCTCCTTTTTCCAAACTCTGGCCTCAGTTGAAACTTGGACTTAGAAGTTTCTTTGTAAATATGTGGGGGTCAAAGATGATGTTGAGGGACCGGTGCACACCATTGTGGATAAAAAGACGGATGAGTACACCGTTGTGCATTGTTCAAAAGATACTGAGAAAATGGAATGGAATATCTTGGATTTTGCAAAGAGGAACTTTGTTGCAGGTGAGCATATGGATGTGATGTACAGGTTTAGGGTTGCTGACGGTATTGTTGAGTTGACCCTCTCAAGCTCTATTTTGGCCCCGACATAACAATAGCTACATTTTCATTCTTCTTTCCTTCAGTCCCTCTCAATTGATAGCAATATTATCCCAAGTGTTTATAAAATCCCCGTACCCATCATGTTCCTCTAATTCTGATACCTCAAAGTTAGGAGGGAGGTTAACACTTGAAGACATGCCCCCATCCTTATATGCAACATCTTCACAATTCGCAAGTCCCAAAGAATTTTTAATAACCTTTTCTGCACTTTTTATTTTCCTAGCCATTTTATCTTGCTCTTCTGTTATGTTAGATTTCTTGGTAAGAAATTTTGGTGGTCCAATTAACATAGATGTAGGCTCAGAAGTATAATAGTGATCATCAAAATTGTGGAACATCGACTCACTAGTAGATTGGGGAAGCACAATCGCCGATGTAAAGCCAAAGTGGAAGCCTCAGTGGAGGGTTGGGCAACAGAAGTAGAGATGATAGGTGGTGCTATCAATGTGGTAGATTTATACTGAAGAGCTAGAGAATGAGTGATAGAAGCATTGGGGTGCTTTTGGTTTGGAGTAAATTCTGAGGCATGTTTTAGTGCATAACCAATAGCAGAAAACTGACCTTGTAATTTTGGTGAAAAACTCAAGGTATTTGTAGGATAAATAATGAAAAATTGAGGGGTAGGCAGCCCACTGGACCAAGCTCGATACATTTTTATCATTTGTTGCCTCAAACTCATAATCTCTTGCTTTAAACTCTCATTTTCCTGACTCTTTGTCTAATCCATGATGTCACTCTCTGTTTCGTTATTGGAGATGACTAACTCTTCCTTAGACTTAGTGTGATGTGGAGGACCAGCTAGAATGCCACAAACCAACCACCTTAAACTAACTAAACAAGAGATAGCAAAAGCGTTAAGGTTCAACATTTTTTCAAAATCTTTTCTTTTTTTTTTCTTTTGAAAAGATCACCAAACCCAAGAAGGGCACCTACGTATCTCACTCCCGAGAGAGAAAAATTAGGTGTGCATAGTTTGTGAAGTTTGGCCAAAAACGACCAATCAAACTCTCATTCTTTTTCTTTTTCTTGAAACTTTAAGAAGAAAAGAAAGTAACGGATTGTGAAAAGAAATGACGCAAATCTTCTTTGAACTTTTTTGGTTTTAAAATTCCTATACAAAATGAAACCTATAACTATCAAAGGAAAATCTTTTTGGGTTTTCAATTTGCATTTCATGTGAAAATGAAACTTTAAACTATTAAAAGAAAATCATTTTGTAGTTTTCTTTTAAAGATGTATATGAAATACCTACTCTAAATGAGTGCAAGGGATTACAAAAAACTTTTTGAAATTTTGGATTGTGGAAAACAAAAGTCATAGAACTCCTAAAAACTATGAGACTTTTTTTCTTTTTTTCTTCTTCCTTGCCTAAACACACGCTCCTTTAATTCTAGCACATGTTTTTCCCAAATCAGTCTATTAAATGATCATATTACCCTCAAAGATGCAACATGTAGCAAGTAGGGATGCTTTTAAGATGAGTCTCCTGTAAAGGACCAAGGAGGCCCTACTAGGTTTCGATATAATACAGATAAACATGACCTAAATACTGATCTTGGTTGGGGTCCATTAATAAGGTTGTTCGAAGGAGCGTATGATTGATAGTGGCTATGACAACTTTCCACCTACTCCATACACCCAGCAGCTCCCCTTTCTAAAATAAAGGTGACTCAACTAGAGGTCGGGTACACACGCATACTACGGGACTTATTGTGAGAATGACTCGGGGTAATAAACATGATGCTAGGTATAAATCGGTAACACATAAGAGAAAAAACTGTAAACAAAGAGCTCGTAAGCATCCAACAATGATAAGACAATAATACAAACGATAACACAAACAAAATATCTATACACTTATAGTATCAAAATAAGTTGCTACAACTCAAAAAATAAGCCCGAATTCTAAAAATTCCCGGCAGAGTTGCCAAAGCGGTCACACCCCTTCTTTAACCAAAAAAAGATTAGGTTTTAAGTTTGAAAGAATTTTTATTATTAAGTGACAAAAGATGAAATTTACTTTGAAAAGGATTCTTTTTCATTTCAACTCAGAGTCGCCACTTGACATAAATCTGGTGTGCCAAGTCACCATTGGAAATCCTTTTTTAAAATAATTTTTTGACTCTTTCAAAACTGGTCCACGAACAGAGATTCCGATTAAGGAATTCTGTTGACTGAGGGGAAGGTGTTAGGCACCCCTCGGTCTCGTGGTTCGACCATGGTTGCTTTGTGGAGCATATTGGCTAGTATGACACCAAGAAATGTAAAAACCAAATAAAAAAACACACAAAAAAAACCACACAAAACAAGTCCGAAAAATAGTGTTCAGTCTTATTATTACAGTCCAAAATAAAAAATACTAAAATAAACGTACACTAACCTATACTAACCCTGAACTATGCTCTACCCAATGCCTCGGGCCTTCATCATGAATATCCTTCACATACAAGATACTTTGGGGCATTCCCCAGTGAATAAATTCAAATGGCCTCGGGGCATTCCCCGGCTAAATGAATATATTTTTTTCAATGCGAGAAAAAACAAAAACATTCAACAAATATTTTGAACATTCAACAAAAACCACAATTCCTAAGTTTTGCCTATCCAACCTATCGTTTGCCTAACCATTTTGTCCTATCATGATACTATCACGTTCAATGACATCAATGAATCAAAATTAATCTATCTTCACTTTTATCGAGGTCAATTTTCATCCCTAACAACCAATTTTAATTCTTAAACGAGACATTATTTTATCACATAATTCATAACCAAGGGAATCAACAATGAATCAATACCAAGCAACTATTCATCACCAACAAGGATCATTCAACACACAATATTCCATTCAATGCACCGAATATCACAAATAATAAAATAAAAATAGAGAAAGAGTAGAATTGCACCTCAATTTGAAGCTTTCAAACTCGATGTTACTCGAATAAAGAGAATCCGCACTCAAAAACCTCGAGCCGAACCTCAATAACAATCAAACTCGACTTGGTATTGAGAAGTACAACCCGAACAGATTTGAGACTAGCAAAAGAACCTCAATACAAACCCCGAATCACAAATTTCAACCGTAAACCTCGTTTTACTCAAACTCAATGGTATTTTCGATGATGGGGTAAAATTTTAGTTTGGATTTTTATTTTCCTGGTGGTTTTTCTAACTGAATCAATCCGGATTTACTGTTTTGCAACATCGGAGCTCCGACAAGCTTCAATGGTAATAAAAATTTAAGAAATAATTAGATTTTTTTTATGGAGGTATCGTGTTTCAGCGTGAACTACCGGAGGCAACTGTTTCTTATCGGTTCTCCTTTACCCATGCAAATTTCTCACTATTTTCTTACCCTTCCCTCTCTTTGTTTTTTCTTTATTCCTCTCTTATAATTTTACTATCTCCCTCACCACGTCTCTCTCAAACTCTCTCTATTTTTTGTCGATCTTTCCTCATGATGTGTGTGTGTATTTTCCAGTAAGGATTATGAGTTACTACATATTGTGGGTATCAGTGGTGAGTGTGTAAATATATAACAGTCTATGTGTAGTGATAGTGGGTGTGTGTATTTAACTCATCATCAGGCAACCCCCTTTTTTAATCTGAGAATGACGGTGTGTATCTATGTGAGTATCTTATGAGTAGAAAATAGTGAGTGGGTGTATATGAATATGGTGATGAAGAAAGATACCCCAGTGCGTATGTGAAAGTTGTGTATTTGTTATGTGTTGTGAGAAAGAGAAAGAGAACGTGAGTGTGAGTGGGGGTAGGGGTAGGGGTAGGGGTATGGGGGTGGGTAGGGTAGTGAGGTGGTTAAATTTAATTGGGTGGGGTGTTAATTTGTTGGGAATTTTATTATATTTGTTAGGGTAAGGTGTCAAAAGTGGTTATCAATTTGTTGAATTTGTTATTGTGTGGAACTTATCTTATGTTTAAATGTGCGTAGTAAGACGAGGTAAAAAATAGTAAAAATAACTTTGGAGAGGGACAAAATTACGTGTCTTCATTGGGTTAAACCTCTGTGTCTCAACTAATAAGTGCCCTTTCCAATCAAGATTATGTGCATTAGCAATATGCTCAGTCCATTCTGGAATTTCACTTTGCCCCCAATTCATGATTATGGACAAGTAATCCACTAAGATCTATTGTATAGGATAGGGCCACGTACGCAAATGACCTAATTAGTAAAGCTGCAATAAACATAAATATTTTATTAATCAATTTATTTTAAGTTTTTATTAATTACAATTCATAATCTAACTTAAATATACCTCTCCGTCTCTCGCGCCACTCTCCTCCCTTCTTGTCAAGTTTCTTGCAGATTTTACTAACAATGCAGAGTGAATTGATGAGAAGAAAACTAGAGAGAGAATTATTTCATATCATTCTTTTCTATATTGATTACAAATCATCTTCACTCCTTATATAGAAGCTTCCACTAACCTTCTATATAGTCACATGCCTTGCATGTGTAGATTCTAACTAACTCTTAGCTATTCATAACTAACTGACAACTCATTAATACACTTTTTTAATCTTACTAATACCATCAGCATTTTATCGCTCTCCCTCAAGTTGTAGAGTGGTATGCATCTAACACTCCCAGCTTGGTAAGCAGTAATTGATGTTATTTTATTCCCAAGCCTATAGTTAAGATATCTACAAGTTGCATTCCAGTGTGTAGATAAGTAGGTTTGATCATCCCCGTTTTCACCTTTTCTCTTATAAAATGGCAATCAATTTCTATGTGTTTTGTCCTCTCATGGTAAATTGGATTTTTAGCTATTTGTATAGCATCTTTACCATCACAATACACTATTATAGGCCTCTCCACTTCTATTCCAAGATCTGGTAGCAAGCCAGTTAGCCATATAAGCTCTGCAATTACTGCTGACATGCTCCTATACTCTGATTCAGCTGAACTTCTGCTGAGTGTCTGTTGTTTCTTAGACTTCCAAGACACCAAAAACTCTCTCAGCTTTATAGTATATCCAGTGATGGATCTTTTTGTGTTTGGGAATGCAACCCAATCTGTATCACAGTAAGCTATCACCTTTGAGATGCTACCTCTTGTGAACATGATCCCTAAGCCAGATGACTTCTTTAGATATCTAACCATCCTCAAAGCAGCCTCCCAGTGGGACACTTTAGGATGTTGCATAAACTGGCTTAAGACCTATACTCCAAAACATATATCAGGTCTTGTAGTAGTTAAATACAATAATTTTCCAACAAGTTCTTGTATCTTGTTACATCATCTAGCTCGGGATCATCAGTAACTCCAAGTTGTTAATCATATTTTGTAGAATTTAATTTAGTTTTGAACTCTAAAGGAGTGCTTACTGTCTTAGCACCACTAATCCCAGTATCAGATATCAACTTCAAAGTATATTTTCTTTGACTTAACAAAATTCCTTCTTTGAACCTCAATATTTTAATTCCCATGAAATACCTCAAATCTACCAAATCCTTCATTTTAAAATATTATTATAGAGTTTCTTTGTCTCCTTGAATCATGGCCTCATCATTTCTAGTGATCAAGAGATCATCTACATAAACCAAAATGATCACCATAGTTGCATCTTTCTTCAAAATAAACAATTATTGATCATGAGAATTTTTGCTATATCTAGCACTCAACAATGCCTCAGTGAGTTTGATGTTCCATTGTCTGGAAGCTTGATTAAGTCCATAAAGAGACTTAAGTAGATTGCACACCTTATTCTCCCCCTAAAAAGCAAAACCAAAAGGCAGGGACATGTAAACCTCTTCATAAAGGTCACGTTACAAGAAAGCATTATTGACATTTATTTGTAATATTTTCCAGCCTTGAGAAGTTGTTATAATAATCACAGTTCTCACAGTGACCGTCTTAGCCACCAGAGAGAAAGTATCATGATAATATAATCCCTCCTTCTGGTCGTAACCCTTGGCTGCCAACCTTGCTTTATATCTTTCTACTTCTCCTGATGTCTTGTATTTGATCTTATAGACCCACTTAGAACCAATAGGCTTCTTGGCCAATGGAAGATCCACTATTTCCCAAGTGTGATTATCTTCCAAAGATTATATTTCCAGATTCATAACATGTATCCATTTGTCATCTCTTGAAGCTTCTTGATAAGATTGTGGTTTGAGTGTAGCTGAAAAAGCACTAAGATAGGATTGGTATGATGGGGGAAAATGATCATATGATACATGATCTATGATAGAGTAAGGACTGGACTTGGAAGGAACCACATAGTCTTTGATCCAGATAGGAGGTTTAATAGTTCTCCTAGATTTCCTCACAGGTGGAGCTGGTGTTGAATCATTGCAGGACTCAAAGCTTGTAGGAATGACATCTACATGACAAACATGGTCCATGGTATCCAATGATGATGGACCAGAACTTGGTGAGGAAGAATCAATGTAATGCCACAAATCTGGTACCCAGAATACTACACGATGCTCATGACCCCAAAGGACTACAAGCTAACCCATGACTGATATTTGTACCTGTATACTGCATAAAATACTGAATAATGCGGAAACGTGAACTGAAAAGCCATAAGGTTCATATAAATGAAGTAAAATATAACATCTAAATGGGGTATGAAATACCCAAAACAAACTAAAAATACTGAAGTCTGAAACATAATAGTCTAGAAAGCCTCTAACTGACTAAAATTTTTGAGTAAGGAGTTGATGGGACATGTCCCCAACTAAATCCAACTAATAAACTAATTAATGAGATAATATAAAAATAATCATGTCCTCGAATGATGAGGACTCACTTCTAACTCTGACTGCTGAAACTGAAATCTACTCCTAATCTGGAGCTCGTGTCTCTAAACCTATGGTATAAGACACCATAGCGTAAATGCGTCAGTACTTTAAATATACTGGTATGAATGTTGGGTAGGCTGAATGCATGGGGTTCATATGCATGAACAATACTGGCTTACTGACTAATATAAACGTGAGAATACATGCATGCATGCAGACATAGTAACTATATCTGAAATCGTGATAACATGAGTACTGAATCTGAATACTGATAACATGACCTACTGATAACTGATATAACTGATAACATGAGTGATTGTATCTGACAGTCCTAAATCTGGTGGAACTATCTGAGCTCCGTTCTGTATCTGAGCTGATTGTATCTGACAGTCCTAGATTCTGAAGAACTATCTGAGTTCTTTTACTAAGACTGATACTGAGACTATGGGAGGTAGTCATCTAAATGACATGCCCCAAATGATGCATTATAGCTGAATTGGGGTCCAATCTATGCCCTTATTGGAAGGATGTCAATACCGCGCCATTGGTAAGGATAACATGTGAGTGACCCTAATATAACAGGTAACTCTAATGAGAATGGTGGGAACCCTCATATAGTAGGTTAAGACACCTCATCTACCCTCGTATAGCAGGCAATGATATCTCAACCTATGTTGGCTACATAGTTCTGGAATGCAAGGATTGCTTCTAAGAATCACACTCTCATATAACAAGTGAGTTCCCACCCTTGGGTTCACTCGGTGCTAATTTCCACTCCCATCTGAATAGACACCGAACATGATTTACTGAACTAAACATGGACTGAGTTACTGACTTTTGTTGACTGACAAAATACTACTAACATTTGACAACTGACTGAGTTCATGAGATCATGGAGATTTCTTGAGTCATAAGACTGTCTGAAGACTAAGGATCATGGCTTGACTGAGAGTATCGTGAAAACATAACGTGGCTCTAAGCACACAGCTAATGTTTCGGGTACAAGTACCCTCAGGACTCGATGGAAGGAAACTGACCAAGCATAACTTACTTGAACATATAACTAACATCATAATCCATAATACATATATAGAAGCATTCCATCAAAACATGTGATAGGCATAACTTGTACATACATGGGGATTTCATAGTATCATACTAGTTGGACATTGTTCCTTCATCTAGGTATTTAATCAAACACATGGTAGGCATAGCACATGTAGACAATATAATACAATAATTAATCATCGTGATTCATCTTTAATTTCATTATCCTAGGGTCTATTCATAGGTTCACATAAATATACATCTATACAAATCAATTCCATATAAAATTGATCACCCAACATGGATTTGAATTCAATTGATCATTCACAACATAAAAAAAAAATGAACCCAACATGAAATTCATAAAGAAATCCATAAACTTAAACTTAGAAAAGATATTCTTGAGCTTCATAGATGAAAGGAGTCCATGAATGAACACTACGCATTCCTTAGTTCATGATTTTGTGAAGATTGACAGAGAAAATTTCTTGGAATTGGATCTTCTATGAAAACCCTAACTTGTTCTTGAGAGGTTTTTAAGAGAAGAGAGTGTATTTTGGGTGAAGAGTGGCTGAATCAGATGTTAAAGGGCTTAAATAGTGGTGAGAGGTTGACACTTTTAACCCTGGATGTGTCATTTAATTTCAGTAATTTTTTCTCAAACTGGGCCCCTGGCGCGATGCGGTGCTAACTCAATTGCCTTCACAAACTTGCCATCAGACTTCTCCAGTAGATTTATCCCTTCTCCGACAAAAATTTCAGATATCCCATTATTTCCCGTCCCCGTCATCCTTTCTAACGGTACATTAAAGATAAATCTCACACCCCTCTTCCTTTCCGGCTCCTTCTTCAATGAAATTTCATGGCGACAGTTCCCATCTTCATCGTGCTCGTCGCCTTCCCTCCTTATCTGGCAAAATTCCATAGACCCCCCTCTTCTTCATCCTCGTTATATTTTATGTCAACACATTGAAGTCAAATTACATACACCTTTTTCTTCTCTGCCTCCTTCTTTGAAAAAATTTTATGACGGAAGATCCCTCTTCATCGTCCTCGTCGCCTTCTTCTGTGACTCATTGAAGACAAGTTCCACACACTCCAGTTTGTATATATTTATACAGTTAAATTTGTGTATTTATATATATAATCTGAATTTGTATTAATTTATACACGTGAATTTGTACCAACGAATAAATTTACTTGGTTATGTTAGTGAATTTCTATCAATATAGAAATTTTATTAGTTATAGCATTGAATTTGTATTAATATATAAATTCTTGATTGTATCAGTGAATTTGTATTCATTTTGAATTTTTTATATTTATACATATAAAATGTGTTATGGATATGTATATATATTTATGTCTACATTTGTATTCTGAATATGGAATATTTTCATACATTATATTAATTTTCAGTATATATATATATGTCTTTAATTGTATATAATTGTATGGACATATGTATTATGTATACTCATTTGATTAACTATGTGTGTGTGTCCTTAAATTTATATACATGTCTTCACACAAGTATTCTTAATGAATTTCGTATATGGATTATATATACTTAAAGCCTTAATATTCAATATTTTGTTGTTTTCATTCTGTATACAAATACATTTAATTGGTTTATGTATGTATTTATACTTTATATATATGGATTAATTTCATGAAATCCATTGATGCTATTATAAACATATGCATGTACATATATGAAAAGAGTTTATTATGGAGAAGTGGAGGGAAATATCGAGTGTTGATTACTATCCCTTTTTTATTAATCTCTATTGCAACTGAAAAGAAAGAAAAAAAGTTTTATGTTTTATGTATAAATGGTTCCTAAATACATGTAGACACTAATTGTTGTCTATAGATTGTAATTATTAAAACTTGAATTAAGAAGTTAGTTAGAAGGAATCTAAATTAGCTATATGTGAAGTTTTGCCTAAATTTTTTGCACTGGCTAAAGAGAATGCACATATATTTCTCCCGCTAAAATAATTTCAAATTACCATTCTAGCTTTCAGCTTTCACACATGTAAATCCTTCAAAGCGTACATTGTCACGTATATGCGTCCTAGTAGGCTTTATCACACTTCGTCTCTTGCAGGAAAAATAAATTGGGTTGTTTTAGTTGGACTAGATCCTTCAACTATAAACTTGTTCGTGGGTTCCCAAGCCCACGACAATTCCATACAAAGAAACCCATGGTGATGGGTCTAGAAACCAGAGCCCACCCTATATACTAAACGACATAAATTCCAGACTTTATGTACTTAATTACATTGTATCCCGAATTTGTTTTCTCTCTTTCGAATTTAAAAAAATACTTATACATGTCTATCATACCTTATACATCAATGAAATGTGTAAGTTAAACTGTTTTACCTATATTTAAGGAAATTAAATCGGGCACTCTTATTCTCTAACTTATTTAATGGCAATCATTAAATTATAGATTAATGAAACCTTAAAATTAGTAACAGTAATTAAAATAATATATATTTGCAAATTTATTAAAACTAGCACAAAAATTAAGGATAGAATGAAAAAGAAAAAAATACAGACATAAAAAAAAATTGACAGTAACATACATATTCAACAATATATAAAGCTAAAAACTATACCTGGAGTCAGCCAAAAATACCTAATATATAAGGTACATATGTTTGTGTATAAACATAACTATGTTCATGTCTAAGGTATACAAACTCATGGCTATTTATGTATGATGTTGTAATACACATATTTGAATTTGTGTAAGGTGAAGCAAAATTACAGGACACTATAACCTTATACATAATACACCTATGTATAATGTTACTATTCTAATGTATGAGGTTAACACAGTCAAGGTAAATTATGTATTATGTTGTAACATACATTGGATAGTAATGTTTGTGGGTTTAAATAACATCAGATCTATGACTTGATATGTATATCATTGTATAGAAAATAACAGCAGAACTAATCAAAAAAATTTGTTATAATTTGTTTGAAATATCATTACAAATCTGAGAATTTGAGAACTACACACATGCAATAATAAAAAATAAAAATAAAATAAAAAATTGATTTGGTAAAGTTGAAAGAAAAATAAACAAACCTCAAAAGTAATTGAAGAAAATGATGAAGTTAAACACTTAGATCAGTTAATGTTTGAAATTTGAAATTTTGAAATGATAACGTTTGCTTGATTTTAGACAAAGATTAAGGAGCATTAATAGATGGCAAATCATGTGTTTGATATGTATGAGAATTCTAGAGAGAGAAAATTTAAAGAATGAGATATTTTTTAATTAGTTTGGGATATTTATAATTACATTTGTTAAATAGAATATTATGTAATAACTAATACTTAATATGTTTATTTATGTAAATTTTAGTTATATATTATCGACCATAACTATATTGTGTGATTACCATCCTAGTAATCATATCAATCCTAATTTCCATCGAATTCCAAACAGATTTTGAAAGAAAAAAGATAGCAAAGAAAAATAAATACTAATACTATTGTGAAGCCTCATTTATTTGCACTTAATGGAGATCTGAATCAGATCATTAAGTGAATTTATTTTTATTAAGATTTTAGCTCTGAATATGTCTTAATAATTCATATATGAAATCAAGTCTTAATATCGCTAAAACGTATTCTTGTATTGAATAATATTCACCACCACTCTATCCATTATCACCAGTACACGACCACTGATCACCTCTGCCGCCATCACCAGTATCAACTACCACCCACCACCACCATCACAACTAACATTACTACCAACTACTATTGTCAGCCGTTATCACACCAACCACCTCACTCATGACATCACTATAGTAACAACCATCTCTACCATCATGACTATCACCACCAATATACTAATCACTAATTCAATCATTGTCACTATCACTACCATTACAAATCATCTCAACTGTCTCTAACA
Organism: Capsicum baccatum var. pendulum; assembly: GCA_030864225.1. NCBI lineage: Eukaryota > Viridiplantae > Streptophyta > Magnoliopsida > Solanales > Solanaceae > Capsicum > Capsicum baccatum. The sequence goes on along the minus strand of CM061553.1, from coordinate 39,338,684 downwards.
AACAAAAATATTTTTTTAATTAAATAATAATTTTATTATATTAAATTAAATTTTTTAATCTATAATTAGTTGTTTATTTAAATTATATTTTTATTATATTTACAAATAAATAAATTTTGCACATTCAAATGTGAAAAACAAATGATCTTAATCATTTAGTTTTCTGATTTAGAGATAATATCTTAATCATTCAGATGTGCATTAGATTCAGATGTTTGAATCTTAATAAAAATAAGAAAAAATTACATGACTTACCAATCATAGACTCCTAATTACTCTATTTAGCCTAAGTTTGATTAATTACAATCCATAGCCTCTCTTCTTCTTCCCTCTCTCCCAATCTCGCTTGCTTTCCTTCCCTCTCTCTGCCTCTCTGACCTCTCTACTTTTCTTTTTTTCCTCTTTTTACACTACAACATTAGATGTATCAATATGTATTTCAACTGATACAAAGTTTGTATTCAAATTTATTGAATTTACATTTATTGTTCCAATTGTGTATTTATATGCTCTTTTTAATATATGTTTGTATTTTGCTATACATTATTGGTATTGTATGTATGTATATGTATACTAGATTGCCATGGCCTGTGCTGAGCACGAGCTCAACATCAACAAAATTAAATCGTTATTCTAGACACATTCAAAAGAGCTTCACAAGTTTGAAGAACATCTTAGATTCTAGAATTTTTGTTGGCTTCCTTGATCAAGTTAATTTTTTTAATGAAATTTTCATGTTGGTGTTGGTTAGCTTCATAGGTCACTTATATAAGTTTCTTTCATTCAGTAGTGTTCTTTGATTGATGCAAAATTGTTCACACTTCTCACTTAACAGGGGTGCTATCAACTCCTAATAGTTCCTCAAGGCTGCCACGAGAAATTCAACAATTGGATTGAGAAAAGTAAAATTTCCAGCATCATTAGGCCATATGATGCCCATGATTATGCCTCTCGAGGCTCACCAAGAGAATCATTAAGAAGATAAACTTCACTATTGATCAAACTATCTTTTTTGACTTTATCTGACACTATAAGAGAGATTATTAAATCGAAGATCCTATCCTGGAATTAGCTTTCCAAATGGGCTGCTTCACCAAATACTACTGTTAATCTTATTCAATGTTGCTAATTTGTCTAAATCAGCAAGCTATCTAAGCTTTTGTTCATGTCTCTTCTCTAAACTTTGTCATTTTTCAGTTCCTATAGCATTTATTTCTTTCTCATTATTCTTCTTGTTCTTCCCGTATCATGACATAGACCCATATTATTTTACAATGTCAAAGTAGGAGATCGTTGGTTTATTTAAGACACGATAAATTAAGCTATTAAGGATATCAAAAAAGACACAGAGATGTATTTTGTGAAAGACATAGGCTATTGAACTTTGGACCAAACATTTATGTTTTTGGAGGATTTTTAGGTCTAGAAAAAAGACCAAAGGAAAATTGTTAAACTGTAGAGGAGCAAATATATCGATATTGCATCTTTTATTCGTAATATTGAAACTAAGTATGCTAACAAATATGAGAACCAAAAAAGAATATTCATTCTACAAAAGGGTAAAAGTGGAAAAACATGTCTAATTTATGTCTTTATATTTTTTCTTAACATGTGTGTCATATTTCAACAATTTAATTATTGTGGAATGGAGGAAGTATCATACAACAGTAACAAAGAAAGCGAACGTAAATCTTCTCTTGAAAGCTTTCCATTGCCCGAAAAATGTGTCAAAAAATGTACACACATTAAGCTTGAAAATGTGATCAAAATAACTGCAATATGTTTTGCTTCCATTCTTGTCTCTTGCATAACATCTTATTAAGCCCAAGATAAGATGGGGTTGCATAAGTGTATCTGCACATGATATATGCAGATCAACCATTGGAATCTAAGATGAGATGAAAATAATTCCTTGATCTTTTACTGCAATCTTCTCTTTCAACATTTGTTCTAATATCATGTATAGCTGGAGTATTCTTGTAGGAGATTCAGTGATTTCATTACAACTATATAGAAATTTATTACTTATCAAATCATAGATACTCAAAAAAGGATCCTTACATTATTTGGTTATTTACAACACATGACACCTCAGGTATTTTAGCTATCAACTTTAGTGAGAGTAGGCGGGCACAAAAGCTACCAAATCCACAACCAATATCCAACACGATAGGCACCTGTATTCAAAAGAGGAAGACAATTACGCCCCAAAAATCTATTCCGAGACGACACACGGTGCTTAGGACCATAAGTGATCCCAAGCTAACCCATGAACTGGCATACTATTAAGCAACTGAATAAAATGCATAAAATGACCGAGTTTACTGTGTGGAAACATAATAATGGTGGAATTTATGAAAATACAATACTGGTAAAACTTTTACATTCTGATAAAGTCTGAAAGAGGGACTGAAAATACATAATTAACTCTGACTGACATCTGTGAAGCCTCTACTATACTGACTGTAGATAGCTGGGACGCGACTCCAACTATCACTAATAAATACATATGAATAAGAAAATAAAGTACATCGATAAAATCTAACTAAAGTCCCCAAAGCAGGAGGACTCATCATCTGTTGGCTGAAATCTGCAAACTGTCTGAATATGGTATGCATGCTACAATGAGCTGATACCTACATTATGAGACAATGTAGCACATGGACATATATGTGGATCAGTACTTTGAGGATGTACTGAGTATATGGGGGTGAATGCATAAGTAAAAATATCATCTCATCATCATAATTTGCAAAACAATGCATGCTAAATGTAAATGACTCACATAAGTTGGAATATCTGAAATGCTGAAAATAATAATCATGAGAACCAAATCATGCTTTATAAATCTAGTGAGTCATTATATTTAGTTCTAAAATATGTACTTGTATTCTCCCTTTAAATTATACTATCTAAGTGTTGAAAGGACTCACTCTAAATCTGAAAACTGAAAGCTGAAAAGTGTAGCTAATATCTTTCTATAAAGCATTATCTGAGTAAAACTTGTGAGCCTTAACACTTAGTTTTTCTAAAAGCTTTTCTGTTACTCTTTCTGTTCTAGAATCTGTAGTCTGTAAGCTTTAAAAATTTAAGGAAAAACACTTTATCGGAAGGGATATACTTTAAAACTTATTCTGAAATCTTTACTATTAAGTTGTAGGGAAAAATCTTTCAAAGCTTTAAGAAAAAACATTTCATCTTAAGGGAGGTTCTCTTAATCGGCATAAACCATGCGAGCAACATGGAGTCCAACGTCTCGTCCTCCTAAGGAAGAAAACTCACGTTGGGGAGAGATGTCATACTCTTTCCAGGGAGTATAACCTACCCATGTGATCGATCACAAGCTAAATCTATCATCTATATAGAAATGGAAATAATCTGATAATTTGTACCTACGTTAGCTACGTAGTTCTATGGAAGTAGGATTCGCTAAACCCACACTTCACGCTCGGTGCTAAATACTATTTCCTTTTTATTTTCTACGCTCATTCTGTTGGAAATTCACTTTAAAACTAGCATAAGGGTTTATCAAAAACCAATTATACAATCATCTGAGTAAATCTATAATTAAAGATATTTTGAGTTCTGTAATCTGTAAAGTGGATTCCATAGCTAAACTGAGGATCAAAATATCAATGCTTTTTTTGAAAATCTGCAAATAATTTGATAATGGTATGCTTACAGTATCATCTTTCTTGAAATAATAGTATTCATTCTTGGGCTAATAACCCATGCTTTAAATCTCATGTTAAACCATCATAGTAATCATGCTTGATAATGAAAACAATGATAATTCATCTCAAAATTTGTAATTTACTGCAATAGGCTTGGAAATATGAAAATAGACATGCAAATCATCCTTAAAATATCTCAAAAACTCATAACTTTGTAAATAGCAATAATGCGTATGAACCCTAATTCAAAACTCATGTAATATCATTCAAAACCATATGAATTTAATGTAAAAGCTTGGTTTTGGGAACAAGGATGAAAGGATTGTCCTTGTTCATAAACCAACATACCTTGATTGAAGATTAGATGAAGAAACTTGATCTATTGATTCCTATTTGAGTTCTTGAAGATGTATCCTTGATTATCTTGCCTTGGGAATCCTTAATCTTAAGCTTTCTTGGAGAAACCATGGTGGAATTTGATTTCTTGGAGAAGGAGATTTGAACTCTAGGGTTTTTGTTTAAGAGAAAATTGATGAATATAAACCTAAAGTGCTTAGAATAGGCCTAAATCTTATGTTTGGACGTATTGGAGGCTTGGATATTGACCAAAATATCCTTTTTAAACTCCCAAATGGAACAAGAAAAATGAACAAAAATCTCAATTTACTGGACCACCGCGACGCGCAACTATCGCAGTGGCTCACTGGAAAAAGGACGAACGGGAACTGGGCTTTCTCTGTGACACAGAGCTATCGCGATGCCCTATAATTTTTGCCATTTTGGCCACTGGCGCGACGCGCCAACATCGTGTTGGTCTACTAGATTTTGACAAATAGGAATTTGGACCTCTCCGCGATGCGCCGATATTGCGGAGGTCCACTGGAATTGACACCGCGACCCCTTGAGAGTCCAAGTGGCACACTGTTTTACTAAAAATGCTCTAACTTCTTCACCGAGTGTCGGAATTGGGCAAATTCGGTATTGATGAAAAGCTTATTCAATTTCCCACATATTGAAAAGTTGAAATCTTGAAAATTTCACGTAGAATAAATATTATATATTTTGAAAGCTATCCCTTAACATTCTAGGAACGAATTTAAGCTAGGAAAATACGGGGTGTTACAATAATATATCTAATAGTGAAATTTGTTCTGCATATAGTTAAAGGAATGAAACCAGTATACCAGTTGCAGACCAAAATAATTGATTTTAAGGAAACCCATAGGAATAAAGCCAATATGTCAATTGCAGACCAAAATAATTGATTTTAAAGAAACCCACAAAGATACAAACCTTCCCTCAAAGACTAAATCAACAATAAACAACTTCCACATTATCAAGTAGAAGAATATTTTTTGAAAAGTTAGTTGCATGGTTAAGGCCCAGGATAGACAAAAGCAGCATGATCAAAATAAAAGAACAACAGTCCTGATTAGAGTATAAATAACCGAGCAGTTCGGAATGGCTAAACCATGACTATGTATGGCACTTCTAATAATTATCCAATAAAAACATGACATGGTTGGATTTCAATAGAAATATATGGTTGTTTAACAATTTATCTGCATTAACCTTCAGAGATAAGGCTACTCTAAAAAAAGCACTCTTTTGACACTGGCACATAAAACAAAAGAGATCTTATTATTACAATTTTTGAGACAGCAATACCTATGGTTCCGGAGCTGTGAAAAAGGCAGAGTCAACCTTTGATCCTTCTCATTAAAGTGTGATCTTGTTTCTGAAACTCTTTCAGACTGACACCATAACTGTAAGGCCAAGAATAAAAGAACTCAATCAGTAATTAGCAGCAAGTTTTGAGAAAAGTGTAATATACTTGGGTTTCAATTGCCTTTCTAAAGAACTCACGTTAACCATCCAGTATTACTGAAAGTGTGGAAGACCAAGCTCTTTGCATGATTTTTCTCCAACCAATCAACACGATGATTCACAAGCAGTGCAATATCCTCTTTCGTCTTTCCCCCGACTTGATAGCTTAGAATCCCAAACATTGGGAAAGTAAACATAATGACATGATATCCTCTTGATGAATACCAATCAGTGTATCTCTTTAGATGTTATTTCTTTGCACCTAACCATACCAAAAATACTATCACCATCCTAGACTTTGTTGCACTCTAGTTCAGCAGACCAACTTTCGTTGGTGGCAGAAGTATCACGAGAGTACTACAGTCCTCTTCTAACTGGCATTGCATAACCTAGTTAGGAGAAAAATAATCCAACACCCCACTTGGGAGTTCCCTAAACCAAGCCGGTTGAGTTACGTAATGTTAGATCAAGGATAAACATACCAAGAAAAGAAAAAGGTCTATCAGGACTCTTTTTTCCTTCTTGTCTCAATAGAAGAAATAAACAAAGTGTGGCAATGATGAAGTAATAACGCTAAAGCCATAGAAAGTATGAAATGTAACTACTAAATTATAGTAGAACATTATAGGACATTTCTTTCCAAAAATAATCATAAATGTCGAGGACATAAAAGGATTTTGTTCTAATTGCTATCCTGTGATACAAAAGTTACTTTAAGATAACAACACCATTATAGGGTGAAATCATGTACACCTTCATGAAACATAATTACTATATTAACATCTGAACACCATAAAATATTTCTTCACAAAATAACAATAACTGCTAAGGACATAAAAGGAAATTATTCGTTTTACCAAACATCTTAGGTGCATCTATGTATAACAACATTTTAATAACGAAAGTCATTTATAGGAATCGCATATTTACATTGAGAGAAAATCAAATTCGAGAGAAGTCACTTTTTACTCCATACATACCAATTTACACTATCAAAATCAGAAACAAAAATCTAGTACCCTTTATTTACTACTGATCTTACACCATAAGAATTGAACTTTCCACATACAAAGATCATAAGCAAACATTTTTCTATGTATTTTTTTAAATCCCAGAAATAAGGTGGAACTAACAGATGTCAGTTTCAAGTGAGAAACAATTTCATAAGAACAAACGGCAGAAACACTACTAAAACAATCACTGTTCTCTCTTGAGATTTCCCACTAAAAAATGTTCATTGGCTATTTCCACAGATATTTTGATTGAATCGGTGAGAAAAGAAAACATAATAGTATTTTCACACAAATAAATTAGAAATATTTCTAGTATTTTAATGAAAATCTTCTTTCCAGCATAGGCTTTCCAGAGAGCTGATTCGGTGGTAAATAGGCAGGAAAATCATGTTATAGAACACAAATTTCTCAGTGATTCAGGGTGGGAAACCTCTGTTTCTAGCAGTGAGCTAACAGATAGCAGTTTCAAGTGAGAAATAAAATCAGAAAAACAAATGGCATAAAGGTAAATCTTTCTAGTGAAGCTTCCTAGGCATCAACTTGCACAAAAAAAATATAAAATGGAACACAACATCAAAGTAGAAGAAATCAAGAAACTAAAAAAGAAAGAAAAGAAATAGGAAATAATTACAGTTTTAACAGAAGAAAAAGGCTGTAACACCCCGAGTCTGCACCCCGGACGTCACAACTCATAATCTCGAAGGACCACAAGCTAACCCATGACTGGTACCTGCTGCAATAATTGAGTAACAATACTATAATAATGCAAAAATTAGGCTGGAACTAACATAAGGTTCATAACAAAAATCAAATACTGAAAGTTGATCATCTATTTGACATAATCTAGTCTGAAAGCCTCTAACCGTCTGAAGATGGAGTTGATAGGATAAGCCCCCAACTAACTCCTACTACTGAAAAATACTGAAATAACAACTCTGTTCCCAGACTATGAGGACTCACCACTAAGTCTGTTGCTAATAAGCTTGTCTACTAAGTGCGATCAGGAGCCCATGCGTCTTAACCTATGATATAAGACATCATAGCACAAAATAAAGGTATGTGTCAATACTTTGAATATACTAGTATGCTACGTGAGGTAAGCTTGAATGCATGGGTTCATATGCATGAACAATACTGGTTGAGTAACATAAATATAATTGAATGAGAGTACATGTATATATGAAACTGCTGTAAATACTGATTATGCAATACTATGAACATAACTACGTATACTATAACTGAGATCATATAAACACTGGGTACTGAGTTCTGATAACTGATTGACTGATATCTAAGTTCATTGATAACTGTATTACTGTTAGCTAGGTGACTGCTTCTGACAGTCTTGATTCTGCAAAACTTAACTAAGTTCTATACTAAACTGGGTGACTGTTTCTAATAGTCCTGGTGCTGTAGAACTAAAATGGGTTCTATACTGAGACTGAAAATATGGGAGGTAATTATCTAAATGACATGCCCCTCTCTGAACTGATTGGGGTCCAACCTATAGCCCCAGTTGGAAGGGTATCAGTATTGTGCTACGGGTAAAGACAAGCTACTGATTCACCCTTATCTAGAAGGTGCTCTGAATAAGAATGGTGGTACCCTCAACTGGCAGGTAAGACATCTCATCAACCCTCAATTGGTAGATTGATGTCTCAACCTACGCTGGCTACGTAGTTCTAGAACGCAAGGACTACTTTAAAAGATTACACCCTCTACTGGCAGATGAGTCCCCAACCTTGGGTTCACTCGGTGCTGAATCCTACTCCCAACTGAAATAGATATTGAACTAATTTCTAAACTATACTAGGCTGGACTGAGCTATTACTGATCATGATAACTGACTGTACTGGACTGAGTTCACTGAGTTTTATTAACTGGTTGAATACACTGATTTATGTAACTGGCTGAGTACTACTGTACGTGACATCACTAATACTATTCTATAGCTACTGAAATTCTAAGTAAAGAGCTAGATTTTGGGTATTAAATACTGTAGACACCTAATTTTGTCCCTCCCCGAAAGCATTTTTACCATTTTTATCTCGTCTTATCATGTACCCTCAACCATGAAATCATCCCTCCATACAATGACAAAAAATAACAAATCCCTAACTACACCACACCCCACGTACCCCTTTACTCTTTTTTTTCTATTGGTGACAAACCCATAACCAAATAAATATCACACCATAACAAAAGGAGAAGGGCCCACAGAATAGTCTTGAGGAATAATTCTTCACCAACCTTGATAATACACTATATTCCAATAACAGAAGGGGCCTACAAGAGTAACAATATTCATTTTTAGCACTCACAACAGAAGGATCTTTCTTTTATTTTATATTCATACACACAGAGACCATCTCCACTCACCTACACAGACATATATGCACAGATCTGGAAGAATTAGGCAAAAGGAGGAAAATCCATTTTTTTCCTCATCAACATGCAGACCTCCACGTGCACACACGCAAGCTCTCACGATATACACATCTCATACACATGAAAAGGGGGGAATTTTGGGGACCATCTTCATCTTTTCATTTTTTTTATCTTTACAACATACTGACCAGCTCATGCATACACCATATGGGTTCCATTTTTGAGAGAGGGAGGGAGGAGAAAATCTCAAAAGAAAAACAAAAAAGAAGAAGCACGATCTTGATTTTTTTCTTTTAGGCGCACATCACTGACCACTGTCATTCACATACACATGCAATGAGATCGAGATCGTGAGGGAGAGAAAGAGAGGTAAAAGAGGAACCAAGCAAGAGAGATCGAGAAAAAAAGATGAAATCCGACCCATTTTTCAGTTAAATCTCATCAGAAGTTCAAAACTCAACTGAAAAAATTAATACCGACTCCATTCTGATCCAAAATCATGTCAACAGTTACTCTCTTCCTATTTTCAGCTAAATCCCATCAAAAAATAGATCCATAGCTTAGAAATACGAAATGGGTCTATCAAGGTTGGAAGTTAGTTCATGATTGAGGTTCGTATCGGGGGTTTTCGGACGCGGTGTTGTCTCCGATATATCAAAAGCGATATTAAGGTCCAATTTTCATCTCGTTCTCTATTAATTTCTAATTGTTTGATATTTTTGCTTGTTGAATTCATTACGTGTGGATTTTGTTTTGTTGATGTATTTTTTATCACCGTAAATGATTGTTGATATCAATTTATTGATCCTTCATCAAAATTGGTTAATCATGCGATGTTAAAATGGAATTTGGGGGTGAGAATTGAAAATTGACAAATGGGATAGATATGGTTTAATTTTGATTTATTGTTGATATGAATCGTGATAGATATATGATGTGTTGAAACAGATAGGCAATATAGGTTCGGGTAGACAAATTTTAGAACTGGTTATTTTGGTTGAATGTTGGAATGTGCGTGCGAATATTTCTTTCTAGTTTATCGTATTTAATTCAAATGTATTCATTTAGCTGGGGAATTTCCCGAGACATATTATATTTATTCACCGGAGAATGCCCCGACGTACTATGTTGGACGAAGACGTTCGTGATAAAGGTCCGAGGCATCGGGTAAAGCACAGGAGCATAGTTAGGATTAGTGTAGGTTAGATAGGATTTGTTTTTTTGGCATTTTTATTAATTTTGGACTGTATAATTGGACTGAACACTAAATTATGGATTTGTTTTGTTTGGTGTGTTTGATTGATTATTTTGTGTGTTTTTGTGTGGTTTATACATTTGTAATGTCAAATTAGCTGATACACTCCATCAAGCGACTATGATCAAATCACGGGATTGAGGGGTGCCTAACACCTTTCCCTTGATCAACAGAATTCCTTAGTTGGTATCTCTATTCGCGGATCAGTTATAGAGTCAAAACCATTTTAAAAAGGATTTTCAAAGGTGGATTGGCATACCGGACTATGCCAAGTGGCAACTCTGAGTTTGGAATATAAGAAGTCCTTTTCAAAATAAATCTTCACTTTTGTCACTTTAATAATAGAAATTCTTTCGAAACTAAAAATCCTTTTGGAGTTAAAAAAGGGGTGTGACAGCTCTGGAGACTCTGCGGGGGATCATTTCAGAATTCGAGCTTATTTTTGGAGTTGTATCAGCTTAGTTTGGCATTATGGGTGTTATAGACATTGTTTGTGTTGTTTTGTGTTATTATTTTTTCATTGTTGAGTGCCTACGTGCTATTTGTTTACAGTTTTTATCTTATGTGTTACCACTTTATATCTGGCATCATGTGCATAACCCGAGTCATTCTTTCTGCAATAAGTTCATAGTACACGCTGTGTAAACGACCTCTAGTTGAGTCACCCTTAACTTAGGAAGGGGAGCCATCAGCTAGTATGGAGTGGGTGGAAAGCTAAAGCAGCCACTATCGACCATACGCTCCCTCGAACAGTCTTGTTAGTGAACCCAGTGTAGGTCAGCCTTTAGATCATGCTTATCTGCATCATATTGAGACCTAGCAGAACCCACTTGGTCCTTTGTAGGAAACTCACCTCTAAGGCATCCCTACATGCTAAATGTTGCATCTTTGATGGTAACGTGGTCATTTGATGGACTGATTTGGGCAAAAGCATGTGTTAGAATTAAAGGAAGTGTGTAGGCAAGGAAAAGTTTTTTTTAAAAGACAAAAAGAGGGAAAAAAAGAAAAAGGCGAATCGAAAAAGAGTTTCGTAGTTTTTTTAGAGTTTTTTTTATGGCTTTTGTTCTTCACAGTCCAAAAATTCAAAAAGATCTTTACCTTTTGCACTCATTTTTCAAAATCAAAAACATCAAAAAGATTTATCTTTTGTTTCCTTTAGCAAGTATTCACAATTCGAAAACTTCAAAAAAGATTTTTCATTCATAGGATTTTTTATAAAAGAAAAATGCAAAAATTGTAGGAGTTTTGTACATTTTATGAAAATGCCAAAAAGATTTTTCTTTCATAGCTGTTGGTGTCAGTTTTATGTAGAGTGTCAAAGTGAAAACCCCAAAAAAGATTTTTATCATTGTAGTTTTGTCTCTCAAGTCAGGGTTCAGTAGGTTATTTAATCTTTAATTGTCCTATCTGGATGAACTACGCACTCCTGATTCTCTCTCTCGGGAGTGAGATACGTAGGCAGCCTATTGTTGGTTCGGGGATCTAATTAGAAAAATCTAAAAAGATTTTCTTCACTCTTTATTTAGAGTAAGTGTTTCATATACATCTTTAAAAGAAAACTACAAAAAGATTTTTCTTTAATAGGTTCAAGTTCTATTTTCATAGGAAATTCAAAATCGAAAATCCAAAAAGATTTTCTTTGGTAATTATAGATTTCATTTTGTATAAGGATTTGAACTTGAAAAATACAAAAAGATTTTTGTCAATTCTTTTGACAATTTGTTATTTTCTTCTCTTTGAAGTTTCAAGAAAAAGAATGAAAAAATAAAGAGTTTAATTGCCCATTTTGGCAAGACTTCACGAACTACGCACACCTGATTCTCCTCTTTCAGGAGTGAGATACGTAGGCGCCCTTCTTGGGTTCAGTGATCTTTTCAAAAAAAAAAAGAGGTTTTGAAAAAGTGTTGAACTCTAACACATTTATTGTTTTTTGTTGAGTCAGTTTAAGGTGGTTGGTTTATGGCATTCTGGCTGATCCTTCACCTCGTACCAAATCCAAAGGGTTAGTTGTGTCCAAAAAAGATATAGAGAGTGACATCATGGATCAAACAAGGGATCAGGAAAATGAGATTTTGAAGCAAGATATTAGGTGGCTAAGATAACAAATGATAGAAATGCATCAAGATTGGGCCAATGGGTTGCCTCCTCCTCCATTTCCCTTTATTGATCTTACAAATACCTCGAGTTTTCCACCAAAATCTCAAAGTCAGTTTGCTACTATTGTTGATGCACCGCAATATGACTCAAAATTCATTCCAAGCCAAAAGCATCTCAATACTTCCACCACTTTTCCTCTAGCTCCTCAGCATAAGCCTGCTATATTCACAACACCATATGTCGTCTATGATCTTGTTGCTCAATCATCTACTGGGACTTTTTCACTGGCTTGCCCAACGGTTGTGCGTCCCCATGCTGCTAGTGAACCAATATTTAATACTCTTGGTGATCATTGTTATACTTCTGAGCCTTCTTTTAAGTTAACTGGACCACCAAAATTTCTTAACAAAAAGTCCAGTGTGCCAGAAGAGTCGAAGAAAATTGTTGAAAAAATGAAGAGTGCAGAAAATGCTATGAAAAAATTTCTAGGACCTACAGGTAAAGAAGATGTTTCATACAAATACTGGGGCATGCCTTCAAATGCTAACCTTTATCCAATCTTTGAGATGTCAAAATTTGATGAGCAAGATGGACAGGAGGAATCTGTGAAACATTTGGGACAATATTGCAATCAATTAAGGGAACCTGGAGGGAAGAAGAATGAGAAAGATGATACTGCTTTTGTAGTTGGAGAACGAGCACATCCAAGAAGACGACATCGTCGTTGCCATCAGTTTCAGGCCCAAGTTCATACCCAAGCTCTCTATAATCCCTCCCAAAATCCATTATACTCCATTTACCCACCTCCATATCTAGTATATTGCGCATAACCATATTTTCAACTCCCTCCTTACTCACAATGGCGTGCACCAACTCCTCAGAGTCACCCTACGACTCCACAAACCTACCAAAGCCCTTTTAGGCCCGATTTTAGATTCAAGCCAAATAATGAAATGAGGCAAAAATCGAGGTATAGCTTCACACCAATTGGAGAGTCGTATACCATCTTATTTTAGAGATTGGTACAATGGTGAATGATCACTCCTCTCCTTAGGCACACTCTTAATCCCCAATTAAGAAATTTTAATCCTAATGCACGATGTGCATATCATTCTGATGCTCGGGGTCATAGTATTAAAGATTGCCGATATTTGAAAAGAGAAATGAAAAGATAATTCAAGATGGATCAATATGTGCAGAACATTGACAGTGAGGGAAGCTCCAGTCATGCTGATATGCAAATCAGTGGCTAAGTTGTCAGCAATTGAGAAGTCACCCCTCTCCCTACTAGGAAGAGGTTTGATAGTTTGTTTTATTTTGTTTTCTATTTTTTGAATTATTTCAGGTTTGTAGTTTGGGATCCATCTTATTTTGTCCCTTTGTCATTTATGTTCAAACCCCTTTCTCTTTTATTTCAACTAACTGAAGTGTTCTTTTTTTCTTTGTGTTTTAAATATGTGTTATTTGTTTGTTTTCTTCACATAGTGCATTTTATGTTGATTCTAGTGATATGGCATGCTAGTGGAATTTTCAGTCAGATCTTAAAATCCAATTTAACCATGAGACATTGAATCAGAGGTTTAAGTTAGTAAAAGAGAACATCTGAGGAAACAGGTAGAGTGTTGAGATATTTGGTGACAAGTTGAAGCCTTTTTTGAAAATTAAGGCACTTATTTTGAGAATCACAAGAATAACTTAGTCATCAATTGAAAGACATGTCTCAATTAGGTCAAATAGTAGCTGCGTGAACAGAACAAAAATCAGCTCCACAAAATCATAAGTCATTCAATGTGAGGAATATGCAACAAAAGTGGAGTTGTATGCTAGAAAAGCGCAGAAGAAATAGTGACGCACAGACTTAGTCAAATTTAATGCTGCAAAAGATGTCACAAATGATCTTCATCTTTCACTTTCATATTGTATAATATGTACTTGCATTTTTAAGGATTGATATGACGAAGGCATTTCATTCTGCTATCCAAATATTGTGTCATCTTTTGTTTACCGCATTCGAGCTTTAGTCCTATTTTCTTTCATACACCTTTTTTGGAATCAAGATAGAGTCAGTAAAACTCAAAAGAAGAGTGTCGAGAAAAAAAATATGTCCAAAAGGAAAGAAAAGAGAAGAGTATCAAAAATATGGTCATAAAAAATCCCAAAGAGAAAAGAAAAAAAAAAAGAGAAGAAGAAACAAAAATCAGAATCAAGCAAAAGAACAAGCTACCAGAACTATGCGTGACCTGATTCTCCTCTTTTGAGGGTGAGATATGTAGGTTGTTATACTCAGGGCTCGATCCAACCAAATAAATAATTTAGAATTGCCCAGTCAAAAGAAACTGGGGCATGAATTAATCGTCATTGTTTGAGTCAATTCCAAAAGTTATAAGTCCTACCCCACTTCAAGTGTTGTTTGGGCCCCATGCCATCCTTTCTTTCTAACCGTATCCAAAAGCCAAGTTACAACCAAAGAAAGACCTTTAGATCAATCTTTGAGGATGTTAAGGCTAAGCATACAAGGGATATGATGATGCATTTAGGAACTACTTGTCTTCCTCAACATAAGAAATCAGGAGAGAAATAAAAATAAGAGAGTCTTATTGGTGAAACCCTCACGGGCACTGTAAGATGATGGTAAGTTGAGAGAGATAAAAATAAGAGATTCTTATCGGTGAAAACTCTCACGGGCACCGTAAGACGAATGTGAGATAAGGGAAACAAAGATAAGAGAGTCTCATTAGTGAAAAACCCTTACAGACACCATAAGGCAATGGTGAGCTGAGGAAAAGAAAATGAGAGAAGCTTGTGGGCAAAAATCCTTCAAGGCACCACTAGCCAAATGGGGTCTTAAATGCAATTGAAGCAACTCAGTTTCAAGTCCATTAACTCAACAACAATAGGTAGAAAGTTTGGATGAAAAGATCAAGCTGCTTAATCCAAAATGCATGGCATAATCATTAGTGTTGACTGTCATTTTTAGATGAATTTTTTGTTTCTTTGTTTCAAAAGGGGATATTCATTGTCTTTTTCTTTCTTCTCTTTATTTTTATTTTATCTTTCTTGAGTCAATTATCCAGACAAAAAATATCGTTCTTTTTTTTCGTTTCTTATTTTTGAGTCAAGTCCGTGTCAAAACAAGTGAGAAAAGATTTCAAAATTGGCTACCATATTCTTTAATTGCACAAAGCAAGACAAAAGCTAGCACATGAAAGAGGCATGATTGTGAGCAAAAAAAGGGTATGCAGAAAGTTTTGTCAATAGATAAGTCTGGGAACCCACATAAATACCATAGTTCAAAGGGTTTAACTGAGAAACATGGCAAAGAAGAGATATTGTGTTTGTGGCAGAGTCACTCTTCCTAATATGAGTTTGGATAACTAATGCAACAAGTCAATGACATATGTTAGTGGTTGGAAGCAAGGTTAAATATGACTGGAGCAAGAGCGATTGACGCGAAAGCTAAACCACAAGCCAGCCACCATATTTTTTTTAACTCACAAGTTTTCTTTGATGAAACAGGAAATATATTACCTTCAAAGCAAAGACTTCAGAGCATAAATATCAAGGCTTGCAATGCCTCACTTTTACAAATGCATGAAGCAACGTTGATGCACAGGTTTGGTAATTAAATCATGGTAAAATTCATCATCTTATATCCCTAGGAGGCACACTTTCTTGTCCAGGGATTTCAGTTTTCATTTGGTGGGTGATACACTTCTTAAATTGAACCTTCACTCCTAGAAGACGTACCCTCTATTCGAGTCATTCCCGTTGACTCTTGGAAGATGTACCTTTTAGTTGAGTCATTCCTTTGATTCCTATAAGACGTACCTTTTAGCTGAGTCATCTCCTTTGATTCCTATAAGACGTACCTTTTATTTAATTCATTCCCTTTGATTCACTTAAGACGTACCTTTTAGTCGAGTCATTCCTTTTGACCCCTAGAAGATGTACCTTTTAGTCGAGTCATCCCCCTTGATTCCTATAAGACGTACCTTTTAGTCGAGTATCCCCCTTGATCCCTATAAGACGTACCTTTTAGTCGAGTCATTCCCTTTGATTCCTATAAGACGTACCTTTTAGTCAAGTCATTCCCTTTGACCCCTAAAAGACGTACCATTTAGTCGAATCATCTCCTTTGATTCCTATAAGACATACCTTTTAGTCGAGTCATTCCCTTTGATTCCTATAAGACGTACCTTTTAGTCGAGTCATTCCCTTTGACCCCTAGAAGACGTTCCTTTTAGTTGAATCATCCCCTTGATTCCTATAAGACGTACCTTTTAGTCGATTCATATCCCTTGATTCCTATAAGACGTACTTTTTAGTTAAGTCATTCCCTTTGACCCCTAGAAGACGTACCTTTTAGTCGAGTCATTCCCTTTGATTCCTATAAGACGTACCTTTTAGTTGAGTCATTCCCTTTGACCTCTAGAAGACGTACCTTTTAGTCGAATGATCCCCTTGATTCCTATAAGACATACCTTTTAGTTAAGTCATTCCCTTTGATTCCTATAAGACGTACCTTTTAGTCGAGTCATTTCCCTGGATTCCTATAAGACGTACCTTTTAGTCGAGTCATTCCCTATGATTCCTATAATACGTATCTTTTAGTCGAGTCATTCCCTTTAACCCCTAGAAGACGTACATTTTAGTCGAGTCATTCCCTTTGACCCCTAGAAGACGTACCTTTTAGTCGAGTCATTCCGTTTGACCCCTAAAAGACGTACCTTTTAGTCGAATCATCTCTTTTGATTCCTATAAGACATACCTTTTAGTTGAGTCATTCCCTTTGATTCCTATATGATATATCTTTTAGTCGAGTCATTCCCTTTGACCCCTAGAAGACGTACCTTTTAGTTGAATCATGCCTTTGATTCCTATAAGACGTACCTTTTAGTCGAGTCATCTCCCTTGATTACTATAAGACGTACCTTCTAGTCGAGTCATTCCCTTTGATTCCTATAAGACATACCTTTTAGTTGAGTCATTTCCTTTTGATTCCTATAAGACGTACCTTTTAGTATAATTATTCTCTCTGATTCCTATAAAACGTACCTTTTAGTCGAGTCATTCCAATTAACTCATAGAAAATGCATTTCTTTGTTTGGCATAATTTTTTTCAGTTTTGATGTCATTTCAGGAGCATGCCTAAAGCACAGGGCGAATAAATGGAAAACCAAGCAACAAGGTGAAGAAATTGAAAGTTAAACAGATTAAAAAATAGCAAGTCAGGAGCCCTCCTACAGAACAGGGTGAAGAAATTGAAAGCATAGCAATAATTGATGAAATAACAAGTCAGGAACCCGGCTGGAGAACAGGTTGTAGAAATTGAAAAGCACAGAAACAATTTGAAGAAATTGCAAGTCAGGATCCCGCCTGGAGAACAGGGTAAAGAAATGAAAACTCAAGCAACAAAGTGAAGAAGTTGAAAGTCAAGCAACAAGGTGAAAAGTTGAAAGTTAACAGATTGAAAAATAGCAAGTCAGGAGTTCGTCTGAAGAATATGGTAAAGAAATTGAAAGTTAAGCAATGAGGTGAAACAATTGAAAGTCAAAGAACAAGTTGAGGAAATTGCAAGTCAGGAGCCCGCCTGAAGAACAGGGTGATGAAATGGCAAGTCAGTAGCCCTCCTGAAGCACAGGGCGAATAAATGGAAAGTTAAACAACAAGTTGAAGAAATTGAAAGTCAGCAGCCCGCCTGAAGAATAGGGTGATAAAACCCAAGTCAAGAGTCCAAAATAAGTTGCGTAGATAGGTTGTTGTAATTTCATGTATGCTTTTGAATTGAAATTTTTATTTTTGATGTAATGACAGAGCAGCGGACCGGAACCTCGATGGAATCTCACTCGACTCTCCACCTCGGTATTGTCCTTTTTCTTTCAAATCCTTTGAAATACCCGTGACATGACTCCCGCACAACTTGGGTAGGTAGGATGTCTTAAGTCAAAACCCGGTTGTCCTTCTTCCTTCTGTTTCTCTCTTTGAATAATGGTCGAGTCAAAATTTTGACTCGTTGTCTACTTTTTTTGTCTGAAAACACTTCGTGTTTACATTCAAAGGGGGCATGATGTAGACACCTAATTTTGTCCCTTCCCAAAAGTATTTTTACCATTTTTATCTCATCTTATCATGTACCCTCAACCATGTAATCATCCCTCTATAAAATGACAAAAAATAACAAATCCCTAACCACACCATACCCCATGTACCCTTTTACTTTTTTTTCTCTTGGTGACAAACCCATAACCAAATAAATATCACACCATAACAAAAGGAGAAGGGCCCACAGAATAGTCTTGAGGAACAATTCTTCACCAACCTTGACAATACACTATATTCCAATAACAGAAAGGGTCCACAGGAGTAACAATATTCATTTTTATCACTCACAACAGAAGGAACTTCCTTTTCTTTTATATTCATACACACAGAGACCATCTCCACTCGCCTACACAAACATATACGCACAGATCTGGGAGAATTAGGCAAAAGGAGGAAAATCCATTTTTTTCCTCATCAACATGCAAACCTCTACGCGCACACACTCAAGATCTCACGATATACACATCTCATACACACGAAAAGGGGGGAATTTTGGGGACCATCTTCATCTTTTTCCTTTTTTTGGATCTTCACAACATACTGACTAGTACATACATACACCATACGGGTTCCATTGTCGAGAGAGGGAGGGAGGAGAAAATCACAAAAGAAAAACAAAAAAGAAGAAGTACGATCTTGATTTTTTTCTTTCAGGCGCACATCAGTTACCACTACCATTCACATACACATGCAGTGAGATCGAGATAGTGAGGGAGATAAAGAGAGGTGAGAGAGGAACCAAGTGAGAGAGATCAAGAAAAAAGGATGAAATCCGACCCATTGTTCAGTTAAATCTCATCGAAAGTTCAAAACTCAACTGAAAATAGTACTACCAACTCCATTCCAATCTGAAATCACATCAACAGTTACTCTCTTCCTGTTTTCAGTTAAATCCCATCAAAAAATTGATCCAAATCTTAGAAATCCGAAATAGGTCTATTGAGGTTGGAAGTTAGTTCATGATTTAGGTTCGTATCAGGGGTTTTCAGATACGGTGGTCTCCGATATATCGAAAGCGATATTAAGGTCCAATTGTCTTCTCGTTCTCTTTAATTTCTAATTGTTTGATATTTTTTCTTGTTGAATTCATTACGTGTGGATTTTGCTTTGCTGATGTATTTTTTATCACCATGAATGATTGTTGATATCAATTTATTGATCCTTCATCGAAATTGGTTAATCATGTGATGTTAAAACGGAATTTGGGGGTGAGAATTGAAAATTGGCAAAAAGAATAGTTTGGTTTAATTTTGATTTATTGTTGATATGAATCGTGATAGATTTATGATGTGTTGAAATGGATAGGCAATATAGGTTCGGGTAAGCAAATTTTAGAAGTGGTTGTTTTGGTTGAATGTTGGAATGTGTGTGTGAATGTTTCTTTCTAGTTTATCGTATTTAATTCAAATGTATTCATTTAGCTGGAGAATTTCCCGAGACACATTGTATTTATTCACCGAGGAATGCTCCGACGTACTATGTTGGCGGAAGACGTTCATGATGAAGGCCTGAGGCATCGGGTAAAGCACGGGAGCGTAGTTAGGATTAGTGTAGGTTAGATAGGATTTGTTTTTTTTGCATTTTTATTTATTTTGGACTGTATAATCGGACTGAACACTGAATTTTGGATTTGTTTTTTTTGGTGTGTTTGATTGATTGTTCTTTGTGTTTTTGTGTGGTTTATATATTTGTAATGTCAAATTAGCCGATACACTCCATCAAGCGACTGTGGTCGAACCACGAGATCGAGAGGTGCCTAACACCTTCCCCTCGGTCAACAGAATTCCTTAGTTGGAATCTCTATTCGCGGATCAGTTATAGAGTCAAAATCGTTTTGAAAAGGATTTTCAAAGGTGGCTTGGCACACCGGATTATGCCAAGTGGCGACTCTGAGTTTGGAATATAAGAAGTCCTTTTCGAAATAAATCTTCACTTTTGTCACTTTAATAATAAAAACCCTTTCGAAACTTAAAATCCTTTTGGAGTTAAAAAAGGGGCGTGACAAATACCCCCAGAACTCGATAGCATTAAAATTAAAACATAGCAAACCTTGAAAGCATGATAACTAGACACTTTGTCACAATTCATCCATTGAGGCATTTTATCAAACATATATGGTATAAACTTGTATACATGCTAACATGTTATCATTTCTCTATTCAACCCACATGAACATTTTATCAAACATACATGGTATAAACTTATATACGTGCTAACATGTTATGATTTATCTAGTCAACCCACATGAACATTTTATCAAACACTTGGGAGCATAATTCATGCACATAATGATATTAAATATGTAAGCATCATGACTACAATCCAAGCTCACAATTTCAAGGGACTTTTAACATAAATCCACATGACTATACATAGGTTAATTACTTCACATGAATCTTGTCATAAAACATGGATTAGAAACCCAAATAACATCATAATCATGAATACAACCAAATTCAACATGAAATTTATGAAAGCAATCTTCTTGTAGTTTAAAAGAGGTTCTTGAACTCCAAGGGAGAAAGGAAACCCTTGGATGAACACCTAACATACCTTGATTGGTAATTTCGTGGATATTTGGGTGAGTTATTAAGACTTGATTCTTGAACTTGATAAAGCTAGGGCTTGTTCTTTGAGAGGATTTGTGAAAAGGATGAGTAAATATGCTATTTGTGGCTTTAATCCCATGTTATGGACCTATTGGGTGAAGGGAAAATGACTCATTTGCCCTTAAAACTGCAAAACAAAACTGTAGAATTTACCCGAAATGGACTGGCCAAGGCACAAAGGGATTTGGAGCGTTGCTTTGGGCAGGGCGCCGATGTCTGTATCGCGGGCTCCCCCCAACACCGTACTGGGCAGGGCGTCGCAGGCTAATCGCCCCGAGCCACTATTTTAGAGTTTTAAACTCGCCCTTACGCTTGTTCAAAAATACTGAAACTCACCCAAGATGTACTATTGTCTTCCTCGATCATGAATCACCTTAAAAACTAACTTTTTGAAGTTGGAAAAGTCATAAATAAATTCCTCAAAGTTTAAGGGCTTTAGAAATTAGAAATGCCTAAGTCCTAATACTTAGCTAAAATTGTATAAGTCTGGGATCTCTTTTGGGCATGCTTTAAAGGACTCAAACGTCTAGGATTCTGTGGGGTTTTACAATATCTCCCCCTTGGGAACATTCGTCCTCGAATGAGACTGACTAAGCTGAGAATGTTGATAGACTGAATTTATACACTGAACAATGCACAACTGAAGCATGATTACATGACTAAAACTATTAATATACTGAGTTATCATACTGAACATGCATAACTGAAGCATGACTGAGTTTTGAAGACATGACACATGACTGAGCGGTTTCATGAAGGTATGCATGATATGAGGATGTTATGCAACTGAACCGTACAGAGTTATAAAGGAAATCTAAGCAAATTCAAGGAAAACTATTACCTTGAACTGAGTCTGAGTTTGCATAAAAGAGGTGAGGATACTTGGTCCGCATATCTGCTTCTATTTCCCAAGTAGCTCCCTCAACAGACTGATTCTGCTAAAGAACTTTGACTTGAGAAACCTTTTTGTTCCTTAGTCTATGAACCTAAAAATCAAGAATTTCGACTGGAACATCCTCATAAAAGAGATTGTTCTGAACATCTATACCCTCTATAGGGACTACAGCTGTTGGGTTACCTATGCACTCCTTTAGTGAGGAAGCATGAAACACTAGATGTACTGAAGCTAAGTCTAAAGGTAACTCAAGCTCGTAAGCTACCTTTTCAAAATGGCTGATAATTCAGTAAGGACCGACATATCGGGGACTGAGTTTCTCCTTCTTGCAAAACCACTTCACTTCTTTCATAAGCGATATTTTCAAATACACACAATCACCAATCTCAAACTCTTGATCTTTTTTTCACACATCTGCATATGATTTCTGTTGGCTCTGAGCTATCTTAAGCCTTTACCTGATCAACTGAAATTTTTTGAAGGTATCAAATACCAAGTCAGGATCTACCACTACGACCTCACCCACTTCAAATCAACCAATGGGGGATCTACATCTCTTCTCATAAAGTGCCTCAAACGGAGCCATCTAAATGTTGGAATGATAGTTGTTATTATACACGAACTCAATCAAGGGCAAATAGTCATCCCAACTGCCCTTAAAGTCAATGGAACACGATCTTAGCATATCTCCTAAAGTCTAAATGGTCTTTTCTGCTTGACCATCTGTCTGAGGGTGAAAGGTTGTACTGAGGTGAACTTTGGTACCAAGACCTTTTTGGAATGCTTTCCAAAAATAAGAGGTGAACTGCGTACCTCTGTCTGAAATGATGGACAATGAAACTCCGTGTAATCTGACCAACTCTCTAACATAGAGCTTGCTATAATCTTCGACTTAATAAGAGGTATGAACTAGTAAGAAGTGGGCTGATTTGGTCATCCTATCCATAATGACCCAAATCGAATCATGCTGGCGGTGAGTTTGGGGCAAGCCCATCACAAAATCCATGTTCACCTTCTCCCACTTCCAAGTGGAAATACTGAACTCCTGCATAGGTCCACTAGTCTTTTGATGCTTGATCTTATCCTGCTGATATGTCGAGCACTTAGCTACAAACTCTGCAATGTCTCTCTTCATCTCACTCTACCAATAGATTTCCCGTAAGTCGTGGTACATCTTAGTGGCCCCTGGGTGAATCGAGTAGTGCACACCATGCATTTCTACAAGAATCCGTTGTCTCACGCTATCCATAGATGGCACACATAACTGACCTTGATAACGCAACACACCATCTCCCCCTTGGGAAAAAACCTTTACTCTCTAATCTCTGACTGACTCTTTCAGTTTAACTAAACTGGGATCCCTGTAGTGTTTTTCTTTTACTTTGGAAACCAAAGATGATTCCAAACTATTCTGCACCCATACGCTACCCTCTGCTGAATCGACTAAGCAAACACCTAGTTGGGAAATCTGATGAACTTCCTAAACTAACTTCTTCTTACCATCCTCAACGTGAGCAACACTACCCATAGACATCCTACTAAGAACATCAGCCACTATATTAGCCTTGCCCGGATGATACAGAACACTCATGTCATAGTATTTCAATAACTCTAACTAGCTTCTCTGATACAGGTTTAGGTCGTTCTGAGAAAACACATACTACAGGATTTTATGGTCTGTGAACACATCAACAGGCACCCCATATAGATAGTGCCTCAAAATATTTAAGGCAAACACTACAACTGCTAATTCAAGATCATAGGTAGGGTAATTCTTTTCATGGGGCTTAAGTAGTCTAGAGGCATAGGCTATGACCTTACCCCTCTGTACCAAAACACACCCCGACCCAACTCTGGAAGCATCACAATATACCACAAAACCGTCTGAACCATCTGGTAAATTCAAAACTGAGGTTGTAGTGAGTCGAGTCTTCAACTCCTGAAAACTCTTCTCACAAGAATCTGACCACTGGAACTTGACTTTCTTCTGAGTCAATCTGGACATGGGGGATGCAATAGACGAAGATCCCTCAACAAACTATCGGTAATAGCCAGCCAAACCCAAGAAACTCCTGTTATCTGACGGAGATATGGATCTAGGCCAGCTCCTTACTACTTTGATCTTTTCGGGATTAACTCTAATGCTATCACAGGAAACTATATGACCGAGGAAAGCTACTACCTTAGCCAAAATTCACATTTACTGAATTTGGTGAACAACTGATGGGCTCTAAGAGTTTGTAATACTATTTGAGATGGTCTGCATGATCACTTTCACTGCGGGAGTAGACAAGAATGTCATCAATAAATACTATAATGAACATGTCCAAGTACTGCTTGAACACACGGTTCATCAAGTCCATGAAAGTTGTTGGGGCATTAGTAAGACCAAATGAGATGACTAAGAATTCGAAGTGACCATACCGAGTTCTCAGAGCTATTTTAGGAATGTCACATTCTCTAACTCTGAGCTGATGGTAGCCTGATCTCAGGTCTATCTTAGAAAAATAACTGGCACCCTAAAGTTGGTCAAATAAGTCATCAATTCTAGTAAGTAAATATTTGTTCTTGACCGTGACTTTGTTCAAGTGATGGTAGTCAATACACATTCTGAGAGAACCGTCTTTCTTACGCACGAATAGAACTAGTGTACCCCAAGGGGATACGTTGGGTCTGATGAATCCCTTATCTAAGAGATCCTTCAACTATTATTTTAACTCTATGAGTCCTGCTGGAGCCATTCTATATGGTAGGATAGAGATAGGCTGAGTATTAGGGAGAAGGTTTATTTCGAAGTTAATTTTCCTCTTAGGAGGAACTCCGGGAAAGTCTTCAGAAAATACATCTGAGAATTCACATGCTACTAGAACTGACTCAAGACTAGGAGTCTCGAAACTAGAATCCTTAACTCGAACCAAATAGTAGACACACCCCTTGATATCATTTTCCTCACCCTTAGGTAGAAAACAAGCTGAACCTTAAAGGGTCGTTTGGTTTAAGGTACAAAAATAAATAATCCCGGAATAAAATAATAATCCCGGGATAAAACTTTTAATGCATGTTTGGATGGAAATATTAGGAATAACTTATTCTGGGACTAATAAATAGTACCGGGATAAGTTATCCACCCATTTGGTGGGATAACAAACCCATCATTATTTATCTTTGGGATAAAATTAGAAAAAGACACAATTGCCCTCCAAATTCTTAAATTATCACTTTATATATATATATATATTACCTTATTTTTATATATTACCTTATTTTTCTTATATAAAATATAAGGTATTTTAATAAAATCATGGACAAGTTATTAAAGTATGTTAACATTCTCTTTCTAATTTAATACATGCTTAATTATTAAATAAAAAAATATTTGTATATTTAGCTAAAAATATTTGAAAGTTTAATTTTTTTTTAAAATATAATTTGACTCTCCAAATATTAGTGATACTAAATAATGAAAAATGAGAGTAATTCTTTTTCCCATTTTTTTATGATGAATTTTTTTAACAAAAAATAAGATTATCAATATTTTATGAAATTTAGAACAAAATAAGTAATTTAACATGAAATATTAGAGATTCATATACATTTAAGAAATATTTTATTTATGAATATATGATACATTAAATTTATTTGAATAATTATTATGTTTATATATAATTTTTAATTTCTCTAAAAAATAATAAGAATATCGAATCCATTGTTGAATTGCATATTTTAAATTAAATAATTTTTTAATCACTTAAAAATTGATATTGTATATATCAACTAAATGAATTTTAATATTCTATATTATATGAGTGATATGTGTTTAAATGAAGAGGCATAAACAACAAATCTTCTTTTACTTTAACAAACTTAAGTTGAAAGGTTTTATTTCAAACTAAATTTAAACAAACACGGCATAATCATGGGAAGATACACGCAAAAAAATTAAAGTTAAATAAGATGAAAGTTTTATTCTTAAAATACACACTATATAATTATGAAAATGCACACACAAAAAAAAATTAAGCTAACTAAGATAAAAGTTTTATTTTCAAGGATAAATATTTAAAGCTTGAAAAAAAAAAAAATATATATATATATATATATATAGAGAGAGAGAGAGAGAGAGATAAGTAAATGAGATGGAGGGTATTTTGGTAATCAATTAATTTATTCTTAGAAATTATACCATGCATATTACTTTGAATACAACAAACCAAACACTCAATAAAAAATAATTCCAGTATAACTTATCCCATCATAACTTATCCTAGACTAATCCTAGTATAACTACATTCCCAACCAAACGACCCCTAAGTGTTGAGGTACTACCCTTTCATTTAAGGACAGGTTCATTTGGAAACTAAAAATGGACAATTTTATTTCTGCAGTCAACTGAAGCATAGCATGAATAAAGCCAATCCATGCCGAGAATGACATCAAAATCTGTCACCATCTCTAATTCTACTAAGTCTGCTGAAGTGGTTTTCTGAGATACCATAACTGGACAGTTCCTGTATACCCATCGGGCTATGATAGATTTACCTACTGGGGTAGAGACTGAGAAGGGCTCTTCTAGGATTTTGGGACTGACTCCGAAGTCAACAACTATATAAGGAGTTATAAAGGACAAAGAAGATCTTAGATCTAGCAAAGCATAAACATGTAAATAATAAACTTGTAACGTACCAGTGACCACATCAGGAGAACTTTTCTGATCCTGTCAGGACTGAAGTGCATAGAGTCTGTTTGGGCATCGCCCACTGATTGCACTAGAAGTGGCACCCTACTGATTTGGGCGATCGGAATGAGCTGAAGGACGATTATACTGACCTTGAGAACCTGACTGAGGACAATCTCCAATTCTATGTCCTGGCTTTCCACATCCAAAACACACATCACTGTCAGCTCTGCAGACACCCTGATGGTTTCTGCCACACTTGTGGCAAAGAGAATTTATCCGGGCACTACTAACACTACCCTGGGGCTTAGGTCCTAGTGCCCTATTCTTATTGTCGTCTCTAAATTTTGGCACTGGAGCACTGGCTGAGGACAGAGCTGGAACTAAAGATTTTAGACAAAGCTGAGAACAATTTCCACCCTCTGACTTAGGCTGAGCGAAGTTAAAGCTACATGTTCTAGCCTTCTTGTTCTCCCTCTTCTTATCCTTATTCTTAGCCTCCTCTATCTGCTGAGCATGGACCATGAGCCTGGATATGTCCATCTCCTTAATCAGAATTGTGGTGCTACACTCCTTGACCACACTATTAGACACACCCGACACAAACTTACTCATCTTTAATCTGCTATCTGCTACCACATAAGGGGTATATCTGGCTAACTGAGTAAACTTGAAGAAATACTCTTTCACTGTCATGTTGCCTTGTTTCATATTAAAAACTCTAAAACCTTCCCATCCCTTAACTCTAGTGGAAAGAACCTATCAAGAAAAGTAGTAGCAAACTCTTCCCATTCTATGGGCCCTGCATCAGCGACCCTCTCTGCCTTTCACTGCTTAAACCATAAGTGAGCCACATCCTACAACTGATATGTGGCGAACTCAACACTCTCACTAGCAGTCACCCCCATAATATCTGTGACTTTCTGCACCTGATCAAGGAATTTTTATGGGTTCTCTTCAGACTTAGACTCGTTAAATGATTTAGGATTTATTCGGGTAAAGTCATGAATTCTAGATGTAGCAGTATTGTCCACTGGGTCAGCCTAGATGGTAGTTGTACATTCATTCTGGGCTACCACAGAATGAGCTAGAGTAGTGAAAGCTGTTTTGAATTCAGTATGAGAAACATGCTCATCCAGGGGATCTGGCTGGGCATGCGGAGGTGTTGGCTGATTCCTAGTCCTTTTTTCATTGGTCCTTTTAGGAGGCATATTTTGTAAGTGAAATGAAAAAAGAATTAGACTAAGAGTTTAACTTAAGCTCATGCTCTCTCATACGATATGAATACTGAAAGAAGGGAACTTGTTCCTAAAATACCTCATAGCCTCTTGTCTATAAGTGTGGCACGCTACACACCCATGCACAAGACTCTACTAGGTGCGGCTTTCAGACTCCTTAGGACTCTGTTGAACCTTAGGATCTGATACCAAGTTTGTAATGCCCCGAGTCTGCATCTCAAACATCACACGATACTCATAATCTTGAAGGACCACAAGTTAACCCATGACTGACACCTGCTGTAATAATTGAGTAACAATACTGTAATAATGTGGAAATTAGGCTGGAACTGCCATAAGTTTCATAACTTAAATCAAATAATGGTAAATAAATACTGAAAGCTGAGTATCTGTCTGACATAATCTAGTCTGAAAGCCTCTACAGATGGAGTTGATAAGACAAGCCCCCAACTAACTCTGACTAATGAAAATATACTAAAATAACAACTCTTTCCTCAGACTATGAGGACTCACCACTAAGTCTGATGTTGATAATCTGGGCTACTAAGTATGATTAGGAGCCCGTGCATCTAAACCTATTATATAAGACATCATAGCGCAAAAGAAAGGTACACAACAGTACTTTAAATGTACTGGTATGCTAAGTAAGGTAAGGATGAATGCATGGGTTTATATGCATGAACAATACTGGCTGAGTAACATGAATATAACTGAATGAGAGTACATGTATATATGAAACTGCTGTAAATACTGATTATGCAATACTATGAACATAACTATGTATACTATAAATGAGATCATATTAACACTGGGTACTAAGTTCTAACAACTGAATGACTGATATCTGAGTTCACTGATAACTGTATTACTGTTAGCTGGGTGACTTCTTCTGACAGTCCTAATTTTGCAGAACTAAACTGAGTTCTATACTGAACTGGGTGACTGTTTCTGACAATCCTGATGTCGTAAAACTTAACTGAGTTCTATGTTAAGACTAAAACTGAAATATAAAAGGTAATCATCTAACTGACATGCCCCTCTCTGAACTGATTGGGATCCAACCTGTAACCCCAGTTAAAAGGGTGTTAGTACTGTGCTATAGGTAAATACAAGCTACTGAGTCACCCTCATCTGGTAGGTGCTCTGAATAAGAACGACGGTACCCTCAACTGGCAGGTAAGACACCTCATCAACCCTCAACTGGCAGGTTAATGTCTCAACCTACGCTGGTTATGTAGTTTTGGAATGCAAGACTGCTTCTAAGGATTACACCCTCTACTGGCAAGTAAGTCCTCATCCTTGGGATCACTCGGTGCTGAATCCTACTCCCAACTGAAATAGACACTGAACTGATTTCTAAACTGTACTAGGCTGGACTAAGCTGTTACTAATCATGCTAACTGATTGAACTGGACTGAGTTCACTAAGTTCTTTTAACTGACTGAATATATTGAGTTCTGTAACTGATTGAGTACTACTGTACATGACATCACTGAGACTATTCTATAGCTACTGAAATTCTAAGTAAACAGCTAGATTTCGGGTATTGAATACCCCCAGGACTCGATGGCATTAAAAGTAAAACATAGCAAACCTTGAATGCATGATAACTAACCACTTTGTCACAATTCATCCATTGAGGAATTTTATCAAACATACTTGGTATAAACTTGTATACATGCTAACATGTTATGATTTCTCTATTCAACCCACATGAATATTTTATCAAACATATATGGTATAAACTTATATACATGCTAACATGTTAATATTTATGTATTCGACCCATATGAACATTTTATCAAACACTTAGGGAGTATAATTCATACACATAATGATAATAAATATGTAAGCATCATGACTACAATCCAAACTCACAATTTCAAGGGACTTTTAACATAAATCCAAATGACTATACATAGGTTAATTACTTCACATGAATCTTGTCATAAAAATGGATTAGAAACCTAAATAACATCATAATTATGAATACAACCAAATTCAACAAGAAATTCATGAAAGTAATCATCTTATAGTTTAAAAGAGGTTCTTGAACTCCAAGGGAGGAAGAAAACCCTTGGATGAATACCTAACATACCTTGATTGTTAATTTCGTGAAGATTGAGGTGAGTTCTTAAGACTTGATTCTTGAACTTGATGAAGATAGGGCTTGTTCTTGAGAGGATTGTGTGAAAAGGATTAGCAATTATGCTATTTGGGGTTTTAATCTTGTGTTATGGACCTATTGGGTGAAGGAAAAATGACCCATGTGTCCTTAAAAATGTGGAACAAAATTATAGAATTTACCCAAACCGGACTAGCCAGGGCGTCGCGGGATCTGGAGCGCCGCTCTGGGTAGGTCGCCATGGTCTGCATCGCGAGCTCCCCCCAACACCGAACTGGGCAGGGCGTCGCAGGATAATCACCCCAAAACACTATTTTGGAGTTTCAAACATGCCCTTACGCTTGTCCAAAAATTCTGAAACTCACCCGAGATGTACTATTGACTTCCCCGATCATAAATCAACTTAAAAACTAACGTTTTAAGGTCAAGAAGGTTGTAAATAAATTTTTCAAAGTTTGAGGGCTTTAGAAATGCCTAAGTCCTAACACTTAGCTGAAATTGTCTAAGTCTAGGACCTCTTTTGGGCATGCTTTAAGGGACTCAAATGTCTAGGATTCTGCGGGGTCTTACAAAGGACTGCTATCAACAACATCATCTCTAAATCTCCTTCCAGGTGTTGAAACATCATCCATCTTCAAGAACCCACCATCATCTTTCCCTTGTTCTAAACTCCCCCAATGGAAATGAACTACTACCACCACTACCCCCTACATGATGGAATCCCTACCCCCACCCCCAAGACCACCTAGTCCAACACCAAGACCAACTTCACTAAACTACCCTAACTTATCATCGGTGTTTAATTGGAGCATCATCACCGAGGGTATAGCTCTGGGATCGTTTCCCGCCAAATTGGGTTCAGCTCCATTGTATGCAGGGAATCCCAAGATTTTTTCAAAGAAATCATCTGATGGTTCCTCTAAAAGGTTGTTAGCCATGCTATCAACTGAAAATGATTTAATGTATCTTGGATTGGACCACCTTAATTTCTCTGGAAAAACATTAATTAAAGGGACAATAGTAAGTATTTAGTACTAAAGTATTTTTATAAGTAAAAATGCAACACTTCTTGATATATTAGACACCTATTTCTAGGCCACCAAAGGTAAAAGGAAGAGAAAACAAAGGCAGGTAAATCCAACAGACAGATTATAACAGAGTTCGAGTAAATAATCAAAATACACTTCAAATTGTGAATATTTTAATGTACCAAAAACTATTTTGAACAAAATGTTGAAATCGACTTAATTTGCTGAAATACATATACGAAATCAAGTTTGGAATTCAATACATGTATCAGCAAACTGAAAGTAGCATCTTTATCATGAAAATTTATAAACTGCACGAAGAAGAATATACCAATTTAAGTTAGAATTTTCCTTACAAAATTACAAATAAAAAGTATAAACTTCAGAAGTCTTCTCCATTTTTTTCATAATATAAGCCTTCTCAGTTAAGTAATTTTCAGAGAAATATGTTAACACAACACATTTTTTATTGGTTAACTTTTAATAGAACACTGTAAAGAAACATATTGTCCTTTTTCTCGTCTAGTAATCCTCTTCTTTGTCCACAGTTTGAGAAGGTTGTTGCTATTGTGAAAATAATTCTAACACCAAATAAGCAAATGTGGCAAATTCAATGAGAGCACAATTCAACAAAATTGGTGTCCATTTTCAATCCAAGATATATGTCCTTATATGTAGCATAAAGTAGACAATAGCATGACAAAAGAAATCTCAATGACTAATATCCATACTATTAAGCTAAGCAATGAACTTGGTTATTGATAGCTGCAGAAAAAAAGATATCAGACTTGTTGTAATTATCTTCCTTTGCCTGAGAATTTTGTCACACACACTGAGTTGGAACAACTGTGACCATCTCTAAATTCATTTCATTCTTGAAAGAGGAAAGCAAAATCAATTTTGGTTCATATGGGAAGTTGGTGTCCGAAAAACTAGTGGTATCCTAAAAACTGGCTTACCACATGGAGAAAATTGCTTAACCATTTGTTAGAACCCTGCTAGTGTGGGAGGAAATTTGGTTATGGCACAGAAGAAATATGGGAGAAAATTTGGTTATGACCCAAAAGAATGGTTTTCCTTCGAATATCGCTACATTACTTTTTGAGCTTTGTGCTACTGTTAGCTTGAGCCATAATTAAGATCATAATCACTTTTTTAACAACCAAAAGATTGGACTATGAAAATCAAAAAATGAATCTCAAATATCAAATCAGGACGGTGAACTAACCAAACGATATTATCAATCAACATTCAAAAGTCAATCAAGTTTTTTATGAGCCTTAATACCTATGAAATTCAAAAAATGTAAACTAAACAAAGAAAAGAGAGAAGTGAATCAATTTCCAAACATCCATTTGTAAATCAAACAAAATTAGAAACATGCAAGTACAAAATCCTACAATAAAGTATTCAAAAATCACAAAATCTAACAAATATCATATATGAACTGAAAACAATATATCCATACGACATTGAAGGAGTAAAGTAGGTGTACTACCATCATCATATACCATAAAAACAGATCCATATAAAGAAAGACTAACCAATTCAAGTTCGAAAGAGAAAGGAATAGAGATTGAGCAGCTTGGGTCGGTTCAACTGGGAGAATTAGTTTGCTCTTAGACCTTTTGATCATAAGATGCTATTTCAGTGCTTTACACGTGGATATAACATCATTATAGCCAATAAAACTGGGTCAGACAGAGAAAAGAGCTTAAAGGATTTTACTGTACATCCTAGATAGCTCTTTGTACTACCATCTGATGCAACATAGTCCAACACTTGTTAGTACAACTTTTATTTCTTTTGGTACAATTGGCCTCTGCAGTGTTGGTCCTTTTGCTCTTGGCTTATATATAAGATTAATATTCATTATTGATACTAAATGTATTAGTGTTGTTGTATGTACTGAATGTGTATCTATTATTGATAGTGTGCTACAATTCGTTGATAGAAATTGATACATTAGTTGCATACAATTGCATACATTTTATATCAAATACAGTCAGTTGCATACAATTGATACATTAGCTATAGATGATAATTTTTTAAACATAGGCTAGGCGCACTCTAATTTGTTGAAACAATGACTATTTTCTCAAAATTTCCCTATAAACAAATGCAGTTTGAGTGTTCCTTTCAGTTGGACTAGGCGCACTCCAATTTGCTGAAGCAATGACTATTTTCTTAAAAGTTTCCCTAAAAACAAATGCAGTCTTGAGTGTTCCTTTCAGTTGGACCTTCAAATTAGATCCTGATCTAATAGAAGTGGGCCCAGAGGTTCGCAGTGGAAAGCCCAAATCCAGGTCCACAACAAACCTCTTATTACCCTTTTAAACATAGGAATTTGGTCAAGTATCTCATGTTAATGAACATGGACAGTAACACAGTAAAGATTCACACATTATATAGGCCCTACACTTGAGGAAATTAATGTACCACAAGAATCGCTGAGAACTAATTAACAAAAAAGTAGGTGCAAACATTACTACTACTTCCTCCTTATATTACCCCACCTTTTTCACAAACAAGAAAGACACTAAACATTTTTTTTTCTCATTACCTAATAATATTGTTTTTCTTGTTTACAAAATCACATGCATTCATCTAGACATCTTTCTTGATTGAAAATTTTCAACATTTTTGCATTTTTTTTTATTTTTCTTCTTAATTTAATACATTGAACCTAGACATGATTTGAGATTGTTACTTGATTGGATTCTTGATCTTGAAGGGTCAATTTCATTTTATTTTTCTAAGTGTACTTTTTCTGTGTTTATTGGAATTCCTTTTTTTTTATGCCCAGAAGAAGTACGAGGACCATTAAGCGTGCGACAAAAAGCTAGGTAGTTATTTTAATCTCATTGTCTCTTTCTATATGTGTCTTTTTCTTGATATCTTCTGGTGTATCTTTATTTTATTGTTTTAAGTGTGCTTTTTTCTTAGAGCATTTTACACCTTCCTTTAGTTTCTTGTTTGTTTAATTAATTTAGTAGGTATCAACTAGGGTTGTGGTTAGAGGCGGAGCCAGGATTTTAAGTAGAGGGTTCAATAGTCAAAGAAAATTAAGTCGTAGGGGATTCAACCTATTATAATCACGTAAAAAATAATTTTAATCATGTATAAATAGTATATTTTTCCGTCGAAGGGGATTCAGACGAACCTTAAAGAGGGCTGGCTCCGCCTCTGGCTGTGGTGGAGGCTAAGTACTACTTCATCCTCAGCTAAAAGTCTCGCAATTTGGGTGTGGAGTCATCTTTGTTAGGGATTGCTTTATCCTGATGTGGAATTTTCTGTCCGGATTTAGTCAATTTCAATGTAGGTACGGGACACCACTTTAAAAAAAAATATTTGGTTCTGCATGGACCCTGACCAAAGTGGGGTTTGTTAGAATTGGCACTAATAATATGCCATTCCCCCATCAATGGTATATCTATATATATATATATATATATATGGAATGAGGTTATAATTTGGCTTTAGTCCTTTGACAAATAAAAAGAAAATGTATAGTGAAAATGTTGAGTTTTATTAATTTAATTTCACTATATTTGATTTTAGGATTATATTATTATCAGATTCCAATTCTTGTTAAGTGCGTAAAGAGTAAAAAATAATAATAAAAGAGGTGGAGTAACATTGTAATCAGTTGCATTAATGGAACCACTGTACTGAGATTTGTCACTTTTCTCTTTTTAAATTGATAAATTCGGAAAAATTAAAATTTAAGGAGGTGGTTGGGGACTGGCTTTTAGTTATTTTGATTTATTATACCCTTCTTGTTTTGGAATTTAACTTTTTCCCTCATATAGTAAAGAAGAAAGGGAGTTGGGATGGAGAGTAAGACATGAATAAAGGGAGTAATTTAAGCTAAGAAATTTATCATGCAATTAATAACTTGTAATATAATTGCAGAAAATAGTTGTGTGACCAACCAAACTGTTTTCTACTTTATTCTTTCTTTATGTGGATTCCTGCTTATATATTAGTTTATGCAAAAAATTAGCTAACTTCAACATGACAAGGTGTAAAAGGCCTTTTTAAGATGTCCACATCAAATGTTCCTTTTGATCTTGGAAATGGAGAAACGTCACTATTTTTGAAATTCTGTATCCCGCCATTTGAAAAGACTATGCACTAAGCTCCGTTATTCAGTGGATCAGGGAAGGACCAGACCACTTTGAGTTTACTGTATTGCTAAATATTTACCAGACAGAAAAGAATATATCCCTTGAAACGTTTAGCTGCTATTTTTTCATTTTTGTTTGTCAGTCTTGTCTTTAAAATCTATCATGTTCAACGTGCTTTCGAGAAATAATAATACGAGTCGCTAAAAATTCCAAACCTTGAAGCTCTAACTTTCTGATAATGTATATAAGTGACAAGCAAGAACTTTCCGATCAGTACTCTAAAATACGAGGTTTCAAAGTTATCTTATGGTAATATAGCTATCCTTCAGTTTCTGCATGCGTGTAATTTGAAATGGTATGTTGTATATTGTCATTGATCCTTCTTTAGTGCCTTGATTGTTTTTTATCGTCATCTTTCTCTTATTAGTTGCTCTGAAGTTTTAGAGGATGTAGTACTGTATAATGCTAAGATTTGGAGGATTTGTTTAGTAGTTGAGTAGAAGCTATTAATTTGATCATATAACCTAATGCATTTGTTGATTTCGCTTGAATTGGAACTTATAAATGCATTTTATTGATTTGGCTCAATGACAAACTTGTGTTGGAACTTAATATTTCTCGTACTAATGTATTAGAAATTATATTACCTCTGTGTTGCAGGTTAATTAGACCATTATAATCTAAGATGGGTCGATCTAGCGTTGAGGTAATAGATACAAAAGAAATGGACTACCGAAGTTTATCATCCTCGGAACACGAACAACCACCATACATGCACAAGGTTGGAGTTCCACCTAAACAGAACCTATTCGATGAATTTAAGACTACTGTGAAGGAAACATTGTTTTCAGATGATCCTCTACGTCCCTTTAAGGATCAGCCAAGGTCTCGTAAGTTTCTCCTTGGTTTGCAGGCGGTATTTCCCATACTAGATTGGGGTAAAAGCTATAATGTTTCCAAATTCAGAGGCGATCTTATTGCTGGTCTCACTATTGCAAGTCTCTGCATTCCTCAGGTATAGAACGTGCACACATGACTTGTGTAAATCAAATCAAGTTTGGAGTTTTACTTTTGATGAGCTTGATCATATTGCATCTGGTTTAACAGGACATTGGATATTCGAAGCTTGCAAACTTAGCTCCTCAGTATGGGCTATGTAAGCGTCGATTTTCTATTTAGTACATTTTAGTATTGTATCAAAAGAGCCTTTCTCATACTTGTTTTGCTTTAAATTTGCCAGACTCCAGTTTTGTTCCACCTTTGGTTTATGCCTTAATGGGTAGCTCGAGAGATATAGCCATAGGACCTGTTGCTGTTGTATCCCTATTGCTTGGGTCTCTCCTCAGCAGTGAAATCGATCCAACGAAAAATCCAATTGAATACAGGAGGCTTGCATTTACAGCTACCTTTTTTGCTGGCATTACCCAAGCTGCCCTTGGAATCCTAAGGTATAGAAGAATATTAAGGATTAAGAGCTTGTAGTTGTACCCTTATATTTCGACTTCATCTTATTTGATGCAAAAAAATTTTGGTTTCTTTTTCTGTTATGACTTTCCAACAAACAGCTCGTTTTAATATTGTTTTGAATCCTTTGCAGATTAGGATTTTTAATTGACTTCCTATCACATGCTGCTATTGTTGGTTTCATGGGTGGTGCGGCCATCACTATTGCCCTCCAGCAACTTAAAGGTTTTCTTGGCATCAAGAAGTTTACTAAGAAAACTGATATCATTTCTGTGATGAAATCAGTATGGCATTCAGCCCACCATGGAGTAAGTTATCTTGCCCGTCTAGGCATCCTACCTAAGAGGTTTTATATGCATAAACAATAATAACGACAACTATTTTTGACAAAAAACTTGCAGTGGAACTGGCCGACAATTCTCATTGGAGCAATCTTTTTAACGTTCCTTTTGTTCGCGAAGTACGCTGTAAGACTTCTAACTTTTGTCTATAATTGAACCTAAAGTATTTGGTAGCTTCTTGTTGATTCTTAAATGACTTTGAAAATCAGGGAAAGAAGCATAAAAAGCTCTTTTGGGTACCTGCAATTGCTCCTCTAATCTCTGTCGTTCTTTCCACCTTCTTTGTCTACATAACCCATGCTGAAAAACTAGGAGTAGAGATTGTAAGTGCTTTCGTTAGTTGCTTCGTGGCATTATTTAATTTTTTTCTTGTGTAAGTTTCTGGTATCACTCAGCTTGAACATAGTGAAATAATATTTCATGTAATTCTGTAATGACCTTACCAGGTGAGACACATTGAGAAAGGAATCAATCCTCCTTCTGTCGAGGAAATATATTTCACCGGCAATTATCTCCTAAAAGGGATCAAGATTGGTATTGTATCTGGCATGATCGCTTTGACGGTAAGAAAGTTGGTATATTAAATGTTGAAACATGGCAAGACTTCTAGGTTCGTCTACTCAATTGTGATACTTCTATCTTTTCGTTCATAGGAAGCTGTTGCAATCGGAAGATCATTTGCTTCAATGAAAGACTATCAGTTGGATGGAAACAAAGAAATGGTGGCACTTGGAACAATGAATGTTGTTGGCTCCATGACATCATGCTATGTGACAACAGGTAGAAAAAATGAATAAAGTACTCATAAAACATATAAAATTTAACAATCACTTCAAATCAAATGTTGATTGATCTGCTAATGTGTTTCGTCATGTTTTATAATTAAGACAAACAAATGCTCCTTGTGCTTTTCTCTTGGCATTCTGTAACTAGTTGATCAATTTGCTCTTGCAGGTTCCTTCTCTCGTTCAGCAGTAAATTGCATGTCTGGATGCCAAACTGCAGTTTCCAACATTGTTATGTCTATTGTTGTGTTCCTGACATTGTTGTTCTTAACCCCTCTTTTTGAGTACACTCCGAATGCAATCCTCTCTGCCATCATTATCTCTGCTGTCGTTGGATTAATAGACTATGAAGCAACAATTTTGATTTGGAAGATCGACAAATTTGATTTTGTTGCTTGCATGGGAGCATTTTTTGGTGTGGTTTTTGCCTCTGTCGAGATAGGCCTTATAATTGCTGTAAGTATTTCTCTTAGCATACTCAACAATTTCATTAGGGAAAGCTGCAATAGTTCAATGATTGGATATCGTTGTTTTTATTATGAAATAGGTCTCCATATCATTTGCTAAGATTCTCCTCCAAGTCACAAGACCCCGAACAGCTCTTCTTGGAAAGATCCCTAGGACAAATGTATATAGGAACATTCAACAATATCCCGAGGCAACACAAGTTCGTGGTGTACTAATTGTGAGAGTTGATTCTGCGATCTACTTTTCAAATTCTAACTACATGAAAGAGAGGTAAGACATAATTTCTTCCATCTTTAATAGGAGTTGATGTGATAGTTATTTCAGTTTTCAACTGACAACATGATAACATGAAGTAATTCTGGCTTCATATTGGCTAAAAAGGTCTAAAATATGAGAATGAACTTGTTTTCCAGGATATTGAGATGGCTAACGGATGAGGACGAGCAACTAGAATCCAATAACCAACCTAAAATTCAGTTCTTGATAGTTGACATGTCACGTAAGTGGAGAAAATGGTTACCTTTTTCTTTAAAAATTTCAAGCAAATATGATAACAGCAGAAGCAAATGACACTTATCTCGTATTTCTCACTTACTCTTTGCAGCTGTGACTGACATTGACACTAGCGGCATCCATGCATTTGAAGAGTTGCACAGCAGCCTACAAAAGAGAGATGTTCAGGTAATTTTCATAAACCTGATAATTAAACCCCAAACATAGTATATCTGAACCAAAAACAAGTTCAAATGTGATGGAAATCTTACCCTTTGTGTGTGTGTGTGTGTATGAACAGCTTGTTCTCTCGAATCCTGGAAGAGTAGTGGTTGACAAGCTGCATGCATCTGATCTTGTGGATCAAATTGGCGAGGACAAGATCTTTCTCACCGTCTCAGATGCTGTCCTGACCTGTTCCTCAAAGTCCCCTAAGTCCCCGGAAGATGTAGTCTAAAGTTGTAATTGTAATACACCATGGAAACTCACCTATGCTTGAACGTCCAGACATATATAGCCGAGAGAAGTTGTCTAATGTCGACTTGGAGGAAGAAAAACCAGCCAATAGAACGAACTTGCATATACTATTTTAATGTAGAATGAGTAAACGAGATGACCTTGGGAAAAATGGTCCATAAGCCAATTGGGTTGTTAGAGTTGTCTGTATGTTAGATTTGTTAACTACCTGTTGGATTGTATAGGTCAAAACTTTCTTCTCGATGAGGCTTTGTTGAAATTAAGCAATGTTGAACTTACCAGGTATATATGCATGTGATTCCAGTGTACCATTCACCGTGAATGGTATACCAAGAATGTGTGTGTGTCAATGAATCAATTAAATGGGGCTCAAACAAATTTACTTGGGGAGTTTGTTGTGTGAATCCTTTGTAAAGCTTACGTTCTATTCAAGTGTAAAGGCAGCTCAAAATATCTCGAATTAGAGGGTTCGAAGAAGGACCGCACCTCAAGGGGTATGATATATACAACATATTTTGCAATGCTTACAATCTATTCAAATACGAACTGATTTGTCTTTAACGCAGATTAAAGTTTCTTTAAAATTGGAAGTTCCTGTACACCTAATAAAAACATTTTAAGCATATAATTACAAGGTTAAAAGAATTTTTATTTGGCCATATGTATCTATGTTTATGGAAGAGTTGCAAGCTAGCAATATTATTCTACAAGTAACCTCTTAAAGTTAAAAGAGATCCTTGCGCTTTTCCTTTATTCAAAATAAACTAAAGTGATTTTAAATTAAAAGAAACATATAATAAATCGGGTAATTTAACAAATAATACCTTGTCTTTATTATTTCGTGGACATAAAAAAATATAAACAATTAATTAAAAAGAGACAAACATGATTCTCTTTAAAGGGACATGTAAAAAAATAAACATGACAAATAAATGGAATAATCTATTAGTGTAGTTTTATTATTCAATATCATTGTTAACTTAATTTGTGTATCTAAATTGAGGTTAGAATTTTTTTTAATATAACATTGAAGTTATAGATAT
Organism: Capsicum baccatum var. pendulum; assembly: GCA_030864225.1. Lineage (NCBI taxonomy): Eukaryota > Viridiplantae > Streptophyta > Magnoliopsida > Solanales > Solanaceae > Capsicum > Capsicum baccatum. The sequence continues at coordinate 39,298,558 of CM061553.1, read as the reverse complement.
ATTTTTTTGTATTAGATGATTCAAGAAAAAATTGTAAAAACTTTTGCCACATGCAATTATGATAAAAAATTAAACTCAGTAAATATCAAAATAAATTTATTTCTATCTATAATTAGTAAATTACATGCTCACAAATTCATAAATATCAATATTTTTTTATTAATGATCTTCATCGAATCATAATTATTAATTTTTTAAATTATGTTATTATATAAAATATCGAATCACTTGTAAACTTTTGATATGTTCTAATTCTCCGATAATACTTTTTTCCTTATAAATATTTTTTATCTAAAATTACTCAATTATATAATTAAAAACTTTAATAATTATGAAGACTTATTAACAAAACATGTTTATTATGCCATTAGCTTATATTAATTATAAGACAAAGAATATATATAATATAAGTTATATTTTTTAATTAAATTTTTATATATGTATACTAGTTTCTCAACATGTGTGTTGCACATGTATGCGAGGTAAAATAGTAAATAATTTATTAAATGATAATATTACTAAAATGAAGTATCTAAAGAATAACGTACAAGTTTCTTAAGAAAATTGAAGGAAATGTTTCTTTTAAGTCTTCATTGTGGAATTGGTGACAGTAACCAACTTAAAGAGTCAAACATAATTAGGAAACTTAATTAAATTAATTGTGAACTTGATTAATATTTTTAAAACTTTCTAATTTTTTTAAAAATACAAATCAACCCACACCCCTCTCCTCTCCAAATCAACCGTCTCTCTCCTCTCTTCCCTCTCTCCCGACAGTTTCTCTCAACTTTTCCCAACCAACAGTTCTGTAAATTTGTTTCTTCAATATCCGACGACTTCAACCTCCGACAATAAATAGTTGGGCTTCGAGTTCCTTTTCGACTTTTAATCATCAATCGTCGTGACAATATTGTGCTCTGGCAACAACAACTTCGAGTTCTTCATTGTCGCTTTTTTTCTTTCACAGATAAAAAATTATGGCTTTTTAGTTATAAAGAAAAATCAGAACTTGAGTCAACTTCTCTTCTAGTATTGGTCAATAATTTTAATTTGTTGCTTAAATTTGAAATTTAAAATGGGGACTAAAGAAAACCCAAATTTCTGATATTTCTTCTCTTCTCTTTCCAGAGTGAAATATAACTCTTTATTGTTATTGTAGTTCTTGTTGTCGAACTGTTGATTCAAGTTGCTGGTGTCTGTTGAGTTTTTTTAAGTTTGATTTTTGTTTTTTGTGTTTGTACAAAGAAAACAACAAAGTTTATTTTCTTATCACAGTTGATATTCTTGGTGTGTGTGTGTTGTGTTGGTGTTGCTGGGTTGATTTATTGTTGTTCTTGATAAAAATAGTATATTTGATATTAAATGGTGATATTATTGTTGTTCTATTGAACAAAATCTTGTTACTGGTTTTTTTCTGCAACAGATGAACTATCTGATGCAACATATGAACCATCTGATGCTATAGATGAACAATCTAATAGATCATTCATCTGTTGTGACAGATGGACCTTCTGTTGAAAGAAATCTAAACAATATTGACAGTTGATAATAGTTCAAACAGATCACTCATATGCTGCAATAGATAAATGATCTGTTGCACAAACCAGTCATCTATTTCAACAGATGAGTAATCTGTTTTTATTGTTTTCAACAGATTACTCATCCATTGCAACGGGTTAGTTATATGTTGCAACAGATAACCTACCTGGTGCAATAGATGTATGATCTGTTGGAACTGTTATTTTACTATTGTACATGCTAGATTTACTGTTATCCTCTTTATAATGATGCATTAATCAATTATAATCTTTTTTATTTTTTTTATTATTTTTAGATAATATGGATCCCAAAAGAGAAAAAACTGAATCAAGTCCAAGTAAAGGAACAAGTGAAGCAACTAGGCTACATCTACCACTCTATGAGCTTGCTTTACAAGCGATATCTCAATCAGAAGCAGAAGATAATGAACATGGGGTGAGGAATATTTCAAAAGAGATGATCCAAATGCTAATAGCCCTTCCACTGAAGAGTTGATCAAAACCTTTCGCATTGATAGTTATCCTGTGAGAATACAGTACGATGGTGCCACAGATTTAACTGGTGATTTCGTGGTTAAGTCAGTCATGGAAAAAAAACTTGACGCCTTCAGAAAAATACTTCGAGGCTAAAAATTGGATGCTTATTTCAAGGACATCTGTTTTGGGCAATATCTTGATTTGCAGGAGAACACAATGCTCGTTTTTAAATGAAAATGATATATGATCTTTTCAAGCGTAGGTTTATGTATAAAAATAAAGATAAGATGGATAAGGTGTGGATAAATTACTGTGCATGCCTGTTTGTTTTGGTTGGGAGGAGATTTCCATAGTTACTGGACTAAAGTGTTATCCTCCTTCTCCTTCTCAAGTTATACCTATTCTAACTTATAAAAAGCACCCCGCACATCCAAAAAAGGCAAAGACAAGTCAAGTGATGGTGATGAATTGCTGTCTCTTGTTGGTCCAAGCTTCAAAAATAAAAATTTGATAGAAGCGTTGAAAGGTAAAAGACTTTCAAAGAAGCACAAACGATCATTGTGCTTGGTTTGGTTTGTATATAATATTCTTTGGGCGAGAGACGTTAACAACAACATACCACTTGGTTTAATAAAGCTCTCCGAGGATCTTAAAGCATTTAACAACTATCCTTGGGGTTATTAAAGCTTCAAAATGAGTGTCAAATATTCGTTGACAACATTAACGCCAAAGACAGTCAACTTATATGGCTTTCCATGAGCTTTCATAGTAAATATTTCTTTTATTATGATTTATTTATTTTTAATTGAATAATGCTTTTAATTTATTGATGTTATTTTATAGGTTTGAGCATTTGAAGTCATTTCTTATTTGAACAACAAGTAACTATCAGGAAGCAGTTTCATGTATAAGAATCCTGAGAGGGTTGTTGATCAAAAATGATAAAAATGAAGAATTTTTTGATCTCTTCAATCCCCCGAAGGAAGCAGTAAGTCTAATTCTAATTAAGTTTTTATTTTAATTAAAGTAATTTTTTAAATGATTTAATCATCATTCTAATATATCTATTGATTTATTTTAAATTGTGCATTCGTGACTTGTTTCGACCAATCGAGAGTTAAAGATGTCATTTTTTCTTACTTTATGGTCTGTGCAAACTTTATCGGGCCCTAAGGTCATTGATAGAATAAAAAAAATTATTTGGAGCAACAACTATCACAAGAAAAATAATTTTGGAGAGTGGGCTTATTGTTGTTGATGGTGTTAGTGGTGATAGAGCTGTTGGTGGTAGTAGTGGTAGTGGTAGTGGTTCTGTTGTTGGGGATAATGATGCTCCTCTTACAGTTTTTGAAATAACAAACTATCATGGTTATGATCATACTGGTTATACAGATTTTGCCCCTCTTAGCGAATGTTCTGCATACAAATGTCAGGACTACAAGGCGAAACATGATGGAGTGATTAATGCTATTAATGCATTAACTGCTTTTGTAATGGAATTAACATCTAAGAGGGGTGTCATTCCATCAAATAGAATTTCATATCTATACACTCCATTAGAGATTAAGGCGGCTAAGAAGAGAAGAAAAGAAATTTCCAAGGCATCATCAAGCATCAAAAAAGCAAAATTACAACTTTTCTGTCTTTGTCTTGCACTTTTGATCAATGTACAAGGGCCACAAGAAAGCAGCATGAGCTGAAGAAGGTGAATATATATCATTTGTTCCAATAAACAAACAGACTACATATTTGTTTCAACAGATACATATCTGTTATAAATTATCAAATAGATATATACATATATTGCAACAGTTGACTAACCTATTGCATCGGATGCATTATCTGTTGCAACATATGTCTCATCTATTTTAGCAAATCAAACAGGTCTTCGTACTATTTTAATTTGTACCAACAGATGACCTATCTGCTGCAACAAATGGGTCATATATTGGGATAAATTAAATTAAAACTTCTTACTATTTTAATTTTTTCAAACAGATGAGTCATATGTTACAACAGATGGGTCATCTATTGGAAATTATCATACAGGTCTTCCTCTTATTTTAATTTGTCCCAACAGATGATTCATCTATTGTAACAGATAGGTAATCTGTTGGGACAATATAAAATAAGAGGAAGACCCGTTTGATTTGCTAAAATAGATGAGTTATCCTTTTCCATTTTTTTGTATCTCTGTGATTAGCATTGACAATTTTGGCTTTTCAGGTGGATGTCACAGTAGAAGCTACTACTAAACAGCATAATATCATAATTGATAATCCATCAACTGTTTCCAAAGATGAAGAAAAAGTGAAGCCTGTCAGTCCAGAAGAATGAAAGAATTACCCGTTTGAAGGGTTCAACATCCCGGACGAGACTTCAAACAAACTAACAAAGTTGATCAAAGACTATTCAGAATAGATTGTCGATGGGCTGTTAAAGCTTCATGTCAACAGGTACATAAATTATTTTTAAAGATATTGATTTATACAATTCTTGTTGTAAAAACATAACATTAACACATATAAATCATGCGGAAAATAAAATGACTAACACTACAAAGTGAACTAATCGGATCTTGATTTTGATATGTTTGGCTTTGTTATTGCAAATCCCAGAACGAAGAATCGGTGCTATTTGATGTCATAGCCCCAAACTTGCTGGAATGATGAGGTTTAAATGCCATACATCTTACTATTAATATATTATTTAATTATATTTGTGTATTAATTTTATTGTCACGTAATCTGAAATGTTTGATAATATGTGCAGCACATCAATGTTATTTTTTACTACCTCCGAAAGAAGGCCAAGTTGCAAATACAAGAACAATATAGATACACGACAGACAATTATTTGTACAAAGTTTACATCAATAATCCCTACGATAAGTATTGTTAACAACAGCCAAAAGTTCGAGAAATGAGGAATGCTTAATCAACGTCATCAAAGGTTTTAGCGTTCTAGCTGGCTTACCTTGACATTTGGTCGATAAAGTGTACATCCCAATCAATTGTGGTGATGAATTTCATTGAGTATCGGCTGTCATCATTCTAAAAGTGAGGCACATCTAAGTTTATGACTCGATGTAGGGAAGAAAATATTCTGGTCCATCGTATGAGATACAAAATTTAGCCAAAATATTGCCTACTTACCTTGATATAAGTGGCTTTTTGGATCAAAAGGTTTGTACTGATTGATCGACGATTGAAGCATACCAGGATAAAATGGGTAATCCATTTGACGTAGAATATGTTAAAGGAATTGCTCAACAACCCATTGGTATCCTGTAAGTATCATTCAAGTATCATGATTTAGTTTTATTTCATAAATTTCACAACGCTTACATTAATTGCAATATATGAATTATCTGTTTCTTACAAATGCAGGGATTTACGGTCTTTTTGTAGTCGCTTACATCGAGTATTTAAGCAATGAATTACAAGTACTAAATAATGAACTTGATGATGGATTACTCCTTAAAATATACGCTACTCTTTTATGAAAATACGGAGAAGAAAAGCTCAAAAATCATACGCAAGCAACATTAAAGATTCACGACGATCAAAGCCGAATTTCATAGCACCTGATGAAGAACAACTTGTCCATATTGAGTAGATCTTTATAGATTGAGTCTGTCAAATTAATAAACTCTTCTTAAAAATTGTTGGCATCAAAACTTAAATTGTTGATTTATTTGTTGAGTAGATCATCTGTACCCATAACATTTTTTTTACATTTCATTTTTTTGTTGATTTATTTCTTATAATTTCTAAAGGCTTCGATGTATTTTATTTTATCTATGAATTTTATTTTATCCTTAGATTTGAACTTATTAATTGAAATAGATTACTAGATTCAAATATTACAACAGATAATGTATCTGTTGCAATAAATGACATATCTATTGGAAATTATCAAACAAATTTAGACATATGTTGCAACATGTAGGTCATTTGTTGGAAATTATCAAATAGGTTTTCCTATTGGTTTTCTTTGTTTCAATAGATGACATATCTGATGCAATAGATAGACTATATGTTGCAACAAATAGAATCATTTGCAACAAATAGACTTAGATATAAACATCTGTGTAATGCAACAAATGACCAACCTATTGTAATAAATAAACTATCTGTCAGAACAGATAGTAACAGATAGACAATTTGTTCTATCATGCAGATGTCTACATATCTATATAATGCACCTGTTGCAATATTTGAACTTAGTGATTATATTTTTGTACTAATTCATAAGTTCTCAAATTTAATAAACCAAATTAACTTTCATCAAACATAAAAAATTGTCGTTACATGTAAAGTGACTTGAAATAAAAATTGTCATGGTGTTTGTGTTTCTACATCTTCTTCTCTTTTATACACAGGCTCCAACCATTTAGTTAGTACCCCAGAAGCCCAGACCTCTTGCATCCTTGCTACGGTCTTGTCGCACAGAAAGGTTGTTGGGTTGGTCATTTTTGTGTTGGTTAGCAAACATTCTATGTGTGCAAGCACGTACGACCCGAGTGCAGCACCTGTTTCATTTTTTAGAAGGTCATTGTCCTTGTTTCGACCTTTAAAATCCCATTTTTCACTCAACACTTTCGCTCTCAAATGATTCATCAGTTTACTCTGGCTCAACAAGTTAGGGAACAAGTACAATAGTGGCTGCATCTTGGTAAAAAAATCAGCCTCGTCGAAGACAGGTAAGTTGCAGTCCTAAACCCTTATCATTCCTTGTTGGAGTAGTATCTCAAGAGCCAAAAAATGTTTTACGTCCACATTCATGACTGTAAGAATTCTCTTTGCCTTGATCCAGTCCTTGTTGTATGGATGTGACCTCTTCCCTGTAACATATTTAATCATATCTTTATCCCATTCGAACCTAGAAACTAACAAATTAAATCCCGACTACCGGGAGTTGATGCTAGCTTAATGAGCTCATCGTACCTATCCTTGAAATTATTGCAGAAGTTGAGGTCCATTATCCTATCGCTAGCATCATAAGCATTCGAATAGGCTAATTGCCTGCCCCTCATGAGGCAAAGAATTCATCAGCATACTGTGATATAAGAAGACAATTTTTAAATAGGCTAATAATTTTAAAAAATAAAAACAAAGTAGCAAGATGCAAAGGATGGTCTATCTGTTACACAGGGTTCTCTAAATCTATTAACAGATTACACATCTAATGTAACTTATGCAATAGATGAATCACTAGTTGCACCAGAATACCCAGTTGTTGCAACAGATGACACATCTGTTGCGTAGCTTCTTCTTCATGGAGTGGATTAGAGGCTAGGTTAGGAAAAGTAAACTTATCGTGTCCACATACCACACATCCATATGTAACACCCCGGGAGTACACCCTGGATGCCACATGGTGCTCACGATCCCCTGAGACCATAAGTTAACCCATAAGTTGGTGCCTGCTGTGAGCATTGAATAAAACTGATAAACACCACATGCAGAATTTCAACTGAAATGCCATAAGGTTTTAATAAATGAAATCAATACTGAATCATGGTTTAAAACGTCTGGAAACATACTAATAAAATAACTGATAATCACAACTGAAAACTGACCAACTGTCTATACTAGTCCAAAAGCCTCTAAATTGTCTGACTGTGGAGTTGATGGGACAAGCCCCCAACTAACTCCGACTGACTAAATAGCTGAACTACTGACATAACTGAATATAAGATAACTCATCCTTGAAGAAAGAGGACTTACCACGGCTTTTTCTGCTGATGCACTGGAATGTCTAAGTACGGTCGAGAATTTAAGCATCTGAACCTATGATATAAGACATCATAGCGCAAGAAACGAGTATGAGATCAGTACTTTGAATATACTGGTATGCTAAATGGGGTAAGGCTAAAATTTATGGGTTCATATGCAAGTAGTGCTAACTGAATGAATAACGTAAGGTAAATGTATGAGAATATACGTAAGGACTGAAAATACTAAAAAATGAAAGACTAAGCATATAATGCTTATCTGAGATAGTCTGAAACTAAAGTCTGTAGCTGAATCACTGATAACTGAAAGCTATGATCAAGAAAAACTAATTTAAACTCCGTACTGAGTACTGTAACTAAAACTGTGGGAGGTATCATCTAACCGACATACCCAAAATAAGCTAATTTGGGTCCAACCTGTAACCCCAATTGGAAGGGTGTTAGTACCGTGCCACGGGTACTAACAATGGCTGTGTTAACCCTAATCTGGAAGGAAGACTTATGGAATATATATATATATGTCAACCCTAATCTAGCAGGAAGACATATCAACCTACGCTGGGTACATAGTTCTGTAACTCAAGGACTACTACTAAGGGTCACACCCTAACCTGGCAGGAATGCCCCCATCCCTATGTTCGCTCGGTGCTGAATCCTACTCCCAACTAAACTGACACTGATTATTGAACTGTACTAAGTTTAACCATGTTAACGCGATGAATGATATTGTTCCTGGCATGACTGAAATCATTCTATAGATGCTGAAAACTAAGTAAACAGCTAAATTTTGGGTATTCTTAACCCCCAGGACTCGATAGCAATGACAATAGGGCCATACTGAAGCTTCGAAAACATAATAAGAAATCATTGTTCAAAATTATTTACTTAAGCATTTCATCAAACACATAGAGATTAGACTTTAACATGGGGATGTTTTTTAAACATGATAAGATAGCACAAGCACTTGACCAAATCATAAACTGAGGGTTTTATTATGAATTTGCATGAACATGATCTGAAAGCCACAACAGTTAGAACATATTATAATGCATTCCACATGAGATCAATTGAAAACATAACTTGAAACCAAATTACCAAGATATAGCTAAACATACTTCGACTTTCAACATGTAAAGACTCTTTTCATCTAAAAACTCTTGGAAACCTTAAAAGGGGTCATTATTCAAACCAATCATTTAGGCATTTCATCAAACACTTGAAATTTATAGACTTGAGCATGTGAATAGTCAAAACATGAGATGCTAACATAGTTGAAATACTACAACTCGTGAATTTAGGGATTTAACATGCGGATAGCACCACTCAAACGTGTAAGATTTAATTTCAACAATAATTTCTTGTAATCATCATATAAAAATCAAAACTTATGGGGGTTTATGTATAAAGTTCATAATAACATGTAAACATCATTCTTTTAAACTTGAAATCGGGTTCTTAGACTCCATGGATGGAAAGGGCCCATGGATGAACATCTAACATACCTCAATTGAAGGATTCTTGGAAGCTCTTGGTGGGTTTCTTGAAATTTTTCTCTTGAATGTTGAAGGGGCTAGGGTTTTGTTCTTGAGAGAGAATGATTTCAATTTGAGAGAATTCTGAAATATGAGGCAAAAATGTTGTTTTGGGACCTAAATCCTGTGTTTTGGCTGAATTAAAGTGGGAAAAAAAGACCTAAATACCCCTATGGACCTGAAATTTATTTAAACCAAACTAGTCCTTGACACATTTGGCGACGTACCACGTCGCTCAATCCGATGCAATAAACACCGCGTCGCGTTACTGCTTCCAATACGGTAGCTGACGCGACGCGGCCATATTGCATTGGTCCACTAGTTTGGCCATCCAAACAAGCCCCAAATGACGTCCGAAAAACCCAAAACTCACCCGAGATGAATTATCAACAACCCTGGTCATGAATTAACTTAGAAACCAATTTTTGGGCTCAGAAAGATCGAGAATAAGATCATCGAAGTTTAGGGGTCAAAAATGAGTTTAAGTCTCTAATACTTAGCTAAATTTTCAGGTTCTAAGCCACTTACACATACACTAGGGGATAAATTGGGTTAAGGCTAATACGGGATATTACACCATATCTGTCATCTTTTTGAAGTCTTAGGGGAAAAGGTATTCATGGTGAAGGTTTTGCTTGGAATTTATGTACTTCCTTAGAACAACCTTCTGTTTGGCTTCAAGTTCGGCGTATATGTTCATCTTCTTCAATGGTCCCTGAACTTCATCAACTTTTGGAAGAGGGGGAGTTGCAATTTTTTTGGTTTTATAATTGAGAGTATATGTCTAATTATTTTTTTCTTCTTCCAAACCTCCACTGTAGGAGTGTATGGATCACTTACCTTCTTGGATGTTATGACACCCCTCCTGAAATTCAATTCCTCAACAACATTAGCGAGAGCATCTATTTTTTAAAGTGTTTATCTTATCTGTCCATGCACTCTTTGCATTCGCAATAAGAATATGAGGATGAAAAGGGGTGAGAGAGACCACTATAAGGGTGAGAGAGACCAATGTAAGGGGTGAATTCAAACATATTTAATTTTCTTAAGCATCAACATGCTCATCATCATGACTGGCATCATCATCATCAACAACATGGCTGCCACCAACATCAACAACTCCACCAGGAACACCCCCAGAAGCAGCACCCTAATCTGTTGCAGCAGGTTGGTTATGAAGAGTCTCAACATAAGGCTGACCTTGCCTAAATGCTCTTCTTATGGCTGTTGCTTCAGCCAATTCCTTCTTTATTAATTCCACTATTGGGTCTACTATTGTATCAACAAGACCTAGAGTAATAAAAGAAGTCATCTCCAACTCTTGTTGAGTGGGTACGATCTATGGATGCACAACCTAAAAAAAAGGTAGATACATTTAAATCAAATAATAATTTGCAGTCAGTTGGGTAATATGTTAACACCGATAACTTTTGCAACAGATGATCTTTATGTTGCAATAGATGATTCATATGTGGCAACTGATTAACCATTTATTGCATCAGATTACCAATCTGTTGCATAAGTTGTAGTGTATATGGGTAATTTGTTAAGTCAACTTCAGAGAACCAAAGCAACAAATGGTTAATCTGTTGCGAAAAATGACTCATTTGACGCAATAGATTACCAATTTGTTGTACCAGACGAGTCATCTGTTAAGATAAATTGTAACAAATGATCCATTTATTGCAACATATGAATCATCTGTTTCAATATATATATTTGTGTCAAATTTTTTTACTTTACTTGAAAGAAGACTTACTGCATCATTTGGAGGGTTAAAGAGATCAACCTCTTTAGATGAGAAACCTAAATCGAGTAATCCTTGACCTTCTTTCGAAGAGGAATAATGGCTTAAAATGCCCAAGCCTAAAAAATGTAAACAGGAAGCAAACAAAAAAAGTCATAATAATTATTAATATAAACTAATGCAAGAGTAAATAAATAGTGATTAAATTTACCCTAAAAGTCATACAAGGCGATCGTCTTTGGGGATAGTTTTTTCAATAAATATATAACAGTCAACTTGTAGTTGTCATATCCCCAGAGACAATTGTTGAATTTCTCAAAATCCCCAGCAAGCTCCAACAAATCATCTTCTATGACTTTGTAGACGTCTCTTGTCAATATAACGGAATGGGTAAACCAAACTACGCACAATTTCTCCTTATACTTCTTTGGTAAGGCTTTATCCTTGATATCTTCTAACAGCATCGTGGCTCTGTAGCCACGTCCAGCATTGTCCAACAACTCATCTATTTTTTTCTTGTGTTTGTTGGTTTTGGTGGGTTGTTGCTTGGTCAATGTCTTGCCTTTATTTGATGGTGGTGGTTTGGCTGTCCTACTTTCCTTGGACTTTTTGAGGGGTGTTTTCTTGATGAGAGGTTTTTTTGGACGATTGTATCTCAAGTCTGTCACTATGGGAAACTCTTTCATGTCAAAACAAACTGACATGCCATAGTAGTTGATTCAGATTTCATCCATATTTGCACCCCTCCTTCAAATCTTTATCATCCCCCACGTACTTGATCCTGCGCTTGAGAAGACCATATACCATGCTCATTTGGAAATGGGCATTGTTGTCCTCAGGCAGCTTAAGAAAATGCCCAAAGCAGCTCTTCTTACAAAATTTCTCTAGTTTTTCCTTCTTCATAGTATTTCTAAATTCACCAAAAGGTTTCTCCAACTGAGATTTAACTACAAAATCACCAATTAGTTCTGTAGGGTTCTCTATCAGCATCTCAATTTGAAATCTATCAATACTAATAGTTTTGACAGAATCATGCTGGGATTTCGATCTTGATTCATGCCCCATTAGTGATGCACTATCATCATGTTGATCATCATCATCTTTCTCACTTTTTACTTCCTCGTCTTCTTATTTATCTTCTTCTTCTTCCTTCTCATTTTTATTTTCCTCACCAGACTCCACATACCCTTCTCCACCTCCCTCAACATCATTTTCATTACTTTTCTCAACTTCACTTTTTCCTGACTGAGATTGTTCAGAAAGTTTCTCTAAATCCATGTGTACTCTAACCTTTTTTGTTAGGTGGTCAGAAGTTGATCTACTTTCAGTTTCTTTTCTTTTGGGAGACATCTTTTACCTAGAAACAAGAGAGAAACAAAATACATTACAATTGATGTCTGCATAATTTTTAAAAAAAGGTAAGACAAAATTCAATAAAGTTTTATATACCACATTACAAAAAAATATTCTAAAAGATAACCCACCAGTTGGAACAGATGAATCATCTGTTACAATAGATGCACCATCTGTTGCAATGGATGAACAACCTGTTGGGGGAAATCAAAAGAGTCTTGCTACTGGTTTGTTTTATGCCAACAGCTGAAACATTTGTTGCAACAAGTGGGAAATCCGTTGAAGACCTATTTTAATATCTCTCAATAAATGTTCCACCTGCTGCAATAAATGGACCACCAACACCAATACAAATACCACCAGCAACACTACCAACACCACTAACACCACCAATACCAACACCACCAACACCACCAACACCAATACTATCAAGACCGCCAATACCAACACCAATAACAATACCAATACCAATACCAATACCAATAGCACCAACACCAATACCAATGTCACCACCAACACTACCACCAAAATCACCAACACCACAAATACCACCACCACCACCACCAATACTAATACCAATGCCACCACCACCAATACCACCACTACCATCAAGACCACCAATACTACCACCACCAACACCAGTACCAATACCAATGCCACCAATACCAATACCACCCACTACCACCACCAACACCAACACCAACACCATCAACACCACCACCACTAATACCAACACCACCAATACCAACACCAACACTAACACCACCAGAACTACCAACACCACATTGAATGACAAAGGATACTAATTGTACAAATAATATCTTGTTGTATATTGAAATTTATAGTTGAGATTCATTAAACTATCGACAATCATGAATTTTAACTTTCTTTTTGAACCTTGAGATTCATTAGACTATCGACAATCATTAATTTTAACTTTCTTTTTTAACCTTGTTGAGCTACAAGTTTATGTGTTCACATTTTGGGGGGTTTATCATATCATTCTGTTAAATGTATTTTTTAAATATTTTTTAGAAGCGTTCATATGGCGTTGTTCATGGCTCTGTCGAAGTAAAATACTCAGTTGACATTATAGTTTCAAGGTTGAGATACAACACTCGGTTGACATCTCATATGTTATATTCATTTGTTTTTTAAAATTTTTCAACTTTTATCATTAGCTAAAGTTATAAACCGAAAAAACCGAACCAAATCGAATTAAACCTACAAGAATCAAATCGACGGTTATTTTTTTGTTTGGTTTTAGAAATTTAAAAACCGACTAAGTTGGTTTGATTATAATTTTGACCAATAACCAACCCAAATCGACCCATAAACACCCCAAGTTAGAGTGATAACCAACTTAAAATTTGCTTGTCGAAAGATATGCGGATGAGTTTGGACAAAATAATGAGTCATAACTTGAACTTGTTTGATTTATTATTTATTTGCCAAATCAAAGTAAAAATAATTTTTTTTTGGTCATAATTATATCAAAACCAACAAAACCCCAAAGTTTTTTTCTCTACACATTTTGATATATAATATTCAATAAACGGATTAGTTAAAGACATAATCAATTTAAAATTTACTTGTGTAAAGATATGCGGGTGAATTTAAATTAAATAATGAGTCATACCTCGAATTCGTCTGATTTATTATTTATTAATCAAATCATAGTAAGAAAAAAAATCACTTTAGCTATTATAATAATATTTAAACCAACAAAATCCCTAAATTTCTTTCCCTACACATTCTGATGTACATGCTCGATCGCATTTTTAGATGATCTATTTAATTAAATTCACTCAAATTGATCCGTCAGTTAAACTAATTATTTAAATTAAATTTAAACGAATTAGACCAATTATATTTTCATGAATTAGATTTTCCACACTAAATAAAATAACGGGATAGCATACAAATTTTGTTGCCTGAAATAGAATCGATGTAGTAGACCATGATATATACAAGTATACATTGACAATTTGTATATGTAGATCAAAATTGAAAACAATTTAAGTAAAATTCTATTGAAATAAGGATGGAAAATGCGGATATGTTTTATTGAAATTAAATAGACATAAGATCGATACTCATTATATTGAATTTAAGCAACAAATATTGACTTATAAGCCATATATTATAAAGGATGGAAATTGTGGATACATTTGAAAGTTAAGGGACATAAAATAGCTACTCGCTATATTAAATTTAAGCAGTAAACTAAAGTTATTGGCTTATAAGCCGTATTTTATAAGCCCATCGAAACGGGCTTTAAAAGTATTAATGAAGTTCAACAAACAACAGGCGGGAGAGCAATTTTATTATTGTCATTAATAAAGACGAGAACATGAGTACAATTCACTGGCTCTGGAATTGACTTCGATATGTTTAACACCACTGGGTGAAGAGTTGGTTTCTCTTGCTTTATTACACTCACAACTTTTTCCACAGTTTGTCCTCTTAGCTCTGACCACACTGACTTACCTATACACACCACATTAACAAATACAGGCACATCCCTCTGTAATAAGAAACCACCAATATAATAATATTTCACACATCTATAAATATTATTGCAACTAAACATTATAAAGAACAAGAGAAAACAAACAAGGTAAAACAGAAATTAGCTTACCGGTAATCTTACACGGTTCAAAAGGGCATCTAGCTATTTATAGGTGTCTCTTTTCTTTGATTTTAATATGTTTTCATATTTGAAATTGGTGATTTTAAGGTTAGTTATTTAATTTATAAACGTATATAGATTTTAAAAAAATCAAATATCATTATATTGGGAAAATACATAAAGTGTATTCTAAATTTGTTTGAAAAATTACCAACATCCTCTAAATATATGATTGTGATTCTTAACTTCATACTTTTTCCAAAAATTTTCCTATGAATTTTCTCACTAAGGATTGCGTGACATGAAAAATGCTAGTCAAAAAGAAAGTTAGAAACTAACTTGTAGATATGTCATTTTTTGTGGGATTATATTTTCTTTTTATATTTATTTTTAACTAGTTTAATAAAATAGTAAGAATAATATATGATATTACCTTATAAGGATTAACATGTGCTTATCCCTACACGGACTTTTTAAAAAAATTTAATAACTAGATATATTGTCTAATAATATAAGACAAAACAAGAATCTATTATCAATTATGACCCTTCTGATAAAACTTGTGAAGACATAATTGTTTCACATAAATTTGTGAAAGCCATGATTTTCAGCATTTTTGATAGAATATTATGACTCCTTTAAAAAAGTGAACTTATTCAAGTTTTTTCTGAAATAAATTCTTTATCGAAGCAACAAAACTTTGAAATCTGTCTTTTCAAACGTCAATAGCAGAACATTCTGTCGATTGTGAACAGTTTTGTTGGTGAAAAAGATCTGAAAATATCAAAAGTAAGATAATGATTTAAGTAGAGAAAAATCATGCAAAAACATAATCACCTGCTAATGGAAGCTTTCTTACATCCAGTTAATCTATGAAGAGTGAATTAGTCCATAAGAAATTCCTAACATGAAAATGACAAAGTTACTTTGACTAGCTCCCTTGGTAGATGTTGAAGTGATAAGTTATTTTTGAAAAAAAAATCATTAAACAACGTAAACTTAAAACGATTTTAAGTGATCTTAGGGGTCGTTTGGTAGAATGTAATAGTAAAAGTAATGGATGCATTAACTTTGTGTTTTACCAATACATTATTTGGTACACTTTTTCATCTTACGTATTACCGTATTTATATGATTAAAGATATAATTGTCTCTCAAAATTTTTTCCACATCATTTTTACCATATTCATAGAAAGTATTTTTGTAAACATTTTTTATAAAACTAAAAATTATATAATTTATATTATTTTTAATGAGAAAATACATCAACCCCCCGAACTTGTCGCCAAAACTTACTTTAGATCCTAAATTAATCGGACAATTATTTACCCCCTTAACAACTTTCAAGTGAATTAATTTCCCCCTCTACGGCTGACGTGGAAAAAAAAAGGAAAGCGAGTGAATTTTTTTTTTTAAAAGGGCCCTTTTATATATATATATATATATATATATATATATATATATATATATATATATATATATATATATATATATATATATATATATATCCAACTTCATCTTCTTTCTAACACCTCCTTCCCCCCCCCCCACCTCTCACCCCCGCCCCATTTCTTCATCTACTTCGAACCCCCACCCCGTTTCTTTGTGTATTGGTGTGTTTCTTTCTTAGCACTTTTACTTGTGGAAGATTGGTTTTTGAATTTGAATTCATTGAGGTCTTTAGTGGTGGTGTTTCTTTGGTTATTTTATTCTTTGGCAAAGAAGAGTTGGTTTTGGATAGATCTGGGGAGGATTTTTTAATTGTAAGGGAAGTGGTTTTGGTTGAATTTGAGTATTTAGTGAAAGTGGAATTAAGTTTTTTTAATTGGGATTTTAGTGTAAGTTTCTCTTCTAGGGTGGGCTTGATAAGCTTGATTTTGATTTTGGTTGTACTAAAAATTGAATCAGACAAAGAGAATTTCATTTTTGCAAGCTTGATTTGATTGTGGATTGTACCAAAATCAGAGGAAGAAGAAGAAATCTTGGTTAATTTGGTTTGATTCTTGAAAGAGCTTGTGGATTCGATGAGCTTAGTTTAATTCTTGGAATTAGAAAGTGAACTTATTTTGAATTTTTTCTTGATTGATTGTAGAGGATCATCATCATCAATGGTTGAAATGGTCTATTTTATTTATATAAAATATATATTCTTATAAAATATACATTTTAAAATATATATATATATATATAGAGAGAGAGAGAGAGAGAGATATTTATATATATATATATATATATATATATATATATATATATATTTAAAATAGTATATTTTTTATAAATATATATATTTTATATAAATATAAAAATACTATATATATTTTTTTCTTTTAAAAAAAAATATATAAAAAGTATGTGTGTGGGATTATTTTTTTAAAAAAAATTATAATTTCTTACGTGGCAATAACGTGGCGCTGATTTGGCGATGACATGACGCTGTGTAGTGCACTCTCCGTTGCGAGAGTGAAATTTTGATTTTGAGGTTAAAAGTAATTCACTTAAAAGTTGTTAAGGGGGTAATAATTATAAGTTAAGTTAAAGTGCTAAAGTAAGTTTTGGCTACAAGTTTCGGGGGGAGGGGGGAGGGAATGATGTATTTTCTCTATTTTTAATACACCAAATTAAATACTATATAAAATAAATACAAATATTACTATGACATTATATTTTGCACTATTCTCATGAAATAAGGAACCCTTAGTGATACGAGAATAATAGTCACCTTAGCTTTCGACGACATCATTCAAAGTCACTATGTGAAGAATCAAGCTTTGGTCGCATGGAGGGCACAGGATCATACTTGGAGGGGACATTTTGAGCCTACCATTAATCAAACCCGAGTGTGGAAGATTGCTTGGAGACTTGAAGACTTAAGTACTCTCGGGTTTGAACCACCCTGTTGGTTCACGGTTTTGGTTCTCTTGATTG
Organism: Capsicum baccatum var. pendulum; assembly: GCA_030864225.1. NCBI lineage: Eukaryota > Viridiplantae > Streptophyta > Magnoliopsida > Solanales > Solanaceae > Capsicum > Capsicum baccatum. Next base: position 39,280,614 of record CM061553.1, on the reverse strand, counting down.
AAGGACATTTTGGTCACTTATCTTTGTCCAAGTGACACTCCATGACCATCCCTCCTCAACAAGGGCATTGGAGTTATTTTGTGTTCATTTTGTAATAGATTATAAATAGGCTCCTTTAGTCTTATTTTCATTAGTTTATGAAAGATGAAAGATTGAAACATTAAAAACCCTCTCTCTTGAGAGTAGAACACTTAGTCTTAGTTATGGTTTGGAAAATCTAGTATTGATCTTTGCTTGGAAACGGTGGATCTTGAGGTGAGTTGATTCCCTTGGCGGTCACCATAAGAGTATGGTTTTGATTATTACATTCATTAGGGATTTTTGAGTTTAATACACTCTTTAGTTCTTAATCTTGTAATAATCTTGATCTCACTATCTATCCTTTACTTTTGTTGTTGTTATCTTGTGTAGTGAACTATTTTAAGTCCTTTATTGAATCTGAAACTTGTGTTATTGTTATTCATCTTATTCCTTACGTTTTGTAGTTGTTTTTGGTGTTATACACACCATTGTATCTTGTATTCTTCTTGTTGATAGCAAATCCGAGAGTGGTCTCCATCTTGGTCCTCGGATCCTTAAGATTGCGGACTGATTTGGAGTGTGTTTCGTGCTTCCGTTGTCTTTCTCGTATCATTTGGTATCAAAGCTTAAAATTGCTTTGATACTTAATGATACTAGAATAATAGCCACCTTAGCTTTCAACGACATCATTCAAAGTCACTATGTGAAGAATCAAGCTTTGGTCACATGGAGGGTACGAGATCATACTTGGAGGGGACGTTTTGAGCCTACCATTAATCAAACTCGAGTGTGGAAGATTGCTTGGAGACTTGAAGACTTAAGTACTCCCGGGTTTGGACCACCTTGTTGGTTCAAAGTTTTGGTTCCCTTGATTGAAGGGCATTTTGGTCACTTATCTTTGTCCAAATGACACTCCATAACCATCCCTCCTCATTAAGAGCATTGGAGTCATTTTGTGTTTATTTTGTAATAGATTATAAATAGGCTCCTTTAATCTTATTTTCATTAGTTCTGAAAGATGATAATTTGAAACACTTGAAAATCCTCTCTCTTGAGAGTAGACCAACTTAGTGTAGTCTTAATTAGGGCTTGAAAAAGCCAATATTGTTATTTGCTTAGAAACGGTAGATCTTGAGGTGAGTTGATTTCCTTGGCGGTCACCGTAAGAGTGTGATTTTTATCATTACATTTATTAGGGGCTTTTGAGTTTAATACACTCTTTAGTTCTTAATCTTGTAATAATCTTGGTCTCACTATCTATCATTTACTTTTGTTGTTGTTAGCTTGTGTAGTGGACTGTTTTGGGTGCTTTATTGAATCTGAAACTTGCTTTATTGTTATTCATCTTGTTCCTCACATTTTGTAGCTGTTTTTGGTGTTATATACATCATTGTATCTTGTATTCTTCTTGTTGATAGCGAATCCGAGAGTAGTCTCCATCTTGGTCCTCGAATCCTTAAGATTGTGGACTGATTTGGAGTGTGTTTTGTGGACTATTTTGAGTCATTTCGTGAGTTCCTTGGTTTCCCGTATCACTCAGGGGTAGTTTGGTGTGAGGTATTAGAGCAAATAATTTCTGAATGAAATAATAGTCTCGGAGTAAACTTTTTAATGCATCGTTTGATTGGTAATATTCGGGATAACTTATCCCGGGACTAATAACAATACCAGGATAAGTTATCCCACATATTTGGTGGTATAAGTTATCCCACCCTAATTTATCCTTGGATAAAATTATAAAATGACAAAACTATCCCAAACCCTTTGATTTTCACTTTTTATATTTTTTATCTAGTTTTTCTAGTTTTCAAATATATTTTTTTTCTTCTTAATCTAATTTTCAAATACATGAACTCAAGTTTTAGAAATAATAATCATATTAGTGGCCATTCGTTGTGATCTGCTTGTCATTTTCTTCTTCACTCTGCTGGTAGATTAACATTCGGCGACTAACTTTATCCTTGTAGCATTTTTTCATTCAGAAAACACACCAACATCTTTTGGTTCAAAACTGAAGTTTGCTTTTGACAATAGAAATATTCGTCGGATGGCATGAAATCGTATTTGTTTTAAATCTTATATATTGGCACATAATTGAACACATAGAAAAATCATAGGAATACAGACATAAAAATAATTAATAAATTAACTAAAGTGAGGGGTATTTTTGTAAACAAACAATATATTTTTATAAACAATGCACTACATATTATTTTTAGTACCACAAATCAAACACCCATTAAAAAATAATACCAGTTAACTTATTTCGGACAACTAATCCCAGCATAACTAATTTCAGTATAACTTGTTTTCAAACCAAACGACCCCTTAGTTTGCAGATTTCATGAATGAAGAAAACACAAAGGAGAGTGTGTTGGACAAATTAATTAAAGGTGAGTGGGGCAAATTAATTAAGGGTGATAAAAAGTTTCAAAACTAAAAAAAAGTGACACAAGTCTTAAATATTGAGTAGAGGTGACAATTTTAAGATTAATACTAATGACACTAATTTTAAAACCATCAAATTTTATTATTTATACAAAGATTCCTACACTATATTTACACAAAGATCCTTACACCATCACCACCACTCCTCCTCCATACCTTTTTTGTTGCCACCACCTCCTCCACCATCACTAGTACTACCATTGCCACCTTTTTCAGATTCACCATTATTTCCTCCCTCTACATAACTATCGCCTATTTTTCTTCTTTCTCCTCTACCACCGTCGCTATCAACACCGCAATAAATGTCATTTTCTCATGAGGCGTCACCACCAGCACCACCTCCTTCCTTTTTATCATAAATATCACTTTTCGTAGGCTCCTCCTTCAACCACATCTTTTTTCAGAAATTAAACAAGTACCGAAGTTGCTGTAGCAACAGTCAAAGTTGCTGCAACAACTTCGATAGTTGCTGTAATACAATAACTAATAGTAGTTGTTGCAGCAATTACCGTAACTACTGTAGCAACTATGGTAGTTGCTGAAGCAACTTTTGTAGTTGTTGAATATGCTGATTTAAAAGAAATCAAAAATTTTCTTTTCAAACTTCTCATTTTTTTTTTTTAAAATAGTCCATAAAGATTATAAAAGGAAGAAGAACGAAATGAAAAGAGGAAAAAAAAAGAGAAGATGGAATAAAAGGAAAATCTAGAGAGAGAAAAAAATAAGAAGAAGAAATGAGGAGAAAGAAATTTGGAGGGAGAAAGAAAAAAAAAGATTGAAAGATAAGAAAAGAGGGAAAATTTTAAAATTTGAAATTTAGAGTCGGAGGACTTTCTAAAAATTACATTTTATACCTTAATTAACTTAATCAAAATTTTAAATGAAGTTTTGACCTTAACTTGTCAAAGTTGTAACCATTTTTAATCGAAATACTTTTTTGTCACCTCCTAACTAAGGGTGTACATAGGTCGGGTTGGTTTGGTTTTTATCTAAAAAACAAACAAACCAATCATGTCGGTTTATTAAACTATAAATCAAATCAAACCAACATACAATTGTTTTTTTTTGGATTAGGTTTTAGTCGATTTTTTCATATTTTTTTATAATCTTTAGTTTTTGCAATTATATTGTGATCGAAGATTAGATCAAATATGTTTTCACTGATGTGCTAATGAAAAACCATAATTATGAAAAAATGAGGAGCGGAAAACTATCTTGAAACAAAAAAGTGAGATGAAGAATAAAAAATTTAGGTTTTAGGTTTATTTTGGGTTTTCGATCATTTAGTTAGCAATTAATGGATAAATATTACAACTTAAAGGCCCAAATCTAAATATATATCTACATCTACTTTCAAATTATTGAAAATTACTAAAACTAGTTGAAAAAGTACTTAAAAAGTAGACTATAATTAATATTTTATGTATAAAAAAGTTTAAGTATAATATATAATATATATTATGTCGGTTTGATTCGGGTTCGGTTTGACCTTTTTTTGGTTAATACCAAACCAAACCAAGAATAATCAGTTTTTTTTCTAACGCTAAATCAATCAAATCAAACCACAAGTCAATTTTTTTTCTCACATTTGATTTGATTCATCGATTCGATTTAACTTTAGGGTCACACCATACTTCTAACTAATTTTCTCGAGTGTGTTTAACCCAAATCCTAAAACCCAAAGCCACAAATGAGTAATGGCTATGCTTCCTATGTTCCGCCATCTCCTTCTCAGCCACCTACGTCCCCCTTTTCCCACTTCCATAGCAGCCTTTTCCTTCTTCCCTAAATTGTCAATCTCAATTCACACGAAACTCTCTTCTCTTTTCCCTCTTTCTTCTTCCCAACTCACTACCATACCTCATGCTACTTCTAAAGGTAATCAGCTTCCTTCATTTTCTACCTACCCCTTTTATTCCTTTAAATAACTTGTTTTAGTACAAGCTTATGATAAAATTAATCCCGCGATTAGTTATCCTTATCCCTAGTACCAAATGTTAATGCTTCAATTTATTCATTGAAGAGAGCACTCTAGTGTTTAAAGAATTGTTTTTAGTGCTAAAGATACAGTATTTTTATTGCATATAGTACACTAGTGCTGAAAGAATTAATTTTTAGTGCTATTGTTTCAATCTATTCATTGAATATAGTACTCTAGTGTTGAAAGAATTGTTTTTCAATGCTAAATATTCAATATTTTTATTGCATACACTCCCTCAAACCAAAATAGTTGTCACTGGTTGCTTATCGAGAGTCAATTTGACTAATTTTCAAAGTTAAATTAGATTGATTCAATGTTTTGAAATTAAAATTTAGATATTCAAAAGCTATACGGAAAGTACTATATATTGTAACTTTTTTCTTTATCAATATGATGAAAAAATACATCTTAAAATTTTGGTCAAAGTTTGACTCTCAAAAAAGAAATTGTGATTAGTACTTTGCAATGGAGGGAGTAATATTCTAGTGCTGAAATAATTGATTTTTAATGCTAAAATTTCAAACTTACTATTGCAGAGAATACTTTTGTAACTGAAACAATTGTTTTTAAAGCTAAAGAATCAGTATTTTTATTGCAGAGAGTTCTCTATTACTTGAAAAAAAGGGTTTTAATGCTAAAACTTCAGTCTTACTGTTGCAGAGAATAGTTTGGTGCTGAAAGATTGTTTTTTTACTGCAAAATTTTCAATCTTTTTATTGGAGAGAATAATGTGGTTGTAAAAGAATTGGGGTTTAATGCTAATGTTTCAATTCTTCTTTTATTGTATAGACCACTCTGGTGCTGTAAATCTTAGTTTTAATGCTGAAGTTTCAATATTTTTTATTGCAGAGAGTAGTACTCTGGTGCTGAAGCAAGATGAGAGGTTATTGGGGTTTGGTACAGTGAGCCCTCTTGACCCAGCTGTGAATGCTAGCACTATTGCTGCTATTGTCACTTCTTTGGGTGGTCCAGCAGCTGCAGTTGGGATTATACGTTTATCTGGTCCATCTGCGGTGCCTATAGTTGGTCGTGTGTTTCATCCAAAAGTGAAAAAGAAGAACAGGAGTTCTTCTGAGTGGAGGCCTAAGAGCCATGTTGTGGAGTATGGTCTTGTCTCTGACTCTCATGGAAATGTGATTGATGAGGTATAATTTGAAACTCTAGATTTTCCCTTCTTGTTGGTGCATTTGTTCTTTAGTTTTGACATGTGAATTGTACTACATTGGAGATTTTAAGAGTTTAGTAACTTTGTTGCTTCATATCTGAATTTAGCCTTGCGACGTCTCCTTACGATTTCTAGTACCTTTATGTGTTCTTATTAAGTTCATAGCTGTAGGGAATCGGGTGTCCCTTTAATTCTATTACAACCCTGTGGATAAGGTGAGGGAAAGTGTCTATACAATGTAAGAGAGTTCATTCAGGGCATTCCTAGTGGCAACATATGTTCATGTCTTTACCTTGAAGATAAAGAGACACTAAAGTAAGTAATATGTTGGAAGTCATGGATAATAGTTTCAATATTTTTACTCTTCTTCTTCTGCTCTCTCTTTCTCTCTGAATTCCTTTTCTTTTATTTTTCGTGCTTAGGTTCTGGTGCTTCCTATGCTGGCCCCTAAGTCATACACTAGAGAAGATGTGATAGAGCTTCAGTGTCATGGAAATGAAGTGTGTCTTCAACGTGTTTTGAGGGCTTGTCTGGAGGCTGGTGCAAAGCTCGCGGAGCCAGGTTAGTTTCATTTTCATCCTTGTATTTTTTAATTGACTCTTTTAATGTCTAGAACCTACAGAAGCTAAGGTTTTTATGAGAATTGGTCTCTATAGTTTGAAAACTCTTTTGAAGATTCATTTGTCTGAACAACGTTCTATAGTTTCATTGCATTAACTTGTCAAAGCTTTAGTTCCTAGGCCAGTTCACAGCAACTGTCACTTTTTTTTTTTGTTTAACCATAAAATAGGTGAGTGTCTTTCTACTCCAACTCACCTCTTTTTATGTTCTCACTTTTACTAGGCGAGTTCACTCTCCGCGCTTTCTTAAATGGTCGTTTGGATCTTTCTCAAGCTGAGAATGTGGAAAAGTTGATATCAGCCAAGTCAGTGGCTGCTGCAGATGCTGCATTGGCAGGAATCGAGGTGGTCATCTATATAAAATCACTTTGTAATTACAATATTTGTTGACCCTTCTAAAAGAAAAGATTTGTTGACCCTTCGATACATCAATAAGGGTACAAATACAGCACTAGGTTTTATTTTTTCTGGATTTTATGTTAATGCTGGGGAATGATGCTGAACGATGTGTTCCTTTTGTCAGGGTGGTTTTTCTTCTTTGGTCAAATCACTAAGAACTCAGTGTATGGAGTTGCTAACCGAAATTGAGGCTCGTCTTGACTTCGACGACGAGATGCCACCCCTTGATCTGAATCTAATTATGGACAAAATATATGAGATGCTGCATGATCTGGATAATGCATTGGAAACTGCCAACTATGACAAGCTTCTGCAGTCAGGACTACAGGTTTTATATTGCACTAAGACTGACCAAGTTCTTGTACATGGCTAGTGGATATTTTCCTGAGAACTAATTATTAAAGCAAAAAGGAGAAAGAAACAACAGACACGTCTTAAATTTGTCATTGAACTTGAGAATAGCTTAAAGTACATCTAGCTGTTTAGCTGGCTGTCCAATGAATAATTTTTTTTCATGTTTCCCTCCTTGCAACAAATAATTAAGGTAACATGATTTGTAATGAATATCTTGCAGATTGCAATTGTTGGTCGACCAAATGTTGGGAAATCAAGCCTTCTTAATGCATGGAGCAAAGTATGTTCCAACAATTACCCATTATTTACCATCTCATCCTTGATCCTTGTGCTTGTTATTTTGCTGAATAGTTAACACTAGTTCTCTTAACAGTGGCATAGACTTTTAAAAATCAGCAACTAAATCTGAAACAAAATGTAGATTAGTAAATAGAAATCCCACCTGTAACTGGAAACTTATACTAAGAAGTTCCATGCAATAGCCAGCTCCCAGTTCTTATAATTTGCATAGGATGTGACTTGCACCATTAGCTCTAGTTGAAACATTTCGGGGGATTCATTGAAGAACACTTTCATCACTTTGCTTTTTGCTAAAGATCAAATTGTTCCTTTTGGTATAAAAAGTATATGTTGTGGATGCGTTTGTAGGCAAGACATATGCCCGCAGGAAGGACAATTAAATTAAGAGATTAATTTTATTATAAGTAGCTTTATTTATTATTCTAAAATAGGATTCATGCTAGGTGTTGTTATTAGTCTAGAATAAGGTTTTGTGTTTCCTAGTTTTGTAAGGATTAGGCTTCCTATTTGCTGTAATAAAGACTCCTCTCTTAAGGAGAGATTTGTGGAATAAAACTGAAATTCAAGAGATCGGAGTTCTCTCCCACTAAACTCTTAGGTTTCAGTCTCCCTTTTAACGAACTGAATTTATCTATCAAATATTGTTATACAAAATAGGTCGTTCTAGGAATTCTAACAAAAACAAGGGGAAGTCAAAGGGAATTGATTTAGATTTTCCTGTTGATTGTCCTGTGACTCGAGTGTTTTCAAGGAATAGTAACAATTTGGTACCAGTGTCTTTCACAATGGACGATGAGATCAATTCTGGATTCCAAGAAGAACATGAGATTACTGAATCCCTAATGGACTCGAAAATTGCAACTATGGAATGTCTCGGTGAAACAATTATTCAAGTCATCCAAGAACAATTTTCAAGCTTGGGAATTGGATCCACAAAACCAACAACTTATGGAACTGAGTCGAGTAGCGCCCCGACGATTGGGAAATCAACAAATTATGCTACTAAAGGCAATATTCTGCCTATTCAAATTATGGGCGACCAGAATCATCAAACAAGTGGTAATTCCCATTCAACAATACCAATGTATGCAAGGATGGATTTTCCTACTTATGACGGTACCGATGACCCATTAATTTGGACGTATTGTTGCAAACAATTTTTTGAAAATCAACACAATCGAAATAGAAAAGGTTGGAGTGGCTGGTTTCACATGTTGGGAGAAACACAATTATGTTATTATCAGCTTAAACGAGCGAAGGGCCTAATGACTTGGGAAGAATTTCAACAACATTGTTTCCAGCGATTTGGACCTCTTGAAAGTAGCAACTCGATGGGCGAATTGGTCGCGCTTCGGCAAACTAGTACAGTTGAAGCTTGTCAACATCAGTTTCAAGAAAAGCTGGCTAGGGCTAATGAGCTTATTCTAGAACACTTGCACGTGGGAATATTTATGGCGGGGTTGGATGATTCAATCAAAATGGACGTGCAACTTCTCAAACCACCTTACTTATCAGCAACTATGAGTTTAGCCCGGTTTTAGAATAGAAACAACAATTGCAGAAAGTCAGTCGTAATATTCGCCAGTAATATTTGCTTGGTGGCATGGCAGTAGTCCCCAACAAGTCTTGGCAGCATGGTAAACTCATCAAAGTCTGCTACTAGTTTAGTTGGTTAATCTACCTCGGCTAGTACCCACACAGGCAACCAAACCCTTTTTGTCAAGCGATTAACTCAGACAGAGTTGGCAGAGAGAAGAGCTAAGGGATTATGTTATAATTGTGACGAACAATATTGAGCCACTCACCAGTGCAAACGACTTTTCTGGCTGAAATTGGATGATTCGGTTGATGACACGATACCAAATGTTCTGGAGGACTACCCAAAAATTTCTTTACTTGCTATTACAGGTCAAAGACATGCACAGACTATGCAATTGCCTACAATCATTAACGGACAACATGTGCTCAGTCTTATTGATTCTGGAAGTACCCATAACTTATAAGTTCTACTGCTGCTAGTCGATTACTCCTTGATTTTTTCTCCTTGCACAACTTCAGAATTTCCATTGCTAATGGAGAGAAGGTTCCCTGCTTGGGAGTCTGCACACGGGTAACAATTTCCATTGGTGACCATTGCTTTATTGCAAATTTTTATGTTATTCCATTGGACAGGTTTGATATTGTTCTGGGAGTTAAGTGGTTACAGACCTTGGGTCCAATACTTTGGGATTTTGCAGAATTTACTATGAGTTTTTCGTTGGAAGGTAAATCAATTTTGCTTCAGGGACAACAATAATATTGCGATAAGGTTTTGCACCTGTCAGGAAAGGCAACTACGGAGAGCAACAATTGGAATACCTTTTGACCGAGTTCGATAATTTTTTCCAGGAACCTACGATTTTACCACCATTGCGACAATGTGACCACCGCATCAGTTTGCTGCCTGGGTCCACCTGAAGTTGTTCGTCCTTATCGATACCCTCATCGACAAAATGATGAGATTGAGAAGCAATGTAACCAGATGTTGCAGCAAGGATATATACGACCAAGCAAGTCCCCTTTTCTTCACCTGTGTTATTGGTATCCAAGCAAGACGGATCTTGGCGCCTTTGTATTGATTATCGTGAATTGAATGCTAAAACAATAAAGGACAAGTTCCCAATTCCGGTTGTGGACGAGTTATTTGACGAGTTATACGGGGCCAAGTACTTTACTAAATTGGATTTGAAGTCTGGATATTATCAAGTCGCAGGTCTCCTACAGATGTGGAAAAAAGACGGCCTTTCAGGGCTCATCATGGGCACTTTGAGTTCCTTGTCATGCCGTTTGGGCTCACTAATTCCCCATCCACTTTTCAAGCTTTAATGAATAAGTTTTTTCATGAATATTTACCTCAGTTTGTGTTGGTTTTCCTTGATGATATCTTAATTTATAGTAGTGGGAGGAGCATTTGGTTCACGTGAGAAAGGTGTTTCTGTTATTGCTTGCGCATAGACTATATCTGAAACAATCTAAATGTTGCTTTGGTACAAGTCAAGTAGCTTATTTGGGGCATATTATTTTAGCTATAGGTGTGGAGGTAGATAGAAGCAAAGCACATGCAATTTTAGACTGGCCTTAACCTCGGTCAATTACCTCTCTTCGTTGATTCTTGGGATTGGTGGGTTACTACCGCAAATTTATTCGTGACTATGGACAATTGGCAGCACCCTTGACTAGTCCTACTTAAGAAAAACTCCTGTGGAACGACTCGACCCTAGCTGCATTCCAGAAGCTGCAGCAAGCACTATCCTCTGCTCCAGTACTGAGGAGGTTGCCTGAATTTAGTTTGAATTTCATTGTAGAATGTGATGTTTCAGGAGGTGGTGTAGGTGCTGTTTTGCAACAGGGCGGTCAGCCCATAGCATTTTTTAGCCGGCAGTTGGCAGCTCGTCACCAAAAATTAGCTGCATATGAAAGGGAGCTATTTGGCCTTGCAAAAGCAGTCCAACATTGGCAGCTATACTTGTGGGGGCACCCCTTTCTTATCCGAACGGATCATTACAACCTGAAATACTTGCTAGAACAACGGCTTACTACACCCCCTCAACAACATTGGTTGAGAAACCTCATGGGTTACGACTTCAGAGTGGTCTACCGGGATGGTTATCTCAATAAAGTTGCGGATGCTTTATCGAGAACTACACATGAGGATCCTTCTTTGAATGCTATTAGCTACCCTCGTAGCACATTACTGGACACCATCCGTGAAGAGATTACGAGATCGGCAGAACTATTGGATTTATGTAATAAGGTCAAGCTAGGAGAATTGAGTTCGGATTGGAAAGTTCAGGATGGGTTACTTTTGTTTAAAGGTCGCATCTACCTTCTACAAAATTCCCCTTTGCTACCTACTGTACTATCCACCTATCATGATAGTGCGCATGAAGGGATACATAAAACATTGCATCAAATTTGTGGGGATTTTTACTGGAAAGGTATGAAAGCTGACATTGCCACATATGTTGCTGCTTGCCCGGTGTGTCAACGCAATAAATGAGAACATTTAAGTCTTGCAGGATTATTACAACCTCTCTAGCTATCGACTCAGATCTGGGCAGACATCTCAATGAATTTTATAGATGGCTTACCCAAGTCTTGGGGAAAGTTGGTTTCGTTTGTAGTAGTAGATAGGTTCTCATAATATGCTCATTTTATACCATTGGCTCATCCATACATAGCTACATGAGTGGCTTAGGCATTCTTTGATCAAATTGTTCTCTTACATGGGATTACATGGGATACAGGGAACGATTACTTATGATAGAGATGTGGTTTTTAGTAACACTTTTTGGAAGGAACTTTTTCGCTTGAATGGTGCTAAATTACAATTCTCCTCTTCTTACCATTGAAAATAGATGGCCAGATGGAGGTCGTTAGCGGTACTATGGAGATGTATCTTTATTGCTTTGTTGGTGATTATCCTCGAAAGTGGGTTGATTGGGTTCTATGGGCAGAATTTTGTTACAACACATCTTTTCATTCGACGTTGCAGACCACACCCTTTAGGGTTGTTTTTGGCCGTGACCCACCCCGTTTGCTTTCATATGTACCAGGGACATGTCGGGTAAAGCTGTTGAGAGTGCATTGTTGGATCGTGATAACATTTTGGATGATACCCGAATTGGTGATAGGCAACCCAACAACGAATGAAGGAATATTATGATAAGGGTCATCTTGATGTAGAATTTGTTCCGGGACACTTGTTTGGCTTCATTTACATCCCTATAGACAACGCTCCCCTCGATTGAGTATTTACAATAAGTTGTCCCCCAAATTTTATGGTCTATTTCCGATCTTAAGTCGAATTGGACAGGTTGCATATGGCGCTGGATTTGCCAAGCGACAGTCGAATTCATAACGTTTTTCATGTTTCCCTTTTAAAGGCATTCAAAGGTGAACACCTTCCACCTATTACAGAGCTTCCACCGCTGGAGGATGGTCGAGTAGTTCCTTTGCATGCTGGAGTCATTAGAGCTCGTGTCAATCGTGGTACAAAGGAGATTCTTATACAATGGTTAGGTATGCCATCGGAAGAAGCTACATGGGAGGATGTAGACTCTTTTCGATAGGTTTATCCATCGTTCGAGCTTGAGGACAAGCCCTTTCAACATGAGGGGGTAATGTTGTGGATGCCTTTGTGGGCAAGACATATGCCCACAGGAAGGATAGTAAATTAAGAGATTAATTTTATTATTAGTAGCTTTATTTATTATTGTAAAATAGGATTCATGCTAGCTGTCATTATTAGTCTAGAATAGGGTTTTGTGTTTTCTAGTTTTGTAAGGATTAGGCTTCCTATTTGTTGTAATAAAGACTCCTAGTTAAGGAGAGTTTTGTGGAATGAAACTTAAGCAGAATTTCAACCAGAATCAAGAGATCGGAGTTCTCTCACTGAACGCTAAGGTTTCAGCCTCCCTTTTAACGAGCTGAATTAGTATATCAAATATCGTTATACAAAATAGGTCGTTCTAGGAATTCTAATAACAAAAGCAAGGGGAAGACAAAGGCAATTGATTTAGATTTTCCTGTTAATCGTCTTGTGACTCAATCCTTTAATCGTAACAGTATATAGTGTGGCTGAATCACTATATTCAATTTGTCACGGTGAATTTATCTACAAGCCACCGTTCAGATTTTCTTCCCAATCCTGCAACTACAGGTCAGTTTTGATAAAAATAATGAGCCATTTCAATCCCATAATTTATAATTGTCTACCTTAATTGTCACATAATATGAAATAACTTGTCCTTAACAGTCAAATTAGTTTCCTTGACAAGTATAACATATAAACATGATTGTTGATCTTTACTCTATCAAACTCCTACTACTGCTAGTAACAAGACCAAAAGGAAACATATAAAACGTTTTTCACGGCAAATTATTTCTTCAAAATATAGTCATTTAGCTCACCCCCCCCATTCTTTAGAATCTCTCGTCTCAAGTGTCTGGTTCCTGTGTTATTATCTTACTGGCGTTCATTTCTAATCACGTGCCTTATATTAGCGTGCAGACTGATAGAGCAATAGTTACAAATATTGCTGGTACCACACGGGATGTTGTAGAAGCCAATGTTTCTGTTCGTGGTGTTCCTGTTACACTTCTTGATACTGCAGGGATCAGGGAGACTGAGGATGTTGTGGAAAAAATTGGTAAGACCTTTCTATTTGCCAAGTTTATATCATTTCGACTGTTGACTGGAGCCTGCCATTTATCAGTTGAAATATTGGCCGTTGAACATAAAAAATATTTAATAAACCAGATTCTTTCTTTATTGAAAAGGAATGAACCAGTTTATATTTACCCTTGAAAGGCAATTTATCAGCTCTTATACACAGATGAAGTGTTCCTGAGAAACTATGGGTTTTTTTTGGTTGCTTTGGGGTCTATTCCAGAGTCAGATGGCTCAATACTTCTTTTAATATTCCAGAGTCAGATTCCAGTCTATGTTCAAGTACATTTCTCGAGGGGGAGGGGATAACTCTTTTCCCCAGGTGATCTGAAGTTTTATTCCGGCGTCCTTTTCCGTCCGTTTTGCTAATCTTAACTAGCTCTCAGTGATTATTTAAAAACAGCGCAGCTTTTATGGGGGAAAATAGAATCTACTTCGCAGTTGGTTTTAAGTCTTACGATATCACCAGGCTTGCAGCCAGAGCTGAAATTTGGTTTGAATGGGTTGAAAGAAGCCGGAATCTGATGCGCAGAACAACTTTCAGCAAGAAAACAATGGAATGGATAGTCTTTGTATTACGAGAAGCCTCAAAAGACTCTAGCAACCATACGAGAAGGTGGAAAACAAATGAACAATATTCAAATTTCTTTTGTTCCAGAAAACACAACAAATTTGGAAGATTTATAAGCATAGTGACAGTACAAGGAGGGAACAGATCGGTCATTATTATCCCAGAAGTTACATTTAATGCAGGATGGGGAGACATAGCATTTAAGATTGATAATTCGCCAAAAACATAAAGGAACATTTAATACAAATATTGCTAGGAGGATTGATCCAAAGGTTCCTTGTGCAAATTCATTCAGGACTAGCAAATGGCAATCAAAAGAAGCCTCTGAATCTCTGGTCAGCAACAACAACAACTCTATCATCATCTCTGGCGGTGATGTTAACCAGGAAAAAGAAAATGGCTTGCGGGGAAGATGTATTGTTGGAAGCTTCAGTGGAGAAGAGAAGGAGAAACCAACGCTGTCAGATATTAGGAAGTGGGAGGTGAGTACTTGGAAGAATGCTTTTGGGATTAATGTATACGAAATGGGGGGCTGTTCTTTTCTGTTTGAGTTTCCAAACAAGCATATGGCCGAGCATATTCTTCAAAGTCAGTGGGCATGGAAGCAAACGAAGATTCATCTCGAATAGTGGTCGCCGACAGTAGGCTGTCGCACCAATCGAGAGGCCTCAACGTGGATAAGAGCAGTAGGTCTTCCTCTTCAGTTTTGGACCAAAAAAATGTTCAAAGCCATCGGAGATCATTGTGGAGGATGGTTGGAAACAGAGGAAGAGGCATCCCTGAAAAACCACCATTTGAAGTGGGCGCGAATGAGAATCAAAGGAGATGGAAAAGAAGTTCCAAAAGAGGTAAAGATTGTCGACAATGGTCTTACTTTTTTAATTCCGATATGGAGCGAGTCTAGAACTATGGTGGTCGCCGGAGAGGAGGAAGTTCTGCAGGTTAAGGACCACTGGGCAAAAAACCCTACACAGTTAAAGAGAATAGGTTCTGCTTTGATAGAGAGAGGCACGTGGGTTCTTCAGTTCAGGTACCCATTTCAAATAAAATAGCTGGCAAGGGCCCACCAATACGTGTCATGGAGAAGGGTTTATTTTTTAAAAGAAATGGGCTCTTAATGGGACAAAAGAAAAGCTCAGCTAATTGTTTCAAGTATAAATAACATAAATAACAACCCTTTTGGAAGTAATTACTCTCTCCCACTTTTTTAATTACTTTACCCTCTCTCCCTATTAATATACATAACATAGCCGACATATACGTAACATTCTGTGTATATGTTGAGATTTTTGTAATATGTTTAGGGAGTTAGGATTTTTTGTAATATTGGAAACATAAGTTGTGTATTTGTGTAATTTTTAGTTGTTTTAAAGGAGCTAGTTTTAATAAAGGCCCAGTTTTATTTACTGAGGCCCATCACTTCAATTCTAACCAAGCAAATGTCACGTGCTCTTTACAAGCAGACCCAATGCTAGCGGAAATAGAAGCAAACTGCACAAACATTACTTTTTTTTTTTGACAGTAGCTCCAGAGACATGGTATCAAAAATCCCAAAAGAAAATCAGCCAGCAAGTCCAACAAAAAAATCAAATACAGTAGAAGGGAAAGTTTATGTAGATGCAAAGGCAAATATAAAAAAAGGAGAAGCACATATTGATGTCAATCAAGACCATCAAGACATGCAATTGGTTGATTGCCCTGATGATGCGGCATGGAACATTGAGGATGCTGAACCTTTAAACTCAGAATACCTAGAGGAGGGAAGTGATGATGAGATAGATGCGTCAATTTGGGTCCACCAAAATATGATCAGGTTAAGCAAGGAATTTTGGGTTGAATTTCAAGGTTGCAGAAAGGAAGCTTTGGCCCTTTTCAAGAAGATTGATAGTAGAAGGAAGTCGAATTTTAAAGAATCAGAAACAAGGGTCACGGAAACTCCCAAATTAAAGGCTTACAAGAATTGAAAGGGTTGGCCATAGACATGAAGTTCCAAGCTATGGGGGCGAGAATTAGGGGGAAAGGAAATTCTAGGATGTTATGATGAATGTCAAAATAATTTCATGGAATGTCAACAACAACAACAACAAACCCAGTATATTCCCACATTGTGGGGTTTGGGGAGGGTAGAGTGTATGCAGTCCATACCACTACCTCTAAAGAAGTAGAGAGGTTGTTTCCGATAGACCCCCGGCTCAAGACAAAGGACAGTATATATATTAAAAAAAAACATGGAACATGATAAAATAACATAGGTATGACAAAATAATTTCATGGAATGTGAGGGGATTAAATTGTAGAGATAAAAAGGAGAGTGGGGTGATCCATAGTTTAGCTCAAAAATGGAAAGCAAATGTCATATGTTTAAAGGAAACTAAATTGGGAGGGGATACTAGGGAACTAATAAAGCAAGTGTGGGGAAACAAGGGAGTCAAGTATGGGCAACTGGAGGCAAGTGGAACTAGGGGAGGTATTTTGATAGTGTGGGATAGCAAGACTTGGGAAGGAGAAGTAGTGGAAGTTGGTGCTTATACATTAACTTGTAGATTCAAGTCGACAAGTCACGATTTTAGTTGGCACATGACAGGGGTATATGCACCAAATCGTAATGAGGAAAGACAAGAAGTATGGTGGGAACTTGGGGCTGTTAGAGGTTTGTTTATAGGGCCTTGGGTGATAGGCGGTGATTTTAATGTTGTTAGATATGCTTCAGAGAAGAAGAATTGCTCTTGATTTTATTGAGGATATGGAGTTGATTGATCCTCAACTAGATGGGGGAAGTTACACCTGAACTAGGGGGAACAACCTGGAAAACCCTTGCAGGATTGACAGGTTCTTATACTCTGTTGAATGGGGAGAACATTTCAAGGATATTAAGTAAGACATTCTTCCTAGAATTTATTTTGATCACACACCAATTGCACTTCAAAGTAGCAGTAGGGAACACTCTAAGTCTTATTTCAAATTTGAAAGATGGTGGCTGAAAACTGAAGGGTTCAATGAGAAAGTTAAGGTTTGGTGGGATTCCATTATTATTAATGGAAGACCAGATTATGTTTTAGCAACCAAGTTAAAATCTTGGGAAAATACTCAGAAAAATACCTGAACTTTGACTGAATTTGCAGTTGAGCATACTGAACTTTGCGGAGGTCCTATTACCCCCTAGACTTTTTTTAAAGTGGATTTAATTCCCCCTCGAAAGGCTATACCCAGTTTTGGTGGCTGGCAGTGTAATACACGCTCCAATCTCGTTTTTACACGTATTTTTTTTAAAAAATTTAATTTTTATTTAATTTCTTCTCCATTCTTATTTTTTTCAACACTTTTCATCATTTTTTTACCAAAATCTTGATTCTTAATTTTTAAAGTTTGGTTGCCCCATTCCCCATTTTGCTCCATTTTCTTCTTAAGCAGCAACCACACTTTTGTAAGTCGAATTTGAGCGTGGCATTTCATCAAACGTGTGGTGGGCAGTAACAGGGCAGTGATTTTCTTCTCCATTTTCAATAGCAATGGCTCTTTCAGGTTCCATGGTGAATTACCATGAGAAGAAAATGGAAAATTGAAAATGGGGTTGTGTTGAAGATGACTCATTCGGAAACTTTCTTAAAAAAGATTGCATATGCATCGACTGACATTGAGTTTGGTCGATTTCGACACCAAAAAGTTCATCACCGGAGTTCTGCGATGTCGTGGCAGTGTTGACGGAGTGTGAGCCATTCGATTTTTTATTTTGAGTTGTGCCGGAATCAAATTGCAATTCATCAATTACGCGACTTGAATATTAAAATCCTTGGGATTTTGAGCAAAATCAGTTTTTTCACCCGCCTCACGATTCGAAATCATTCCAACAACCCTAGAATCATTTGAAATTTCACCAAAATGTTGTATTAACAAAAACAAGTGATTTTTTTGCACAAGAAATTAACATGTGAAAACAAGAAATTAACACATTTTTGAAAATAAAATATCGTCATCTTTACTGTTTCCAATTAAATCAAATGCAAAATTTTCCTAGCTGCCAATGTTCAAACTTTCCTATGGAATTGAAACATTTCCAATTTTCCTATGGAATTGAAATTATCAAAAGGTTCCAAAATTGCATCGCGAGATTGAATCAAACGTAAGGTGCTATGAGCCGACCAATTCCCTTCGGCGATGGTGAATTGGTTGGTGGTGGCAATGGTGGAATAATTTTGCTATTTTGAAGGAATTGAAGATGAGCCATTTGATGTGTGTGTGTGTTGAAATTGGGTCAAATTGATGGAAATGAATTGGGCGTGTTGAAGATGACTCTTATTTGGGGTTGTGTGATGAAATTGGGTTCAATTCAATTCCAATTTAACAATGGAACACCAATGGAGCACCATTGAAGAGAAGAAAGAAAGAAGACAGAAGAGAAAGACGAACACCAATGGAGCACCATTGAAGAGAAGAAAGAAAGAAGAGAGAAGAGAAAGAAGATATAAATGAAAAAATAAATAAAAAACATAAAATTTATAAAAATCAGAAAATTGAGGGGTTATTTGACAAAAAAAGTTTTTTAACGATTTTTTAGCACTTTCACGTGCTCAATGCACGTGAATTACACGCAATGGTCCAAGTGGGCAGATATATGCTATTAAAATACGAAAAAAAAAAAGTCCAGGGGGTAATAGGACCCTCGCAAAGTTCAGTATGCGCAACTGCAAATTCAGGCAAAGTTCAGGTATTTTTCTGAGTATTTTCCCTAAAATCTTTGAAGGCTAAATTGAAAGATTGGAGATCAAGCACTTATGGGAACTTAGAGAAGAATAAAAACTTGATTCTTAGCAAAATTGCAGAGATTGATGATATTCAACAAAATAGATCTTTAACGGAAGAAAGGGTATCCACAAAGCTAATTTGTCCATGGAATTTGAAGAATTATTCCAAAAAGGAAGAGATGACATGGAGACAAAGATCGAGAACATTGTGGATTAAATAGGAAACACGCAGTGCTTCCAGAGAATTGCAAATCCTCGAAAGAGGAATAATCACATTGATCATCTGTTGGTGGAAGGAGAAGATATTGTTGAGGCAGAGAACATAAAAAAGAGATCATCACCTTTTATCAGAAGCTCTACTCCGAAAATAAGAATTGGAGACCCTATTACAACATGTATCAGTGTCCTACCATAAACACAGAAGATCAACAGGAATTGCAAAAACCTTTTATGGAGAACGAAGTTTTGGATGGTCTCTAGGCATGTGCAGTAGATAAAGCACTAGGTCCAGATGGGTACACTATGGGGTTCTTTGTACAGTGTTAGGAGGTCGTAAGGAATGATGTGATGCCCACTATGCAGAACTTCCACTCCCAAGAAGTTTTTGAGAAGAGCTTCAATGCAACATACATAGCTCTTATTCCCAAAAAGAATGGGGCTAAGGAATTGAGAGATTTCAGGCCGATTAGTTTAATAGGAAGCATATACAAATTGATATCCAAGATTCTCACAGAGAGATTGTAGAAAGTAATGCACAAATTAGTGGATACTCAACATATGGCATTATTGAGAGGCAGACAGATCACCGATGCGGTCCTTATTGCTAATGAATGCATAGATTCCAAAATGAAAGACAAGACAACAGGCATCATGTGTAAATTGGATATTGATAAAGCATATGACCATGCGAATTGGAGCTTCTTTCTTGGAATTTTGCAGAAGATGGGATTTGGAGGAAAATGGATTAGATGGATAAGATTTTGCATTACCTGTCAAGTTCTCTGTTTTGATAAATGGCTCACCCGAAGGCTTTTTCCGTCCCAAAGAGGTTTGAGACAGGGTGATCTGTTATCACTTTTTCAGTTCATTCTGGTGATGGAGGGACTTAACAATATGGTGAAGATTGCCCAAAATTGTAGTTGGATAAGAGGTTTTAATGTAGCAAAGGAACAGAATGATATAGTGGAAGTAACATACTTACAATATGCAGATGACACTCATATGCTGCGATGCTGGAGAGAGTCAGTTGAAGTGTTTGAGGATTATTTTGATTCTCTTTGAGGCTATTTCAGGCCTTCACATGGGAGAAAAAGTCTTATTTTCCCAATTAATGATGTGGCTAGGATTCAACAGTTGGCTGGAATTTTGGGTGGAAATCCATAACGTCATAGAAAGATGTGAAAAAAATCTGACTAGATGGAAATCACAATACTTGTCTCGGGGTGGCAGATTGGTCCTAATCAATTCTCTGTACTGGATGCCGTACCTACCTACTTGATGCCATTATTTCCTTTTCTCGTTAATGTGGAGAAAAGAATTGATGCTCTTAGGAGGAATTTCTTTTGGCTAGGAGGGGAGGAGGAAAAAGGTTATCATTTAGTCAAATAGGACACGCTAATTCTGGCTAAAAAAGATGGGAGGGCTGGATATGAGAAAGCAAAACAAAAGTCTGGTGATGAAATGGCTTTGGAGACTACCCAAGGAAGATCAATCTTTATGGGGCATTGTGATTCAAGCTAACTATGAAAGGGAAGGTTTTTGGAGGACAAAAGAAGTAAACACCGTATATGGCACAAGCTTGTGGAGGTCAATCAGGAACTTGTGGCATGTATTCCATGAAAGAACTAGTTTCAATGTGAAAGATGGCAAGAGGATCTTGTTCTAGAAAGATAATTGGCTAGGGAATGGAAGTCTTAAGCAATTGTTCCCTGACATTTATATTTTAAATCAACAACAGAATTCTACTTTACATGATGTGTGATCAAATCAAGGCTGGAACTTGACCTATAGAAGGTTGATGCAAGACTGGGAGATGGAAATATGCAAGGGTCTACAGGAAAGAGAAGATACCTAAGATGCAAATGCCACAGCAAGGGCTTTTTTACTGTAAGTTCTGCCTATAAAGACATGAATCAGATGGGGTCTCAGACCAGTTTTTTGCCTTGGAAGCTTATCTGGAAAGTAAAATTCCATATAAAGTAGCTATTTTCACTTGGTTGGTCGTGAAGGAAGCTGTTTTAACTCAGGAGAACCTAATGAAGAAGGGCAGACATATGTGCTCAAGATGCTTTTTTGTGAACATAATGCAGAGACAATTAATCATCTGTTTCTTCACTGTAAAGTGGTCAGCCAGCTTTGGAATCTTTTTATCAGCTTCAGAGGCATAAGGTGGATGATGCCGGGAAGAACAGGGGAGGCACTAACTAGCTGGAATTCTGAGGGTGATGGTAGCACTAACAAAGGCAGTTGGAAAATTGTCCCGGCAGTAATATGGTGGACCATTTGGAAAGAGAGAAACTCTAGGTGTTTTGAAGGCAACAACAACTCTCTTCAAAAGTTAAAGATGAGCTGCATTATAAGTTTTTGTTGTTGGTGTAGCTCGGCGTATATAGATGACCCAGTTTCTATAGTAGACATCCTAGGATCCTTGTAAGATGAGATAGGATTTAGTGTTAGTCTATTGTTTTTACTCTTTTGGATGTAGATTCAATGATGTAATTTTGGCTGCCAGCTTTTTTGCTGATGATTTATATACTGTCTGTTTCCATTGCCAAAAAAATATTAGTGTGTTTCTGTCCTTGCTACATTGACTTTCTCATCTAACTTGTGGAATTTAGCATTAGGTCGGACACATAACTTCATTTTTAGAGTTTCCTCATTATTGTGTCTCCAAAGAATTGCATATGTCCAAACTGTATGCACTCTACAAGAGTTACTATCGACCCTTACATAACCATTCTTATGTTTAATCCCCAGTTAAAGTTTATTGGTGGACGTAGTCACCACCCAATAATAGTTCGTTGATATGTTGCCTCAACACTTTATTCTTGAACTTCAATAATGATATTGTTTCACAGTCCCCTTTTTTTCTATCGATGAAATTAGAGATGAACTACCTCTGTTAAGTTTCGATTTTATTTTATTCTCCTAGATTTCTGTTCACAGGTGTGGAAAAATCTGAAGCTGTTGCCAAAAATGCTGATGTTGTCATAATGACCATAAGTGCAGCAGAGGGGTGGACACTGGAGGATACAAAACTCCTTGAGAGAATCCAAAGGAATCAGGTTTATAAGCTATTCCCTTCATGTTATCATTAACTTTGAATATGAATAGCATCTGTACAAAGTATCTGTTTCTTCCCTAATCTAAACTTCTATATCTGTTATCCTTAAAGTTGAACAAAGATATTCTTGCTTTATTTTGTCGTCTTATCATTGGTTTTCATTAATTTGAGTTTGTCAAAGTTAGTCTAGTGTGAATGTTTTTTTTCATCTGCTGGAAGTTGGTGTGATGTGCTCTATACTATTGCAACCGATGAAGATCCAAAGTTATACAAGTTTCATCTCTGTCCCCACAGGCCGACACCTGAAATAAGGGCCTAAGCAAGTGAGACACCTTTCCGCGTATTGGTATCCAACTTGGATCCCAGTATTGTAATATAGATCAAGGTTTTTAACAGAATGTCAGAATCTATGGTTACGTATATCAATGCCCTATAGAGTTTTAGTAGCAGTCTTAACAGAAATTTGTTGAAAAACTTGTTCTGATGGATTTAACATTTGCTTCTTTGAAGCATGAAGTTAGTTATTTGTGTCTAGAGAACTCCATATTTCTTTATAGGACAGAAAGACATGGAAAACTTTACTCGTTCTCCTTTATCATTGGACTTATAGAAGAAAGTGTCTGTAATGACTAACTTTAGTTTTTCATTGCTGTTAGACAACTGCGGTTTGATTCTTGTTTCTGCAGCTCTTCTTATTGTTTTCTAGTATCAGGAGAAACGTTTGACATTAAGTTTATTTCTATAGTTTCAGACTGCGTCGGGAGTTAGCACACCATTGATTTTGGTAATCAACAAAATAGACTGTACTCCGTCCGATACTTATGATTGGGTTAGTACATGCGGCTTCTCCTTCAACAAGCACATTCCAACATGTGCTGTCAATGGAAAAGGGATTCAAGAACTTGAGGCAGCAATAATAGAAGTGATGGGTCTCAATAAGATCCCTGTCGGTGGTCGCAGATGGACAGTCAACCAGGTTAGCTTCCTGATCTTCTTTTTCTCTCTCAGAGTGCATAAGGTAGAGCTGTGTTGTGAGTCGTGACATTGGTACATAGACTTATGCTAGTAAAAGGGGAACAGGCAATGACTTAATTCCTTGTAAAAGGAAAGAGGATAATGCTGTTTTATTTCTAGATAGCTCTGATGTGAATCTACTTCGGATTGTTGAACCTTCTGTCGAGTGAAATTACAACAAAAAAGTAGAAGTAATCTTCAGACTCGATCCTTGAAAGGAAATCAAAATTTTCTCATTCCTTTCCTGTAGTACTCTACTGTCTAGCTTGTGTACCCAAAAAATAAAAAAAAGGAACAGGAGGGCGAGTGGATGATGAAATGAGAGTAACTGCAAAATCCTCTTGTCTACATCGTTATCTGTATCCTTTCTTAAATGCAAGTAATAGATTTGTCAGGTGAAAAATAAATCGGCTGTTGTTTCTGTTGATTCATCTGTCATTATAGAGATCTTTCTTATTGTATAACTTTTTTCTCTTTGCAAAGTTATCAAATGAATAGTGATGCTTTTCCTTCCCTTCAAGTTTAAAACTATTAGGACAGGACAACCGTTAGTTCTAAATCTTCTTGTATTGGGTTTTGGAGTGACCTTTTCAGTCTGCAGTCTTCAACTCTAGGCACAACTATCCAGTGATTTGTCGGTTTGCCTCCAAGTGTCTTGTCAAATGTCCAACCGAACTGGCCTATTAAAACTTGGAATTGCTTGGGAAGTCCCTCAGCCTGAACCACGAGTTGCCTCTGGGAATCTACTATTTATAGTCTAAAGACATGTCATAGCCAACTTTTAAAGCAGTAGGCTGTTGCCGCGTTTCAGATTTTGGATAGAGTCCTTATTTTCCCCTTTCTGCCTATGATCAAAAGGTTATTGTTTGGCCAATGGCCAATGAACTAGCCGTCTCACTGCGAGCTTCACTAAAAGTTCTGTGATTTTATGCTGTGTTTTTGTTTCCTTTTATTGTCTTCTACAAACTTTTTTCGAAGTCATCTTTTTAGGCAGCTTAGCTTTTGTTTAAAGTCCATTAACTTCACGGCTTTGCAATTCTTCACTAAACGTTAGCTTTTTCGGGATTTATAATTTCCAGAGACAGTGTGAGCAGCTTATTCGAACGAAGGAGGCTTTCATGAGGTTGAAGTCGTCAATTGAGGAAGATATGCCTTTCGATTTCTGGACAATAGACCTTAGAGAAGCTGCGCTGGCCCTTGGACAAATAAGTGGAGAAGATTTCTCTGAAGAAATATTGTCCAACATATTTGGTAAATTTTGTATTGGCAAATAGTACTATATATGACTTTTTCAACGGACCGCACGCATCAATTATCGATGCATGAAAAAACTCGAATGTTGGTACTCAGTTTGTCTAAAACCTTAACCACCTTACTATCTGAACTTTCCTTGAGGAAGGGAACATCATTTGACAGTATAAGTTAAAAGAATTAGAAAACAAAATGCCAACATTAGCCGGAGAGGCCGGCAATATGTAAAACAAAGTGCCATGCAAAATATATTATATATAAGGCCAAATATGACACAGAAGGTAGGTAATTTATATCATAACTTTGTAAATATGTGTTTCAGTGTGAAGAAAGAATTGACTAAGGAAGAATTGAAGGAGAGAAAGAAGGAAAAGGAAAGGGAGAAAAAGAGAAAAGAAGAGGAGGAAAAGGAGGAAAAAGAAGAGAGAAAAAGGAAAGAGAGGAAAGAAAAGGAGAAGAAAAAACAAAAGCTCAAAGAAAAGAAAGAAAAAGATAAGCAAAAGGCCAAGAAGAAAAAATGAGATATGGAGATTGATTAATTCTTGTTATCTGTTGGAAAAGCACTAGGTGATCCTCCCCCCCCATATATTTTATGGGCCTTAGTAGACGGAGTTACCTGATATCTGGCTCGGACAACATGGTTATTAAAAAAAGAACTCTTGATCATATGTTTTTTTCTTCTATTCCTTTCTTTTCTTTTTAAATGTTTTGAGTCATAGCTTTGTGATAGAAGCAATTCATTGTTTGAAATTGTTTTTCCATTTCTTTTTAAGATGTTAATGTGGAACTGTGTCATGCTAGATGTGGATTCATTCTGCAATAAAACATGTTATGAATTTGTGACTTCGAAGTTCTTTGTTTAGAAATTAACAGAAGTGAGAAAGCATATATGTATTCATTTGATGTTAAAATTTTCTATGAACAAGAAAAACTGAAAATTATCAAGATTTTTTTTTTTATATGTTTTGCAGATAATGTTTCCCTTTTTATTTTACTTAAAAAACAAGAGGGCCGTCTTTCTACAGAGTGTACAGTAAGATAAGTAGACAAATGCATTATTATCACCAATAAAATAAAAAGTCGAAAAATTAAACAAGCAAGCAAGTGAGAATTATGCAAAAGCTCCATTAGTCACTAAAGGTGCAATATTTTATTTTGTTTAGACAACCCCCACCCCCCAGCCCCCTCCCTGGCGTGAAAATAATTTCTCGCAAAAATGTGGGGTAATGCTACGTATAATAATTTTTTGTAATTTGTTCTTTCCTAGGACCCCGCGTATAGCAAGAGATTTATTGCATCGGATTGTCCTTACTCCTAGGTTGGAGACTCCATTTAATCTATAAATTCATTAACGTTTCTCTTTTTAATTATAAAAAATAATTAACACATAACAATTACCATGCTTGAAAATCAACGACTTTGCCAGTAAGATTAGGCCTAATTGATCACAATTGACATCCCTCTTGGATTCAGGTTATCACTTCGAGTCTTGACCTCATGCGTGAATTGATCAGCTCAGATACTATTGATATAGACCAAACGGAGGAGTTGTCTTTTGGGTTGGACTCTTCCGTTTAGTCTATAACCATTAAAAGGAGTCAAGTAAAATATTATTAGTCTAATAACTTAGTAGTATGAATTTTCCTTTAAGTATGATGGCTATCTTTTTAAAAATATACTTGTATCTTTATTTATTGTTTTGTAATTTTTAATATTTATTCTTTCTAGTCTAGTGTATATTTTTAGGTTTAGTCGTGTGGTTCTCAGAATAATTCGTAGATCTTTAAATATATATCTTCTTTATACGTAATCACAACCGCGCCCATGGCCTAATGGATAAGGCGCTTGACTTCTAATCAAGCGATTGTGGGTTCGAGTCCCACTGGGCGTGTTCTATCTTTTTTGCTGACTGTGTTCTTCTTAGAAAGTATTTTTTTAGTGAACTTAATCTGACATTTCTCAGAGTTTTAATTAAATCAATTTTTTTCTAGTTTTTCAGCAAACAGACACAAATATATTCCCAACAAGAATAATAGAATGACTTATATACATTAATGAGTGTGGATTAGCATTATACATGCTAATTTTTGTATGCCCCAAATGTTCAAGACTTGTAAGTTCAATGCGTCGACACTGCTAATTATTTCTGTTATACCACATTTTATAGTCCATAGTCATATCCACAAATTTCCGTCGGTCATTTTTTTCTATAAACTGGATTCAAAGTCTTGGAGTTAATCGGTTTTGCATGGTGTAAAATACAACTATTGGGTTCCTATTTATATTCAGTGGATATCTTAATACAAATATGAAATTTTGACATAGTAAAGAGCTGTGTCCAAATAGAGTGCACCCTGAAACTTTTCCAATCTCAATTTAGTATTTTATGAAGCTCTTTGACAGAGCATAATACTGGACTACATTAAAAACAAACCTCCCCCTTTGCCATATTTTTTTGGTTTCTTACAAGCATTAACTTGGCAATTAATGGTACAGTGTAATTTCTTCTTCCTTTTTTTGGAGAATAATACTAATGCATGGTAGTAACTTGTCAAATGCAAAAATCAAACTGACAATCGCTTTTCCTGCAAGTTCTAGGCAAGATCATAGCTGTAAATTGCTGCTAGTTTAGTCATTATGAACACAAGCCAATACACCAAAATTTAGGCAGAGTAAAGGAAACAAAAAAATTCAATAGCACATTACATCTCCATAGACTGTAACCCGGCTATGGCTTTAGATTTCTTTTTTCCTTTTCTATTTTCCCTTCTTTTTGGCTTTTCATCCACAGTAGGCTGTGTGCTTTGCAGATGTTGATGAATGGCACCTAATGGATCTGACTGGAAAGCAGGATGATTAATAACTGCTTGTAATTGATTGCCTTCCTTCAACCTGTTGGAAGTATACATTCTTAGGAACAAATTTCCTATCGTAAAAAGGACAGATTTTGATAGCTAACAAAGTTTTAAGTACTCACACTAAATTTTTCCTATTTTTACTTTTCAACTTGAAGTCTGCTGGTTTTGGTTGCTGAGAGGTTTTCAATTCAGGGAGAAACTCTGTAAGCGTAGAAAGGTCATAAGCCTTCAATTTCTTTTGCCTGCTTCTTACTTTCTTCTTCTGGCAGAGAAACAAACACCTATTCAGTAGAATAAACATACGATATAGCTTCAAAGAGAAGCATCAACAGGAACGTGGTTGTACCTTTTAAATTTTAACTATTCAATTCATTAATAGAGAACTGTTGCACTGTGTTATATTGTATCATGCAAGCAACTACAACATCATGAAGTGTATCCTCCAGCCATCGTGGTGTAGAACCACGATGAACAGAACATGAAGCTAGATGCAAATTTTTGGACTCAATCAAGAGTTAACACATGAAAGAATTTGGGACGATGTGACACTGACATTTTAAAGTGCTTAAGAATTGGGATTGGGTGGGTGGGGGACTGGTGCAAGCATGCTGGATAGAAAGTAGCCAACTAGAACTTACCTCAACGTTCTGCGCATCTTAGAGTAATGACAACTAACTCAAGGACAAACTCAAAGTGTAGGTACTATGGATATTGAGATTCCGAATTACAAAAAATACAGACTTACATAATAATCAACTCTGTGGAACCACTCCTGTGTCTATCAGCATATTAACTAAGGTGAGCACAATGTCATACAACTTAAGAAAATGATTTCCCAAGAATCTTACAGCATTTCTTAGGAATTTCATCCCATTTAGAGCATCAAAAGCAAAAAAAAACACAAGCAGTAAAGTGGCGACTAATCAAGATAGAATTATTAAACCACTACGTTCAAGCTGTCACCTTTGGAGGAATTCATCAAAATTAATATGGACACTAGACACCAATGCATAATCTTCTTCAATTTTTTATTTGTTCGCAGTTTAAATCAAATATAGGGAGCAGACCGTACGCTCCTAATTTCTGCTGTAAACATGCCAGGGCATGCATTCATCCAGGATTAGCATGTTTTCCCATATATTAAACTAGAGCACAAGAAAGTAATGCATCAGACAGTTTAAAGGAAAGCAGAATTGGCCTATCTTCTAACTCTCTCTTCATCTACTTTTGTATATAGATAAGAGGCAACATATCTTAAGGAGCATCAATCCTTTCTAGAGTTCAAATTTAGCAGCGCAGCAAAAGAAACTGAACGCGGTATTTTTGTAGTTGAGTTGGGTTTGACAGCATTAACCCTATGAAAAAACTACTGTGGTATCAGACCTAAAAACCAGCAAACCTGAAATTTGCTTCGGACTTTTGACAACTTAAAATTTGGTAACTGAATAAAATATAAACTGTGGGACCAAAAACTGATTACCATGTCTGCATGCAGCATAGGTCATGTCCTAACTCATTAATTAAACTTCCGATATCTTTGAATGATATAACACTCCATTCAGCTTAGGCCAACTAGCCAATGAAACAAGCGTAGGACATGAATCAACTACAACAATAATGAATTCATCCAAACTTGGGGTTGAAGTGGAAATCAAGCAAGTTCACGAAAAAGAAAAGGAGGAGGTGTCCAGAGAAATCTCAAGTTAGAGACTCGACATTAAAGTCACCAACGATTATAACCCTAAAACAATTACCAAAGATTCTGAAAGGAGGAGGTGCACTAAGGGCCACGAACACAAACCTTAGCAATAGTCTTCTGTGTAGCTAACGAAGCAACCGTGTGTCTAACCTCTGTAGAAAGAACCATGTGAATTTTTCCAGTTAAATTACGCATAGAAGAATGCAATAGCTATCCATACATAAAAGCATGAGCAAATATGACAGAAAGAATGTAAACATCAATCTTCTTCTTCTTCTTCTTCTTCTTCTCTTTCAGAAATCACTCACTCATGATCCAGAAAAACTCGATCACAAAGAAAATTCCCACCATATACCCAACTAGCCATTTTGTAGGTTCTTTCTATTTACCATCAGAAAACAAGGCACTAAAATTAGCTTTTCTTTCCCCATTAAACATAGAGCAGAATACAGTTCCTGGAAAACAATCTATCCACAATCATGTTTTTGCATAAAATATGTGATTTACAATTAGATATGCCATAACACACAAAAAAAAATCTCTTAAAAAATACGAGTAAAGGTCAAGTAACTTACTAGAATAGAACTCCAGCTTCTTTTCGAATTTACGTTCAGCTCGAGCGGCTGCATCTCCGCTGAAATATAAAACGAAAAAAGTTGGAGACAGATAAAAACAAAGGGTAATAGATAAACAGGGCTAATTATTTAAGTTCTCACCGTTTGCTTGTCTTCCCCATGCTTGACAGGGCAGTAGTAAGAGCGGCCTATGCTGATGAAATCTAAAGAAATAATACAGGGAAAATATGTAAGTGTTAATATTAATTTAAAGAACTCTTTTCACTTGGCTCGTGCAAATGATCCTTGCATCATTTTGGCATAGGAGTGGCGTCGGATCAGTTTAGAAGGTTCAATTCATTTTTTCAGTTTCATAAAACTGAAAAATCAAAATCAAACTGAAATTACGAGTCAAGTTATTTACATTTATATTCTAGTTCTCTTGAAATCAAAAGAAGAATTCAAAAAACGAACTCTCATCAATCTCATTATCCATACACAACGCTAGACGCCAAGGATAATCGACTTATTGAAATAAAAATATAAAATGCTACCTCGACAAGCATTGAGAAATCGAGAGCGAATGACAGCAATGATGAGGAATGGGAACGGCATTTGTTAATAAAAAAGCTCTGAACTTTAACTATACTCATAATGGAAGTCCAAATTGGCAAATAAAGCATATCAACAAGTCTTAAATCATTTGAAATTTCTGATTTAGATGAAATAATAATGCAGCTTTATATTTCTCTGAGCTAATTTTCGAATACTAAATTTTAATTTCTAATTCCTAATCACTAAAAACAAAATCATGCCTAGCAATTAATCCATCAAATTAACAATTATTTTATTGTTTACTACAACTGGGTGACATGCCAAATGCTTTAGCAACTTTGGTTGCTGGTTAGAATTATGCAGCGTTTTAGTTATTCATATAAGCATTACTCATTCCATCTTGTATAGCGCATAAAATAATAGTACATAGATTTCCTCGTATCTTAATACATGAATTAGTTAATACCTATAAGGTTTAGTACTATTCATGTATCAGTCGTTGTGATATCTCTATAGTGCATAAGAAAATACAGAGATTCCCTGGTAACTTATACAACATGTATTAGTTATGGGAGATTCTAAATTATGTACCTGATTTTGCGGGAGAAAGAGATAGTCGCAGGTGAGCTCGCCGGAGAGTCCACAGCTGATGGAAAGGGGGAGTAGCTATGGCGATGGATTCAGGGAGTGGGCGGAAATCTAATGAGTAGTAGTTAGGATCAAGAATTGAAGTCCATTTTGCTATTTTGGGCTTTGTTGATTTATGGGTACACTTTGGCCCTAATTTTGTCATGTCTTTTTCTTTAGGGATAACTCTTAAAAATTACATAACGCAGCAACTTAACTATCACTAATTACAGAAAATTTCAATCTTTAAAACTTATTACAGAAATCCAATTTTTTCAATTCTCTCTCTAAAAGTTACATACATAACTTTATCAAAAAAAAAAAATTTTTAGGATTTGTTCTCCCTGAAATACGGCTACAATCAAGGAGCCACTAGCAGCGGTTTCTTTTTTTGAATTATCATCCGTATTTGACTCCTACTATTACATATTGACATTTAATTTTAACAAAATCTCCATTAAAATTTATGAGATTTTAAGATCTGAGGTTAGTAAATTTTTTCTTACTAATTCCAATTTTTTATTGTATGAAGACTACAAATTAGAATTTTTCAAAGTGAATAAGGTGTTGAATGATGTTCATTCAGTTGTTTTTTCTTAGTTTTGGAGTTAAATTTTAATTTTCTACTTTACAATTTCATAGATTCCATTGAAATAGTTATTGCATGTAATCTATTTTCTACTTTTTTCTTAGTAAATGAATGATTCTCCGTCTTTTAGTTTAGGATTTACTCAGTTGGATCATAATGAACCAATAAATCGAGTTACTGGGTTCGTTCCTGAAGAATTTGACTATGAGGATTCTAATTTTATTGAAAACAGATCAAAACATCATAACGATCCCAATAAGATGAAGAAGATCAAGAAAATTGTTGAACGAAGTTTAAAAAATTAAATCGGAGAATCGTCAAGAAAGTCAAAAAAAGATGATACTTCAAGGCCACGTTTACCAAAGGTTTTTTCCTTTTTTTCATTTTTTATTATGATTTGTAATTGTACTGGGATATAGTATTTTTATTGTTAATGTGAGTTTTTTTGAATTTTTATTTTTGGTTATGACTGATAGTTTTTGCAGTAGAATGTGGTGTTTTTTATGTTTTAATTTGAGGTTGCCGTAGTAGATATCAATACTCATACAAGCAGTACTTATGTATGTGATTCACATATACATAAGTAATAAGTGTTAGTTATGTGATTTCGTTTTAGTACTAGAATGTCATTCCACATACAAGCAATACCTTTGTATATGATAGACATATACATAAATACTATTATGTAGTTTGCGCTATTATGATTTTTATAGTTGTTTTACATCCACATACAAGCAACTCTTATGTATGTGACAGACATATACATAAGTCTATCTATGTAGTTTGTCTGTTAGGAATTTTATAGTTACTGTACATCTACACACAGACAATAACTATGTACGTTCTATACAGATACATAAGTCTATCTATGTATTTTTACCTGTTATGAAATATGTAGTTCGTGTACATCCATATACAAGCAATAACTATGTATGTGCTAGACATATACATAAGTATTGCTATGTATTTATTCACTTATGGACTCTTTGGGTAATATACGTCAACATACAAGCAATAACTATGTATGTGCTAGACATATACATAAGTAATGTTATGTACTTGACCTGTTTTGAAATTTATGGTTCATGTATAGCATAGCAGTTATGAACTGACAATATACTCTAATTTTATGATTTTATTTTTCATTCAATACGGGGTTTGAAATATAGGATTGCATTCAAACAAAGACTGTGGAGTTTTTGTTGTTGGGTATGCAGAATACCTAAGCGAAGGAATTGATGTGCCTTGGGGTGATTTTGAAGCTAAATACCATCGTATGCGATATGAGTCACTCCTTCGAAATTACGGTCTTCGGAAGGTAAATAAATATTATGTTAGTGACAATGACAATCCTCCAAGACCAAGGACAATATATATCTCCCCACCTCATGAATCTGAAATAGTTAGCATAGAATAGTCTCGAAGATGTTTATGGTGATGATTGTTTTCTTTTCTGTGAATTTTTATTGGGTTGGATTAGTAAACTAATGTATGGATTTTGTATGTACAAAGTTTTAAAACACAATGAGTTGTGTTTTCGGAAGGTACTGACTGTTTTTGCATGTGTTATATTTTTGTTTATATTACTGCATTAAATTGGCTTACTGATTCTAAATTTCAGTGTATATTCAGTCTTATACATAGGCGTATCACATATGTACGTGGATGTATAGCACATACATAGTTATTGTTCTACCAGTGTATATTCAGTCTTATACATAGTCGTATCATATAATCGTAAGTAAATACACCGAGAATGTGATTACACAACAATACCTACTCAATCAACTAAAATCGTAAAAGAATAGTAGTAATGTATATAGGCATACATAGTGGTAACATATGCGTAACAGTATATTTTATAAAATACACAGTGATAACATATAATCGTAAGCATAGCCACCTTGTGAAAATTCAACAGTGTATATATCTACATATATACAATATCAGTGTAGATTTAAACACATACATAGAAGTAACATATATTTGTAAGCATATCTACCTTGGGATATTTAAATAACATTCATGAAATATCAACTACATTGTAGTTATGCCTCATATCCACTCTCTATGTATATATTTTTTTACATACATAAAAATATCAATTACATTTACACAAATTTTATAAAGAATGTTAACATAATGTATAAAAAGCTGTAATGAAAAAATGTAATGTATATATTTTTTATATACATAGTAATGATGTCTAAATATACACATTTTTTTCTAACTAACATTAACATAATGTATTAAACGGTTTCATGAAGCAAATTTAATGTGCATATTATCATAGACATAGAAATTACATTCATCATTAATCAAGAAAATATATGAACTATAAATTAGTATATGTTTGCAGTTAATTATAATATATGTTTACATATACATAGATTTTATAAGGAACATTAACTACTAATAGTTGGTCGTAATTAATGTATACTTATAAACTCATAATTTCATACGTTTATGATTAAGAAATGTAAAAATCATAACTATTATATAGACTACTCATCATCAATCACAATTGCATACCAGTTATGTATATAAACACATATTAACAGCAGTTGCAATAGTAAGTTATGTAGACGCGAAAATGCACAAAAACTTATTAACGCAACTGCCAAATATACAAGACAAACAATAAATATAAATACAACAAACATAGCTGAAAAAATGAAGAAAACTGATATTTATTTCAAATTACCATCATTCAACTTAAATTGTTCAACAAATCAAAACATAAAAGTAGAAATGTTATTTCAGTGATTAATCATCAAGAGTATAGGAAAACTACAAGTTAGTTCTCCTTTGAAAAAAAGTTACAGGAACGTCTATTGTACCCCTCATGTCCGTACCGTCCACAACGATTTGTACTTAATGAAAGTGTTTCGCTTGATTTTTTCTTTCTCCCTTTCTTACGTCTTTCTGGCAGCCTTTTATAAATCGGAGGCAAAACTTCTTCCTCATCTACACTGTTAGGAACATTTCAGTCCTTTTTATCTGAATTGGAATAATTGAAAGTTCATATGTCTTCACCAAAGTGCTCGACTTGTAGTAATTTGAATAGTATGGTCCAAAATCTTTTACATATTTCGACTTCAAGACAGCAATAGTGTGAGCACAAGGTATCTGATCTATTTGAAACCTTTCACTGTTGCACGAGCCACTTTCGAGGTCGATGATGTACTTTCTCCTAGATTCATAAACTGAGTATGTGTAGGTTGATGAAGCCTTCACCTGAACAACAAAAAAAAAAGATCAAAAATATTAGTATTTTATTAACATAATACTACATCTAAATGTATATAAGCAATTCATAAAATTTTAACATACCATCATCCTCATAGCTTTCACCCCGTTAAGTGTTAAAATTTCTTCAAACCTCTAACCCAAAGTAGTATTTGTATATGAAGCTAATCTCACTATTTTTACAGTTTCAAGAACCAAACAAAATTCGCACTTCCTCTAAGAATTCAAATATTGGCAATTTTCGGGCCTCCGTCAAATACCCATTAATACACTCAATAATATTCGAAGTTAATTAATTTTTTTTCTTTAAAGAGATCAATAATCAATGCTGAAATTGTTTTTGATTTATGTTTTCGTTTGATTTAATTTTTATATATTTGTCGTTTTCAAAATTTGAATTTCAGTAGTTGTTACATAATTTAAGGAACGCAGTAATCCACTTATTTAATTATTTGTGTTAATAACATTCTGAATAGCAGGGGAATCCGTTATTTCTATTTTTTAAGAAACCCAAAATTTCGAATATACTTAAGTTACTATGTATATGTCGGTTATCTTATGTATATGATTCGGGAGAGAGAATAAAATAATTTTAAAAATGGGAGAGAGTGTAAATACTTCTAATAGGGTTGAAATTTATATTATTTATACTAATTATGGGTTCATTAGACAAATTTATATAATCAATCAGTCTCTATGTAAATAATATTAGCTCCTTTTATGTTTTAATAAACGTCAAACAATATAAATTTCGACATTTTTGTAGCTTAATTATAGAATTTTTTGATATTTTATATAATTGCTGAAAATTTAAATTTTAGATCTGTCGAGATACATAATTAGCTCTCGATACATCCAACGAAGATATATTTTTTTCTTTGTAAAGATACATAATAAGCTCCCAATATATTTTTTTCGATTTTGAATCTGTTTAGATACATAATACATCCAACGAAATTACATTTTTTCTTTTGTAAAGATACATAATTAGCTCTCAATACATTTTTTTCAATTTGGGTCTGTCGAGATACATAATTAGCTCACGATACATCCAACGAAGATATATAATTAGTTGAAATTTTTGTAATTACTTTGTAAGAGTGAAAATTTGTTTAAATATAAAAAGTTAAGGTGTATGTTTATGTTATTTTTTATTTAATAAATGGCCTTCGGCCTCTTTTACCAAAGAAAAAAATGAAGAGAGACAGAATATATTAATCAAACATAGTAAGATTTTTTGAAAAAAAAAATTACCAAATAGAGAGAGAATCAATATATCGGTGATACAGAGCTAATTGAAGAGAACGAATCACTATATTATATCGGTGATACAGAGCTAATTTAAGAGAACGAATCACTATATTAGAGCGAATTATTGTACCACTGATACAAAGTAGTTTATTATATTATGATGAAGAGTGAATTTCAGGAGCTGTTGTTGTATTTAGTAATTACTAGTTTAGGAATATACGCTTCAAGCGTGTATCAATTATACGTAAGAGTATTTTATAAATAGCAATTTTAATGTACATTATTATTATTATATACTCATATTTGATATAATTTAATAATAATTGATCTTATTGATATTGAAGGGGTTACAGCTGTATATATAGAGAACTGAAGAATAACTAATTACAGAATAACCCAGATGTATTTAATAATTATATAGGTAGTCTATTATCCCCCCGCAAGCTGATCAGCGGTAACGAGGGGCAGCTTGGAGCAGAGATACTGAAAAGGCTGTAACGGAAGAGGCTTGGTGAGAATATCAGCAAGCTGGTCAGTAGATGGGACATAGTGCGTGGCCATCGTTCCTGCAAGTACCTCATCGCGAACAAAGTGACAGTTGGACCCAACATGCTTCATACGATCATGAAGGACTGGATTTTTGGTAACACAAATAGTGGACTGATTGTCACAATAAATCTGTGGTTTCGTCGGGGGAATGCCAAGTGCATCCGTAAGGTATCGTAACCACATGGCTTCAGCAACACCCGCAGTCATGGCACGATATTCTGCTTCTGTGGAGGAACGGGACACTCGCGTTTGCTTCTTGGTGCACCAGGAAATCAGATTCGGTCCCATCATAACAATATATCCAGTAGTGGACTTCCGATCATCTTTGTCGTTAGCCCAATCCGAATTAGAAAAAACAGATATATCAAACGAGCCCTTTTGAAATAAAATTCCACAGTGAAGAGTACCTTGAAGATAGCGCAGAATGCGTTTCAAGGCCTGAAAGTGTTGTTCTGTGGGAGCATGCATTGATTGGGAGACGCGATTGACTGCATATTGGATGTCCGGACGAGTAACAGCAAGATAATGAAGTCCACCGATGAGGCTCCGATATAGTGTAGGATCGGCAAAGAGAGTATTCGGCCCTGGGGATTGGCGGACTGCCATGGGAGTGACCGCGGGTTTGCAGTCTGCCATTCCAGCTCGATTTAGAAGTTCAAGGGTATATTTTGTCTGATGCATCAATATGGTTCCCGATTTGCGGATGAGTTCGAGGCCAAGAAAGAACTCCAGAGGACCGAGGTCCTTAAGTTTGAAGTCACGATGCATAGCCTCAGTAATTTCAGTGATGAGTGATGACGAGCTGCCTGTAATAACAATATCATCCACATAGATAAGAATGATGACAGTCCCTCGAGAACAGTGAAGGGTGAAGAGGCTGTTGTCATGATGGTAGGTGCGAAAACCAAGACCCTGCAGAAAAGTAGAGAGGCGTATGTACCAGGCACGTGGGGCCTGTTTCAGGCCATACAGTGATTTGCGAAGCTTGCAAACATAGTGAGGACGGTTGGGATTAACATATCCCGGTGGCTGAACCATATAGATTTCTTCCTCAAGATGACCATGAAGAAAGGCATTGCTGACGTCTAACTGATGAAGCGGCCAATCATAGTGAAGAGCAAGAGACAAGACCAGACGAATAGTCTGTTGCTTAACAACAGGGCTGAAGGTCTCCTTATAATCCACACCATACTCCTGATGATACCCTTTTGCAACCAGACGTGCTTTATAGCGAGAAAGAGATCCATCTGAATTTTGTTTGATGCGAAACACCCATTTGCACCCAATAGACTTTCGGTTACTAGGCAGAGGTACCAAATCCCATGTACATTGTTCAGTCAGAGCCTGAAATTCCTCATCCATAGCTTGGCACCAGAAACTATTTTTGGAGGCTTGGTTGTAGGTAGTAGGCTCAGTTATGGGATGTGCATCAAAGGGTATTTGAGTGTGGTAGGCTTTGGGTTTGAAGGTACCGGCCTTGGCTCGGGTTGTCATAGGGTGAGTGTTGATCGGAGGGTGATTAGGAAGGGGTGGTGGAGTTGTATGATGTGTGGACGGGGGTTGGGTGGGGCTGCCGTGGGAGCTGGGATGTGCAGCGGTGGATGGGGTGGCTGCATGTGTGTTAGGAGTATGATGTAGGGAAGTGGTGGGCTGTGTGGCAGTCGGCTGGGTGTTCGGGTGGGAGGTTTGGGGGTTCGGGTGGGTGGGTGGTTGGTTCGAGTGGCTAGGTGGTTGGTACGGGTGGGTAGTGGTGTAGTGGGGTACCAGGTTAGGTGCCGAGTGAGCCGGAGCATGAGCGGGTGAAAAGGACGGAAATAATGGCACAATGCCAAGTGGATTGGGGGAGTATGGAGTAGAGGAAAGACTTGTGTAAGGAAATTGTTCCTCCACAAAACGAACATGATGGGAAACATATGTTTTCTGAGATACAGGATCGAAACATTTGTAACCTTTGATAGTGGGATGATAGCCTAGAAAGACACAAGGGGTGGAACGAGGTTGAAGTTTATGTTGAGTGTGTGGACGCAACCAGGGATAAACTAGACACCCAAACAGGCGGAGATGGATGTAGTCGGGTGGATGATTGTAGAGACGGGCATATGGAGTGGAGTTGAAGAGAGTGTGAGTGGGCATGCGATTTATGAGGTAGTTGGCAGTAGCAAGGGCATCAACCCAAAAGGAAACAGGTAAGGTGGAATCATGGAGGAGCGCAACAACTGTGTCTATTAGGTGACGGTGTTTGCGCTCAGCAACGCCATTTTGTTCAGGGGTATATGGACATGAAGTGTGATGAAGAGCCCCTAGATTTTGAAGAAAAACACCAAATGCATTGTTGACAAATTCTTTGCCATTGTCACTTCGAAAAATTTTGATTTTGGCATTAAATTGATTTTGAACCATTCGATCAAAGTTGACAAAAACATTATAAGCTTCGGATTTAAATTTCAGAGGATAAAGCCA
Source organism: Capsicum baccatum var. pendulum (assembly GCA_030864225.1). Lineage (NCBI taxonomy): Eukaryota > Viridiplantae > Streptophyta > Magnoliopsida > Solanales > Solanaceae > Capsicum > Capsicum baccatum. The sequence continues at coordinate 39,241,863 of CM061553.1, read as the reverse complement.
AGTGAATTTACTGTAATCATCAACAAAACAGATATAATAACGAAAACCTTGAACAGAAGGAACTGAGGTTGGACCCCAAACATCAGAATGAATTAATTGAAATGGCGCAGTGGCCTTGTGTTCAGACAGTGAAAAAGGTAAACGACAAGATTTAGACACTGAACAGGACTCGCAATGTAATTTTTCTGAAAAATTAAAACCTAAGGAAGATAAAATGGATTTGGTGATGGCGGATGATGGGTGCCCAAGCCGGCGATGCCAGGTGGACAAGAGAATTGCTTGACTCACAACAGACGGAGACCTGGATGGAAGAGTGTATAGCCCATGCTCACAGCGGCCCGTGTACCGCACCCGGTTCGGGGTATTGTCCACTATCTGGAAATTGGTGTCATTAAAAATGAGGGTGCAGTTATTTTCTTTAGTAAAGCGATAAACAGATAAAAGATTGGATGTGAGGGAAGGGACGTGGTGAAGGGTAGAGAGATGAAATTTACCATTTGGGGTATAGACATACCCAGAGCCGGTGTTTGTGATGGGAAGGGATTGACCATTGCCTACTGTAATAGTTTCTGAGCCATGATACGGATGAGGAGCTTGAAGTTGTGAATAATCGGACGTCACATGGGTGTTAGCACCTGTGTCTAGATACCAATCGCCAGATTGAGCGTTTGTGGACGCATGCATCTCCCTTGATCCTCCGGACTGGCTATTTACATTCTGCGAGTCATCATAACGATACCAGCAATTAGCCGCAGAATGGCCCCGCTTAGCACAAATTTGGCACGTCGGAAGATCTCGTGTGGGTCCCCGCTGGTTTCCTCGTCCCTGTCCGCGGCTTGACTGGAAGCCGACCCTCGGTGGAGGCCCGCCTCTACCTTGCTGCCCGGCGTTCCGACGGTCACCGCCGCCGCGGCCTCGCCCTTGGTTACGGCGATCGTCACCGCGACCCCTGGCCGAGCCCCAGCTGCCAGCCGAGTAAAGAGCCGTGACGCCAGGGGTGGAACTGGCTTCTCCGAGCAGTAATTTGTGTTCCATGGCTAGATTCAATTCTTCTGCATTAAGCCAGCCAGACAGTTGATTCAGAGTGATTTCGACAGGTGAGAGGCGAATATGCTGTTTGAGAGAGGAATAGCCAGTCGGAAGACCACGTATCACGGCATTCACCACGTCTCGTTCAGGAATAATCTCGTTTACAGCATCTAGGTCAGACAGAATAGAGGCCACATCATCAAGGTATTGAGTCATCGTCTTCGTTCCCTTCCGAAGAGTATGCAATCTATCACGCAACTGAAAAATATGAGCCGTGGACACAGAGTTGTACCGTGTGGCTAGTGCGTCCCAAAGTGAAGCCGATGTGAGAAAACCCCGGGCGTGTTTGTGCACAGAGGGGCTAATAACTGCGAGAAGGCAGGCTCGGATCTGAGTGTCTACGATCATCCACGGAAGGTAGTCGGGATTTGGGAGCATGACGTCGTCCTCCTCGGCTGTCTCGGGCGGCGGCTTCTCCGCACCGTCAATCCATCCGAGCAGCAAGTTGGCTGCGAGGGCGGTGCGGACGTTAAGTGCCCAGGCCGGGTAGTTGTTGTCAGATAATTTTTCGGGGATGAGGTTGTGGAGATTCCTGAGCAGTAATTTTACTCCAGACGGTAAATTTGACAGAGGATCAACAACCTTGTCCATGGCGCCGACCTACGACGGAGGAGGGAGGCCGTGCGGCGTGGTGTAGACGGTGGCGGCGGCGCACACACGTCGGAAAAGAGGAGAGATTAGGGTTTGGGCGGAAGAAGAAACCCTAGCTTTGATACCATGATATAATTTAATAATAATTGATCTTATTGATATTGAAGGGGTTACAGCTGTATATATAGAGAACTGAAGAATAACTAATTACAGAATAACCCAGATGTATTTAATAATTATATAGGTAGTCTATTAATATTGTAAGCCTGGTCTCACAAAAGTAAAATAAGCAATTCATATTAAAAAGAGAAAAACAAATTGTTCTTATTTGTGCATTAACTAACTCTAATTAGCATTTCTTTTGAAACGTAAATAGCTAATATTTTCTTTTTTGTCTTTAGCGTTGAGTGCTCATAATGTTTCAATTGCTTTTCTCTCCAAAAAAAAAATTGTAAATACATGAGATATAGTACTATTTTGTCTATTATGTATTTTGGGAAAGTTTCTAAATAGGGTAATGTTTAGCTCGCCATAGATGATCGGATAATGTATGAGTTGGATTATATGTGTTGTTTAGTGGGTCAAAATTATTACACGGCCCACTTTCTTTGCTGTAGCCCTGTAGGCCCTATGTCATTAACAGTGTATTAGGAAGTTTTGAATAGAGTTGGGCCACACAATGGGCCCATATCAATAAGTGTTCTATTTATTTATTTGTTTATTGACTAGAGAAAACTAACCTCGGTGTGCATATGATAAACCCCGCTCTGGTTTAATAGCCACAAATCATATTGGAGTGGTAAATCGCACTAGGTAAGTTCTGTGTGATGAGTTCGACCAAAAAAGTATATAGAGGGTTTCAAATATGAGACCCGTTATTTGAAAGATTCTCTGGTCAATCACCTTTGTGTTTTTCTTTGTTATGAGTATTCTATTGTTGCTATGACAATCAATAACTCCGGTCCATTGTTAGTTGTTCATTTGTTATAAATTATTTTAAAAGAAAGAAATAATTTTAACGTTATAATGTTTATATCAACACAATGAATATATGAATTGATCATTATTACCGTGATTAATTAGTTTCTATATCACCTCAAATTACCCTTTAACTACGACAAAATGATGTGATTTGATATAAAACATAAGTGTTAATAAGTTTTTATTTTTTGGAAAAGTTGTTATGATGAAGACTACTCAAAGATGTAATTAAGGTATTACGAAAAGAAAGTAGAGAAGCCATCTTTGTTCAAGTGATGATCATGATATCTCTACACCAAAATATTATACTATGCAGTTATGCATTGCAATTTTTATTTAATTTATATATATATATATATATATATATATATATATATATATATATTACTAGTTGCATAATGACCGTGTCAAGCCCGGATCCAAATTCAAAGTATAAAAATAATAATTTATATCATATTTTTTTTTTACTTTATCATCAATATATCTAATGATCTGTTAAATAAGTTTTGTTGATAAGTTTTTATAGTTATTAATTTTTTTTTATCATATAATTGGATAATTTTAAAAAATATATTATTTATGAGGAAGAAATTATTATTAGAAAATTAGAATATATCAAAAAGCTACAAGTGATTCGATATTTTGTATAATGACATAATTTAAAATATGTAACAATTACGCTATGATGAAGATCATAAATAGAAAAAAATATTGATATTTTTATAAAATTTGCAAGTATTTCTTTTAGTTATAGCTAAAAATAAATTTATTTTGATATTTATTGAGTTTTTATTTCCCTCATAATTTTAGTGACAATAGTTTTTGCTAATTACATTTTTTTCATCTTATAGAATCATCTGGGAAAAAAAAGTCAATGCTTACAAGTTTATATTATAATAATTATAATCTTAATTAAGAGTCTTCATATAAATTAACTTAATAAGAATATATAAGGATATTAAATAACAATTAAACTACATTAATATCTTGCTCCGTTTGACCTATTTACTTATTATGTTTATTTTTTACATGCTTCTAACAAGAGTAATCTATTCGTCCCATTTAATTGTTGTTTTATACTTTTTCATGTCCACTACAAGAAAATAAATGCAAGATATTATTTACTATACTATAATATCAAAAAGAGCAATGAGATTGTAGTTGAAATCATTGAAAACTTTAATTTTGTAGAAAAAGTTAGCTTGGATATTGTTGATTTAAAATAAAAGGAGTTTTAATTAAATAGTAATCTAACATGTGGTAAGAAGAAACCAATTATAAAAACCCAAGTGGAATAATCTTAACAAAAAGAATAAAGGCAAAAATGAAAATATGTAATAAAAAATATTATTAATTAACGTGTGTAGGTGCCCCTTAAGCTTAAAGACAAATTCTACAAAGTAGCAGTCCGCCCGGCCATGCTGTATGGAGCGGAGTGTTGGTCAGTCAAGAACTCCCACATCCAAAAATTGAAGGTGGAAGAAATGAAAATGTTGCGTTGGATGTGTGAACTTACTAGAGGGGATAGAGTTAGGAATGAGATTATCCAGGAGAAAATGGGAGTGGCTTCAGTGGAGAACAAGATGCGGGAAGGGAGGTTGAGATGGTTTAGGCATGTGATGAGGAAGGGCGTGGATGCCTCAGTTCGTAGGTGTGAGAGACTAGCTTTGGATGGCTTCAGGAAAAGTAGAGGTAGGCCAAAGAAACACTAGAGGGAGGTGATTAGACATGACATGGAGCAGCTGCAGCTTACTAAGGCCATGACCCTAGATAGGAAGGTGTGGAGGTGTGGGTTGTAGCAGGTAGTCAGAAGAGCTCTTGTGTAGCCGGGTTAGTAATCCTAAGACTGTGTCTATAGGTAGGAGCCTCTAGTCAGGAAAGTTCGGGTGTGGTGGGTGTCTTGAGTCTGTGAGTGTAGGTTACTTCTAGGTGGGTGTCCTATTTATTATTTATTATTTCCTATTTTTCTATTTCGTATTGCTCTTATTTCTCAAATTCTTATTTCTCTTATTTCTCTTTTTTACTATTTCTATTCCTTATTTCTGTTATGTTTCATTATGACCTTATTTACTATTTTTTATCTTGAGTCGGGGGTCTTTCGGAAACAACCTCTCTATTTCTTTGGAGGTAGCGGTATAAACTGCGTATATTTTATCATCCTCAGACCTCACTTTGTGAATACACCGGGTCTGTTGTTGTTGTTGTTGTTGTTGTAATTATCATGTGTAGTAATTTCATTTCACCAAAAAATTGAAATGTCAAAAAAGTCCTTGCGAGGACTATCAAAATCTCAAGATCCTCTATGCTTTTGTGGTAAAGAAAATTTGTCTTCAAAAGTTGTTCAAATTTTATCGTTTTATTTATCAAAAGACAATCTGACTTATTTTTGAGCTAAACTGTGTCATATTAATTTACCAAAATTAGAAATTAGATATACGAAACTATATGAAAATCAAATATCATATTTTGCAATGATTATATCAACATACTAATAGTTTTTTTCTTGATTAAAATTCATATAATTTGATCCTCATAAGTGAAATGTAGCAAATATTTTAAAATGAAGAAGAAAATAATTTAATAAAATAAAAAAAAATTCAACCAATTATAAAGATTGATGTTAAAAATCTTAGAAGGAGAATTATGACAAAGAAATATCACATGTAAGACTTTCCTATCTTAAATTTTAATGCCAGGATGATCAAAACTTTTATTTTTCCTAATATATAGTATAATATGTTGAATTCCTATTAATTTCACACATTTATTTCTTTATATTTTAACTCTCAGTGATAAAAATTTTGATTGTGCCGCTATATAGGTTTAAGAACTTATTTGTTTACGCCACATGAACCATTCTCGTTTTAAAAATAATGAGAAGTAATACAAATGTCAATTGCAATAAGAAAATGCCACACTTTTTTGAGATATAAATACTACTACTATTATATTTTTCTTAGCTAGAATTAAAAGATCAACACCTAACTTCACATAAATTTGGTCCCCCAATATGTGGACTACTCCAAACCCTAATATGAAAAGTAGCTCTCAGATGTCACAATGCTACTGGCTTTCTATATCAACCTACCCATTATATTAATTTCTATTAGAAAAAGATTCTTTTTCATCTTCTTAGTTTTCAAGTTAATAGCATTTTTGATCCCTCAATCATTGAGAAATTCTAATTTTTGTTCATGTACACGTTGAAATTTGAATCTTAAATTAATTGAACTATACACTTTTGGTCTCTCTAGTTTCCTTGTGAATGTTCACTAATTTATCATAATTATTAACTACTTGATTATTTAATTACGGAAAAAGGACAAAAATAGCATCTAAAACTAAAATAATACCATAAAAATAGCACTCACAATTAAATACCCACAAAATAGCCACTATCAGTAGAAGTCGTGTACCATTTTCATAATCACCGCTTTATAAAATCCCCCTTCTTCTTCAACCCGCTCTATTTTCTTCACTCTCTCAAATGTTCTAACCTACAAAATACACTCTCAAACTACTAAATCCAAAACATGGAGAACTACTACTACACTTCTTACTCTGAATCCGGTGACTCTTCTCCCCGTTCCTGTGATATTGATTTCGAAAATACCGCAGCATGGGAAGATTCCAATCAAATCCCTAATTATAAGGTCAAATTTATGTCTAGTTATGGTGGCAAGATTCATCCTAGACCACATGATAATCAGTTTGCTTACATCGAAGATTCTGTCTTTCACCACTTTCTTGCTTGCTTTTCCATTCGATGGACCCGATTTTTTCCACCATTTTCAACAAAAACCTCAAAATCAAACAGAGGATTTCGAAGTAGAGTAAGAATTTTTAGGTAGGTTATATGGTAAAGAAGTGTAACAAAATAAAGATTTGTTGATATTAAATTATAGAGTAAAAATATACTTACCTTTTCTATTTTTTTAAAATTGTTATTTGTCTTAGCTGGGCAGTTAATAGAGAATAGCTATTGTATATGTTTGCAAAGACTGTATGGATATATGAACACTGCATATGCATGCATACATTCCCCTTCTATCTTGTTATAGAAGTGTATTAATGTGGTATAAAAGAGTATCTATTGGGTATATGATCCCCTCTTTCTTTTTTAAAAAGTGTATCAATGTTATAGAAAAATGTATCAATATGGTATAAAGTGTATCAATCTAGTATAAAAGAGTATCAATTGAATATATGGACACTGCTTATGCATAGATTCCCCTTCTATCTTATTATAAAAGTGTATCAACGTGGTATAAAAGAGTATCAATTGGGTATAGGATCCCCTCTTTCTTTTTTAAAAAGTGTATCAATGTCATATAAAAGTGTATCAATATGGTATAAAAGTGTATCAACTGGGAATAAAAACTGCATGTGGCCGACTGGGCAAATGGCTAAAAGAGAAAAAAAAAATTTGACCGACTGGCTAAAGTTATCCACCTTTTCAAATTGTGGGCCACTTTTTTAAAATGGTCAACCCATGCCCTTTAATTACTCATGTATTATGTTAAGTTTGTATTATTACTTTTAGAGATAATACATAAATATGACCCTAAACTTGACACCAAATTATAACTTTGACCTTAAACTTTGATAGTGCACAAATAAGACAACTATTCAAAACCTGAACAAATATGACCTCCGATTTTGCAACCCCATGCGTGAGTTTCACTCGCGCCTACGTGGAAAGGTAATCCAATCACACGGTGCCATGTCGTTAAAAGGGCTGACTTAGAGGGAGGTCATATTTGTGCAGTTTTGAATAGTTAAAGGTCATATTTGTGCACTGTCAAAGTTTTGCTTTTTGTGTTAAAACGGCATCGTTTTTATTATTATTATTATTATTATTATTATTGTAATTTATTTTTTAATTTCTATAGCAACAAAACCTAGCTTTTTTTAATTAAAAAATCGAACTCGCGCAGTAGGCTGAAGGAAGCGCCCAAGAGGAGCAAATAACACCACTGAGCTATCTAAGTGCCTTGTTTCATGTGGTTCAACATTAATATGCGTACATAAATATAAATTTTCTACCTTATATATATAATGTGATTTTTTTACCGAGGGGGTTCGGATGAACCCCATGGCAACCACGTAGGCCCGCCCCTGCATTAATTTAATAACGTTTTAATAACGTTAATTTAATAACATTGTAATAACATTAATTTAATATACTACTACTACTATCCTTAATAACGTTAATTTAATAACGTTTTATTAAAATTATAATTTTTTTTATTATTAGTATAGTTTCATCTTTAATTTAATAATTAAATAAATTATATTTAGATATATTATATAACTTAAATTCGCCCTCTGCTTTATAATATATATATATATACCCGCGTAATTTTTTTGTATAAGGCTGACCCACCTAATTAATAAATCTTCAATATTGCTCTTTTTCCGCAATGACAAAAGAAATTAGATGTCAGTTTTATCTTTGAGCCGAAAATAATGAAAAAATAAGAGATAATACATAAATATGACCCTAAACTTGACACCAAATTATAACTTTGACCTTAAACTTTGACAGTGCACAAATATGACCTTTAACTATTCAAAACTGCACAAATATGACCTACGATCTTACGTGGCAAAACACGTGTTCAACACGCAAAACTACGCACGTCCAGCTTAAAATCTAAGGGCATAATACATAAATATGACCTTAAACTTTGACAGTGCACAAATATGACCTTTAACTATTCAAAACTGCACAAATATGACCTTTAAATGACTTTTCACTATTATTTTTTCATTATTTTCGGCTCAAAGATAAAAATGGCATCTAATTTCTTTTGTCATTGCAGAAAAAGAGCAATATTAAAGATTATTAATTAGGTGGGTCAGCCTCATACGAAATAATCACGCGGGTATGTATATATATTATAAAGCAGGGGGCGAATTTAAGTTATTTAATATATCTAAATATAATTTATTTAATATTAAATTAAAGATGAAACTATACTAATAATAAAAAAATTATAGTTTTAATAAAACGTTATTAAGGATCGTAGTAGTAGTATATTAAATTAACGTTATTACAATGTTATTAAATTAACGTTATTAAAACGTTATTAAATTAATGCAGGGACGGACCTACGTGGTTGCCATGGGGTTCATCCGAACCCCCTCGGTAAAAAAATTATGTTATATATATAAGGTAGAAAATCTATATTTATGTACGTATATTAATATTGAACCACATGAAACAAGGCACTTAGATAGCCCAGTGGTGTTATTTACTCTTCTTGGGCGCTTTCTTCAGCCTACTGCGCGGGTTTGATTTTTTAATTAAAAAAACGTTAGGCGTTGTTGCTATAGAAATAAAAAAAAATTATAATAATAATAATAATAAAAAAAAAAAAAAAAAATAACGCCGTTTTAACACAAAAAGCAAAACTTTGACAGTGCACAAATATGACCTTTAACTATTCAAAACTGCACAAAGATGACCTCCCTTCAAGTCAGCCTTTTTAACGACATGACACCGTGTGATTGGGTTACCTTTCCACGTAAGCGCGAATGAAACTCACGCATGGGGTTGCAAAATCAGAGAGGTCATATTTGTTCAGGTTTTGAATAGTTAAAGGTCCTATTTGTGCACTATCAAAGTTTAAGGTCAAAGTTATAATTTGGTGTCAAGTCTAGGGTCATATTTATGTATTATCTCAAAAAATAATAGTGAAAAGTCATTTAAAGGTCATATTTGTGCAGTTTTGAATAGTTAAAGATCATATTTGTGCACTGTCAAAGTTTAAGGGCATATTTATGTATTATGCCCTTATATTTTAATCTGGACGCACCCAATTTTGCGTGTTGAACACGCGTTTTGCCACGTAGGATTGGAGGTCATATTTGTGCAGTTTTGAATAGTTAAAGGTCATATTTGTGCACTGTCAAAGTTTAAGGTCAAAGTTATAATTTTGTGTCAAGTTTAGGGTCATATTTATGTATTATCTCTTACTTTTATGTTTGATTGTATTATTGTTTTATACACGGTCAAATATAACATATTTTCATAAGGATCAAAACTAAGATTTACCAATAATTTAGGGACCGAAAATGCTATATATTGAATATAATGTATCAATTAAAGCTTGAGCCATGGACTAAGCCATATGATGGGAATGGGGTTCCACAAAATTATTTTAGTGACTTCATGCTTGAAGATTTTGCAAAATAATGTTACTAATATATTGGCATACAAGAATATTATGAATCCCCTTCTGGCTCAGTGAGCGCAAGTCGAATATTTTTAATACTAGTCAAATGTACGTGTTTTGTACGTGTGCTTTATATTAAGTCATGTGTGAAGTATTAATACTTGATCGTCTCCAATGATGTGAACTATCACATCAACAACAACAAACCCAGTGTATTCCCACATAGTGAGGTCTGGGGAGGATAAGATGTACGCAGTCCATACCTCTACCTCTAAAGAAGTAGAAAGGTTGTTTCCGATAGACCCCCGGATCGAGACATGGAATACTACACAAACTCATAGTAAATCATGGAACAAGATGGCATAACATAAATACGACACCCACAAGTAATAGAAAATAGAGAAAAGCAAACAGATTCGTAATAAAACATGAAACAAAGTATCATAACAAGAATAATACCCCCACCAAGTAATTCCCTACACTAGCGACCCAAACTGAACCTAGCCTTCTGCCCTAATTCGCGTCCTCCAGATCTTCCTATCTAGGGTCATATCCTCAGTGAGCTGTAACTGCTCCATGTCCCGCCTAATCACCTCTCCCCAGTACATTTTTGGCCTACCCCTACCCCGCCTAAAACCATCCAAAGCTAGCCTCTCACACCTACGAACCGGGGCATCCATGCCCCTCCTCATCACGTGTCCGAACCATCTCAATCGGATTTTTTACATCTTATTCTTCACTGGAGTCACACCAACCTTCTCCCTGATAGTCTCATTCCGAACTCCCCCTAGTCAGCCCACACATCCAACGCAACATCCGCATTTCCACCACCTTTATTTTTCGAATGTGGGAGTTCTTAACTGGCCAATACTCCGCTCCATACAACATGGTCGGGCGGACTGCCACCCTGTAGAATTTGTCTTTAAGCTTGGACGGCACCTTCTTATCACACAACACCCCCGAAGCGAGCTTCCACTTTATCTATCCCGCCCCAATACGGTGCGAGACATCCTCTTCAATCTCACCGTTACCCTGAATCACGGACCCGAGATACTTGAAACTATCCCTCTTACATACCACCTGTGATTTCAACTTCACTACCATCTCATTCTCCAACCTCACGTCATTAAAATTGCATTCCAAATACTCTGTCTTGATCCTACTCAACCTGAACTCTTTAGACTCAAGAGTTTGTCTCTACACCTCTAATTTATCATTCACAACCCCCTTCTCCCCCCCCACATCTCATCAATCAAAACTACATCATCTACAAAAAGCATACACCAAGGCACCTCTCCTTGAATACGCCGCGTCAACACATCCATCACCAAAGCAAACAAAAAGGGACTAAGAGTAGATCGCTGATGCAATCCTGTCAAGACAATGAAATGCTCTGAGTCTCCTCCCGCCGTCCTCACCTGAGTTTTAGCTCCATCATACATGTCCTTAATTGCTCTGATATATGCCATCGGGACTCCACTCACCTCTAAGCATCTCTAAAGCACCTCCCTGGGGACTTTGTCGTATGCCTTCTCCAAGTCGATAAACACCATGTGCAGGTCCTTCTTCCTTTCCCTATACTGTTCCACCAGCCTTCGTACCAGGTGAATTGACTCCGTCGTCGAGCGGCCTGGCATAAATCCAAATTGGTTCTTCGAAATAGACACTATCCAACTCAGCCTCACCTCGACCACTCTCTCCCAAATCTTCATAGAGTGACTCAATAACTTAATATCCCTATAGTTATTGCAACTCTGAATGTCACCCTTGTTCTTATAAAGAGGGATCATAGTACTCCACCTCCAAGCCTCAGGCATTTTTGCCGTCTTGAAAATTTTGTTAAACAATCCATTCAACCACCTTAAACCAGCTTGGCCAGAAACCTTCCAAAATCCACCAGTATCTCATCAGGCCCCGTCGCCCAACCCCTTCGCATCCTGTGAACAGCCTCTCTAACCTCCTCTACCTTAAAACGTCTACAATAATTAAAATCCCGACACTCCTCTGAATGCTCCAGCTCCCCTAACACAATAGCTCTATCCCCTTCGTCATTCAAGAGCCTATGAAAATACGACTGGCATCTATTCTTAATATGGCTGTCCTCCACCAACACTGAACCGTCTTCCTCCTTAATGCACTTCACCTGGTCGAGGTCACGACCCTTCCTCTCCCTAGCCTTAGCGAGTCTAAACAACTTTTTTCCCCTCTTTTCTCCTGTAACCCCGCATACAAGCTCTCAAAAGTTGTCGTCTTAGCCGCCGTAACTGCTAACTTAGCCTCCTTCCTAGCTAACTTGTACTCTTTCCTGTTTACCCACTTCTCTTCTTCGTCCTTACTCTCAACCAACTTAGCATACGCCTCTTTCTTGGTCTCCACTTTCTTCTTAACCTCATCATTCCACCACCAATCCCCTCAATGATGCCCGGCCCGCCCCGTAGAAACACCCAACACCTCACTAGCATTCTCCCTGATGCACCTAGCCACCCTATCCCATATACTATCCACGTCCCCCCTACACTCCCACGCCCCCATTCCCATCAACTTCTTCCCTATCTCCCACGCATTCACTAGCATCAAGCCGCCCCACTTAATTCTAGGTCTACACTCTTCACCCCTTCTCTTCCTATCCTTCTTTATACCCAAATCCATAACCAAGAACCTAAGCTGGGTCGAAAGATTCTCACTCGAAATGACCTTACAGTCATTACACAACACCCTATCCCCTTTTCTAAGCAACAAAAAGTCAATTTGGGTCTTGGCTATCGCTTTTTGAAAGGTGATCAGGTGATCGTCCTTCTTCGAAAAGCCCGAGTTTACCACCACCAGCCCAAAGGACCTCGCAAAATCCAATAGAGTAGCCCCGTCTTCATTTCTTTCCCAAAAACCAAAACCACCATACACATCACCAAAGCCTCTCGGTAACGCCCCGATGTACCCATTGAAATCTCCTACTACAACAATATTCTCCAAGCTAGGCACGCCTCTCACCACTTCATCCAAAGCATCCCAAAACCACATCTTCTTCTCCCCATCCAAGCCCACTTGCGGCGCATAAGCACTACACACGCTCAGGGTAAACCCTCCAATGACCAACTTAATAGTCATCAACCTATCATTGATCCTCTTTACCTCTACTACCTGACCTCTAAGCTCTTCATCTACTAAGATGTCAACTCCATTCCCACGCCTCTCGTTCCCAGAATACCAAAGCTTGTAACCATCCACATCCCTAGCCTTAGACCCTACCCACTTGTTCTCTTGAACACACACAATATTAATCCTCCTCTTTCTAAGAATCTTCACAAGCTCTATGGACTTACCCTGAAGAGTCCCTATATTCCAAGACCCAACCCTCAACCTACCATCTCTATCCACACGTCTTCCTCTACCGCCCCTGAGGCCAAACCTTGGCCTCCCTCCCACCCCCACCCTTTTCTCTTCCCCCGCCCCTACAACAGCCCCCTGCCCCCAACCATCAACACCCACAACCACTACTACAAGAAAATATAAGAAAATATAAACAATGGTAGTAACAAAGCAACAACAGAAAATACAAGGCTCACACAAATTAGAAGAAATAATCATGTCACGCCTCAAATCCTATTGGGGCGGACTGGCACCCGTAATCGAGGAGGCCCGGGAGAACCAACTAATAACCTTATACTTCTCATGCATACCTCTATGACAATCCGAAATTCGGACAACATCATGTCGCATATAAAAGGAAATAATCACCTGTATAAGCTCGAGCACACATATATATGTATATACAATACTTGGCCGTTGGAGCCATCACGTCTATTAACAAAACACCACCTTGACTGTACATTAGGTCTACAAAGCCTCTATATAATACACAGAGTTTAACTAAGGTCAGGACACACCCCGCCATATAACTAACTTCTATACAATACCAAAAGTGACTGGATATGACACGGAAAGCCCCAAAGCAAACTGGAGCTCACCAAAAGCAGCTGGATATCCTGGCTCCTACTTGTGCGGTGTATGAGCTGAGATACCTGTGCCTGCAGCATGAAATGCAGGTCCCCCGTGGGGGACGTCAGTACAAAATATGTACTGAGTATGTAAAGCTGTAGATAATCACATATGATATAGGAGCTCACTAGAACTTGTGACAACCTGTACATTGTATTTATTCAATCATTTTACCTTCGTTCTTATCATCTTTGTAATCATTACTGTACTATACTGTGACCATTAGGCTGCCTCCAGTACATATCAACTGGGATCGACCCATGATAGGCTTATGCCCTGGGATACCACCCATAAACACATAAATAGGGATCGACCTATGATAGGCTTATGCCCCTGGGATACCACCCGATAAGAGAGAACTTCCATCACTTAGTTCAATTAATCTTTGAGATTGTTATTTTGGTCGCCACCGCATTTTTGATACTTTGAAACAATGATACATCAATAAGAGACATATAAATAGACCATCAATGCAATAACAATGAAGTAAGAACTCATTGGCACATCAATGAAGTGTTTTGAAGTCATCAATGCCATAACAATGAAGTAGAAACTTATTGGTATATCAATGAAACATTTTGGAGTCATTAATAGCACATGGATCTTGTTTGAGTAACCGGATACCTTCTGACATTCATTAGTGCAATAAACATGTAAGATTTGGAAAACAAGTAAGTATTGGAATGTCTTGACATCTTGTAGGGTGGAAATAAGTTCATTGGTAACGTAGGACATCATACAAAACCATTATGGATCACATGTTACTGAATAACTTTGGAAACTTTCTTAATAGAACAATTGTTCACTTTCATGCCAAAGATATGGTATAGAGTATGCTTTACATACCTGACTGTTAACCTTCAATACTAGTCCCAAATGGACTTTCCGTCTTTTTGGATTACTTATCTACAATGAACATATATTGCAATCTAGTATTAGCAACCAAACGTCATAATTCAATTATTTGAATTCACCAAACTAGTGGTTGTGTAGTAATCCTTAATTACACCATAAAGGGTGTCACTTTAACCCTCTTATAATCCAATTACATTCACATGCCATGCATATTCATACAACATCCTCCAATATCAAGTTTGGATTCATTTATTCTTCCAACCAATCCATTAAACTAAATTGAGCCATAGACATAAATAGTCATCAATTCAATAGTATATCACCATATCCACCCTCCATAACTCAATTACCATATCCACCCTCCATAACCCAATTACCATATCCACCTTCCACGATTCAATACAACCAAACCATGCAAAATAGTCCATAACCCTATTTCCATCACCTTTCAATAACAACCAATACATATAATCCTCTATCACACATATACATATGGAAAAGAACAAGGCAAACAATATTCATACCTTAGAATTCACCTCTTGATTATGCAATCCTGTTTGCACAAATAATAGGTGTCGTTCGAAGCTCTCGAGATGACAAACGCAGTTATCAGATTACTTTGGAATTTCTACGGTTGAATCAAAAGTAATTTAAAGGTCAAATTTGGCTAGGGTTTGTTCTTTCTCAATGATTGATGATGAAAATGAGTTTTTGAACAAATGAGGGTACTTAGATTTTATTGCTTCCTCAGCTTCCCATGTAATCTCTTTCCTTTGATGATTTCTCCAACGTACTTTCACCGATGCTATCTCTTTATTTCTCATCTTCTTAACTTGGCGATCTAGAATAGCAATAGGCACTTTCTCATAGGTAAGATCTTCCGTAATTTGCACATCCTCAGTAGAAGTGATATGTGATGGATCTTCGATGCACTTTCGAAGCATTGACACATGAAATATCGGATGTACTAATGAGAGCTCTTGGGGTAGCTCTAATTCATATGCAACTTGTCCAAACCTTCGAGTGATCTTATACGGGCCTATATAACGTAGACTCAACTTCCCTTTCTTGCCAAATCTCATTACCCCTTTTATTGGTGATACCTTCAAAAATACCCAATCACCTATAGAAAACTCTAGCCCTCTCCTTCTACTATCCGCATATGACTTGTGTCGACTTTGGACTATTTTCAGTCGTTGCTGAATTACTTTAACCTTCTCTATGGCTTTATAAACAAGATCCGGTCCAAACAAAAGAGTTTCACCCACTTCGAACCATCCTATTGGTGATCTACAATTCCTTCCATATAAAGCTTCATATGGTTCCATTTTGATACTTGAATGATAGCTATTATTGTAGGCAAACTCAATAAGAGATAAATGATCATCCCAGTTGCCCTTAAAATCTATTACACAAGCTCGTATCATATCTTCAAGTGTTTGGATGGTACGTTCTGCTTGTCCATCTGTTTGAGGGTGAAAAGTTGTACTCAACTTCATTTATGTTCTCAAACACCTCTGAAAAGACTTCCAAAAGTTTGTGGTAAATTGAGTTCCCCGATCTGATATAATAGAGATTGGCACTCCATGTAATCGGACTATCTCTTTAATGTACAGCTTCGCATACTCTTCAACTGTGTAAGTGGTCCTAACTGGTAGAAAATGTGCGGATTTGGTAAGCCTATCAACAATCACCCATATAGAATCAAACTTCCGGGATGTACGAGGCAAACCAATCACGAAATCCATGTTGACCATGTCCCACTTCCAGCTTGGAAGATCAATGCATTGCATATAACCTCCGGGTTTTTGGTGCTCAACTTTAACTCTTTGACAATTTGCACATTCAGCTACAAATTCTGCAATGCTCTTCTTCATGTCATTCCACCAATACATATCTTTCAAATCTTGATACATTTTGGTTGATCCTGGATGAATGGAATACCTTGAAAAATGTGCCTTTGTTATAATCTTCTTTCTTAGCCCGTCTACATCCGGCACACACAATTGGTTTTGGCACTGAAGTACTCCTTCTCTGAACGTTCTCTTTAAGCTGTAATAAAATAGGATCTGCATATTGCTTCTCTTTTACTTCAGCTACTAATGAAGATTCCGCAGCATTATGTACGATAAGCTCTTCATTCGGAGTTTCAAGAAGGCGAACTCCCAAACTAGCTAACTGGTGAAGATCTTTAATCATCCCTTGCCTTTCTATAGGCGCCATCATTGCCTTACGACTTAACGCATCGGCTACCACATTTGCTTTCCCTGGATGGTAAAAGATATCAACATCATAGTCCTTTAATAGTTCAAGCCATCTCCGCTGCCTTAAATTTAGATCCTTCTGATTAAAAATATATTGCAAGCTCTTATGGTCAGTATATATATCAACATGAACCCCATATAAGTAGTGACGCCATATCTTTAAAGCAAAAATAACTGTTGCCAGCTCAAGATCGTGTGTAGGATAATTTTTCTCATGTGGCCGCAACTGTCTAGAAGCATATGCTATTACCTTACCATGCTGCATCAATACACATCCTAAACCAATTCTGGAAGCATCACAATACACTGTATACCCTTTGGTTCCTTCTGGAAGTACCAACACGGGTGTAGAAATCAACTTGTTCTTTAAATCTTGAAAGCTCTTCTCACATGCATCATTCCATTGGAATTTGGATGCTTTATGGGTTAGCTTGGTTAAGGGTGCTGAAATGGAAGAAAAGCCTTTAACAAACCTTCTATAATAACCGGCCAACCCGAGAAAACTATGAATCTCCGTAGGCATTGTGGGCCTTGGCCAGTTCTTCAGAGCTTCTATCTTTTGAGCATCAACCTTTATCCCTTCACTAGATACAATATGACCCAAAAATGCCACCGACTTTAACCAAAACTCAGATTTAGAGATCTTTGCATAAAGCTTACAATCACGAAGAGTCTGCAATGCCTGTCGTAAGTGATTGGCATGGTCCTCTTCTAATCTAGAATAAACTAGAATATCATCTATAAAAACTATCAGAAATACATCCAGGAATGGCTTAAACACCCTATTCATCAAATCCATAAAAGTTGCGGGTGCATTTGTTATCCCAAATGACATAACTAGAAACTCATAATGACCATACCATGTTCGGAAAGCTGTCTTGGGTATATCCTTCTCTTTGACCCTCACTTGGTGGTAACCTAATCTCAAATCAATCTAGAAAAGCACCTGGCGCCCTGTAACTGATCAAATAAATCATCAATTCTTGGGAGGATATTTATTCTTAATAGTCACCTTATTCAATTGCCGATAATCAACACACATCCTCAGCGAGCCATCTTTTTTGCGCACAAATAACACTGGTGCTCCCCATGGAGACATACTAGGCCTTATGAATCCCTTCTCTAGCAAATCTTTCAATTGCTCTTTCAATTCTTGTAATTCTGCTGCGGCCATTCTATACGGAGGAATGGAGATTGGTTGGGTGCCTGGTACTACATCAATACCAAACTCTACTTCTCGTTCAGGAGGCAAACTTTGAAGATCTTTAGGAAATACATCAAAAAATTTATTTACCACCGGAACATTATGAAGAGTTGGTGGCTCCGCTTCTGTATCCCTTACTCTAACTAAATGATATATGTATCCCTTGGAAATCATTCTTCTTGCCTTAAAATAAGAAATAAATCTACCTCTTGGCGCGCTAATTTCACTTTTCCATTCAAGGACTGATTCATTTGGAAAATGGAAATATACCTTTTTCGTGCAACAATCAATTGTGGCATAACAAGACGCCAACCAGTCCATACCCATTATAACATCAAAATCTACCATTTCTAACTCTACAAGATCAACCATCGTATCACGACCACAAACAGTTACTATGCAGTTTCGATAAACCCTTCTAGCTATAATAGATTCCCCAACCGGTGTGGATACTTCAAATGGATTAACTAACAGTTCGGGTATTTTTTAGAACTTTCCAGCAACCAATGGAGTAACATAAGATAATGTAGAACCGGAATCAATTAAGGCATATAAATTGAATGAAAAGATAGACAACGTACCCGTAACCACATCTGGAGAAGCCTCTAAATTCTGTCGATCTGCAAGAGCATACGTACAATTTTGAGCCCCGCTAGAACTCGTGGCTCCTCTATCACCTCTAACACGACCCATTGGTTGTGCCATACCCCCTATGCCCCTTCGTGGGCATTCTCTCATCATATGCCCCGACATACTGCACCAAAAGAAAACATTGGTCCCCAACCGACATGCGCCCAAATGATACCTTCCACATTTATTGCATGGCTCTCGAGGAGGTCTCGATTGTCTCATATTCCCTTGCCCTTGGTACCCCACTATCCGCGAACTCTGACTCTCACTTCTGTGCCCAAATTGATTTCCTCTGGACCATTGGAACTGTGGTGGGGCACTAGCTGCAGAAGAAGAGGATAATGGCCTAGGTGGTCTAGCAGAAAACTGTGGTCTGAACCCTCCTTCGAATGCCATAAACTGCCCTGTAGATCTGGCCCTCTTGGAATATCCTCTTTCTAATTCCTGTGTTCTTCTCCTCTGCCTCTGATCTTCCATTTTCTGTGCAAAAGCTTGGATCCTCGCTATGTCCATATCTTTGTTCAAAGCGGCAATAGTACAATCTCTAACCATATATGGATCTAGCCTATCCACATATTGATGAACTCTGTCATCCATAGTAGCTACAACATTAGGAGCATATCTCGACAAGGAATTAAATCGGAGACTATACTCCCTCACGCTCATATTCCCCTGACGAAGATTTAAAAATTGATCTGCATGGGCCTGACGAATCTCGAATGGAAGATAATGATCAAGAAATGCCTCTTTGAACTCTTTCCAAGTAGCTGGGGGTGAATCAATACCCCTAGATCGTTTTCAGTCCTCATACCAATATATAGCCTCCCCTTTAAATCTATACGCTGCTAACTTCACTGTCTCTCTACCCGTTACATGCATAATATCTAAGGCCCTTTGAATTTGATCAATAAAGTCCTGTGGGTCCTCGTTAAGATCTGATCCAGTAAAAGTGGGAGGATCCATCTTAAGAAAATCCTGTGTTCGAAGGCTAGCCGCCCTATATGTACCACTAGGACTCGTGGTAGGAATGGCTTGCCCTTGAGCTTGCCCAGCAACTATACGAGTTAAAATTTGCACTGCATTTCTAAGATCTTGATCAACAGTATTAATAGGTGGCTCTGGGGATATAGTTCTCCTTCCCCTTATTTCTTCCGGACTGGAGGAAGTTTCTGATGCATGCTCAGCTGGAGCCTTACTTTGATTAGCTGGTATAGTGGGTGACTTACTAGTCCCCTCTCCGGAATCCACATCTACTTGCTTACCGGTATTCTTGCTTCTGGTAACCGGCATCATTACTATAATAAGAGAAACAAACGGATTCAGTGGTCAACTATGACTTCATATACAATATAGGCTCTATCGCACGATCTAAGACATGAAGAAAAGAAACAATTCCTAAATGTCCATAGCCTCCTGTTTATAGATGCGGTGCACGACACACCGATAAACAAGACTCTACATAGACACGGCTTTGTAGACTCACTAGGAAGAACTTCTCTGATACCATTTTTTTCACGCCTCAAATCCTATTGGGGCGGACTGGCACCCGTAACCGAGGAGGCCCGGGAGAACCAACTCATAACCTTATACTTCCCATGCATACCTCTATGACAACCCAAAATTCGGACAACATCATGTCGCATATAAAAGAAAATAATCACCTGTATAAGCTCGAGCACATATATATATGTATATACAATACTTGGCCGTTGGAGCCATCACGTCTATTAACAAAACACCACCTTGACTGTACATTAGGTCTACAAAGCCTCTAGATAATACACAGAGTTTAACTAAGGTCAGGACACACCCCGCCATATAACTAACTTCTATACAATACCAAAAGTGACTGGATATGACACGGAAAGCCCCAAAGCAAACTGGAGCTCACCAAAAGCAGCTGGATATCCTGGCTCCTACTTGTGCGGTGTATAAGCTGAGGTACCTGTGCCTGCAGCATGAAATGCAGGTCCCCCGTGGGGGACGTCAGTACGAAATATGTACTGAGTATGTAAAGCTGTAGATAATCACATATGATATAGGAGCTCAATAGAAATCAAAAACAAGTGAATAAATCGTAATAGGAGTGGACCACACTTACTAGAACTTGTGACAACCTGTACATTGTATTTATTCAATCATTTTACCTTCGTTCTTATCATCTTTGTAATCATTACTGTACTGTACTGTGACCATTAGGCTGCCTCCAGTACATATCAACTGGGATCGACCCATGATAGGCTTATGCCCTGGGATACTACCCATAAACACATAAATAGGGATCGACCCATGATAGGCTTATGCCCCTGGGATACCACCCGATAAGAGAGAACTTCCATCACTTAGTTCAATTAATCTTTGAGATTGTTATTTCGGTCGCCACCGCATTTTTGATACTTTGAAACAATGATACATCAATAAGAGACATATAAATAGACCATCAATGCAATAACAATGAAGTAAGAACTTATTGGCACATCAATGAAGTGTTTTGGAGTCATCAATGCCATAACAATGAAGTAGAAACTTATTGGTATATCAATGAAACATTTTGGAGTCATTAATAGCACATGGATCTTGTTTGAGTAACCGGATACCTTCTGACATTCATTAGTGCAATAAACATGTAAGATTTGGAAAACAAGTAAGTATTGGAATGTCTTGACATCTTGTAGGGTGGAAATAAGTTCATTGGTAACGTAGGACATCATACAAAACCATTATGGATCACATGTTATTGAATAACTTTGGAAACTTTCTTAATAGAACAATTGTTCACTTTCATGCCAAAGATATGGTATAGAGTATGCTTTACATACCTGACTGTTAACCTTCAATACTAGTCCCAAATGGACTTCCCATCTTTTCGGATTACTTATCTACAATGAACATATATTGCAATCTAGTATTAGCAATCAAATGTCACAATTCAATTATTTGAATTCACCAAACTAGTGGTTGTGTAGTAATCCTTAATTACACTATAAAGGGTGTCACTTTAACCCTCTTATAATCCAATTACATGCACATGCCATGCATATTCATACAACATCCTCCAATATCAAGTTTGGATTCATTTATCCTTCCAACCAATCCATTAAACCAAATTGAGCCATAGACATAAATAGTCATCAATTCAATAGTATATCACCATATCCACCCTCCATAACTCAATTACCATATCCACCTTCCATAACCCAATTACCATATCCACCTTCCACGATTCAATACAACCAAACCATGCAAAATAGTCCATAACCCTATTTCCATCACCTTTCAATAACAACCAATACATATAATCCTCTATCACACATATACATATGGAAAAGAACAAGGCAAACAATATTCATACCTTAGAATTCACCTCTTGATTATGCAATCCTGTTTGCACAAATAATAGGTGTCGTTCGAAGCTCTCGAGATGACAAACGCAGTTATCAGATTACTTTGGAATTTCTACGGTTGAATCAAAAGTAATTTAAAGGTCAAATTTGGCTAGGGTTTGTTCTTTCTCAATGATTGATGATGAAAATGAGTTTTTGAACTCATATACATGTATATATACACATATTCCCGTCCATAATATCATAGGGAATGACCAAAGTGCCTTTAAAATTTAAATAATGTCAAATCTGTCCTTTGGTGGACTGTTTTGATAAGCTAAAGTAGATCGACCATAACTCTTTTCTCCGCTATCGGATTTGGGTGAAATTGGTATCGTTGGAAAGATAATTCAAAGGGCTTTCATTTCATATAAAGTAGGCCACCCAGTTCGTCCTGTACAAGGAGTTATGATCGTTTGAAGTTGATCCTAAAAATCTATTTTGAGAGGCTGAAGTAAAATGAGTATAACTCCTTACCCAGACGTTGGATTTGGATGAAACCAATTGCATTGGAAATAAGACTGAAAGATCTTTCTTTTAATAGGTTGCAGCTCTCCCAGTTCATTATATTAAGGGAGTTATGATCATTCAAAGTTGACCCAAAAACATTGGCTGGCCTCAGTAGTTTGTGTGCAGGAAATTTTCCTGCACATTTACTATTCTCAAATATCCCGGCCACCGTTTTATAGTTTCGAACGTGCTTGATTATATACGAAACCTATCCGGTTTTGGAAATCTTTATATCGTTGGACAGCTTATTAAATAACCTTCGCATGGAACCATCGACGGACAAATTTCGGAATAAATAAAATAAAAAAATTAATTCCATATAAATAAGACCAATACACGTACTTGAATACGCCAATACATGTACTTGAATACGGGGTGTTACAAATCAAGAAATAAAACTAAACTCAAATAGGGAGAAAAAATAAAACCAAGGTAAGGACAAAACTAACAGTAGGAAAAATAGAGCACACTAATGGTCTTGCACCAAGGGCAGCCAAATAAATAATAAGGAGCGGTGCAAGTCATGAATATACTACAGAAGACACGCAAGTCAAAAATACAGGAGATAGTACGATAAATAATATGAAGCAACATAAGAGGTGACAGTAATAAAGCAACAACAGGAAAAGGAAGGTACAAGTAAAGTAGATGGAATAATCGCGGAAAAAGTCTACCCCACAAATTAATACTAAGTCAAGCGATGTACTAATTCGGAACACAACTCAACAACAATCTCCAAACAAAGCAGTCAAACACTATTACCCACACAAGCAACAGGAAGGATTCCAAAAAAGTGAAACAGAAGTCGTAACGAGACAGGGACACGACAGCAAAATAATATACAGGAAATCAAAAACTAACTGAAGTGGCTAAATGCCTAAAAGTGTAGATGTCACCGGTACGCCTGCTAGCTGCTGGTTTCGTTAATTTGATGTCAAAAATCATTGCCGGAGTAAGGTCGCCGGTAAAAGGACTGCTGGTACATTTCTAGAGTGTCGCTGGAGAGTCGTCGGAGTAACGCCGGAGAGCCTTCTGCAATCTTGCCGGGATCTGGACGTCTTCTGACCCGAACTACCTGTTTGACCTACCTATTTTGCCGCAGGTGAAACCCCTCACTGTTGCCGACGTCGAGTCGCCGGGAATCGTAGTTCCACCAGTGACCGGAGCGACTGAACCAGAAGGGAATTCAGGGGGGAAGGGGGAGCGAGTACAAAGAGGGACTGGGGGTGAGGGAGATCTGAGGTGGGGAGAGGTTCAACCTTACCTTTTCCGGCTCAATCGACGCCGGCGCCGGCGTCAGAAGCTGCCGGTCAGTCGGTGTGGAGCGTGAAGGTGAGCGTTAAATGTTAAAGGTTAAAGGTGACCGTTGGAGAGAGAAGGTGAGCGTTCATGTGATCTATCACATCACGGATAATAATAAAAACAACAGATAGTAATAGATCAGAAACTATAACAAAATAAATAGATTAAATCTAACTTTTACACAAAAAATTCTCAAAGCCTGACCGAATATTCATCTACCACTATTAACTCAATAAAATAATACGATAATCGAGATATCATAACAATGCGATTAAATCCTAATCTTAAGAAAAACCCTCAAAGCTCGATCACACGTTAATCTATCACTTGAAAAAACAACAAATAATAACAGAACAGAAACTACTGTATTCAAGAATATTACAACAATATCATCAAATATAACCTTAACACAAAATTTTTAAAGTCCGACCAAACATTCATCTGCAACATAGACTTGAATATAACAAAAACTACAACAAAATAATACGATAATCGAAATATTAGAATAATACAATTAAACCTAACCTTTTGTGATTGTAGATGATACCTAAAAACAGTTATTAGAATATCTCCGCCAATAAATTTTACATTGTGGATGTTATTATATTATTGTAGAAAAAAAGAATTCTCCAATACCTTTTTCCACAAAAAAGAATCATCTAAATATGAAAGATTTTTATTTTTATGTTGCGAAAAGGAAAAAATTAATTATAGTATCAAATTAAAATATCGAAGATTTTTATTTTTATGTTGCGAAATGGAAAAAATTAATTATGGTATTAAATTAAAGAAAAAAAAAATTCTCCAATACCTTTTTCGTACAGAAAATAATTATTTAAATATGAAAGATTTTTACTTTTATGTTGCGAAAAGAAAAAAAAAAATTAATTATGGTATCAAATTAATACTACAACACAACTTTCGAAAATTAAATTTTTTTCCTCAAAAATCTAATAACGTGTTTTCATTTTTTTCCTTAAAAAATTAAAATAACTTGTTTTCTTTTTTTCTTTTTTTGGAACTTTAGGATATTTTTTTGGTGTTTGTGTTTTTAAGGAAAATTTTTCAAAGGATATTTTTTTAACCATATGTTGTAGAATTTCTTAATTTAAATATTATAATATAATGATATAATAAATGAAGAAAAATAGTAAAAAGATGATTTTGTCTAAAATAGAGACTTTTAATGAAGGACAAAAAGTTCAAATAACTTTTCTAAGGGTATTCACAGTTTTAATATATTATAGATTATAGATATTGATATAAACTATAGATATAGATTATAGACTATAGATATATCTAGTGTAATTCTAAAATAAAATTTGGATAAGATAATGTATACTTAGTTTTACTTCGAGCTATCTTATAAAGTTAAAAGAGGCTATTTAGACAGACCCTCGATTCAAGACAAGAATATTGATTTTTACTACTTTTCTCATTAATTCTTTCGTTTTTGCATCTAACACCAATCATTTTTACTACTTTAACTCCTTCCTCCTTTTTCTTATTAATTTCTATAACAGTTAAAACAAAGGGTATATTTTTAAAAATTTGTAAGCTATTTTGCAGTCATGTTAGTGCATGTTTTGTTTGTATATATTAGCATTGTAAATTTATTCAAAAAGTTATTCAAATTAAAGGAACGTAGTTATTGTTTGTTTGATTTCAAATGATAGTTAAATTATTTTATGAATTCCTCTATCGAAATTCCTTTTTGCTGTTCATTTCGCTGACTTGGACTATATATATGCACTTAATTAGTTTAAGTATACCTCGAGATCAGTCTAAGGTCGCCAATCAATATATATAAAGAGTATATTTTTCTAAAAATGATGAAAACACCTAATATTCATCATTTAAGTTCTCTGATTAGTTCTTTTGACAGTATTGCTTCATGTGTCCCTTCTTTGAAGATCTATGAGGACCTAATTTTTGTTGGTTATTGTTTTTCTCTTTTTTGTCGTTGTTAGTGTTTTAGTTGATCAAGTTTTTAGCAAGTTAGTAGTTGGTTGAATAAAAATAGTTGTATCTTTTAAGTTTGTTAGTAGTTGAGTATTAGTAGGAGTTAGTGGATCGTTATCTTAATTTTATCGTTAGTAAAGCTCTATTTAAAAAGATTAATTGTTGTACTTCAGACGTAATGAGAATCTTACCCATTGAATAGAGTCCCAACATTTATTTTCTCTCCTAAATTTTAGTCTTTTTCATTAGTGGTATCAGTGCCAGTTTTGAGAGAGAAATACATAGGAAAAATTGCAGTAGCAACGTGAACCTATGGCTTCAGAAAACTTTGTGCAGGCATCCCTTCCTCGCTTTGATGGTCACTATGACCATTGGAGCATGCTGATGGAGAATTTTCTAAGATCAAAGGAGTACTGGCAAGTGGTTATGGATGGCATATCAGAACCAGCAGAAGGCACAGCAGTGTCAGGCGCACAAAGAGCAGAAGCACAGGTAGCAAAGTTGAAGGACCTCAAGGCGAAGAATTATCTTTTCCAAGTAGTTGATCGTTCAATCTTGGAAACTATTCTTTCTAGAGACATCTCTAAGCAGATTTGGGACTCCATGAAGAAGAAATATCAAGGATCAACAAGGGCAAAAAGGCAGCAGCTTCAAGCACTTCGTTCAGAGTTCGAAGCTCTTCGAATAAAATCTGGAGAGTCAGTTATTGACTATTTTTCACGGGTGATGACAGTCATCAACAAGATGCGGATCCACGGTGATAAGTCAAATGAAGTTATAATTATTGAAAAGATTCTTCGATCAATGACACCAGAATTTAACTTTGTCGTTTGTGCTATTGAAGAGTCTCATGATATTGATATGCTTTCAATTGATGAATTACAAAGTTCTTTGTTGATCCACGAGCAAAAAATCACTCAATAAGAAATGAAGGAGGTGGCATTGAATGCCTCAACAGATGATCGTTCCGGAGGACAAGGGTACAATAGAGGTAATGGTAGAGGCAGAGGCAGAGGTAAAGATCGAGGCGATAGTGTAAATCATCAGCAGCATCACTACCGTGATTAGGGGTGTACAGACCAAACCGTCAAGTCAAACCAAACCGAGAAAAAAACCCGACTTATGGCTTGGTTTGGTTGGTTTGGCGTTTGAAAAAAAAAACCAACCATTCTTGGTTTGGTTTGGTGTTAATCAAAAAAAAGTCAAACCGAACCCAAATCAAACCGACATAATATATATATGTGTGTGTGTGTGTATATTTGTGTGTGTGTGTGTATATACTAGTTTAGTCGCACGTGCCTCGCACGTGTAACGTTTGATTATTTAAAATTAAATGATTTTATCTATTGCAGAGATTTTTAATAAAGTGTAAAAGTTCAAATCACTTTTCAAAAATCTTTCACACTTTAATGTAATAATGTAAACATAAACACATATACATATATGTTTTTCAATTCCAAGATAGTATCACTTTTACATTTGTGTACCTCTTTCCTTTGTTGCCACAGGATAAGAGAGACGAATCAATTTAAACTATATTTGTGTTACAATTATTTATTTATTTATTTATATATATAAATATATATATATATATATATATATATATATAAAATTATTTCTTATTTTTAAAGTCAAGTCTTTACAAATTGATTGATTACATTCTATTACGTACTTAAAACATTGAAAAATCCGAAACTTCTTAATTTTTTCTTATTCTAATAGTTTTATATTTATTTTTAGATTTTTTAAATCTTCTTAAAATCAAATTTCATTGATTTAGAATTCTTAAAATAATAAAAAATGTTTGAGTTGTATGACTTCAAATAAGGAAAGGTTTACCATAAATATATTTAATTAATTTTCAATTCTTAAATTAGAAAAAGATATAGAAATTCTGATGTCTTCTAATAAGGAAATTTTTTTACCATAAATACATTTAATTAATTTTCAACTGTTAAATATTAGGACGAAATAGTGAAAAAGACGATTTTGTTTAAATATAAAGAAGAAATAGTGAAAAAGACAATTTTGTTTAAAACAAGGATTTCAATGAAGGGCAAAAAGTTCAATTCACTTTCTAAGGATATTCACACTTTTAATATATTATAGATATATATATATATGCATGTATATAATTTAACTTTTATACATAAAATATTAATTATAATGTACTTTTTAAATACTTTTCAATTAGTTTTATTAAGTTTCAATATTTAAAAAGTAGATGTATATATAAATATATATTTATATTTGGGCCTTTAAGTTGTAATATTTATCCATTAATTGCTAATAAACTGATCCAAAATCCAATATAAACTTAAGACCTAAATTTTTCACTCTTCATCTTATTTTTTAGTTTCAAGAGAGTTTTTCGCTCCTCAATTTTTCATAATTGTGGTTTTTCATTAGTGCATGGGTGAAAACATACTTGATCTAAACTTCAATCACAATATAATTGTAAAAAATAAAGATTATAAAAAAACCCGAGAAAAACCGAAAAAACTGAAAAAACCGAAAGAACCAACTAAAACCTAAACTGGAAAAATCGATTTTATGTTGGTTTGATTTGGTTTATAGTTTTAATAAACCGACATAATTGGTTTGATTTTTTTTCAATAGAAAATCAAACCAACCCGACCTATGTACACCCCTAACCGTGATAATCAAGGCAGATGAAAGGGATGGGGTGGCTATAACTCAAAGTCATCAGACAAGTCTAAAATTGAATGTTATAGATGCCACCATAAGTTCGGTCATTATAAATCAGAATGCCGAACAAATTTGTCTGAGGTGCGCGGAGAGAAATCTAATTTTGCAGAACAAGAGGAAGAAGAGATATCTTTGTTGATGGTTTGCCACATGAAGGAGGAAACAAATAAGAATTTATAGTACCTCAACTCTGGGTGTAGCAATCATATAAGTGGAGATAAATCAGTTTTCTTTGCCTTGGACAAATCTCTTCGATATAGCGTAAAGTTCAAGAACAACTTCAAAGTTGCAGCCATGGGAAAACGACAGGTTCTAATTCAAACCAACAGAGATTTCATCCAGACAATTGTTGATGTTCTTTTTGTTCCAGAATTGAAGACTAATCTTTTGAGCATTGACCAATTGCAAGAGAAAGGGTATGAAATATCTGTAAAGGATGGAGTTTGTAGAATTCTAGATGCCAAACTTGGATTAATTGCTCAAGTTAAAATGACTAGAAACAGAATGTTCCCTCTTTATCTCCACAATGTTCGTCATACATATTTTTCTGCCAAATTAAATAATGAGGCATGGTTGTGGCATTTTCATTATGGGCACCTTAATTTTAATGGACTAAGAACGCTACATCAAAAGAACATGGTGAGCGATCTTCCTCACATTACAACTCCTTCGGGAACTTGTAAAAGTTGTGTTGTTAGAAAATGACCTCGCAGTCCATTTTCACAAGGTAAATCTTAGAGAGTAAAGGCGTTGCTGGAATTGGTGCACCCAGATCTTTGTGGATCAATTAATCCAACTTCTAATGGTGGTAAAAGGTACTTCATAACCTTTATTGATGACTTCAGTCGGAAAACAAGGGTGTATTTTTTACAAGAAAAGTTTGAAGCACTTGACATTTTTAAGCGTTTTAAAGTACTTGTTGAGAAAAAAACAGGTAATCCATTAAAAATTCTTCGTACTGATCGTCGAGGAGAGTTCAATTCTCAAGAATTAACAAAGTTCTGTGATGAAAATGGAATCAAGAGGCAACTTACTGCAACTTACACACCTTAGCAAAATGGTGTCTGTGAGCGGAAGAATAGCACAATCCTCAATATGGCGTGTAGCATTGTGACAAGGAGCGGTGTCTCAAAATTTTTTTGGCCAGAAGCTATTGACTAAAGTATTTATGTTTTAAACAGAAGTCCAACTTTCTCTGTTCAAAATATGACTCCGGGGGAGGCATGGAGCTAGCGAAAACCAAGTGTTGACCATTTCAAAATCTTCAGATGTGTAGCTTATGCTTATGTTCCAGATCAGAAAAGGATCAAGCTAGATGATAAAGGAGAAAAATCCATTTTTCTTGGTGTTAGTAATCAATCTAAGGCTTATAAGTTATATAATTCTAACACCAAGAAAATTGTCATTAGCCGTGATATAGTTTTTGATGAAGATGTTACCAGGCCATGGAAAGACAAAGGAGTTCAGCAGCTTGTTCTAGTAGATCTTGAAAAGAAAATATTGCAACGGGAGGAAACAGAACAGTCGACAAATTTGGATTTAGTTCAATCACCAGTTTCAGCTCCTACACAAGAAGAGGAGCGACCTCAACGATCAAAAAGAAAAGCTGCATGGATGACTGATTTTGAGGTAACTGGAATTAATTAACTGGAAGATCCACTCATTCATTTTGCCCTATTTTCAAATTGTTATCCTAACAGTTTTGAAGAAGCTGTTAAAGATGCAAAATGACGAAAGACAATGGATAAAGAAATTGTCGCAATTGCTAGAAATGACACTTGGGAGTTGACTGAGTTCCAGAAGGGCATAAGAAAATCGGTGTCAAGTGGATATACAAGAAAAAGATGAACAAAGAAGGTGAAGTTAAGCGGCACAAAGCACGCTTAGTAGCTAAAGGTTATAAGCAAGAGTTCGGTGTGGACTACAAAGAAGTTTTTGCTCTGGTGGCACGACTGGACACTATCAGATTAGTGATAGCTTTGGCTGCTCAACATTCATGCCCAATTTTTCAAATGGATGTCAAATCGGCCTTCTTACATGGGAACTTGGATGAACAGGTATTTATTGATCAACCTCTTGGTTATGTCAAGGTTGGAGAAGAACATAAGGTGTGTAAATTAAAAAAGGTATTATATGAACTAAAACAAGCTCCATGAGCTTGGTATAGTCGTATAAATGCTTATTTTTCTAAGGAGGGATTTAAGAAATGTCTATTTGAGCACACACTCTTTATAAAGATTGATGATAAAGGAAAAATGTTCATTATTTGTTTATACATGGTGATTTGATTTATACCGGAAATGATATCTCCATGGTTGAAAGTTTTAAGAAGTTCATGATGGTCGAATTCGATATGACTAATATTGGAATGATGCATTATTTTCTTGGTATTGAAGTTGTTCAATCTACTGATGGGATTTTCATCACACAAAAGAAGTATGCTCAAGAGATTTTGGATGGGTTTCAGATGAAGGGTTGCAACTCTACCAACAGTCCCACTGAGTTTGGTTCGAAGCTCACTAAAGAACCTAGAGGAAGAAGAGTTGACAACACTCTCTACAAGCAAATAGTGGGAAGCTTGATGTATTTAACGGCCACAAGGCCTGATATTATGTAATATGTAAGTCTTATTATCAGATACATGGAAAGTCCCAAAGAGGTGTATTTTCTAGCCGCAAAGAGAATTTTTCGCTACTTGCAAGGAACTACTAATTATGGTCTGTTCTATGCAAAAGGAGAAAAATCAGACTTGGTTGGCTTTACTGACAGTGATTATGCTGGAGATTTGGATGATCGGAAGAGTACATCTGGTTATGTCTTTATGATGGGGTCGGGAGCAATTTCATAGTCTTCACGAAAGCAATCAATTGTGACTTTATCAACTACAGAAGTTGAATTTGTAGCAGCATCAGCATGTGCCTGTCAAGCAATTTGGATGCGCAAGGTTCTTGAAGAAATTAATTTCAAGCAAAATGGCTCTACTACCATTTATTGTGACAGTAGTTTAGCAATAAAGCTCTCCAAAAATGTTGTTCAGCATGGGCGAAGTAAACATATTGATGTCAAATTTCATTTCTTAAGGGACCTCACAAAAGATGGGGTAATTGATCTCATCTTCTGCAGAAGTAAAAATCAGATTGCTGACGTGTTTGCTAAATCTCTTAAGTTGGCATCCTTCTTGAAGTTCAGAAAATTACTTGGTGTTTGCACTATGGAAAATCACATTTGAAACGTCTGTTGCAAGCATGTTAAACTAACAGTGTGACTTTCAGTTTAAGGGAGGGATTGTTGGTTATTGTTTTTCTCTTTTGTCGTTGTTAGTGGTTTTGTTGACCAAGTCTTTAGTAAGTTAGTAGTTGGTTGAATAAAAATAGTCGTATCTTTTAAGTTTGTTAGTAGTTGAGTATTAGTAGGAGTTAGTGGATTGTTTTCTTAATTTTATCGTTAGTAAAGCTCTATTTAAAGAGATTAATCACTGTACTTCAGACGTAATAAGAATCTTACCCATTGAATAGAGTCCCAGCATTTATTTTCTCTCCTAAATTTTAATCTTTTTCATCAATTCTTGATATTTATATTCTTCTTTTTCTGAATGTCGCTAATACATAGTTTGTCAATCACTAAAACTTCTTTCTTTTTTTGGTTAACGTCAATCATTATAACTTCAACAAAGCTTCACAAGATCTTGAATGTAAATTCAGAGATCTTTATGGTTCAACACCAATAACTTGGGGACCAATAGTACTACATCGAATATGATGTATCAAATAAAGCTTGGACAACTCTATGATATACTATGTTATGTATATGTTTATGCTCTTAACTTAGTTTTAGTATATCGTGAGAGTCAAAGGTTGCTAGTCAATAAAAGAGTATTTTCTTCAAATAATAATTTAGCACCTAATACTCTTCATTTAATATGAGGAGGACTTGAAATGATGTCTGTTTGTTAAGCCTAAGCTTGACAATCTAAACATAAAAAACTAAACAAAGATAATTAAAAAAAAAAAGAGTATTCCCCACTATAACTACATAAGTCTTGTGGAAAGCGAAAGATAAAATATAATAAATGAAACTCCCCTATATAAAAATTATTTTTTTGCTTTTAAAAAGAGAATTTTATATATAGTAGGGTTTGTAATGCGAGGAAAAGCAGAAAAGAAACCCTTAGGATATTAGAAAGGTCACCAAAAATAGGCAAAGAGAAAATGAGTGGGGCATATCCAAACAAGTAGGAGAACTACGTACAATATAATGAAAGCAAGAACTTGAACAAGTGGTTGACATTGACGACAAAACTAGAAATTGTGGCATTGTTAGAGGTTGATGCTTAGGTGTAAAGTTTGAAAAGTGATGAGTATGTTATATTTATTATTATGGGGTTTTAATGTTATTTGAGACTTGTGAGGCCTCCAACATGACCCTACAAAGTTGATCTAGTCAATTGTTTAGTGAAAAGTTGGATATTTCTCCTACTAATAATTAGTTCACGAGGTAAGAATCATTCAAAATCATATAAAAACATAGCATAACTTAATACCAGCTCCCCCCTCTTCCATCGTACTACTTGAAATGGCATCTTGTGTGTGTGGTAACCTACAACAATAGGTAAATCAAGATTATTTGGCACATATTGGAAGTAATAACAGTGATTGAGTTAGGATTTTCATTGATGAAATTTAGAATAGTTATAAATTAAAGAAGTAAACACACAAAGAAATCAAGAGGGTGTATACAGAAAAAATAGTTTTGACCTAATTAGATTTATATATGACGATGGGTTTGGCTCTGTGCCTCTGTCCCTGGGCAACTCCTCATTTCCTAGATTAACGCAGGGCACTTAACCCCGTCCTGACCACTTAAATTCATTGAACTAGACATTTGAAGTGTACGTTGACAACATAATATGGAAGCGAACATCGAATAAATTAAAGAATTACTATGATGGGGGACTCTTGATAGTATATCAAGAAAGATAGACTATTTTGGATCAAATTTAATTTCAAAAGATAGCTCATGAAGATAATATATATATATATATATATAAAAAGAAAACAATTCATTCCCTCGACCAATTGGGACACTTGACAAGAACTAAAGAGATTCTCGTTTGAGAAAGAACAACTTCGAATAATTGAGTGGAAAGCTACAAATTTAATTTTGTTCTTAAATGTAGCAGAACAATGAGTCTCCTAGCTAGTAAGATTCCAAGATTTAGTTTTGTGGACATGGATGATTTGGGTTTTTTCACAAATTCAGCATGTTGTTCCTCTTTCTCTTGTTCTTTTCTGTGTGGGTTTTTAGGGGAAAATGTCGAGATGTGAATGTGATTATACGAATTTTTGCACCCAAACTAAATTAAGTGTGACTATTCAACTTTCATAACTATAGGCATATAGCAATCACATGGAAACTATATGTATTATGACCATGTAATTCATTTGAGAAGAGATTGATATTGTATTTCTACTTTAAAAAAAAAAAAAAATGGAAAACATGAATGCACAGAATAAGTTTAACATCTTTATGATTTCAAAAAAAAAAAGGTTAGTCTAGTGCAAAAAGCATCCAATATTCAGACAAAGTTCAATGAAATGTTGAATTTCAAGGGTGTGATGATATAGATAATCTATTCTAATGTGAGTATTAATGATTATTTTCACGGTTCGAACGGGCATATAATAAATAGATCACACAAAGACAAATTTAACAAAGTAAAATACATATATATCTTTACGTCTATGCAAATTGAACTGGACTTGATGCATTATATGATTCGGAGATCACGAGTTCAAGTCATGGAAACATCTTCTTGCAGAAATATTGCTAGATAAGGTTGTGTACAATAGACTCTTATCGTCTGTACCTTCCTCCAACCCCACGCATTGCAAAAACTTTAATGCATTCAACAACTAACCCCTTTTTATGCAATTGAACAAAAATACTAATACTAGTCGATCTTTGGGTATGATAATAATATTGTTTGAAGTCTCTCATTTTAAATACTCTAACAAAGATGAGAAAGCTAAGATTGATTGCTTGTAGACAAATTGAAAAGAAAAACAATGTCCCTGGACCTACTAGAGGTCCAGAGGATCCCATCTATAATATAATCTGTAAATATATATAATTGATGTTGTCGTTATTAATTACGTGTTAATGTGAATTTTTAGTGAAGACAGGTTACATCAAGTATTATTGAACAGTATGAAGCGGTTGTAAGCCATTAGTTCTAATTGGTAGATTGAGCTTTCTCCTTAATTAGTACTCTATTTCCAAGTATATATGTATATGGATTTTTTCCTTTCTATTTTTTGCTGTGGGGGCAACATCATCAGCTTTCTCTTTAGAAGTGAAAGATTGACATTTGACATTTTAAGCATCATTATATTTAAAGTTGTATTTTGATGTTTCGTCCAAAGGAGAACATCAATATACATTTAAGTAAGTTATTCTGAATTTGATAATGTGTTTAAATTCGTAACTCAAAGTATTAACAAATGAGCATATTCTATTTCAGCACTGGCCCTTCATTCGCACTTTGCCTCTGTTACGACTTTTAATGAACTTAACTTTTCAGATTGGTGCGAACAAATCAAATTCCATCTTGGGGTTTTAGATCTTGATGTTGCACTTTACTCTGAAAAGCCAACTGCTATTATTGAAGCTAGCAGTGATGAAGAAAAGTCCTATTATAAGCACTGGGATCGGTCTAATAGACTAGGCCTAATGTTCATGCGAATGAATATTGCGGGCAACATTAAGACTACTCTTTCCAAAACTGAAAGTGCGAAAGAACTTTTGAAACTTGTGGAAGAGTCTTCCCAAACTACTGATAAGTCTCTTGCTTGGACACTAATGGGTACTTTGACCACCATGAAGTTTGATGGTTCACGTACTATGCATGAGCATGTCATTAAAATTACAAATATAGCAACAAGACTTAAGTCATTTGGAATGGAAGTGAAACAAAATTTCCTTGTGCAGTTCATTATCAAGTCATTATCGTCTAAGTATGGTCCTTTCCAAATGAACTACAACACCATGAAAGATAAATAGAACGTGCATGAATTTCATGGTATGTTTGTTCAAGAGGAAACGAGGCTAAAGTATCAAGGAACCCACTCCATTAATTATGTAAATCATCAAGGAGCTAAAAAAAAAGGAAAGAAGCATGGTAAGGGACAACAGAAGCAACTTAATGTTAATTAGTCCCCATCTCAAGTACATAAGAAAGGAAACAAGAATGGAAAGTGTCATTTCTGTGGAAAATCTGGATATTTTCAGAAAGATTGCCTGAAACGTAAGGCGTGGTTTGAGAAGAAAGGTAAGCGTTGTGCTTTTACATATCTCGAATCAAATTTAACTGAAGTTCCTTATAATACTTGATGGATTAACTCTGGTTGTACTATTCATGTTTCTAATACTATGCCGGAATTTCTTACAATCCAAACCATAAACAAGAATGAAAGATTTGTTTACATGGAGAATAGAGTGAAGGCTCCAGTTGAAGCTGTCGGGACTTATCGTCTGATTCTCGATTCTGGGCGTCACTTAGATTTAGTTGAAACTTATTATGTTTTTTCTCTTTTGAAAAATTTAGTTTCATTGTCTAAGTTGGATAAGACTGGATATTCCTTTAATTTTGGTAATGGATGTTTTAGTTTGTGTAAGAATAATTATCTCATCGGTACTGGTACTCTTTGTGATAATTTATACAAATTGAATCTTGATAATCTGTTTGTCGAAACACTCTTAACTCTGAATCATAATATTGGAACCAAACGAAGTTTGGTGAATGAACAATTTGCTTACTTGTGGCATAAACGTTTAGGTCATATATCTAAAGAAGGGCTGAAAAGATTAGTTAAGAATGAAATTCTTCCAGATTTAGATTTTACTGACCTTAATATTTGTGTAGATTGTATTATAGGAAAACAAACAAAACACACAAAAAAAGGAGCCACAAGAAGCACACAGCTTCTTGAAATTATACACACTGATATATATAGTCCTTTTGATATCACATCTTTCAATAAAGAAAAATATTTTATCGCTTTTATTGATGACTTTTCACGTTATGGATATATCTATTTGTTGCATGAAAAATTTCAAGCGATTAATGCCTTAAAGGTATTTATTACTGAGGTTGAAAGACAACTAGATAGAAAGGTAAAAATAATCAGGTCTGATAGAGGTGGTGAATATTATGAAAGATATGAAGAAAGTGGACAACACCCAGATCCATTTGCTAAATTCCTCAAAAAATGTGGCATATGTGCTCAATACACAATGTCTGGCACACCACAACAAAATGGTGTGGCAGAAAGGCGTAATCGTACATTAATGGATATGGTTAGGAGTATGTTAAGTAATTCATCTTTACCTCCTTCTTTATGGATGTATGCTTTAAGGACTGCCGTTTACATGCTAAATAGGGTTCCTAGTAAAGCAGTCCCAAAGACACCTTTTGAACTGTGGACTGGTAGGAAACCTAGTTTGAGGCACCTGCATGTTTGGGGTTGCCCGGCAGAAGTTAGGGTTTATAATCCACAAGAAAAGAAACTGGATTAAAAAACAATCAGTGGTTTCTTCATTGGTTATCCAGAAAAATCAAAGGGGTATAGATTTTACTGTCCTAATCATAGTACGAGAATAGTTGAAAC
Source organism: Capsicum baccatum var. pendulum (assembly GCA_030864225.1). Taxonomy (NCBI): domain Eukaryota; kingdom Viridiplantae; phylum Streptophyta; class Magnoliopsida; order Solanales; family Solanaceae; genus Capsicum; species Capsicum baccatum. The sequence continues at coordinate 39,204,540 of CM061553.1, read as the reverse complement.
TAGAAACGCTAGATTCATTGAGAATAACGAAGTTAGTGGGAGTGAAGAATCACGTAATGTGGAAATTAAAGAAGTTAGAGTACGAATTCCTCTACCCTGTACTTCTTTTAAATTTGTTGTTCCTGAAGATGTTGTACAGCAAAGTAATCAACAAGAACAACAAATTAATATTCCTATTAATGAAGCCATAATTGATGAATCTGTAGTAGATGAACCACAAGAAGTAGCATCAAGAAGATTTCAAGGACAAAGGAGATCTGCTATTTCTGATGATTATTTGGTATATCTACATAAGTCAGAAACTGACTTGGGAATTGATGATGATCCAGTTTCATTTTCACAAGCCATTGAAAGAAATAATTTTGATAAATGGATAAATGCTATGAAAGATGAGTTAAAATTTATGGAACAGAATGAAGTTTGGGACCTTGTTGAATTACCCGAAGGTTGTAAAAGAGTTGGGTGTAAGTGGGTCTTTAAGGCCAAACGCGACTCAACTGGCAACATCGAACGTCACAAAGCCAGACTTGTTGTCAAAGGTTTCACTCAAAAGGATGGCATTAACTATAAAGAGACGTTTTCACTCGTCTCTAGAAAAGATTCACTCAGAATTATAATGGTCTTGGTAGCTCATAATGACTTAGAGTTACATCAAATGGATGTGAAAACAACCTTTCTGAATGGAAATGTAGAGGAAGAAATTTATATGAATCAACCTGAGTGATTTTCTATTAAAGGAAAGGAACACATGGTGTGTAAACTTAAGAAGTCAATATACGGACTTAAGCAAGCCTCCCGACAATGGTATCTTAAGTTTAATAAAACGATTATCACCTTTGAATTTAATAAAAACACTGTTGATCGGTGTATATATCTGAAGGTCAGTGGGAGTAAGTTTATTATGTTAGTCTTGTATGTTGATGACATCTTGTTGGCTACTAATGATCTTGGTTTGTTACATGATACCAAGAAATATCTCTCTAACAACTTTGAAATGGAAGATATGGGTGAGGCATCCTATGTGATTGGAATAAAAATATTTCGAGATAAATCACAAGGATTGTTGGGATTGTCTCAGAAAACCTATATTAATAAAGTATTAGAGAGATTTAGAATGGAAAAATGTTCATCAAGTCCCGTTTCAATTCAGAAAGGAGATAAGTTTAGTCTCAATCAAAGTCCAAAGAATGACTTGGAACGAAAGCAAATGAAAGGTATTCCTTATGCATCAATAGTCGGGAGTCTTATGTATGCCCAAACATGTACAAGACCAGACATCAGTTTTGTTGTTGGAATGCTAGGTTGATATCAAAGTAATCCTGGAATTGATCACTGGAAGGCTGCAAAGAAAGTATTACGATACTTACAAGGAACGAAAGATCATATGCTCACTTATAGAAAATCTGATCATTTAGATGTGGTTGGATATTCAGATTCAGATTATGCTGGTTGTGTGGATACAAGAAAATCCACATTTGAATATTTTTTTCTATTAGCTGGAGGAGCAATATCATGAAAGAGTGCGAAGCAGTCTGTTATACCTGCATCCACTATGGAAGCTGAGTTGGTGGCATGCTTTGAGGTCACAGTCTAGACTAATTGGTTGCGGAATTTTATTTCAGGACTTGGACTAGTCGATAATATAGTTAGGCCGCTGAAAATTTATTGTGATAATATCGCCACAGTTTTCTTCTCTAAGAACGATAAGTATTCAAAAGGTGCTAAGAATATGGAATTGAAATACTTTTCGGTTAAACAAGAAGTCCAGAAACATAAAGTGTCAATTGAATATATTAGCACTAAGCTTATGATTGCTGATCCTTTGACGAAAGGATTACCGCCCAAAACATTTATTGAACATGTTGAAAGGATGAGTCTTATTCATAGCAAAGAATGATTTTATGTAAAGACTTTATTATGTTTATGAAATTGACACTTTGAGCTCAAATTATATATGTTTCTGTTGTTACCTGTTTTCTCTTGTATACATAATATTGTGAATAATGATGACAGGTTCTGACTTAGATAAAGGATTCTAAGTATTATCATTGGACCCATTATGTATTTGAAAGGTTATGTTAGGTAATAGACTAATATTGCAGTACATGGAAGGAACTATGTCAAGTAAAGGGACGTACAACCGCCATGACTCATTTTAGTTAATTTATTTAACGATGACAAACGATGTTGGATTTAACGTTAATAGTGCACATGATTGACGTACCTATTAAACCATTAAATTAACATTGTGTGTATCAAGTGGGAGAATGTAAATTTTTATGGCCCACATAATTAATTTATTTAGTGGTTTAATAATAATTGAATAAGTTAAATCTTTAATCTATATGGAAAGTTACCTAGTAGGATAATTACTGACTCCAAATAGGATTGTATCCACAATTACTAACTCCTAGTGGGATAATGATTGTATCCACCAATCACGTTGATGGAACGTGAAAACATAACTGATTATTCCCATTATAAAAGGGGTCATTTCTCTGCCAAAAGAAGAATAAGCTCCATCACAATTATTCTGAAAATAAGGTAAAGAGAGAGAAACAATTCAGTGTTTCTGCTATTACGCTTTTGCTCCGCTAAAATCATGGAGAATTCAGGTAAGTAATTCTTTATTGAATTACTGTTATTATGTGTATGTGAAAATCATTAAGTTCAACGTTCCTGAATAATACAAAGGATTATAGATTGGATTGTTTATGTATAAGATTGTTTAAGTTTATATAATCCGTTTTATGCTTACATTAATGACACAAAATAATTGTTTCAATCCATATAAAAGATGTCATTTTCTTTTTTTCTTTTTAAATTTTCTCCCTGCCTGTTCACAAAAGGTACAAAGGAAGGAGCATCTATAAGAAATTAATATATCAAAAGGTTCTTCATCGACTTGCCGTTGGCAGATTAATTTTCTTGTCATTAACCCTGGTGTGGCTCTAATCTGAAGTATAACAAATGATAATTTAAAAGTGCTTTTAACAGATTTTCTCCACTTGTCCATAAAAAAATAGATGGGTTAATTTGGAATTTCCTTTTTTTCGGATGACTTTAATATGTAATCACCCAATGTACATTGAAATTTCATTGAAATTAAAGATATATAAATATGAGACGATTTGTTAACGACAAAAATATGACTAATTTCAAAAATAACATGGGATGAAATTCAAATATTTTGTATAATAGAAGAGCACATATAAACTATCCCCCACCCCTACCCACCCACCCACACACACAAATTACATCTCGCATCATGTTATCTTATTTTGGTTTTATGAATTTTGAACAGAGACTTATGAGTGTGATAATTTGCTTAACAAAAGTTAGTTCTAATAAAACTTAAACGTATAAATTATTTTCAGCTATAACCTAAGAAAATGAGTGAAGTCTTTATAAATACTTTTACATATAGGCCATATGAAACATAATATGTGTCGACATTAGGTAATTAAATAACCCATCATATAGGTATAGAGTTTGGATTAATATTTCAGATAGAAAATTAATTAAGTAGTGTTAGATGACGCTGACCTGACCCTGTCACACTAACTAAGAATCTTTCGAGTATGTGACACGGCTCATCTGACTTAATTTTTTTAATTAATGCACACTTGTACAGATCATATTAAAACCTTAAGGAGTGGTTTGCTTTGAAAACAAGTTATATCGGGATTAATTATGTTGGGATAAGTTATGATGGGATAAGTTATACTGTGATTAGTTATACTGGAATTATTTTTTATTGAGTGTTTGGTTTGTTGTATTCAAAGTAATATGCTTGGTATAATTTCTAGGAATAAATTGATTGATTACCAAAATACCCTCCGTCTTATTTAACTTTATATATATATATATATATATATATATATATAGCTTTAAATATTCATTCTTAATTATTTTTTATTATTTTTTAGAGAAATTAAAATATATAAATAAACATAATTTATATATTTTACAACCATTTTGAACGGTAAACTGTTCAAAATTTATTTATTTATAAATATATTATATGTTAATTAAACATAATTTATGTGCGTGTGAAAATATATTACGTTATATATTATGTTATATATAATTAAATATTATTAACATAATTTAAAATAATATACTATAATTAAATATATTAACATAATATATATATTAAACATAATTAACGTATATATATATATATATTCATAATATTATACGTTATATATTACGTAATTACGTTATATATTACATAATATATTATATTCATAATTAATGAATATATTATACGTTAATTAAACATAATTTATGAATATCTAATTTATATATATTTATGAATATATTATACGTTATTCATAATATATTATACTGTTCATAATATATATTATACGTTCAAAACATAATTATTATATAGTTTATCAGTTCACGTTAATTATTATTATATATATATAATTTATTTATGAATATATTATACGTTAATTAAACATAATTTATTATTTATGAATATATGTAAAATATATATATGTGTGTGAGAGAGAGAAATGAAAATGAGGGTATTTTTATCCTTGTATAATTTTATACCAAAGAAAAATAGTCTTGGGATTGTTATCCCACCATTTGGGTGGATAACTTATCCCGGGACTAATTATTAGTTCCGGGATAAGTTATCTCAAATATTTACAATCAAACGAGTGAGTTACATTTTTATCTCGAAATTATTATTTTATCCCGAGATTATTGACTCTAGCCCCACAAACCAAACGGACCCTAATAAATTATGTACAATTATTTCCTCCGTTTTAATTTATTTATTTGATTTTAACTTAACATAAAATTTAAAATAATAAAATGATTTTTAGGTTCTGTAATCCTAGGATCCTTTTGGACATGTGATATGAAATCAAATTGATTTGAAGTTGAAGTTTTCACATGCTATGGATAGTTTCTATGGCTGAACATGAGTTGTTTTTTGTTTTCTACAATATATAAATATGTGGGTAAAGTTTTATATTGAAAAAATTGAAATTCCAATTTATTTTTTTTGAGAATTTGGTTTTTGATTTTGAACCATGATTCTAAATCGCATGTCCAAATGTTGCTTTGAAATCATGACTTCATATCGTCATGTGCAAATGTTGATTTGAAATCATGACTTCATATCGTCATGTCCAAATGCAAGTTTAAATTTAAAATATGTAGGATATATTAAAATATTTTTTAATCTTGTGCTACTAAATACTCTCTTCGTCTCATTTTACCTGTCCTAAATTGGGATAACACAATTATTAAGAAAACAATTGTTGGTAATATAACTTTACCATTTTGCCCCTCTTAATTGTGTCTTGTTGTTAGTTTCAATATTGATGGATGATTAATACCAAAGCACCATTTACATTTTTAATGGTACTCCTCTTTGCAACATTTTTCATGAATGCTAATAGCAGAGAGTAATCAATTACACTAAGGGTATAATGGGAAAAAGAAAATTGTCTTGTCTTGATAAGTAAAATAGGACAAGTAAAATGGGATATCAAATTAGAAAATTTGAAACGGGTAAAATGGAACAAAGAAAATATTCATGTGAAAAATCAAAATTAAAGAATTACCAAAAATGAAATAGATATTTTATTTTGTAATAGATAGAAAAAAGATAAGGCAAATAAATTAATACGGAGGAAATATTATAATAGGATATTAATAGTACTAATTAACGTTGGAAGTAGACAGGTGCCCACTTGTACAACTTGATGCCAGCCTGATTGGTTGTCTTTCTTTATTTCTTGTTTTTTAATCCTCTAATTAAGTACAAGTGTACAACTTCTAGTAAAAATGACGTAACTTTAACCTGAAGTACGTAGATTTTTGCTAAGGTAACAATCAAAGTACATGTCTTTAAATTATTAAATAAATAAAAAAAAACATTATTTTTAGTAATTGTTTCCTCATCCACAGCAAACAATTAGATTGTAATCTCCAGAACACCCCCAAAACCCCGTTATGGAAGCAACCTAACATTTTATTTCATTTTCCAAGGTGTTATGTATACTTTATTTTACTAATTTTGATACACCATCTATGACCTCATCAAGGTGATAAATTTTTAATTTTATCAATGTTAAGAGGATCATGCTTTAATATTCTTTTCCTTGATTAGTGTGAATTTATTTTAATTTAGAGGCCTATTCCCTTTCTTCATACACAGAGAGTTTATTGGTGGCTACTGGCTAGTACTTCCTCCGTTTCGAAATAAGTGAATTGTTGGGGTATTTATTGATGTTTCAAAATAAATGAATCATTGAATTTTTTTTTTCAAATTCAAATTTGCCCCTATGATTTGATAACCAATTAACTTTTGAAAAGGTATTACAAAGTCAACTTTTTTGGGGGGTAAAAATAGAAAGTTGTGTTAAATTTATATTTTTAATGCGTTTTTCTTAATATGTGTGTTAAAATCCAACAATTCATTTATTATAAAATGGAGGGAGTATTGTTGAAGTTAATGTAGTAAGGTGACGTACCACATTTAATTGTACAACTTTACTTCAATTGTCCGCTTACATATATTTAATTAATATGACCTTCAAGTCGATTGTAAATCTCTTAAGTTGTTACATATATCAGATATCAATAATAGAGTAACATGCATCAAGAAATTCAACCTACTCTGGTATAATTATCAATGACGGTGTCAGAATTTTCACTAAAGAAATTCACGGGTGAACATGCAAACTAACTGAAGGAGGTTAACATCTACTATATATACATAAAAAATAATTTAAATCATGTATATATATAGTATAATTTTCCGTCGAAAGAGATTTGAATGAACCCCCTCTCTTAACTGTAGCTCTGCCCTTGATAATTACTGCGGTTAAAATTGAAGTATAAAATAATCTAATAATTGATAATGTCTCATTACTTGGACAACGAATTTCTTTCAATTTGTATCACGTTCTATTTAAGTTAAACTGAGTAAATTTCTTTTTTTTTTCAATGGAACTTAGAATAAAAAGAACAACAAAACAAATAAAATTATACATATGTAAGGGAGATAATGATCGTAAAACAATCAACATAGCAACAACTAAAACAGTGATGTGCAAATTGAACTTCATAATGGATCAACACAAACCAAGAATGATAGGTAATTCTTTCAATGTATCTGAATTTTGATGAAGTAAATTATTCAACATATGTATTGTTAATGAAGTAACAAACACTTGATGTAATAGTGAAGGTCAGACGCAAAATAGAATTAGAATATATAGGTTAGAATAGAATTCACCAATTTTGATCTAACTTTTATATTCGGCTTAAAATAATTAATATAAATATGTTATAATTTAAAACTCAATTATTCAAAAGAGTTAAAATGTAAAATCTATAAACATTAAATTTTAAATCGTCGTTCGATAAAAGGTGCACACAAATTGTCGATATTAAAAAAAAAAGAACTTTATGATATGTCTGGAAGGAACATGACATGCACAAAAGTTATGCAAAATAAAATAGGAATACTTTTATCATAATCAAAATGAAGAGGGAATTGTTTAAAATTCCCAAGAAAGATGGAATCAAATAAGAATAAAGTGCTACAATAATTATATATTCCAAACTCATGAATTCTTTCTCCAATTGGCCAACTTGTGACCATCTTTCAGCCTCACAAATCTCTAAATGTATTCCTTCAATCTAGTGTTCTAAGATTTGTCTCAGAGTAATGATCTAATTTAAATTTTAGTGGATATGTTATTATTATTTTTTTATTTTTTAAAGTAGAAGTAAGAGTAGCGTACACTTTATCCTCTCGATACAATTTGTAGAATTTGTTGTTGTTTGTTGATTTGTTTGGTCTATCACTCAATATCCAAGGAGGATTTAGAATCCAGATTTTATGAATTCAAATGTATTTATATTCTTAAAATTATAGATTTAGACATAATGTCTAGTTGGAATTTTAAATAATTTTTTCATATAAATATATATTCTACGTCAAAAATATTGGTTCAAATAAACTCAGTGCATGAACACTCAACCCGTCGATGCAATAAAGTATTCATTTGGTTCTCTTGCAACTATATTACACAATTATAATTCTAATTTTTACTTGAAGGAGGTTGTCCGTTGTCGATCACCAAATGCATAGATCGTTTCTTTCTTTCCATTTATAACTTAAATTTATTATTAAAACTGCGCGCTAACCCGTTAAGTAGACGAATCTACACATTTATCTATTTATCAACCCTTCAAACCATCCGTTTAATAATACTCAAATAAATTAATCAGAACTTCAATTCTTTTGTGATATTACGTATAACTAGTTTACCAAAAAAAAAAAAAAAGGACATTACGTATAACTATCTCTTATAAATTGAACAACATAAGTAATTAAGATTTATCAATTGAGTAAAATTGAACGACAAAGTTTGTCAATTAATATGGTAAAACTTTTTTATAATTTAACAAGATATGTAGAACGAAGATGGTAGTAAAGTTATGCTCTGTCCGAAAAAACTTGTGAATAATTTGTTCATCTGGCAAAACTTGCTAACTATTTAACAGGATAGGTAGACGGAAGATAATATCAAAGTTATATCTCAAAGGTATATTCCACTAGCTAAACTTATGAACAGTTTAATAAGTCTAGCGCCAAGACTTAATCTCTGCAAAACTTCTTTAAATGTGCTCAAACTCGAAAACAAAATTGAAATCTTTTTTCATTTTTCCCTTCAACATTTTCTTTTCTATATTATAGAAGAGGTGGTTTCAACATGGTAGTTTTTTGTCTTTAAATTCATACCTAAGGGTATTAAAGTCATTACAATAAATTATAAGTTCAATTCAATTATTTTTTGTGTTTTGATTTTGGAACCTCATCAAAAGTTTGAATTAAAACTCATTTGTTTCTCTTTAATTACAAGCAATGTCATGTAAGAAATTTACCATAATGTCATCACACATGGCCTTGCATATATTTCCATATATGTGGGCCCTCTATCTTTCATTTATTTTTCAATCTTATTTATCTTTTTTATGTATAAAATTGTTTCAAATATATTTAAGTAAATTGATTAGTAGGATGATAATTTATTGTGAAAATTAATTATAATTGATGTAATTAAATAAATTTTATTCTTTATTTAATTTCATATCAAACCTATAATTTACTTTTTTTCTTATTTGTTACTGCAATTTCATCTAATTTAATTTTTTTCCTGATATATTCAATCGTGATTTTACTATATCACCTCTAATTATTTATTATGGTCATCTAAGTATCATGTCACTTAAATTGAAGTAGAAACAGCTTTACACAATAATTAAAAATTTAAATTATTTTTAAAAATATAATTGACTATCAATGACACAAAATTTTGAACAAGGAAAATAACATATATTTTGGTTTCAATATGGTATCTTAAAGGTATTAATAAAAAGATTAAGGATATAATGGTCTTTTTGTAGAATTAACCTCCTTTTCTATATTATCCTTAATGCTTTACTTGTTGAACCTTAGCAACTCTTTTAAAGAAAAAGTCCACCCATTTTCATTTAACTACAACCATAACCCTAAATAAAAGTCCTCCCGTTTCTATTTAATTACAATAATGTCTAAGTTCTATTGAATATGGTGGGACTCATACTTAGTAAAATGTATAATTAAATATATCATATATTTTTTATTTTACTCTCTTAAAAGTAAAAAATTTCTTCACTATATTTTGCATTTAAATTTTTATTACTCCGTAATTTAATTATATCATCTCTAATTAATTATTATACGTTATTTATATAGTAAAAGATTAATAATATTTAACTAAAATATAAAATAGACATTTATGATAGGTTTGTTTCAACCGTAATTTTACTATATCACCTTTAATTAATTATTATAGATCATTTATATATTAAAAAATTAATAATATCTGATTCGTGATTTTACTATATCACCCTAATTAGTTATTATAAGTCATTTAGGTATTAAAAAAATTAATAATATTTGATTAACAAAGGTAAAATAAACATTTATGACATATCTGCTTTAGCTGCTTCAAACGTGATTTACTATATCGTCCCTGATTAATTATTATAAGTTATTCTGATATTAAAAAATTAATAATATTTAATTTAAAAATTAAAATAGACACTTATGATATATTTGCTTCAATTACTTCAACCATGATTTTACTAAATATCACCCCTAATTAATTATAGTAAGTCATTTAAGTATTAAAAAATTAATAATATTTAATAAAAAGGGTAAGATAGGTAGAAAAATGATAAATTAACTCTTGATGTTTAAAATTAACTTGACGTCTTATATGAGGTCCACTTGATTTTTTTTTACGAGCATCTTTTATAGTAATTTGGTTAAGTCACTCTAATTATTTGTTGTAAGTCATTTAAGACATTTATGCTTCGTTGCTTCAATCATAATTTTACTATATCGTCCCTAATTAATTATTATGATCATCTAAGCATTGTACCACTTAATTGAAATAGAAAAAACATTATAAATCATAATAATTAAAAATTTAAATTATTTAAAAAATATAATTGGATATCGACAATACAAAACTCCGGACAAGAAAGTAACATATATTATTCAAAAATTACATAAAAAGTATTATAAATTAAAATACATAACAACTTAAGATATCTAAAAATAATTTAATCTGTTGTATATTTCAAAAAAAAAAAAGATGTAAAAATACTATAAATAACAACAATTAGCAACTTAAAATTTTTATAAAATATAAAATATTTGGTTGATTTTCGAAATTATATTAGCGTCACTTAAACTAAAATAGAAGAAAAGTATTATCAATCAAAATAGTTAAAAAATTAAAATTATTTTAAAAATATAATTGACTATTAATGCAACAAAAGTTTGAACGAAAAAAGTAATGTATATTATTTGAAAATTACATAAGAAATATGATAAATTACAAGAATTAACAGCTTAAATTACCTAAATACATTTTAAAAGTATTATTAACTATCTAAATTATATTTGTGTCACATAAATTGAGACAAAAAATAACATTTATTGAATCTGTGCTAGATTCTGGATGAATCTTAGAATGTATATGCAATTTTTTTTAGAACTTTTGTTTAAATATATCTAAATTGAAAGGGCAAGTTATAATACATCACATCAAATAGTGTATAAGAAATAATGTTAACATACAAACGACTCTGACGTTTTAATGAAAGAAACATATACAAAAACAAAGTTCGATAAAATATTTACAGAAGTATATTTTATCGTGTTCTGAAAGTCAAATAACTTAAATCAATATGAAGAGGGTAACTTGTAATTTTCCTTTTTTATAATTTTCAAAACACTTAAAATTTAAATTTAAAATATTAATTTAATTTAACGTCAAAGAACAAATTGATAAATAAAAGAAAAGGAGAAATAAAAACAAAGAATATTTATGTCGGATTAGTAGGGGAATACAATTCAATTTTGGGTTATTCATTGCAACCCGCATGTGATTTAATATGCAATTATTAGACAACTCTTTATCATTTTCAACAATTATTTTCTATTTTATTCAACAAGTATCAAGTGTTATGTATCAATTTTAATTTCATATTTTATACTTAGTGTAGCAAATCTCTGTCACAAAATTAAAGATCTAAACTTCAAAATGCATCAACTTTTATTATTTACATGAGTAAGTTATACATAATTATCTTTTGAGATAATTTGTCTCATTGAAAAATACTATCTAGCAGTTATATGTTTTGTATATTTATATTTTATATATAATTCATAATTGGAATTGACATCAATCTAACTTATCGTATATGATCAAAATATCTTAATGTTGGGCCTGTGCTGACACGAGTCATGCTTCTCTAGTCTATTATATAGAAGAGGTGGTTTCGACCACCTCTCATGCAATTACCAAAAAACCCCTCCACTCCCACTTAATTACATACCATGCCCCTAATATATAATAATTTCATCGTTTCAGTATAATGATTTAAATATTTAATATATTCTATTAATCTATATTAATTAACTATAACCACATATTGGAAGTAAATTTTATTTATTTATTTATTTGGCTATCATGTTCAAAACTAATTTGTTATCTCGAATCACAATAATTAATAACTTAAAATATTTAAAAGACATATAGAAATTTTATTAACTCTCATTATTTTAGCAATGCCACATAAATTGAGATAAAAGAAAAAGTATTGCAAATAATAATAATTAACTACTTAAAATATTTAAAAGATATATAAAAAATTTAGTTAATTCTTAAAATTGTATCGAAGTCACATAAATTGGGACAGAAGGATTAAATATATTATTTGATAATTACGTAAAAATTATTATAAATCACTATAATTAACAAGTTAAAATACTTTTTTAAAAAATTGATAAAAGTTCTATTCAACTCTCAAAATTTTATCGGTGCATTATAAATCATGAAAAAATAAAAAATTATCTTAATTAATTACAACTAAATATTTAAAGTAAATCAATTTTATTATTTTAATTGACCTTTATATAGAAAATTAATATTTTTATTTATTTATTTATTTTAGTAAATTTAAATTTTAAAATTATTTTTCTTATATAGAAATACTAATATTTAAACTTAACTTTAAATTTTTAAAGTACAAAATTAATAAATTTAATTTAATAAAATAAATTTCTAATGAATATTTTCTTAGAATTTGTGTTGGGTCAATATGTATCAAGTTAAAAAGGAAATAAAGAAAAATATATAGTAAAATTTTATTATTGTGAAAGATAAATATAATGTACTATCCAATAATGTTTAATAATATCATATTTTGCATATGCAAATAGCATCCCGTATTTAATTAATATACTATTTCGATGAATTATCGATGATTACTATTGGACATGATAAAATTATATTACTTTTTATAGTAATAACATAATTAATCGCTCTTAATTAATTATTATGAGTCATCTAGGTATTAAGAAAATAAATATTATTTAATAAAAAATAAAATAGCCATAAAATACGAAATTAACTCTTCATGTTTTAAATAAATTTTCATCTTTCGAACGATGATTTTACTATATCACTCCTTATTATAAGTCATTTAGGTATTAGAAAAATAAGAATAACAAATTGATATGTCAATATAAAATATTTGATTGACTGTCAAAATTAGATTAGTGCCACATAAATTGGGACGAGACAGAAGAAGATATAAAGCAACATATATTATTTGAAAATGAAATAAAAAGTTCTGTGAATAACAATAATTAACAAAAAAAAAAAATTGACTGATTTCTGCTGCTTCAATATTGATTTTAATGTATCACCTGCAATTAATTATTATAAGTCACTCATGTATTGAAAAATTAACAAAATATATATATATATATATATATATATATATATATATATATATATATATACTATGAATAAAAATTTTCATGATATTTTTTTTTTAAAATAAAAATTACTACATATACTCAAAAGGCAAAAGAGTAAAAACATACAAGAGATAAATGTAGAGAAATAAAAAAGCACCAAATTGATTATTAAAATTTGTAACATTCAACACATTTCTAAATGTTTCAAATTCTTTTTGAATCAACACATACACATAATATAAATAATAATAATTATATTTTAATTTATCACCCCTAATTAATTATTATGGTCATTTAAGCATTGTGCCACATAAGTTGAAATAGAAAAAATATTATAAATCACAATGATAAAAAATTTAAATTATTTAAAAAATATAATTGGTTATCGTCGACACAAAACTCTGGACAAGGAGAATAACATATATTATTCAAAAATTATATAAAAAGTATTATAACTTACAATAGTTAACAACTTGAAATATCTAAAAACAGTTTAATATGTTATATATTTCAAAAAAATTACATGAAAAATACTAGAAATCACAATAATTAACAACTTAAAAAATTTAAAAGATATAAAATATTTGGTCGACTCTTGAAATTATATTAGTGTCACTAAAATTGGAATAGAAGAAAAGTATTATAAATCACAATAATTAAAAACCTGAATTATTTTTAAAATATAATTGACTATCAATGTCACGGAAATTTGGACAAGAAAAGTAACGTATGTTAATTTGAAAATTACATTAAAAATATTATAAATTATAATAGTTAATAACTTAAATTATCTAAATACATATTAAAATATATATGTTGAACTCATGCTAAATTCCGAATGAATCCTAGAAAACATATGTAATTCTTTTATTAAAAAAATTTATTCAAATATATCAAGATTAAAAAAAAATAAAAATATCTTAATATTGAGCTCGTGCTGACACGATTCATGCTACTCCAGTAGTTTTAGAAATATAGGGTGATGTGATCCAAAGATGGGATCAGATTTATGTATTCTTGGGGCGTTTGGTAAGTAGATAAGGATGATAATTTCGAAATAACATTTGAAATTAAATTTAATGTGAGATATTAATTAATTTTGATGGAAATTATTTTATTTGATTACTTATATTAAAATAATAAAATTATTATCTTATATAAAAAATAAAATAAAACAGATCCATAAAATATCCCAATCCATAAAATATTTCTCCAGTCTATCAAATTACCTCTTGTGTAATTTTTGTGGTTGAGATTTTGGGAATGGGGACAAACGCATTCATTCGGTGGGACATTTCACCAAATACCCATTGAATCTCCCTTCTTTCTTTATGCCATTTGTGGGCCCCATTTCATGGGATGCTGACTAAGCTATTCATCCCCTTCTTTGTTATACAAAACAAAATATTAAAAAGTGAATTGAGAATTTAAATTTTATTAACTTGCTTTTTAGAAATTGATGATTATATTCTATGCTTAATCCTAGGCGCGTTCACGGATCGATTTGGATCGGTTATTGATCAAAATCATAATCAAATCAATTTAGTCGATTTTTAAATTTCTAAAATCAAATCAAACCAAAACAAAAAAATAACCGTCGTTTTGATTCTTGTCGGTTTAGTTCGGTTCAGTTTTTCGGTTCATAACTTTATTTAATGATAAATGTTGAAATTTTTCTTAAAAAACTTCAATCCAACATAAGAGATATCAACCGAGTGTTGTTCCTCAACCTTGAAACTAAAATGTCAATTTAGTGTTATATTAGGCAAAGCCATGAACAACACAATATGAACGCTTCTGCAAAAGTATTTTGAAACTACATATAAGAGAATGATATAATAAACTCCCAAAAGGTAAAAACGTAATTTTTTGCTTAACAGGGACCAAAAAGAAAGTTTAAAACTAGTGATTATCTATAGTCTAATAAACTCACCTATAAAATTTCATAGACGACAAAATAATTTTATAATTAGTATCATTTGTCACTCAAAGTGCAAAAATCATATAGAATCTCATAACGTACCATCAACTAGATGAAGACATATGATTAAAGTTAAATTCATGATTAAAATTTAAAATATCAAAAATATTTATATTTTATTTATGAATAATATATAAATAATTTATATATGCATATGTATGTGTGTGTATGTGTATACATATATATACATGTATATATGTGTATATATATATATAATTTTTATCGGTTCGATTTGGTTATTTTGTCGGTTATTTTAGACTAAAATCAAAACCAAAACAAATAAGTATCGATTTTAAAAATTTAAAACCAAACCTAACCAAAAATCATTTTTTTTAATTGATTTGATTTGGTTCGCAGTTCGATTTGATTTTTTAACCAAACCAAGAACACCCCTAGTTACTCCTATCCTAAAGCATATTTCAGCCCCTACATGGCAAAGGACAGGAGTTAGAAAGTAAGATTGAGATCTTTTCACTCCAAACTAAAAACGTCATTGAGTTTTGAGAGTAAAAATTATATGAAATGTTATTCAAATAACAATTTATTAAACCTGAGTTTTAATTAGACTTTTGGTATTGAGTAATTAAAATGCTAAAGAAAGAGGAGAAAAAAATATATATCAACAATACTGCAAAATGAAATGATGATTCATGTCCGTGGTTAGAGGAAAATTGATTTAAAAATCACGCAAACAATAAAAACACGCAATTTAATAAATGGTAACCTCTTAAATTTATCAGCAAATTCTACTTAGATATTTAAGCTGTAATATGTTTTAATTAAGTAATATTTTACTTTCGTTTTTTTGGCTCCTACTCATACTATGCCTTTCAAGTCATTTTATAAAGTCGGATTAGAATCAAGCTCAACGAGATTTTTTTTCCTCACTTATTTTGCCAAGCTTTCTATCTGGCACATTCCATTCAAATTTTAATTTTTTCTTCTTGCACATGATTTCAAATATAGATAAGTTTAAGGGTGTCAATGATTTTAAAAACATCGATTGAATCGTATTGAATCAATTTTTAGATTTTTTTTTTAATAAAATCGATGATTTTTATATAAATTTATAACCATATCAAATAATTTGATTAGTTTTATAGTTTGTAAAAATTAATCGAAAAATATCGAATCGTATCGAATAATATATATATATTGCGTAAATATATTTTATATATTAAGTCTAGAAATAATAAAATATTACTAAATTTATGCTTTGAACTCGGAGTGATGGAAAGCGAAAAACATAATTAACACTCTAAGTGCTAATATTGAGACTTATTATACTAATGATCGAAACTAAATTAGTTGTAGCATCTCGCTCTCGAGTAGTAACTAGTAAGTTATAAGGAATTTCAACGATCTTGGATAACAACCTACAAGTTATTAGATATTTTTCATCTCTTGTGATTTAAGTTCCTCTTATGCGATGATAAATTTAAGTAAGACTCAATTGTTGAGTTTCATTTTGATTGATTTCTTTCTATTTATATATCGACATTATTTTTTCTTAGCTTAACATTGTTTTGTACAACTGTAAAATGATGAAATGAATTTTTGTTCTTGTTTTCTTTTATGTTTTCTTGATACATCATCTTTTAAATAATAAAAATATCTGAAGAGTTTTTGCTAAACATACGCGAGTATACATGATAGGATGTAATAGCTTGATATTTTTTTTGAAAAAAAAAAATTAAAGGTTAATCAAACCGTACTGATATCGAAGAAAAAATCGAGATGATGGAACGGTTTCAAAAATTTAATTTTGACTATATAAAATAAAATTTAAAAAATTGATACGGTATAAATTTTATTAATAACCGTCTGAATTGTACCATTGACAAGTTAGCCATTTAAATTATGTTTTTTTTTTCTTAAATACACGTCATCTTCAATTGAAACACACTTGATGTTTCCCAACTTGTTAAAACTAATCGTATAATTAAAAGAGGAGAAACATATGTTTAGTTGTCAACTATCTACGTCATGAGCTAGCTAATTTTTTTAGAACAAATACAAAAATATATTAAATTTGAACTAAAAATGTCTAATAAAAAAACTCTATCATATGTTTAAGTGTCCAATTAAACCAAAAGAGGAAAAACAAAAATATAGCCATGAATCATGTGGTACAGATAGAGTTTTGGGGTTTGAGTCAACTTCAATTATACTCGAAAGAGTTTGAAAAAGATTATAATCAGATACTTCTAGTAATCAAATATTGTTGAATAACTTGATTCCATAATGATCCTTTTAACTGCTTAAGTGTCGCACTCTAATTATTATAAGTGTGATCATTCATTTTATTTACACACTTCATAACAAAAATATTATTTTCTAATTTTTGCAACAATCCAGGTTAATAATTAAGGTTTAGTATAAATGGACATTTGGATTGTTTCGATGAGTTGATTAATTGAACACGAAAGGAAATTTTCCAAGGAAACACAACTTTACTATTTAACAATCACATCATGACTATTTCTCAATTAATATTACGTCTAGTCAAAATTTATTATTTGATGGGGTTCATTTAATGCAAGAATTACTGTGATGTCCAGACCCTAATTTATAAAAATATTTTCTTTTTGAAGAGAAAAAAAAAGATCTCATATGGGTATTAATCAAAGGTTCAACCTTAATAGGACCAATTCCGGGTCTAAACTATTCAATCGTCTACTTATAAAACTAGTTTAGGTGTAAGCGCTTTGCGCGTGTACCTCATTTTAATGAGTTCAAATGCTACATTAAATAGAATATTTATCTAAATAATAAAGATATATACAATATTTATTTGTATTATATAATAATAGAGATATCCAAATAATACAACTAAACCTAACATTCACATAAAAAAATTCCTCAAAGCCGACCAATATTTACCTAACAGCCGTAAACTGCAATAAAATAATATGATAAAAGTGATATCAAAACAATAAAATTAAACTTAAATTTTACACACAAAAAATTCTCAAAGTCAATCGAGATTCATCTACGAACTGTAAACTACCACAAAATAACGAACTAATTATAACTGCCAAAATGGGCTAGCCCAACCCAACCCAGTCCAAGCCTCGCGGGCTAAAGAATTTGATGGGCTAGAACGGTCCGACCCTTCACTTAAAAGGGCCTTAAAATATATGGCCCAACCCAGCCCTAATAGGGTTGCGGATTGGGGCGGGCTAGCCGTTTATTTTTATCGATTTTTTGTTAGATTTTCTCTTTCAATTTGAAATAATAGATATGGCAATCCACTCGCACTTCTATCATATTATTATATAAGTACATAATTCTACGATGATTTATAATATTTTCAACACCAATACTTTGACAAACATATTTAAATTCATTGATTAAATTATCTTAATTAACATCTGTTGACACCCGATTTTTGCTCTCCGTACCTAAAATTAACGTCTTCAAGCTTTTGTTCGTTAAAGGGCACGAAACATAATTTTCATATCTTTTTTATAATTGTTTGATAAATTATTGATAATTATCCTTTCTTTAGGATTTTAATCAATTTTTTGTCATAATTTGATTTCTTATAATTTATTAATAATTTTTCTAATTTTAGAATTTTTATCAATTCATTATCGTTCTTAACATTTTACAATGACCCGCACACGTGCACGACATGACGTTATATATATATATATTACAGTATTTTTAAATTAATTATATTTTAATAATTTTAATATTCTTTACATTTTTCATTCAACATCTATATTTTACAGTCCGCAAACACTGAGTCGGATCAATTATTTTTGTGCAGTATATAATTCGATGTCTTATCACATTCGAAAACGACTACACAATAATGTCTTATCACGTCCGACAATAACCACTCAGTGTTGTCTTGTCACATCTGATGATGATCACTCAATGACACTATCCTTTGAATAATTACTTTGTCCGTTGGTCAAAAGGATGAAAATCCTTTGACCAATAACTTAAGGACCTAAAGGTGTTCTATTATAAAAAGAGAGGACACCCCTTTATCCATTGGATAAAAGAGGTGCTCAATTTTTTGTATAAATAGGTGGTGGGAGGACACATTTTGGATACACATTTTTGTTCATTTTTTCCTCGCTTTCAAAATACACATATATTTAATTTTTACAACTCATAAACATTTTTTCTTTGCAAACCCCCACACATATTCATAAATATACAAGCATATTTTATTTATTCCATTTTTCTCTTCAAAAACACACAAAAAATATATATATTACACACACTAACACATCATACATATACACACACTAAAATCAGATGGTTGCTCACTTTTCTCTCCCAAAACACACTACATACACAAACACCATCTTTTCTCTCTTTCTAACGAATCTCTCCTCTTCTTCCCTTCACCAGCCGTTTCTCTCCTCTCCAACGAAGATCTGTCGGAGCACGTCCACCATCATCACCACCACATGACCAATAACAACTCTAATCCGCCCGTCACTGTTAGACGGAGCTCCGGCGAGATCCAATGCCGTCAGCCTTTCTCCGTTCCTCTACAGATCCATTGCTAGCTTGCCGGAGGTGATGACCGACAAGCCTTCAGCCATACTGCCTCCGCTCTCTATCGTCTCCCACAAAGAAAAAACCAAAGAAACCTCCGTCACCAACCAATCTCCCCTTCTCTCCCCCAATTTTATTGTTGTAACATCGGAAAAGGATCAGATCTGACCAAATTTATACATCTTGGCGTTACTCCAGCGATTCACCGTTAAAGTGATGCCGCCATCAGTACTGTGATATCAAAACCTTGGGTTTTTTTCGATATTACTTTCTCGAATCTAAAAATTTATAAAAATGATAACTCTTTTCCTCTTTGTTTGTTTTTCACATTGTTGCTTCAAATACTGCTAGTTGTTGGTTGGAATTAAGTGTTTTAGGGTGATGCAATATTTTGCTTCATCATTACATTCAAGTTGATGTTTGTTTTACTGGGTTTTGGTTGAGATTCGACCTAAAATTATGTCTTCGCTGCTTTGTTTCTACTGTGAAATGTTTTGTTTACTGCTGTTGTTGCTATTCCTTCATAATTATCCTGGTGCTTTGTCCCTCACATTTTAACACTACTGATAATATCTGAGCAACCATTTCGTTGTCATGATATTATCTGAGCCCACTTTTTAACAAAAAATATATTTTTAAATATTTATACGCATACATACTTGTTCAATTTATTTTGATTATTTTTATTTGTTACTAATATTCTTTTTTTAAGTGCTTATACAGATTATTTTGAAATTTTCGTCGGGAGTTGCAGTCAAAGGGGCCCTTAAATTTTATATTGTATTTTATATTCTCACACTTATACAAATAAAAAAAAATAGTGAAGATTTTACTTTTTGGGTGACGGGCGGGAATATTCTTTATTTACATAATTTCATCGATTTTAGGCAAAACTTAGGCCGTTAATATTTACATAAAATAATTAAGTTAATCAACTAATTCACATTCACATAGCTCCCTTTTAAAAAATGAATTTATATTTTCCTTTGTGATTTTTGATTAAAAAATACTTTTCCTTTTTAGTATATAAAAGATACTTTTTTTAATATACATACAACTTTATATTATTTAAATATTTATAACTCCTCCCTCTTTGATACATTTAGTCTAGCCGGGTACCACACTTGTGGATCCTGAAGGATGCCTAACCCTTTCCCTTCGGAATAACTTGAACCCTTACCTAGAATCTAAACTGGTTTCATAGACTAAAATACAGGTCATGCATTTTAATAAATAAAAAAAGGTTTTCCTCATTTCCCTTAAAATAAGGTAGCGACTCTGTACAATTTTTATTCTTTTAGAATCCATAACGTCATACTCGTTTTGACCTCAGGTAAAAATAGGGCGCGACAGAATGACGACTCTGTTGGGAATGAGGAAGCGTTCTAACCATGATCGACTCGATGTTCAATCGAGGGAGGTATTTTTATATTTTTTGTATATAATTAAATTCTTTACCTATTACACTGCAAATTATGTGAATTTGCTCATAAATTCTTTACATTTTTTTATCATGCTTAGTTTAGAATTTTTATGCTTTATTATGTTATTTGTTTTACATATTTTTATATCTTGCAATGTGTGAAAGGACACAAGCAAAATCCAAACTTGCGTTCCTTATTTGTTTGAATAACACTACTTGTTACTGCTTTATCACTTGTATTTTTCTATCGAGTCTTTGGCCATACACAATTCACACACTGTAGTACACGCGAGTGGTGTACTGCACTCCTCCGAACCTTCTTTGGATTCCTTACCTTCAGAGTCGGTGCAGTTAGGTTAGTGCACCTTCTCGCAAATATTCAATCTCACTCTTGAACATTTAAGGAAAAATCCTACTCTAGTAATAGGTCATATTGCATATACCTTAGGCGGGATGATCCAAGGTATTGTCTTCGCAGCTAGGTAGCCACCCTTTCGTCAGAAGGTTATGAAGCCTTTATAACATATTTTGTGTTAGAACTGATTCAGATAATCCATAAATCGAACATTAATGGATTCAGAACAATCAAATTGGCCTTCTTTTACTCTTCCTTCATTTGACATCATTTTCACATCAATAGACACAAACTATTACCCAAACTAGACAACATTTGACACCATTTTCATGAATACAGAGTGTTGTTAAAACTCCGCTTCACAAATATCTTTCTCAAAGTCCATGAAAGCCGAGTGTTCTAAAAATGTTTTGCTTTCATTCAACTTTCTCTTCAAGTCCGCAGATAGGGAATGTCACTAAAAGCTCCACCTACGTCTAACTTTTTTTGGATCCAAACTAGAGTGGAATGTCGTCAAGCATTCTTCCAATGTTTGATTCCTTTTTCTAGTCAACAGACGTAGAATATTATTCAAAACTCTACAATTATTTGACACCTTTCTTCAAAACAATGAATGTGGAATATTATTCATCTTCACCCACTTCTAACTCTTTCCAGCCAATGAGCGTGAGGCATTATTGATACTTCTCCTCCGTTCGATATCTCTACCACAAGATCCTCATTCATCAATAACGAGACTTGAGATACTCACTCTTTTAAAGGCATCATTTTAGCCTGCTTTTATCAATTCTTACTGACTATATAGGCCTCTTTTAGCCACCCTTGTTGGATACATTCCCTTTTCAAGAAAACTTTAAATTGTTCTGAATCCAAAATGTGTCAAAATCTAGATTCATCTATGTCAGTTTATTTGAACGAAGGGCTACTTCTGGAAAAATAAGGCTCCACAATATAAGATGCGCTTACTTGATGTTGTCTGAATGTGCTTGTCCATCGACATGAACTAACACCTTAACTTTCATCTGTGTTGGCATTATCCCCCTGACATAGATTAATTGTGTTGATAGATAGAACTAGCTGACTTAAGCTATATATCTCAAGAATGGACACCAATATCGTTGACTCGACCAGAAGTGTTCCAACGCTTGCAAACGTATCAGGAATTTTCAAAAGACAAGATAATGAACACATGCTTCTTTTGAAGAACCAACTCGAGATGTTAAGAGAAGAACTGCACCAAGGAAAGGATCTCACACATCCATCCACGGCTACTCTACCACACCCTCATAATTTTTATCGCTAGAAACTCCAATACCTAAACGCTATCAGTTAGTACAACCTTCTACAACGACTTTTGGTTTAACAAATCCATCATCCCCGTTCACACTTATTACCTCCCATAAATTTCCTCATTGTACCCCACATCTTAATGTTGTCACATCTGTTTGTGATATTCAACAAACAAATCACGCTTTCAAGGAAAATATATTTCTCCAATGTGCGTGACTGAGACATCCGTTTTCACTGTCTGCTAAAAGTAGGCTTCTGATAAGTGCAGGAACAAATGAGGGGAATGACAAAATTGTAAATAAGCTTCGTAATCTAAAGCGAGTGATGAAACACCTCCAAGAAACTTAAGTCAGCAAATATTTAGACTATGAAGATTTATGTATCCATACAGATGTTGATTTGCCAGTCGGGTTCAAGCCACCTAAGTTCGACTTGTTTGATGGAATCGGTGATCCTCATACTTATTTAAGAACATATTATGATAAATTGGTCGGGATTGGCAAAAATGAGAGGCTCATAATGAAGTTGTTTATTAGAAATCTATCTGACGAGGCGCTCACCTGGTACACCAAACAAGACCCTCGTCATTGTCACAAATGGAGCGACACGGCTAAAGACTTTGTGAATCAATTCAAGCTTAATACAGAAATCGCACCTGATCGAATTTCCCTTGTTAGTATACAGAAGAAGCCCTTTGAATCATTCCAGGAATATGCTCGACGATGGAGGTCCAAAGTAGGAAAAGTTCAACCACCGATAGATGAAAGTGAATTGATAAAGTATTTTATCCACAGTCAAAGGGGTGTCTATTTCAAAAGGATAATGTCCACATTGGGGCAGAAGTTTGCTGACTATGTCAAAATGGGGAATTTTATTGAAGAGGGGATTAACTCTGGAAAGATTAAGTCGGTAAATAACTCGAGAGAGTCTACTCGGTTAGAGTTCATCAAAGGAGCCAAGATGGAGAATGAAGAAGAAGTATCTATTGTGATACCACACCGCTCAATACCTGAATCATCCCAATCACTTCAAAATCCTGCTAATGAACTGATGCAAATATCGAGTCACAAACTACATCATGCCTACAATAACCAACAAAATTACCTTCAATCCCAAGCTTCCACATACCAAAATCCACCACAACCATGCGTACTAATCCAATTGTCAGTTTATCAAAATCCGACACCTTTTGCGCTTAGACAAAATTTGAAGGGTAAGCACAATCGAAGCCACACATAATTTGTTGAACTATTGACACATTTGGTCGAAAGATTAAGAGGTGCAAATTTTCTGCAACCCGAGCTTGGGAAGATTTCTAACCCATTACCTAAATGGTTTGATGAAAGAAAGCAATGTGTTTTTCACTCTGGAGTTCAGGGGCACGACATTGAAGATTGTCATAGGTTAAGGCATAGAATTGAGTGCTTGACCAAGGCCGGGGTAATCCAATGTGTCAAAGTACAACCAAATGTAAATATTGATTCAATGCCCAGTCATGAAAATGGAAGATTATATATGACATGAGGGACACCATCTTTCACATGGAGCCGGCAAGGCTTTCATATAAGACATCCTATAGAGAAGTGATTAACTTCAGTGGAAATGTAATAGTGATAAATCCAAGTTTGATTGACTCAGAAGTAGGCAATATAGTCCTATATTTGAAGACATGGGATTTCCTCTAATTATCATGTATCAGAACTACGTTCTGACCTGATTTCTCATGGTGAGATACGTAGGTAACCCTCATCGGGTTCGATCGTACTTAAGTAGAATCATTTTCCCTTTTGTAGTTGGAACTACGTGTGACCTAATTTTCCTCAGAGAGATACGTAGGTAGCCTATATAAGGCTCGGTCCCTTTGTAATATAAATTTTCATTTTCCCCCAACGAAGAGCAAAACTTGAACGCAATGATATCCAAAAAACCAGACATGACCCATCTAGGCTATCCTGAGATACGCAACGAAGAATCGTCGACAAAGTCTCTCCAAAAGACTGGGGCAAAATTTTGAAGAACGTTTCGAAAATCAACGAAGGCTAGGACGTTAACTTGGAAATATTACAATCAAGGATGATTGTACCAAATAACGCAAGTCATCATTAAAGATACAAGACATCAACAGGGGACAAATTGATTGCAATATCGAGAGAAATGCACCAAGGGTCAATACAGAAGACACTTCCACCACTTAACCAAAGATCTACTCTACAAATTCTATAAATATCTTTACTACAAATACTGTTAAAAGATACTATCGATCCAAATGCTTTAGGATTATATCGTCGATCAAAGTAATTGACTACACTCATTATGTCAGTCATTGGAGGTCAACCAAATTTTCATGCAGGCGGCCCATGCTTATGAAAAAATCCAGAAAGAAGGTCCTCGTAACAAGGAATGATAATTTATACCCGCAATCCTAAGAAGGATTTTCAAAATATGCTCAAAAACATTCAAGCTTGGATTATGACTAACACATTAATCAAGGATATCTCATCATCTTATGTATCAACATTCATCAAAAGAACATGATTCAAAGGTACGTCTTTAAGTCGCTATCTGAAAGCGAACGACATATGAGATTTCCTTGAAATTGACAATTTGAGGATCATCTATAAGTCATATTATTTGAAATAAGATAGTGTGCAAGATTACCTCTGAGTTGATAGCCCATAGGTCATCCGTAAGCCACAATAACATCCTAACCAGATAGTATGCAAGGTTACCCCAAAATTGATAGTCCGAAGGCTATCCATAAGTCGCAACTAAATCCTTATCAGAGGATATGCGAGATTATCAAATTGATACGTCCAAGGGTTCTCTATAAGCCACATCATATCCAAGATTAATTATGTGCAGGATTACCCAAGGATTAGCAATTTAAGATATATCTATAAGTCATATTGTGTCCAAAGTCGGATGATGTGCAGGAACACTTGA
This sequence comes from Capsicum baccatum var. pendulum, assembly GCA_030864225.1. NCBI lineage: Eukaryota > Viridiplantae > Streptophyta > Magnoliopsida > Solanales > Solanaceae > Capsicum > Capsicum baccatum. The sequence continues at coordinate 39,178,664 of CM061553.1, read as the reverse complement.
GAGCTAGCAATTGGAGGATATTTCTAAGTCATCTCTTATCCAAGGTCGAATAATGTGCAAGATTACCTAAAGACTAGCAATTCAAAGGATATCTATAAGTCGTCTCGTAACCAACATCAAATAACGCACAAGATTATCCAGAGATTGACGATTCCAGGAGAATCTATTAGTCGTATTGATACAAAAGATGCGCAAGACTTATCCGAGATCATATGTGAAGAATTATTGGCAATAACCAGAGAGGTCATCATTCCACAAGCATTATGGGTGACTTAAAAGGGTTACCGCATTAACACAAGATTACACGGTCGCGGGGACCCTTCTGCATAAAGTGTCATCGGTGTCCAAAATGGGCACCCCACTTTGAAGACATATTCAACGGATAAATAGTTATGCAACAACCAAAAGGGTTGTTATGTCTATTGTTGTAAGTTATTTCTTTTCAAACAGGTACACGAAAGAATGACTGTAGTCGACCCAAAAAGAGTTCATATACGAAGACGCCCACAAGATAAGGAGACTATCAATGAGGCGCCCAAGAAATATTCAAAGTTTACGAAGAGAATACTCGTGCATGTACCCAAGCCTCTTGCTTTCATCAAAACGCAAGTCAACGAGACTACATATGAAGATAGCTTATACAACACGTTCACTACTCTTTCGCTCAAAACCTTGACACAAAAAATATTGAGATGCAAATCTCAATGCTTGATCGACTCCAACAACCTACAAAAGCATCGCTCAAATTAAGAAATTCTTTGATGTTAATCGTTAGCACAAGAAAAAGCCATAAGATGTTGAAGACTTATACATAAGAGGCACCATTTCAGCAAATGGCCAAATGAGCTTTCCAAAGCAAGCTCATGATTATCAACCTTACCATTCTCAACATACCCACCCTTGTGGTCAAATTTTTCTTGATTCCCCTCACACGAAACTACATTCCTATTCTAGGATATGTAGGTAGTTTAAGTTAGGCTCGGTCATATCAACAACATAATCTTTTGCATCTTTTCAAATTTCCTTTATCATCTCAAGCCACAACAACTATGTCACTTTGATGAAAGTTCAAAAGCGAAAATCAAGATGAAGAAAGTTCCCACCAGAAGACATACTAGTATAAGCACATTATGTGGAGTTAGAAAGTGTCACTACTCCAAATCCTGAATAGATTACCGATTGTCGAAAGATTGAAGGACGAGATAGCTGCTAGGCTGAGTTTTCGATCAACACAAAATCAACATCCCCTCCCCAAACTAAGAAACTTTCTTTGAGCACAGGTACAACATCGCTACAACAAAGGTTCAAACATCTTGGAAGCCTAAATACTGTCTCACCATCACAAGCTGAGAATTCAGGTATCGTCAATTTATCCATAATTATTCCAAGACACTAAAGAATCTTCTCGAATCTTGCAGGTCATAATAATGCTCAAGGAGGCATGTGTCAAGTATCTTACAACATTCCGTCAGAAACTAAACATCACATCTCTATCACAAGCCAGGAAGCCAGTCGCATTAAAGGGATATCCCCATTAAGACTCGGTTATCACGTACTAATAGATGTTCACTAAACTCTAACATAACACAGGGCAGTCCATCCCGAACAAAAGGACAGGGTAGTCCGCCCCGAACAATAGGACAGGGCACGCCCGCCCCTAACAATAGGGCATATAATGCAACTTTCACTTCCTCAAAAAGTATTTCAGTCGACGGAGTTTATTTACATTTCAGCCGGCAGAGGCTATTTAAATTTTAGCCTATGGAGGCTATTTACATTTCAACTGGCGGAGGCTATTTACATTTCAGCCGGCGAAGGCTATTTACATTTTAGCCTACGGAGGCTATTTACATTTCAGCCGACAGAGGCTATTTACATTTCAGCAATTGCTCAGCCGGCGGAAGCTATTTACATTTCAATTACTAATCAGCCGATGAAGGCTACTTACATTTCAGTTATCACCCCTCCAAGTGGATTGCCTTAAAAAACATAGACAATACTAGAACATGCAGTACAACATAAAACTATCCTCTTAGCAATAAAGGGATCCCTAGTTACGTCAGAAATTTCGGCGAAGAAACTCAACTCAACTCGATCCAAAACTATCATTTTTATAATCCTTATTATCATTGCTCAATGTCGTCTTAATCCGATACTGGGGCAATCTTTGAAAATTCGCAATCTTCTTTTCCTTCAAAGTCCCCAGCAAATAGTGTTATCCAACATCTACTCATTTCCAGCTACCCAAACAGTCAATTTTGGAACAAGCACCCGTATTCATTCCATTCGTGTTGAAATCTTTGCTGTCATCCTTGAAGGAACCTAGTGTCATCATAACTCTACACTGAGGAAAATTTTGATATTGCTATGATTCAAATTACAGTGACCTGATTCTCGTAACACTCGAGATATTTTGGAAGTTCTGTACAGAGTTCGATCGTCACAACCGCAATCATTCTTTCTCCCCAGCAAGTACATAATCTTGCGTCTCCAGCATCTCACAGGGGCAATTTTGAAAGGGACATCGAAAATAGATAAACACTTTTGTTTCCATTTAGCCCTTCTCCCAATAATCATTTCATATGATTTCTCACCCTCAACAATAGGGCGATTTGCTTAAATTTTTTGAACTACATTGACCTGATCCTCATACAAGTTGAGGTATATAGGTAAATTTAATTTGGAGTTGGATCAAATTTTCTTCAAATCATTTTTATCGAACAAAATTGGCTACATGTTTACGTTTTCATTTGAAGACTTCTACTTCATCCTCAAATGAAAAGGAGCAACTGTTGACACCCAATTTTTGCTCTCCGTGGCTAAAATTAACGTCTTCAGGCTTTTTATTCGTTAAAGGGCACGAAGCATAATTTTTACATCTTTTTACAATTGTTTGATAAGTTATTGATAATTATCCTTTCTTTAGGATTTTAATCAATTTTTTGTCATAATTTGATTTCTTATAATTTATTAATAATTTTCTAATTTTAGATTTTTTATCAATTCATTATCTTTCTTAATATTTTATAATCACCCGTACACGTGCACGACATGATGTTATATATATATATATATATATATATATATATATATTTTACAGTATTTTTAAATTAATTATATTTTAATAATTTTAATATTCTTTACATTTTTCATTTAACATCTATATTTTACAGTCCGCAAACGCTGAGTCGGATCAATTATTTTTGTGCAGTATAATAATTCGATGTCTTATCACATCCGTAAATGACTACACAATAATGTCTTGTCACGTCCGACAATAACCACTCAGTGTTGTCTTGTCACATCTGACAATGACCACTCAATGACACTATCCTTTGAATAATTACTTTGTCTGTTGGTCAAAAGGATGAAAATCCTTTGGCCAATAACTTAAGGACCTAAAGGTGTTCTATTATAAAAAGAGAGGACACCCCTTTATCTATTGGATAAAAGGGGGATAAAAGGGGTGCTCAATTTTTTGTATAAATAGGTGGTGGGAGGACACATTTTGAACACACATTTTTGTTCATTTTTTCTTCTCTTTCAAAATGCACATATATTTATTTTTTACAACTCATAAACATTTTTCCTTTGCAAACCCACACACATATTCATAAATATACAAACATATTTTATTTATTCCATTTTTCTCTTCAAAAACACACACAAAAAATATATATTACACACACTAACACATCACACATATACACACACTAAAATCAGATGGTTGCTCACTTTTTTCTCCCAAAACACACTAGATACACAAACACCATCTTTTCTCTCTCTCTAACGAATCTTCCTTTTCCTCCCCTCAACAACCGTTCCGCTCCTCTCCGACGAAGATCTGCCGGAGCACGTCCACCATCATCACCGCCACATGACCAATAATAACTCTATGCCGCCCGTCACTGCCAGCCGGGGCTCCGACGAGATCCAATGTCGTCAGCCTTTATCCGTTCCTCTACAAATCCACTGCTAGCTTGCCGAAGGTGATGACCGGCAAGCCTTCAGCCTACTGCCTCCCCCCTGTCCTCAACCAAAAAAAAAATCAAAGAAACCTCTGTCACCAACCGATCTTTCCTTCTCTTCCCCAATTTTGTTGTTGTAACATCGAAAAAGGGTCAGATCTGACCAAATTTTTACATCTTGGCGTTACTCCGGTGATTCATCGTTGAAGTGATGCCGCCACCACTACTGTGATATTGAAACCTTGGGTTTTTTCCGATATTCCTTTCTCGAATCTAAAAATTTATAAAAATGATAACTCTTTTCCTCTTTGTTTGTTTTTCACATTGTTGCTTCGAATACTGCTAGTTGTTGGTTAGAATTAAGTGTTTTGGGGTGATACCATATTTTGCTTCATCATTACATTCAAGTTGATGTTTGTTTTACTGGGTTTTGGTTGAGATTCGACCTAAAATTATGTCTTCGCTGCTTTGTTTCTACTGTGAAATATTTTGTTTACTGCTCTTGTTGCTATTCCTTCATAATTATCTTGGTGCTTTGTCCCTCACATTTTAACACTACTGATAATAAATAAATACTACACATTCTGGCCAATGAAAAAATTATTATCAATTTTGAGGCCTCCGTAAATAAAAAGACGGATTATTACGTATACATATACGTAATTAAATAAATATTTTTGGGCGATGATGAAACTTTATAACAATACAAGATTTTACAATTCATATCTTGGCAAAATGATTTAGGACGGCCAATTAATTGAGCAACCATTTCGCAGTCATGACATTATCTGAGCCTACTTTTTAACAAAAAATATATTTTTAAATATTTATACCCATACATACTTGTTCAATTTATTTTGATTATTTTTATTTATTACTAATATTCTTTTTTTAAGTGTTTATACAGGTTATTTTGAAATATTCGTCGGGAGTTGCAGTCAAAGGGGGCCTTAAATTTTATATTGTATTTTATATTCTCACACTTGTACAAATAAAAACAAATAGTGAAGATTTTACTTTTTGGGTGCCGGGCAGAGATAGTCTTTATTTACATAATTTCATTGATTTTAGGCAAAACTTAGGCTGTTAATATTTACATAAAATATTTAAGTTAATCAACTAATTCGCATTCACATAGCTCTCTTTTAAATAATGAATTTATATTTTCCTTTGTGATTTTTGATTAAAAAATACTTTTCCTTTTTAGTATATAAAAGATACTTTTCTTTTTTTTATACGTTACAAAAAATATTTTTTCCTTTTACATGAAATATTTATATTTTTATACATACTTTTGTACATATTTTCATAACAATAAATTTATTTATATATTTAATACACATACAACTTTATATTATTTAAATATTTATAACTCCTCCCTCTTTGATAAATTTAGTCTAGTTGGGTACCACACTTGTGGATCCTAAAGGATGCCTAACCCCTTCTCTTTGGAATAACTTGAACCCTTACCTAGAATCTAAACTGGTTTCGTAGACTAAAACACAAGTTATGCATTTTAATGAATAAAAAGGGTTTTCCTCATTTCCCTTAAAATAAGGTGGCGACTCTGTACAATTTTTATTCTCTTAGAATCCATAACGTCGTGCTCGTTTTGACCTCAGGTAAAAATAGGGCGCGACAACATCAACCTTCATCTAAATTCATATACAAATTTAATAAGTTTAATAATATCAAAAAGTTATATATCAAAAAATAATAATATATAAAATTCACCTAACAATATTATCGCTTTGAATTTGTGTAATGTTGTGCAATTGATTTTGAGTAGCTGCAACAAGTGTTTGAACATTTTATGATGGATGCAACTTTTATATTTATGATTAAAAAATTTAATATTTGTCATTTAGTGCAAAATGAGTAAAATATTATGTAAGATACTAGGTAAAATTTATTGAGTAATCACTATTTATATTTTAAATTCTTTTTGCTTACAATTTTTTTTAATTTTAAGTTTAAATTGAATAATAATAACAAATGAGACATCAATACTTGATGATTAAGGTTTAACACTTAATAAGTTAAATATTATGTAGGATATTAAACTTTTCCAATAACTATTATTCTTAATTATTACTTTTTCTTTTACAATTTTTATATATTTTTAATATAAATTAAATTGTATTTTGACCCACGGGCCGGTCCAGCCCAACCTCAGTCAAGTCTCAAGGGCCAGCGGGCTGACTTGGGCTGGGCTTGTAAGCCTTAGTTTTAAATGAGCTCAAAAATCACAACCCAACCCAACCTTTATAGCAGGCTGGGTTGGATTGGCCTCAAGGGCCAAACCCATTTTGACGGCTCTAGAACTAATAGAAATATTCTGATAATATAATTAAACCTAACATTTACCTAAAAAGAAAAAAGAATTCAAAGTCAACTCACATTCATCTAGCATATGTAAATTAAAATAAAACAATAAGATAATAAAGATATCAAAGCAATACAATTAAACCTAACTTTTACACAAAAAATTTTTCAAAGCCAGCCGATATTCATCTACGACCTGTAAACTATAAAAAAAAATATAATAGTGATCACAAATCTTCGATTTTGATCCAACTAATTCTTGTCTGAGCGAAAATTTTGGCTCCAATAAATGATCTTGAATGAAACCAAAGAAAATATCTATTAGTCTTAGAAATATTTCTTTTATAGAGTTCTATTTTAAGAGTATTTTGAAATGAAAATATTAATTAATTCTCTTATCATATATTTTAGGAGTCTCATATATTTTAGAAAGTCTAGTAAAAAAAAAATATATTAATTTATTGTACCATGTATTTTAGAGTCCCATATATTTTAGAAAATCTAGTTAATATAATAAAAAATAAATTAAAAAATAGTGAAAAAACAGTTTTATCTAAAAAAAAGTCTTAAAAAATTCAAATTACTTCACTAAGCCTCTTCACACTTTTAATATATTATAAATTATAGATATAAATTCTAGATTATAGATATAGATTATAAATATACATTAAACATACAATTATGTCGATAAATTAATTGATCGAAGAGAATACATCCGTAACATCTGATTGTCGTAGAATTCTCCCGACATAAGAGGCCTAAGCCCATCAGACTCTAAATCCCCCCACGCCCCACGCCCCACACCCCACACCCTTTCAAAGAAAAAAAGATAAAAAAACTACGGGAGATCATTTGTTATTCATAATTTTTCTTTAACCACTTGAATCAAAATGTAAAATAAAAAATACGTACTACCTCGATTTCACTTAAAACATATAACTAGAGCAAATTTAGTAAATTAAAAATGAAACTTGACATTTAAGTTAAATATATACTCCATAAAATATTAGTACTAGTCACACTTTTAAATGAGTGATGATGAAAGTTAAAGTACATATCCTTTCATTTTTCTTACTCATTCTAAAGGCATGAATGGACTTTCACATTAGTGGTGAGTATCAAAAATTCATACTATTATTAACGCTAAAATAGTACTTCCTGGTTTGAAAAAGAATGATCGACTTTTTCTTTTAGTTCATTTAAAAAAGAATAATCTCTTTCTTCTTTTGATAATATTTAATTTCAACTTTTCACATGGTATATTTAGAACCACAAGATTAAAGGGTATTTTAGTATATTTGACACAATTTTAATTTAAGACCATAAAATTGAAAAGTTTTCTTTATTTTTTTAAACTTTGTGTCAAGTCAAAGTAAATTATTCTTTTTGAAACAGAGAAATTACATTACAATTAAATCATTTAACAAAATTAAAGAACATGTTATGCTTTTTTTATATATATAGATTAAAAGTGAAACACAAAATAAATAAGTATATTTCTTGTTTCAATTTATATGATTTACTTTTTAAAATTTGTTAAGAAAAATATCTTTTTATATCTAAAAATAATTTATTTCGTTAATTTTGTACTTAGTGAAAATGCACCACGTAAATTAGAATTAATGGATTGTTTGGTGTAAGAGATTAAAACACATAAATTTGGGATAAATAATAGTTTCGGGATAAAAATTTTGGTGTTTTGTTTGGTTGCCTTGTTCAAGATAACTTATTACGCGATTAACAGATAATACCGGGAGAAGTTATCCCCTTTGAGTGGTACAAGTAATCCCAACATATATTACCTTGGGATAAAGCCATAAAATGACAAAATTATCCTCCAAGTCCTTTGATTATAACTTTTCAAATATATAAGAAAATATGAGATTTTGGTAATCCTTACATCAATTTTTTTTGTTAATTTTGTCCTAATTTAAATTTTAATCACTCTACACATCTTTATCCATTTTGATAAATTTGAACAATAATATGAGTTTATTAAATGCTACAAAAGTGACGAGTCATGGAAAAATGATAATGACACCATAAAAATTATTTGTACAATCAAGTTCAAAATTGCTCCAAGGATTTATTGTCTTTCTATTTTGTAGAAATGTTTATTAATCTTACTTTAATTTTTTTAATTTTTCTAACAAATTTATCATGGACAAGTAATTAAAGTATCTTGACATTCCCTTTCTAACTTAGGGCATGCCTAATTATTAAATAAAAATTTATATTTTATATATAGCTAAAAATGTTTGAAAGTTTAATTTTAAAAAAATATAATTTAACACTCCAAATATTAGTGATACTAAATCATGAAAAATGAGAGTACTTATTTTTCACATTTTTTGGTGATGAATTCTTTTAACAAGAAATGGGTTTATCAACCTTTTATAGAATTTAGTACAAAATAAGCCATTTTACATGAAATATTAAACCCTCATACACAGTTTAAGAAATATCAACATAAATTTCTTAACATGCATTTTTAGGAAAAAGAAACTACTAAAGTTTTAAAAAAAATTCAGTTTCTTTTGTATGACTTGATATGAAGGAAAATTTATAAAAATATTTTGTTGAACCAAATTTTTTAATTATTTAAATTAAATTCTATCGTTTTATAAGTTAACTTTATTAATGTTATCATAAATACAATAATTTTCAGTGTTAAATATTTATCATATCACTTTGAATGTTAGAATTTATTTTTTATAATAAATGAGTTAATTAGTATAAGTTTAATTGAAAAAAAATTTAATGTTGAGAAAAAAATGATGAAGTTAATTCAACATAACATAAAACTTAATTAAACTACTAAATAAGGTGAAGAGCATTTTTGTTAACAAACTATCTATTCTTAGAAAAAATGCTATACACATTATTTTTAATATCATAAATCAAATAATCACTAAAATAATACCAGAATAATTAATACAACATAACTTATTCCAGCCTAATTTGTTTCCCAACCAAACGACACCCAAGGAAGTATAAAATGAGTTCAAACACATACTGTTTAACCAACCTTCTATTTTATTTTTTTTCCCCAAAAATGCTCTTAGAAAAAATATTTCAAGGAGTAGCAATTTGTGTTGGACTACTCAATTTTAAAAATGTTTTTGTTAAAACTAAAAACAATACCTGGTGCTTAACATCCCCACTCCCACTCCCCACCCCCCACTCCCCAAAAAAGTTCTAAAAATGTTAGAGTTAGTTTTTTCTAGTATCTAAAAAATGATTTTGCTATTACTTAAAAAAATTATATTTTTGTTGACCAAATATTTTATTTAATCTTTTAAAAATAAACACTTTGTAGCTTGAGAAGCTTGATCAAAAAGTGTATCATTTCAGTAAAGTTGGAATGAGATATCAATATGAATTGCGGTGAGATAATTGAAGAAAGATTTTGATCAATTTTTAGAAGTAATAACACTTTCTTCTACTTTTTTAATTACTTTACTTTCTCTTCCTATTAATATACGTAACATAATCGACATATACATAACATTTGTGTATATATTGGTATTTTTATAATATGTTTAGGGAGTTAAGATTTTTTAAAATATTAAAAACATAAGTTTTGTATTTGTATAATTTTTAATTTTTTTTTTATTGAAAATGATTAAGCCCTATCAATTCAATGTAATCATAATTTAAAGCGAATGACGAAGATTATATATATATATATATATTTATTTTAAAAAAAAGAGGCTGTAACGAGATGGAATCTCATAAATCATATAGTACTAAAAAAATAATATAATAAAATATGTGATGAATAATAGACAATCAAGGGTGGAGATTCTCTCCTTGCACTTTGGCTCTCTCCTTTATCTTCGCAACACCTCTTTCCCACTCTCACTCCTCCTCCCCCTCTTCTTCTTCTCTCTAAACCCCTTCTTCCTTTCCACCATCAACAACAACACACACATATAGCTATAGCCAAGAAGAAGAAGATCAAAAATGTTGCTAGGGAAGAGGACAAGGCCACCAATGAAAAGAACAACAAGCATGACTGAATTCACCTTAGATCTCAATAACAATCCTATTGACCCTAATTCTTGTGTCAACAATAATAATAATTACAATAATCCCTTCGATCCTCATAACCCTTTCACGCCTATCTCACCTGTCTCACCACTAGATCAACAACGTTCGTTGAACCCACCTAAAGCTGTTAGAAACCTCAGAAAATCTGCTGATTTTGTTGAAACTGCCAATTTTTTGAAAGCTTGTTTCCTCTGTAAACGTCGCTTAATCCCTGGTCGAGACATCTACATGTACAGGTACGTACTACTTCCATTATCATCGTATTATCTTATTGTACTTACTTGTTCATGATGATTTGGGATTTCTCAGATTATCTGTAGTAATTTATCATTGTCTTCTTCATTTTCGTTACATTTTTTTTTTTTCTCTACTGCTTTGAACTGTTTTCTTGAGCTTCTATCCGAAGCTGTCTCTCTACCTTTAGGGTAGGGTAGGTCTGTTTTCATCCTCCCCTCGACAGACTTCAAACATACAAATATGTTATTATTGCAGTACATAATATTTTATTCCCTCCATATGGATCTCAGCTATATATTTCATCGAGTAGTAATCACGTACTAATTTTTATGTATTCACCGTGCAAAAAATATGGATGGATGCTTAATCTGTTTAAGTTACTAACTTTTGGTTGATTAATTTGCAGAGGGGATAGTGCTTTTTGCAGTCTAGAGTGTAGACAGCAGCAAATGAATATAGATGAGAAGAAGGAAAAGTGTTCATTGGTTGCATCTAGGAAGGACTTTATGTCAAACTCCGCCACCGTAGCCGGCGGGAAAGGATCTGATGTCTCCGCCACAAGCGAGACCGTCGCAGCCGTTTAGATAGTAGTGGAACAATTTTATTAGGCCATGTATGGATTGGATGATGAATATGTGTGGTTAATTGCTATGTTACCCACACTAAAACAAAATTGCATATCAAAGCTGCTAATATAATATGTATGTGTATGTACATGTTGTGGGAGTAAGATTTGCATGATGAATGATGGTGATTATATAAATATATTTCTCTTTTTCTGTTTTTTTTTTTTGTTTAAATTTTACTATTATCTAAAGGGTAGAGAGGATGGTGAAAATAAAGAGCCAAGATTATAAGGTGAGAAATTAAATGCTCTTGAAGGTGAAAAGTCAAGCAGTTAAAATCGCGCTGCTCTCTACAAAATTCTCTGGCTTGGTGAACAATTTTTGGAAGGTTTCAATTAATGCCTTTGTATGCAGCCAATTTAATTAATTGCATTTCAGTATTACTATTGCTTTAGTGGAAGAAAATCTCAAAAACTTCGAGTTTTAGAAAAAATCATGAGTTTTTTAATTTCATTTTTATAATTGTGTTGGTAGCCAATGCTCCTTTTTTCCCCCTTGTTGGAGTAGAAAGCTTAGTAGTGTATATGATGAGACACCTCAGTAGCTAGCTCAATTGATTGTCCCCTTAAATTTATTTGATGAATTCAATTATCTGGAGCAATGATGTGATGGTTATTTTCTTCTTTTTTCTCAATAAAAGATGTGGTTTATGTATTTTGAAAAAAAAAAATGAAATTATTTTGCTCGTATTTTATTTACTACTACTATGAGATTCCTTGGTGAGTGGTGTGAAGTTGTGTGATGCCTCTTGTCCCTCTGATTGGGGCAGGCCAGCAATGAGAGCCCCACCTAAAGTAAAGCCAGTTGGAAATATAAAAATGGTACCCCTTCATTATTGTCATTTCTTAGCATTAATATATTATAAGTTCCTTTTCTTAATTCTTACTCTCCACATCCAACAATATTTATTTGCAGTAGTAAAATTAGAAGTTCAATAATATTTTTCTAATTTAAAAATTATGAATAATTATTTATTTTTATTCATTTTATCCTTTTTATTAAATGTTGCTCCCTCTGTTATTTTATATGACATATTTTAACTTGACACGATATTTTAAAAAAAAATTGAAACTTATGATTCACGAAATAATTCTTGAATGTTTGTGTTGTGAATCATTTCATTAAGGGTAAAGGAGAAATTTTGAAGGTATTTTTTTTTTCAATTATAATAAGATGACATTCTTTTTAAAATGAGCTAAAAATAAAAGCATGTCACATTTGGAACAGAGGGAGTATTCATCATTCAACACGCTTTTTAAAGCAATAAATTAATAATGTTCAAAGAGTGATACAGTAAAACTTTTTTTATTTCTTAACTTTTATGTCAAATCAATAATAGATAAATATTATTGAACGAAATTAGTATTTCAATTAAATTTCTTGTTATTATTTTGGTTTTGTAATTCTTTCTCTAGTACTTGTACATAGGGATTGCAGAAGGAAAAAAAAATGGAGAAAGAGGATGATAAGTAACATATATATTCCAAAAATTAATATATCAATAATTTAGGAGAGCATATAATAAACTTCTTTTCTACTCCCTCCATTTTATATTAGTTGGCCTCTATGGAATTGACACACTCATTACGAAAAAATTTATTAGGAGTTTTATTTTACAAAATTACCCTTGTTAATTATATTTTGAAAATATAAATTTGAATAAATACACTTTATTTAGTCATTTAATATTGAGGGTAATATTGGAAGAACACAAGAAAATTCTCTTGATTCCATCAAATGAACAACTAAATTAAAACAAATATTTTTAGAAAGAGGGTCAATTAAAACGAAACGAAGTGAGTACGAAAGTGTAAAACTCTTTAATGAACAATATAACAACAGCAACAATATCTCAATGAAATCGCACAAAGTGAGGTTCTGAGTAGTATCAAATGCACACAAATCTTATCACTATCTCGGAAAGGTAGAGAGAATGATTTTAAAAAATTCTCAACTTAAATGCAGCAAAACAAGTACTGAGAAGAAGAAAATATAACAACTAGTAACAAAGAAAGAAATAGAAACTATAACCACTAGTAACAAAGAAAGAATTGCATTAATGAACAATATAGGAACCATCAATTTAATTTTTCCAATAGCAAGAAAAGGAACGGACAAGTAATCAAAGCAGTGGTACGAACTCTCTCGGTTTGACAAATGAAGTTCAATTAGAGTAAAAATAATTAAAAGGAAAAATACTTGTTATTTATTTATTTTTCAAAATTCTTGTCTAGTATATAGTGACATTGCGAAGGGAAAAAAGAGTAAGATATTACAAAAATTAGAATCCATGTATCAATAATTGAGGGGACCAGATCATAAAATTCTTTTTATAATTAAAGCATAAAAGTAAATGAATGATACAAGAACCATCAATTACATTTTTCCAGAAAAAAAAAAAAAAAAAGAAAGAGAAGACGAATATTTAAGTAAACAAAAATAGTGGTGCTAACCCTCTCGATTACACAAATAACAGAGTTCAATCAGCGTAAAATAGATTGTTAAAAATTAATTGTCAGTTTGAATTTCTTGTCTAGATTCTAGTAGTACATTGTGGAAGGAAAAAGAGGATGTTGATTGGTGAAGGAGTTATTATAAAAATTTGAATATGCAAATAATTGAGGGGACCAGACCATAGCCTTTTTTCTATATAAAAAATATATACACTCAGTTTTATATTACTTGGTCTTATAGCTAAAAATATTTATTTTATTTTAATTATTCAAATTCTAAAATCAAAAGAACTTTATTATATTTTTTCAATATTACCCCTATCATTAAATGACTATATAAAGTGTTTTATGTTTATAATCAAATTTATATATTCAATACATAATTAATAGGGTTATTTTAATAAAATAAATCTCTATTAAATATTTTCTTAGAGGGAGTGTCAAATTAATAAGGATCAATTAAAACAAAACGGAGTAAGTATGAAGAAGAAATATTATATTTTTGATGCTATATAGTTCGTTAAAAAGAATAATTGACGTAATATGTAAATCTTACTGATTATTCCCTAAAGTGGCTGTTGGGTGAAAATCAGTAACTTGAGAGAGTGAATTTACAGTTATTTGAATAATAGAGTTATTGTGCTGAAAATCAGATGTGTTATAAAGTGGGAAAAAGAGATTTATTTATAACGTAATTTTAAAACACCCTTTTTGTGTTTTCACCCCCTCACAATGATTATTATCAATACATTAAGTTATCAATATGGGTTGTGGTGCCTTGGATGAGGTTGTTTCACTCTTAACCAGAGGTCGAGGGTATAGAGAAAACTTTGTTGAGAGCGCTGCCACCTTAATGTGCCCTGCAACGCGCGATGCGGATTAGTCGGGGCTTCAATGCGGACACCGGACACCGAATGAAAAACCAAAAAAAAAAATCAATACATTAAGTTGTTTCGTGTGTGAGTGAATGAGAGAATCTCGAAATCTTCAAAAGCAGTTGCAAATAAATCTTATTTATCTCGATCACCAACAAGCTTTTAATTTCAATCTCATTTTCTGGAGTTAGATGAGACTACATCTTTGTTCTAGACCTCCAAAGAATATATAGAAACCGCTTTATCGAATATCGTTGTTCTAGACCTCCAAAGGATATATAGAAACCGTTTTATCGAATACGACTGAGGGTCATGTCTAATCTCAACGTCTTTTAGCCATTTTTTAGTAAACTTTAATAGTTATATGTCATCTTTTGATACGTTTGAACTTCATAACTGGATTTTAATTAATTTGACTCATACACAAAGCAGTGTGCCAACTCTTTTGGTTAGACAAATAAGGAAGCTCAATTAGTTAAAAATAGTTTTCTGTAACGAAATGATTTATAGTTATTTATATGTTTACCTAATTTTTGATTTATTTTTTTGTCTAGGACACCACACGAGAATGCAGCGGGGAAAAAAAGGGAAAATTGATTTTGCAATTGAGTTACAAAGTTGTTTTAGTTTTATCTCCTTCTTCAATTTTACACAAATCTAAAAAAATTATTTCACTTTATTCATTTTGTAAAGGGACAAAAAGTCCTAATTTCTTAAAGAAAAAAGGATGGAGAGCAAGGTCCCTATCACAAAAATGAAGGGACCATATCATAAAATAGTTTTTATTAATTGAAGTATAAAGGCCAAACCTATCGATAGACAATCAAACTTATTGCGAAAATATACTTAGACCCCTAAATTAAGACCTGTTCCTATCAGACCCCTAAACTCCCGAATTTTCTTCCAATTGGACATTTTTTGCCTATGTGGCATGCGCATGCAGTGACATCGTGGGAGGCGTGCGAGGAGCATTTTTTTTTACTAATTTACGAATAAAAAGTTGTCAAATAGCATTGAGGGCCCATTTTTTTTTAATAACAAATTTTCTTTTTTTTTTAAACACTAAAGGCCTCAAAAAGCATTAGAGGGCCTCAATTTTTTTTTTTCAATAAAACTGAATTTAAAAAAATTCTATTTTTTATTTTCATCTTTTAAAAAAATGTATAATTTCTTTTTAATAATTAGTTTTTAATTTTTATTTTTTAAATAATTTTATAATTATTTTTTCATAATTTGAATCTTCAATGCCATTTTTTATTTTCATTTTAAAATTTTTTATAATTTTTTTAATAATTAATTTTTTAATAATTTATTTCATTTTAAAAAAAATTTAAATTTTCTTTCAAATAATCAGTTTTTTATTTTTATTTTAAAATAATTTTATAATTATTTTTTCATAATTTATATATCCTCAATGCCATTTTTTATTTTCATTTTAAAAAAAATTTACAATTTTTTTAACAATTATTTTTTTAAAAAAATAATTTTTAATAATTTATTTCATTTTTTAAAAAAATTTATAATTTTTTTTAAATATCAGTTTTTTATTTTTATTTTACAAATAATTTTATAATTATTTTTTCATAATTTGGATCCTCAATGCCATTTATTATTTTCATTTTAAAATTTTTTATAATTTTTTTCAATAATTAATTTTTTATTTTTTAAATAAGTACTTAATAATTTATTTTATTTTTTAAAATTTTTTATAATATTTTTAAATAATCATTTTTTTAAAAAATAATTTTATAATTTTTTTTGCATAATTTATATCCTCAATGCCATTTTTTATTTTCAGTTTTAAAAAATTTATAGTTTTTTTAATAATTATTTCATTTTTTATTTTTTTTATGATTTTTTAAAAGTAATCAATTTTTTATTTTTATTTTTTAAATAATTTTAGAATTATTTTTTAATAATTTCCTCAATGTCATTTTTATATACTTTTTTTTTTAAATTATACTTAATTTTTAATAATTATTGAACCTACAATGCCACATGTCGGCTGCCAATTAGGTCGTTTTGCCACGTCATCGCATGTCTGCAACACACACTTTGACCTTTTTGCTGATAGGGAAAAAATGCCCAATTGGAACCAAATTGGGAAGTTTAGAGGTTTAATAGTTATAAGTCTTAGTTTAGAGGCCTAAGTGAATTTTAGAGATAAGTTTGAGGGGTTATCGATGAGTTTGACCAAGTATAAATGTAAATGAAACATACAAGAACCAACAATTTAAACTTTTTTCTTTACAAAAAGAAGAATATTTAATTTGTAGTAGGAAGTCAAAGGGACGTAGATTATTATGAATAAATATTAGGTTTTTGATGGTACATAATTTGTTAAAAATAATAATTGAAATAATATGTAAAACCAGTAAATTGCAGAGTAAATAAGTAAGAAAAGAAATTACATAAATCTTATTGATTATTCCCTGACGTGACTGTTGGGTGGAAAACAATAGCTTGAGAGCCTGTGTTTATAGTTGTGTGAAAATAATAGACTTATTGTGATGAAAATTCTATTGATTATAAAGTGACGGAAAGAGATGTATTTATATATGGCGAAATATTTTTTAAAAAAATTGTGTATTCATTTTCACGTAATGATTATTGTCAATATGTTAAGTTGTTACTTGTGTGATTGATTAACTGATGAGAAAATTCGATTTATTACAAAGTGAGTGAAAGAGATGTATTTATAATATATATATGACGTAACTCTAAAGAATATTTTTCGTGTATACACTCCCACATAATGATTATAGTCAAAACGTTAAGTTGTTACGTGTGTGATTGAGTAACTGATGAGAAAATTTGATGTATTACAAAGCGAAAGAAAGAGATGTATTTATATATGAGGTAGCTCTAAAGAACTTTTTTCGTGTATTCACTCCCACGTAGTGATCATTGTCAATACGTTAAGTTGTTACGTGTGTGACTGAGTAACTAACGAGAGAATCTCGAAATCTTCAAAAGGAGTTACAATTTTTTTTTATCTATATGGATCACCGACAAACTTTTTATTTCGTTCTCTTTATTCTGGGGATAGATGTGACTACATTGTTGTTTCAGATCTCCGAAGGATACATAAAAGCAACCTTATCGAATATGACACAGGGCCACGCATAATTTCAACGTTTTGAGCTAATTTTTACTACTAAACTCAAATTGTTACGTGTCATCTTTTGAAACGTTCGAACTTCATAACTGAATTTATTATATCATAAAATACTTTTTATCGAATCTCGAAATCTTTAAAATGTGTGTGATTAAGTAACTGATGAGAAAATTTGATGTATTACAAAGTGAGGGAAAGAGCTGTATTTATATATGAGGTAGCTCTAAAGAACTTTTTTAGTGTATTCACTCCCACGTAGTGATCATTGTCAACACGTTAAGTTGTTACGTGTGTGACTGAGTAACTGACGAGAGACTCTCGAAATCTTCAAAAGGAGTTACAAAGAAATTTTATCTATACGGACCACCGACAAACCGACAAATTTTTATTTCATTCTCTTTATTCTGGAGACAGATGTGACTACATCGTTGTTTCAGATCTTCAAAGATACGTGAAAGCAACCTTATCGAATGCGACACAGGGCCACGCGTAATCTCAAAGTTTTGAGCTAAGTTTTACTACTAAACTCTAATTGTTACGTATCATCTTTTGATACGTTCGAACTTCATAACTGAACTTACCATATCATAAAATACTTTTTATTAAGTAGGAATTGTAAATTTACCATACAAAAACCAACAAATTAATCTTTTAAAAAAGAAGAATATTTAATTTGTAGTTGGAAGTTAAAGGCACGTAAATTATTATGCACAAATATTATATTTTTGATGCTACAAAAAGAACAAAAAAATGATTGTTAGTTATTTATATGTTTACTTAGTTTTGAATTTTTTGTCTAGGACACAGAAAGAATGAAGAAGGGAAATGGGGAGAATTAGGTTTGTAGTATATTTGAAAATTTGTTTTAGATTTATAGGATCTATGAGATTTCTAAAGAATCATTTTCTTCTATTTAGATTATAAGTGAGAAAGAGCACTTAATTTCTTGAAAATAAAAAAGGAGAACAGTGGACAAAAGGTATCACAAAAATTAGAATGTATAACTAATTGAGGGGACCATATCATAAAATTCTTTTAATAATTAATAAATTATAAAATAAATGTGAATGAACCATACAAGAACCAACAATTTGATCTTTTTATTAAAGAAAGAGAGAATTTTTAATTAGGAAAGCATTGGTGCTAGCTCTCTCGTATATACAAATGGGGGAAGAACGAAGTTCGATAAGCGTAAAATAGTTAAAAGAAGTATTTGAGAAATTTACCTCGGATTGCGATTTATTTCATCCATCTCAAAATAGTTATCATGTCATTTTTTGAGATATAATTTAATTAATTTTTAAAGTTAAATTACATTAGATTAGTTTACATTTAATATTACAACTTAAATATTCAAAAACTATATAAAAAATATTATATAAGTTACAACTTTTCTTTTAAAAAATACATCTTAAAATATTATTCAAAATTTATATCGTTTGATTCTTTTTAAAAAAAGCACATCAATTATTTTGAGACGGATAAGTAGAAAAACAGTTTAGAAAATAAACTAAATAAATCACTTCAACAACGACAACATATTTATAAAATTTCACCATATGAGATTTGGAGAGAGTAGAATATACAGAGATTCGATCGTTGTCTTGAAGACAAAAATGTTGTTCTGATAGACCCTTGGCTTTAAGAAAAATAGTCCAAATCAGTAAAAAATAAATTACTTCTTTCGATTCAATTTATTTGATCTATTTACTTTTTTTAGTCTATTTTTGAAAATGAATGACTTTTTCTCTTTTTCAAGAACTCTTTAATTTTAATTTTTTACATATCATGTTTAATACCACAAAATTAAAAGACAATTTGATACCTTTAAGATATCTTTAATTTAAGATCATAAAATTTATAAATATTATTTATTATTATAAATTTCTTATCAAGTCAAAATAGAACAAACTAATTGAAACAGAAAGAGACAGTAAATTAAATAATACTTCTTCCATTTCAAAATAAATAAATTGTTAAACTATTTTTCAGTGTTCAAAATAAATAAACTGTTCATTTTTCAAGAAACGTGTTTGAATTTTCTTTTAATTTTACCCCTTTATTTAATGAGATTTTTAAGTAATTCACATTTTTTAGAAAATTAATTTAAGAACTATCAAAAGACTAATAATAAAATGTAACCGATAGTTAAAGTCCTAAATTTTATTTTATTTTTATATAAAATATGTCGTACCTTAATAATTTAATTATTTTAAAAATGAAAGAGGTAGTAAATAGTAATATAGAGACGTCATTGTAAGGTCAAAAAGCCAGAGAGAAAAATGAGGAGAAAAGGGGATGGGTTAGTTAAGTGGATCTATCTGCTCGTGCGGTGAATGAATGACACACTGCCCTCTGCTCAGTGTGTACTTGTACATGTCAGGCTTCACTGTAAGTCAAGAAGGTCTCATTATTAGTTCACACTTCACACTTCTTGCACTCTTATTTAGGACCCAAAGTTCTTTTAACTTTGGGTCAAAAATATCCTTGCTCAAAAAAGATTCATGCACGAGGCAATATGTAAAAGAGTATGCAAAATTGACTTTTTCCTTTCCCTTTTTTTTTTACAAAAAAAAAATCACCACATATCAAATTACTATTTCTTCATTTAATTTATTTGTCTTATTTTTTTAATTTTTTTTTTCTAAATGTGTCTCTTTTCTGAGTAAAGGATCGAAAAGACATTTAAAATAAATAATTGACAAAAATATTTAAAACCTCTCACTTTTAGTGATAGTAAAAATATATAGAACTCACTTTTTTAGATTTTTTGTGATTTTCTTTCCTTTTTAAGATTTAAATCGTGTTAACTCAAAAAAATATTTAAAAATCTACTTTTTAAAATATTAAGTTAATCTAATTCAATTTATCTTCAAAACGTATTTAAAATTATTGCCTAGAAACTATTAAGTTTCTAGTAGAAATAGGATTAGGTAATTATAAATAAATTTATATTGTAGATGTAGATGTATACACGCAATAATTTTTTATTTTTGTATACATTTACTACTCATTGAAGTCCTCTTATAAATTATGTTATTACTCAAATCAATAAAGACTAACTTGAATATTTTATTAAATAATTTTAACAATTAAAATAAATATAATTTTAGCTAAGTATCACAAATAATTTAAATGTCAATCATAAAGCATGTTATCATATTTAACATAAACCAAAATTAGACCAACAACTACTTACAATATATAGATGACAATTAAAATTATAGGGAAAAAAGTTAAGAAATTCACAAATATAAAAATTATCAATTTGTAAGTGTGATTCTTTGGACATGAAAATGATAGTCTTTTCTTCGCCTTTTTTTTAAAAAAATTATTTTTTCTTCTTCTGCTCGTAATTCATGGAGGAAGAAGAAGAACTTTAGGTCCAAAGCAAATAAGAACATACATATCATCAATTGAGTGTCGTATACAATTCTTACGAATTATAATTAAAAGCATAACCTTTGATTTTTAGCCAATATAGCAATTGATTATCATCGTCTGATCCACTTCATTCCTTGACAACGTTGCATGGTTCTTCTCTTTTTTTTAATCAAAATTTTCATCTGAAAGAACACAAATATTAGAACTAATTGTATGCAAAAGGAAGAAAAATAAGTTGAATCAAAACCAAATAAAAAAGTAAACGAACAAGAAAAAAAATGTGTACTATATTATTAAGAGCTAAATCTTTGTTCACAAAAAGTTACTTAAATAGAATTATATATGGTAGTATTTTAGTATTTTAATTGATTTAGAAGTGTATTAAATATTAGGATTTTTACTTCTTTTAAATAAGTAATAATTATATAAGGTAATATTTTAATTGATTTAAAAATATAAAATAGTAACACTTTTACATATTTTAAAAAAGAAAAGATTACATATAATAAAAAAAAAACATGGAAACGAGTTTACTTTTTTTTTTTTAAATATTTTTTCTTCTTTTTCCTCTATGTCCGTACGTATGAATTTTGGTAAAATTCCTTGAAAAACTTGACCAATATTGGTAAAATATTTTTTCAAAAGAATCCTAAATTTTAGGTACATAACTCAAATAAGGAAAAGTTTAATAACTAAATTTTAATGAATTTTTAAATTTTAAAAACTATTAGAAAATAGTAAAAAGACGATTCAGTCTATTGCAAAGTGTTTTAATGAAGGGCAAAAGGTTCAAATAACTTTTCTAAAGGTCTTCACACTTTTAATATATTATAGATTATAGATATGTAAATTTCTACCTAAACTATATGACTAACTATTAATTATCAAAATACAGCTCAAGTATCAATTGTTCCTTTTTTCTTATAACATCGGCAATATTTCAATTAAGAAAAGGGAATTATTGATAGATGAAATTGTGCTGATAATTCAGGTAGCAAATTCACACATGTGATAGTCCAGAGACGACAATGAAAATTCAGAATACTTTGGGTGTGTTTCTAAATATCAATTCTTTTTTTTTTTTTTGACAACTCTTTAATTATATGACATATTTAAGACTATAAGAGTAAAATATATTTTGATATATTTTGCATATCTTTAATTAAGATCACAAATTTCAAATACTTTTAAAACTCTATATCAAATCAAAATTGAATAAATAAATTAACACAAAAGAAATAAGAGTGTGTTCTAGCACACACAGAGAGGCAAACCCAGGATTTGAGTTTGACAGGTGTACCTCTATATTTAAACATAGTAATTAATAGTGTCAAAGTTCGACATACAGTTCTTTGAAAACTTAATATTATTGGATATCATTAATTTGGTTTAATATGACAAAAGTGTGCTATTCACTGTACTTGAATTCGATGCACTTTTATATTTCCAAGAATAATAAAAAGTTTTTGAAAAATAAAAAATCTGAGAGATTTGTTTGCTAGATGATTGCTTTGAGAAAACGTTAGAATTAAACCTATTGCTAATTTTTAATTAAAAAATAAGTCAATGATTAAAAGATAAAAGTAAAATAAACATTATATAGTACTTGTTTTGCGAAAATTTTGACTTTTAAGAGTCACCACTTAATTTTGATAAGGAATTAAGAAACCTTTATAAGATACTTTAAACGATCCAAAACAGAAAAATCGTTTAAAATTTAAAGATTTTGAGTAAGTGGTTCCTATTAACGTTTTAGGAAGGTTTTAGACACCTAAAACGTCCGCTAACTTGCGGTTATCCGGACTGTTTGAAAACATCTTTTGATTAACTTCAAAAAAGATTAATTTGTTGAAAAGTGATTAATTTTTTAAAAATGATTTGTGTAAAATAATTTTGGACGACTTAATAGGGATTTTAACTAAGTCTAAACAAATAAAGACAAATAAGCACATAAAATGAAAAAGAGAAGAAAATAAAAGACTTAGGCCATTGGGCCTAAATCTAATTGGGATTTTGGTCCACTTGCACCTGTCCTAATCTAATGTCGTGCTTTGGCTCGTGACCTGTCCTACACTACCTTTTCAGACCCGTGGACCCAAAATCTGCTCTACCTGTAGTAAATTTACAACTTTGGCTTTGAGACCCAAATGAATGAATAAAGAAATAGATAAATAAATAAATAAAAGACAACAATAAGTATATAAATAGATAAAAAGATAAAAAGAGACTTTCTAGTCTCTTTGCCGCTTCAAAGACGGAACTTTAACCCATTATTCTTTTTTCGACTCTTTATATCCATATGCTATGGGGTTGACGTTGAATTTACTCCTTCGAGAACGACTCGGGATTAAATGGGCCTCAATGGCCCGCAATAGACATGCAAAGAAAAAGGAGTCTATGTAGGACTCAAACGTATCCACATGCAAAAGAAAAGTAAGGTAATTAAGATATGCTCAAATATGGATAAAGATTAGAACAAATTGAAAAGATTACCACTAATGTTAAATTGCAAAGCAAACAACATTGATGTTAAACAAAATGCAGAAACATTATTACGAATTTTAAACAAAATGCACATAAATCAACATTTGATATTTAAGACAAAGTGCAAGAAAATAAATGCAGGAAAGTTATTATTAATGTTAGACAAAGTATGGAAAAATAAGTGCAGAGGATTTACAAAGTGCAGAAAAATTACCATCAACCTTTAACAGAACACTAACAAATCAAGACAGAGAGATTTTTGGCGAAAGGTTCAATCAAGAAATATCAAAGCAAGGCATTTACATACGAACCCAAACAAAAATAGAATAAAAGAAGCGAACCATTTAAATAATTGGAGATTTCACCCTCTCTTTGAAATTTACAACCGAATGTAGATCAAAGGTCCTCGAGGGATCCTCAATTTACTACAATCGACAAAGGGGGGTGTTTGGAATAACTAATCTCAATCTTTATTGCACGAAAGAATTTTTTTTCTTTTACCTTGAACAGAATATGGACAAAATCATACAACCCAAACCAACAAATAAATGAAAGGGAAGATAGAAGCCAAATAGGTTGCAAAGCATTCTATCAAATTGGACATGGCATGAACAATTTTGAAAGCTTGGTTTAAACATTTTTATTAAAATCAACTTTACAGAACTTCCAAAATCAGACTATTCAAGCAGCAAATGCATTCACACCAAGCACAAACGGTTCTAAATTACCTTCAGCTTCTATTAACGATCCTAAAGATTCATATTGTACAGTATTCCAATTACTTCTTCCAAAGAAAGCTTATGGACACAAAAGATTGCAATAGAACAAATTATTCATCTTAAAGAAGAAAAATCAAAGCAATCTAGCTAAAAACATAGACTTCAGTAAACAGAAAAGATTCCGTCAAATAGTAGGTGAAAAAGAATTACCAAAGCCTGGAAGATAACCAAAAACTAAGCTATGACGACACAACATTCAACAACGAGATTACAATTGTCCGTTGACCTAAAAAAAGCATAAATCAAAATGCGAAGAGAAAAAAATGTTCATGTATTTGTCACAGAATCCTATGGCTTATCAAAACCTCTAACAACAAACAATTCCCACCTTACACTAAATGTTGCTAATCAACTACTGCTACTACTACTATAATGTGAAAACAGGAAATTGATGACTCACCATTCTCGGGGCAGCAAAATGAAACCTCAAGCTAACGTTGGGCTCTACTACCACCGAAAATCAGTCCTTCAAGGATTCTGACCCAAATCGACGGCTTCAAAATTTTTACTAAAAATTAAATTTTTTACTGGTTTTTGCTCAAATAGTTCAATAAAATAAAATAAATATTTATCCGAATAAATTATATTTGAGATTAAATTATAATTAAATCAAGATCTTAATTATTATATTTATCTTCAAAAGAATCCTTAATTAAAATCCGATATTTCATAGAATAGATATTTAAGTAATCAAATTACATAATATCGTATAATTGAACATGATAATATATAATCGCTACTCAAAATGAAAAAATTACGTACAAAAATATTTTGAAAAGTTTTTATTCAGATGAAATAAATATTTTGAATTTATTAAAATCCGAAGAAACTCAGGATTAAATTTAGTCGTGGAGGGAAAAAATTAGGTGTCAACAACTGCCCCCCCTTGGGTAGGGTGGATGCAAGTAATCCTGGGCAAAAAGAGGTTGACGTTCCTAAGTTTTGTCCGACCACAAATTCATTTCTAAAATAGGTTTGTTCTTGTACAAGTTTCATTGAGTTATGGTCGGACCCCGATATCGGATTTCCTACATATCTCAGGTTACATGAGAATTAAGACCACCTGTAGTTCATAAAGCATAATTAAGATGCAATTTTCAAAAAATTCACAAGCTATCTCAATTTTGGAGTCTTTGATGAAATCAAAAAACTGGATAATAAAGGGATTTGGGGGAGATTGAAATATAGTCGAGTTTTCTACATAGATCCCAGCCTACGTATCGCCGAGTCTCAGGGAATCCGACTGCTTGTAGTTTGACTCAATCGGTAGAAAAGATAATCTTTTATTTCAGACGATCTTTGGCTCAGGATGAGTGACAAGTTGATCAAGTTGTGAAAAAGAGGCTTGTAACTTCTTAACCATGAATATGGAGCTCTTCACATCCATAGGTAAGAATTAATCTGGACATAATTTTCAAAACTCTTGGTGTACTATCACCCGAATTTGATAGAAAAAGGCGGTTACCCTTGGTATGCATTTAGAAATAACCTGAAGGCGAAGCTGAAATCAGAATATCCCAAAATACCCGCATGCCTTCTAACATGGGTATGGTTGGATGGTGGTGGCGATCATCCTTTAGCTCCTGTTCAAAGAGTTTGACGTCCCTCTTTAGACTATGTCCCATTTTACTACTAAGAAAAAGTTCCACATTGTGCTGCGTCCTATTTAGAGTTGTTCGCACCTATGATTTTGAGTTGAGATTTTCATCCTCTCGGATGTTCTCGACAATATTTCAAACAAAAGTATTAGTGCAAAACATAATTCACGAAAGAGGTATATAGTCTTTTATCATATCTCCAAGTGGATTGTCGCTTGAAAAGCAAAGTCATCCTTTCGCGTACCTGTTTAGAAGGAAATAACTTGCAACAACAGACACAACAACCCTTTTGGACGTTTCATAATTACCTCATTTGTCGGTTGATTATGTCTTCAAAGTGGGGTGACCTTCTTGGACACCGACAATACTTTGTGTAGAGCGGTCCCTGCAATCGCTTAATCTTGCGTTGATGCGGCAACCCTTTTAAGTCACCCATGGTGCTCGTGGAGTGATAACCTCTCCGATTATTGACAATAATTCTTTATGTATGATCTCGGATACGACTTATAGCTTTCTCTTGAATTAACAATCTTTGGATAATCTTGCACATTATTTGATGTTAAATACGAGGCGACTTACAGATATCCTTTGAATTGCTAGCTTCTAGGAGATCCTGCACATTATCCGACCTTGGATAAGAGATGACTTACATATATCTCTCCAATCGCTAGCTCTCAGCTATTCCTGCATATCATCCGACCTTAGATGCAATATGACTTATAGATATCTCTCAAATTGCTAGTCTTTGGGTAATCCTGTACATAATCGATCTTAGATATGACGCAGCTTATAGAAAACCCTTGGACTTATCAATTTGATAATCTCACATATTATCCGGTAAGGATTTAGTTGCAACTTATAGATAACCTTTGGACTACCAATTTTTGGGTAACCTTGCACACTATCCGGTTAGGATATCGTTGTGGCTTACGGATGACCTATGGGCTACCAACTCATAGGTAATCTTACACACTATTCAATTTCAAATAATATGACTTATAGATAACCCTCAAATTGTCAATTTGTAGAAAATCTCATATATCATCCGTCTTTAGGTAGCGACTTAAAGATGTCCCTTCAACTCGTGTGCTCTTGATGCATTCAGATGGTGATTCATAAAATGATCAGATATTCTCGATGCCAGCATTTGTGTCTCGCATGTCAATAAATATTGCATGATGATGATATCCTTGAAGTCAGCGTTTTTGTTTTGCGTGTCAACAAATATGAAATACAGATGATATCCTCTACGCCAACGTTTATGTCTCGCGTGGCAACATATATTAAATGCTGATAAATATCATTGATGCTAGCGTTTATGTCTTGCGTGTCAACAGATATGAAATGCTAATGATATCCTCGACGCCAACATTTATGTCTCACGTGTCAATAAATATTGAATGCTGATGATATCCTCGACGCCAGCGTTTATGTCTTACGTGTCAATAGATATGAAATACTGATGATATCCTTAACGCCATCGTTTATGTCTTACGTGTCAACAGATATTAAATGACTCTCTTGGCGAGGATATGAAATGGCACTCTCAGCGATGATATGACATGACCCTCTCGACTATGACATGAATGACCCTCTTGGCAAAGGCATGAATAACCCTCTTGGCAATGGTATGAAATGACCCTCTTGGCAGTGATATGAAATGGTTCTTCCGATAATTTAAAAACAGCTTCACCTGAATTAGTTTGTCTGTGTCTTGCTTTCTACATGTACCTGTACTCAAGGTGGACTATTAGTAGACACGATGTCGCTCTCGCTGGCGACCAAAATCAAGCTTTGTGATAGTTTAATGACAAATACTGAGCATCATAATTTGAATGGCTTATTCTGCTATCAATCTTCTCTTGTTTGAAGAAATGATTAAATAGCAAATCCACCGAATACAAGTAAATGGGGCAAAACCCTTGTTTGGGGATTACTCAAATACTGTTGTTTCAATTAAGGCAGATTTTGAGGATGAATTTCTGCTCTTTCTCCTATTGAGTGAACCTTTGATTGCTGTATTTATTTTGCCAACTCCCTTGAATGTACCTGCGCTCAAGGTAAATATTTAGTAGACACAAAGTCGCTTTTCCTAGCGACTATTTTTAGAAAAATTCTAAATACACTAGTCATAAAGAAGATAAAACGTCTTTGTTTGTCCTTCATGATCTCAAGAAATGAGATACACAATTCAAAAGGTCCTCGATAAATGGTTATTAAACCCATTTTTGGGACTACCCAAAAATACCGTTCTTAAGCATTATATGCTCTGGTATGACTCCCAACTTGCTTGGGGATTTTTGTGAAAGAGACTCTCATTTTTGTGTATTGATCCCTGCATCTACAGAAAAATTGATTCGTTTGAGTGAAATTACTCCGTGTTGACCTTCTTCGATCCTTGGTTTGATCCTTGCCATCTTCCGGGTACTCTGCCATATTGGTATCCCCACCTCGGTTCCCCATCCTAATAGATGCCTAGGCAATCACTAAAAAGATTTGCATAGATTTTTGAAAGTAGTCTTAATTTTAAAAACTAGTTTTAAAACTTCTGTAAAAGATCTAGAAAATCTATGCCGGTCATGTTATGTACAAGCCTGACGAACGCCTTTATCTTGGTTCTGACTATGTCTGACGTTTGACGGAGGATTTTTAAAACTCATCATCATTGCTGGAGGGTTCTTCAAAAAAGTTTTGTCACAGCCGAAGAATTAGTCTGCCTAGACTTTGTAGCAGCTGGTGACTTCTAAAGCTTAATTTTAACCTCTGAAGCTGGGGGATTTGAAATATACTTTAACATATTAATGGAAATTTTGAGGCCCTCCTCAAAATTTCTGCCCAGTTTAAAGTTATTTGAGATGATATCAACTCGAGAGGATCTAAAGTTTTTGTTGGTATTCATTCCCCTTATTGGATGATGATCTTCCTTTTGTAAATTTTTGAGATTCCTTCTAAAAAATTCAGCCCCAGTTTTTATTTTTTAGGGTTATATGATCGAGCCGTTGGGGCGCCTCTATATCCCGTTGAAGCAGGAATCAGGTTAAATGTAGTTCAGGACTACACTAAGGATATATATAAAATTTTAATGGGTTGATCGAAGACGACATAGGCCGCCTACGTATTCCTTTTTGAAAATTCAGGTCATCACGTAGTTCATAAATAAAAGGAAAGGGTAAATTTTCCTAAGGGGTTAACCGAAGCCGACATAGGCCGCCTATGTATCCTTTTCTTGGGAATTCAAGTCAAACGTAGTTCGTACATAAAAAGAAAGGGATTCTAGGCAATTGCACATCATATAGCAGATACTATCATAAAGGCGATTACAAATAGGCCAAGGGAACAAAAATATCTTTCAGACACAGTATCTCTTTACCGTATCAGAATTGATTGGTTTGGCCCACTCTTGACCATCCATCTCAGGTAGGATTTGGGCTCCTCTAGGTTAGGCTTCTTTCGATTTTCAAATTTCTTTATATCTTCCTCTAACTGCTCCTCATCACCTTCTTTTTGTTCATCATCATTCTCTTTGCTTTGCTTGTCTAACCCTTGACATGACATGACATTGGCTGATTTTTTAAATTATTGCTACCCAAAATAAACCATGTTAGATAAACGATAATAATATAATTATATTTAAAAATAACTTCTTAAATAAAAGGAGACCTTTTTTGGAAAATAACTAGAAACTATGGCTCATGTCCCGCGCAAGTGCGGGCCCATGCCTTTTGGAAAGCTGTAAAACATGAAACAAAAATTTGAGACATACGAGGGTGGACCACGGGGCCTCCTCCGGATCATCACCAACTTTAAAACTACTAGTAATTGCCCTTTCATCTACCATTACAAGCGACGGATTATGAGCGGAGTGGAGGTCTAATTTTGCAAAGCCTCTCCTGGTGCATCCTTCCTCAACCCATCTGACTTTGGGAAATCTTCTATTACAACATTGCATCCCTCGAACAGATTTTCTATCCCATCCCCAAGACCATATCATTTGACATCTCACGTACGGAAAATGACTGGTGTAGGAATGACGATGGTTTGGACAGACTCATCTTTGACTTATCTTCAATCTCGTTTTCCTTTCTTGGCTGGTACTCTTTCCCATGCTTAGATTCTTTTTCTGGGACCAATATGGGGTTAATAGTTCCTTCAAAATTCTTACTCAAGACACTCAAGGCAGCCATGACCTACCCTATTTTTTTCGCTCCTTCTGTCTTTTTGGAATTTTGCGAATCCACCTTAGTAATAATCTTGCTTGATACCCATTCTCCTGCTATTTCAATCATGATAACTGTGGCTCCCTCGTGATTAGGCAATGGATTACTGTTGATATTTGGTGTCGGCGCTTGAAGAGTGATGATCTTCTGCTCAATCAAGTCTTGGATCTTATGTTTCAGATTGATGCATTCTTCAGTATTATTTCGAGCGCTCTCAAATGATAAGCACAAACTTGATCAGCCCGAAGGAATTGGGAATTGATGGTAAGCTTTGGTGGAATAGGCTGTAAATAACCAACTTTCATCAGTTTTTCGAAGAGCTGGGTACGTCTTTCAGCTAATGGAGTGAATTTTTTAAGAGGCTTCTTTTTGAGGTTTATACATGGGGGGTTATACAGACTTTGATTAGTAAGAGAAGGTACTTGACGATATTTTGGAAGTGCTTGGACGTTTATTTGGTTGTTTGGAAGAGTTGCATAAACGTGAGACTGATAATTTAGCTGCGGAACTTGGTGCTAGGGTAAAACATTTGGAAGTGGAGCTTTCATATTGGGGTTGGACGTAGAATACAGGATAAAAACTTGGTGACGATGGTCAGAAAAGAATATTTATAGGCTTGAATTTTTTCTTTAATTCATCAATAGAACTAGTAGAGATCACAGTCATGTCCTCTATTTTCTTCTTGGAGAATGCAGAAGATTTAGATGATGTTGGGGTTTTTGGCAATTTTGCCCGTTCAAATGCCTTCTTCAAGCGATTCCCTAATTTTTACCAAATCTACGAGAGTTGCTCTGACTTCGGACACCATCTTAGTGTAAAATTCTCCCTCTTGAGCGCGAAAAAACATAGACACCATCTCTTCTTCAGACATGGGAGGTTGTACCTTGGCAGTTTCTTTTCTCCAACGGAAGGCATAGTTTCGAAAACACTCATCATTTTTCTGCTTGATCTGGTCTAATAAGTATCAATCAAGGACTATTTCAATGTTAAACGCAAACCTATCCATGAAACCTTTAGCCAATGCCCTCCAATTAGTCCATCTTTTCAGTTCTTGAGATGTGATTCAATCTAAGGCTTCGCAGCTTAAGATCCGGCTGAACAGACGCATCAATAATGCCTAATTTTTTCCTACCCTTACCATTTGATCCCAATACCTTTTCATATAGGCCATTGAATTTCCAGTACCGTCGAATACTTTAAATTTAGGGACCTTGTATCCTTCTGGTAGATCTACTCCAGAGTGAACACATAGATCATCGTAACCTAGGCCATCATT